>JACJUM010002971.1:15729195-15894691 GCA_020976665.1 Heortia vitessoides
GGGGATGGGCAACACCATTCCCATCGAAAAGCTGCGTTCTGTGATTGCCACCACGCCTATAACTGCTATGATGAGGAAGATGAGCAGATTTTAAAAGAATTTCTAAAGTCTGCTCTCTTTTTTTCCTACTCGGGGTTACCATGACGAAAGTATTAATTTCCTCCTAAAATAAATAAAACGTCTATAGACAGTTGTATTTCAAATATCTCTTTGTAAAATACAAAAGATCTCTGCGAGCATTAATAAGATTTTAAGGCATCCGCCACAGTCCTATTTCTGTTCTAGCTATCCTTACCACAGATAAAAATATATATATACAGCAACAAATGATAATGCTATTAGTAGATTCATAGTGCTTACTCGGAGATACGAGAGTTGATTTTATAATGTTTGTGTTGGATGTTGAATATATGTATACAAGTATTATATTTGTGATTCCTCTGTTGTCTGAGGTCAGTAACACAAGTGCTTTAAGTGACTTACCACGGAGTCAGGTCAATGTATGAGATGTTGTGGGAATTTATTATTATTATTTGATATCCGCTGTTTCGATATACCACTGTCGATTCCGGTGCCGTGACCGAGGTATTTAGTACAAGAAAAACCATTCTTCTCTGCCTTTTAATATTCATGTTGTAAAACTTAAAATGGAATATAGAACAGAAAAGTGACGAAGCTTTAATCAACAAGAGGATTAGAACTATTGTAAATAATATTAATGCGATACGAATCCCGATCAAAGCGTATCCCAATGGCCGACCCACAAAACCCGGGGTACGGCACAATTGAGTTTGGAAGACTGACAATTGGGGACTACTGACCCAGAAGTCTACTAATGACTTAATAAAAAGAGGTCTTCTGGTACATAATAAAAACATTTTATAATATTGTATTACTTGTAAACGGTTTCAAACGCGGTTGACTTAATGTTGTCATTTATGATTGACGTTTATAGTATGTGTAGTACTTTGCGACTTTTTGATTTGTTAAAATAGTCCCTTTTTTGGCCGATGCCCGGATTCTTTGTTATTCCATGGAGAATGTTATTTTGGTGCGCACTTAAGCTGCGGGTTTTTCAGACTGTTATTTTGTTCTAGTGATTGGTCAGGGTTGTACGGATTGTGGGGTTTGACAAGATATTTTTTTTTAAGTATCAACCTAATGGTGGTTCAAGTTCGGAGAACCCATCTTTGGAAAACATATTACTTTATAGTACTTTGCGACAACAATTTTCAAGGGTAATATTGACAGGTCGATAAAAAGGCAGCATCTGCAAGTCACTCAAGATTTTGTTATTTTCACATGCCAACTTGGAAATGACAAATAGATATCTGTGAAGAACTTATCAGTTCTACTTTTTCCAAGGTTTCGGTTCCTAAGCAGGGTCAACATTTATATAAAGATATTTATGTTTGTTATATGTCTGGGTGTTAATGTATTGGAGATTCCCTTGTTGTCTGACGTCCGTAACACAAGTGGTTAAACCGACTTACTACGGAATCAGGTCAATAGACAAGATATTGTGAAATTTATTATTATTATTAATGAGTCGTTCTATGCTGCCTATGACAATTACTTTGGTCATGGCGACCAGCTTGTGATAACCTTGTGGTAACACAAGTATGGGTTGACAGTTATCACAGCGCAGACTGTTTGCTTATTGATTATCCCAGTAGTAAAACAAATGCAATTCTTATTACAGAATCGTCATCATTATCATTATCATACTAGCCATTGAAAGTCCACTGCTGGACATAGGCCTCTCCAAGAAAAGAGGATAATTGCTCATAATTCCCGCGCTGCGCAAGCATGTAAGCAATCGCAGAGCGCAAGCTTTCGCGACGGGAATTCTGCTGCTCATCCCGCCCTGTTCATTTGAGCTACACTGTTCCAGATCTGCCGGTTCTGGTACCTTAGTCGCCACTTACGACATCTGGTGCAGCGGGAGGTACTACTATTCTACTCTACCGGTACCTCACGGCAAATAACAAGAATATAGAAATATTTTAGAAGAATATAGAAATATTTTTCTAGACATTTTCGTCTTATTCTTAATTATATATTACTTCAACATTATTTTCCAAATAACCTAAATACTCTTAAGGAATATAATTATATCTTTGATATTTTTTTTGGGAAATAAACCATCAAAGGTAAATTAAATACCTAATTAAATAATACACGCGCCAACCATTGAACAACGATATTATCTCATCTTAAGGTTATTGAAACCTCTACTTAAACGGAACTGAATAATATTTAATTGTCAGTTTTATTCAATTAAAATTTAGTTCATTTCACAATCACTATCATCAGGATGGCGCCACTGGCTATGGAGAATACGACAGATCTCTTTTTTTATATGACTAAGTTGACATAAAAAATATGGTCTGCATGATAGTAAGCGTCACCGCGGAATACAGACCCGAGAGTCTTGATACGAGTATCATCACTAGCGCGTTGTTTTAAAGATATCACATCACGTTACCCAGTAATTTTACTGCCTCTCTCACCTATCAAAGAGAACACTGCTGTTTGGCTGTAGAAATAGGTAAGGAGTACCAATGCCGACGATCATTAACGTGCTTATTTTTCGAATAAATCATATAAAAAAAAGAATAAACAAAACACTACACACACAATGGTCATAAAACAGACGATAATACAAGTCGCGGACAAATACATGGAGTCTGAGACTACACTATACTAAACTATGTACCGGTTCTATTTAAAATTCTCAAACCACTTAACATCGACGGCCATTCGATCTTTATGAATCTCAAGTGTCGTAAACGCTCACTGTTAGACAGCCGAACACGAATACGACCGGTTGTATGCAGCCTCCGGCGTAGTCCTGCAGTTCTAATCAGATCGTCTGTCCACCTCGTGGGTGTACGTTCTACCTTGCACATGTCGGCACGTGAACTCAATTCCAGGCGCCATCGGTTGTCGGTTCCGTATGCTATGTGCTACTCCAACTTGATAATACGCCGGGCACGTTGTTACTTCAAAGTCAGAGTCAAAGTCAAATATGTCTTTATTTAAATTGGTCTATCATAGACACTGTGAAATAAAAGATTTGCTCATTACAATTTACACAAATGATTGATGACCCTGAAATTCAGTGTTATAAGAGTCTTTAAAGAAGTAGGTCCTTGGGTGTCCTACTTTAATACTAGTCTGTCCGCATTAGGCGGGAATTATAACTAAGTTTATAGCGGGTTCATTACGCGAGCCACAAGAAAAAGACCTGCAAGAAAAACTGATGGTGATTATGGTTCCAATAACATCTAACACTAACACTAACGCCTTCCACTTAATAATCCGCTGAGTTCTCTTTATTTTTTATTTTTAATCTTTAATCTTTATTTTTAGAAATGTAATGATGCATAAAAAACGTTTTTATATCATACTAGCTGTGCCCGCGACTTTGCCCGCGAGAAATAGTTTCTTTGGGTACCATATCTCTTTACCTCAACTAATATAAACTTTAAATGTAATGTTTATTTATATCGAATCAATGGCCTGAAAATAAGTTTCAAGTTTCTAGCTCTAAAAATAGCGATACTTCTATACAAATTTTCATCCCCCCTTCCAACCCCTTACAACCCTTATTTCGAATTAAAAAAAAGTCTATGTCCTTTTTCAAGGTCTAAAGATTGTCTATGCCAAATTTCATCAAAATCGGTTGAGAGGTTTAAGCGGGAAAGCGTAACAGACAGACAGACAGAGTTACTTTCGCATTTATAATATTATAGTAGGGATGTCTATAATATCTAAGTTTTTATGGGTTTCACTTGATGATCGCTCTCTTAAAAGATGAAGACCTCTACTAAAATAAAATAATCGTGTTCATAGCAGCCATAAATCCAGCACTGTTGAATACAGGTCTTCCCGAAGAGAGAATTGTGCTCATAACAGGCGTGAGTCGCGACGGGAATGTTGTCGCCCATCCCCGTTCTGTTGCATTTGAGATACGCTGCTTTCAGTGGATAGGACCTCCTTCGATAGGTTTAGGTTAAGGCCTCAAACGACACCTATGTACTACCTACTTACCTACTATTCTGGTCTGCTGGTAACTCACGGCATCAGTATATAGCATCAAATAGAGTCACTGCCCGCTCTCTGTCTGTCCCTATCTATGTTTGGATCTTTAAAACTACGCAATGGATTTTGCTGCGGTTTCTTGAAACTATAGAGCAATAGAAAAGAGAATTTATATGATAATTTTAGTTTTCTAATATGATATTGTAAATATATTTTTAAACATTGGTTGAGATCGACGAGATAAATCAATAAAATGTTTTATAGTGTTGCACTACGCTGGTATATATATATATATATATATATCTTAGGGATAACCAACATAAACAATTTTTTATTTTCATTGCAAACGGACGAAGCCGGGGTGGATCACTAGTATACTATAATACTACAAATTTATAAGCCCTAAACGTAAATGTTATTCTCGTCCGCTCTCACATAATTCCTCAAAATTCGCCCCTAGAATATTAATTTTCCCATGCCTTTACCCGCCACTTATCCTCTATATAACTTAATTAAAGATTTTAACTCTTTCACAGAGTCTCTGTTCTATTTTTCAAACACTTGATGGCGCTGATGGTAGTGGTCCTATTTTGAGCGCCACTGGCCTTTGGTTCGATTATAAAGAAAAATATTTATTGATTAATTATTGTATTTGTTCTGTGTCTGGGTGTGAAATATTTTCTAAATGTTTTATTTGTGATTCCTCTGTTATCTGATGTTCGTAACACAAGTGCTTTAAGCGCGTGCTTATCTCGGAGACTGGTCAATATAAGAGATGTTGTGTGAATTTATTTATGTAAGAAAACGTAATCATAGCGCATTTAGTTTTTAAGTTTTTTAAGGTCTACAATCAAGCATACAGTCCTCGTGATAGTAAGCGTCCCTGTAGCCTATAGACGCTCGTAATATCAGAAGGATATCGCTACGCGTTGCTAACCTTCTGACTTGAGGATATTACGACAATTTACCAAGTAATTTCACTGCAGCGCTCACCCTTCAAACTGGAAATCGGCAATGCTAATATTGCTATTTGGATGTAGATACAGGTGAAAGTGAGGTAACATTGCTAACGGTCTTTCTATGAGGTCTACCTCATGGTAGATTTAGGTTCAGTCTTTATACTTATTCCACCGAAACATATAATTGGACGTGAAACAATTTACAAATAAGAACCTAAAAGAAATATAAATAAATATATCATAGCAATCTAGACTGTATCTGTTCAAAAATTACAACCATTTTTGTATATACGTATAATGAAAACCCCTTGGGGCCTCACCAGTTTGATGATGCATTTATGAAATTGAATTTACATGGAATACTGCTCCCTAAGAATTCATTTGCTAATGGCTTTTTATAAGAGAACGTACCTCTAATATTACAGGGCTTACTTAGTCCAAAGTTAAAAATTGTACTATTTAGTTAGCTATTCATTAATAAATCATGCAATTTTGAACTCTGTTCTATATGATGAGAACACATTATAATTTGTTTCATTTCGAAATTTATTCATTCTAATCCATGCCTGGTTCTTTTTCTTAAATAATTTTATCAATTTTGCGGTAAACCGTGCCGGATATGAATGACATTTAATTATCTGTAGAGGTATATTTTCCTTAATTATTAAGTATAGTTTTTCGTAAAAGCACAAAACAGCCTCATCAATTGCCTTGTTTTTAATTGACTAGCAATATTTGTGAACGGAGCTGATACCCAGTAAGGTGGATGGTGTTCATCCGCACATACCAAAGAATTAGATACCGGCGACACACACAGTCCAACATGTTGGTGAAGAATAAATCCAGTATCGTATCATTATCATTCTTGAAAGTATTTATTTGATAGCAATTAGATTCTGTCATAAAGTGCTGAATGCACCTAAGTATCCGATTCAGGTCAATACCGCTCAATCGCTGTTTATATGGCTAGCCATTTGTCCAACTCAGATTAGGCAAATTAAAATCACCAACGATAAATACATTTTCTAAATTAATACAAGTATTTGTCAGTGCATTTCGAAGGGCATTAAAACAGTTGTAATAAATCTGATGATTTTGTTTTGGGGGAATGTAACCGGCACCGATACCGTAATGCAATTTACCCAATTGTAACTCAATAAAAACCTGATCTAACATGGCAGGCATGGGAGCGAGCGGTGCGATTGCGCAGCCCGCGCCAGCGCAAAGCGCTCTCCGCACCGCTGACCGCGATCAGTACGCCTCCGCCTTCGCGCCGATCACTCGCTTCTCGATCGCGGACCACAGAAACCGCCAACGATATACATAGTTATACGTCCGTAACGTGAGCCTACATCACGATCTTGATCTTCCCACGATTCGCGAGTTCATGAAAGAAGCGTCGCGCCGTTTCTTCGACGGGGCCTCAAATCACTCTAACCCCTTAATTTCCAAGTCCGCAAAATACGTCGCTAGGAAAAACGTCCACGCTCGATCTCGTAGACCGCGCACGTCTTAGACGACCCTCCCGATAATATAACCGCGAAAATCGCAGCCCTTTCTCGCCCTCTCACTGGCACAACACAACCACTGACACTCCACATGCACTCGTACAACAGAGCAGTACACCGCGTTCGCCGGCGAACGCGTGAAGTCCCTGCACCTACGAGCGATAACCGACAGCCCTAGGGCTGTCGGGCTCAATCTGTCCGTCCTCTTTTGCTTTAATTTAATTCATTCATAGTAAATTCAACCCCAACGACGGCGGCCGAGCCTAGGTCGAGTCTCTAGAGGCGCACTCGGTCACGCCGTCGGTCCCGCTCAAATCTCGCGAGCCATTGCGGGCGCGACCGCGCTAAACGCGCGGTCGCGGCCGCGGGGCACGCAGGTTTATTACGGGCATCGGACCTCTCATCTATGAGAGGCCCCGCCCTCTTTTTTGGTGGCGCTGGAATTGACGTCTGAGTAGTCCAGCACTAGGTTCGTCCGAAAAAAAAATATACATAGCTAGGATAGGAACTATTTTGGTTCGTCAAACCGACTCGTCAGCCATTTTTGCAGTGCCGAATGAACATAATATTAAGAAAATCAAATAATGCTTATGTGATTACTTTTCCATTTATTTACTCGTTAAAACTCTTTATTGTGCAATGTATTCGTTGGTGGTTTCTGTGCATCGTAGACTGACTTTGTGTGTGAGCATTACTATATATACCTGTATTTAACATTTACGAAACATACATAATATATGTTTGCTGTGTGATTGTGTTATGTCACGTAAGATTAAAACAAAATATAATAGTCACATGCCTATTTACGTTCAGTTAATCCCTTTAACACGACAGTTCTGGATATATATTTAAACTTAAACGAATGTCTATGAATCAAGTCATGTATTGCTCCATAGTATCCAATTGAATCGAAACGATTGTTGAATTGTTTGAACATATTTTGAAAGGATGATGACAATTTCTCCATTTCTAGTTCAATGATAGATTGCATTGACTTTTTTATTATTGTTGCTATAGATGTATTAAACGCAGTTTTCCATACATTTAATTGTTCATCAATTTTTTTTCTATAATATTTAACATCGCTTTTGATTATTATCATCACTGGGCTGCTTACGCTTACAAAAACTGATGTATGAGTTTTCATTACTGCGGAGGGATTTAGGTAAGTCTGGGTTTGATAAGAATTTTAGGTGTTGCGGAGAAATCGGCAGCGGTAATCGGCGCATTGTAGGTAGATTTCTCAATTATGTAGGTAGTTTTGTAGAGTTATCCAACCCTAGAATTATTATAATATATATATCATATTAGTATAGATTCTATCTTAAAAGTTTCTAAAAGCGTTTGTAAAGGTAGCTGCATTTTGTAGTACTCTCTTTTATCGAGTGACGTCAGAACCTCAATCCATCCCAACGGAACTCCATTAGGGTCCCGGCACCTCTGACCGGCTCATTGTTGTGAAAGCCGGAACGTTGCGGAACGTGTGTGTACTTACAACAAAGAACACTAGCAACTATGTACACTTTTTTAATCAAACTACTTTTCAACGGCTTTTAAACGCTTTAAATCTCGTATTTAGTTTTTATATCGACGATACTAAGAATGACAGATGTAATTTCAGAATCAGTGACGTGATCTCCATCATCACATCAGACATTGGAAGTCCACTGCTGGACACAGACCTCCGCAAGAAATGGACGACTTTGCCTATAATTTCCGCGCAGGGCAGCGTATTGGCAATCGCAGATCGTAGCTTCGCAATGGAGATGCTTTTTTTGTATTTTGTAGTCAGAAAACAACCATACGGTCCGCTTGATGTACGTGACCGCAGCCTATAGACGCTAGTGTCAACACAAGGATATCACTAGCGTGTCGGTTCTGGTACCTTAGTCGCCTCTTACGACACCTGGCAAAGAAGGTACTATTATATATATACCTCTCAGCAATAGCCAATATTGCCCATATTATATAGGCTTTGTTAAAATCTGGAAAAAATATAACTTATAGTATTTGATGATAACGTAACTTTCTATTATTAAAATATTTTTTGAAATCAATTGAGTGGTTTTGTAGTTTATTCGTTACAAACGCACAATCAAATGATTCGTTCCTTCATTCCATTTTAGGTGTTTGTTGTTTTATTTTTTGAACAAGAATCATTTAAAAAGTCCAGTAAATTTTGAGTTAATCCTTACAAAACAAACAAACAATCAAATATTTCCTCTTTATAACATAAATATAACAAAACTAGAACACATAAATATAAAAAAAAAACTAGTTGACCCGCTAGACGTTGTCCTGTCTCAGCTATAGCTCAATGTGCATCATTAAAAAATATAACAATTAAAAATTAAGATAGTTTATATTTTAGTTAGTCAATCTTATCTCTCAAGTTGGTTAAAACTGTACATAGTAAGCAAACAATTTTTAAAATCGGGTCAGTAGATTAAAAGTTCATACCAGACAAACACCTGAACACGAAATTTATATATATAAAGATTATAATGTAACAATTATATATGGACTGTGCACTCGATAACACATTTAGTATACTAATTTATGTTGACTCGTGGCATAAAATGAAATGTTGAATGAAAAAGTTTGCATTAATGGCTGAACTGATCTGAATGAAATTTGGCACAGATTTTTTTCTAGACCAGTTTGACAAACAAACATACAGTCCTCGTAATAATAAGTGTCATTGCACTCTAGGCACTCGAAATATCACAAGGATACTAACGCGTTGTGACTTGAAACCTTGTAACTTGAAGGTATTATGTAAAATTTCCCAGTAATTCTCACTTTACAAATCGGAACACAGCAATGCGAACATCGCTATGGCGGTAGAAATAGGTAAGAGAGAGGTACTAGTTCAGACGATCTTTGTATGAGGTCTACTATGACCCATTGATGGTCAGGAGTATTAAGCTATGACATGATTCGGCGGGATTAATGTAGTATTCATTTTTTCTAAGGAATTGGTACGATTCTCTTGAAACTACAAGAGTTCCTCAAGCATGCGATAAAGTCTTCGCAGATGAAGTCGCGGGTTGAAACCTCATTTATAATGTGTCAAAATCTGGGTTCACGAATCTAGGGTTTCAATTGTCACTCATCTGGCTGATATATTCCCGTTGGAGGGTAATTATTGTAATTTAAGCGACCGCCGGCGGTACTAACTTTGATGTATCACACCATTTTACCGCCGCATTTGTCACGAAGTCACTAACTTTTATCGGCTATCGAGTTTAAATTTGTAATGACCGCAGTCGATCGGCGAGTTATTTATTATCTCCATTAGCAATTTTAGAGCGTAGCAATGCATCAGGAATGCTGCCCATTCCCGCCCTGTTGCATTTGAACTACGCTGTTTCGGATGGATATACGACACCCGGTACAGAGGGTGGTGGTATCGGTGGCGACTTAATACGTTAAGCATGTTTTTTATATTTATATTATAACTAACCTTTTTAACTATCAGAGTGTCTATTTAATTAATACCATTGCCTAATAAGTCGCCGTGAGGTACTGGTAGAGTGGAATAGTACTTCCCACTGCATCAGGTGTCGTAAGAGGTGACTAAGGTACAAGACGAACAGATGGCGATATATCCATCCGAAACAGCGCAACTCAAATGCACAGGGCGGGGATGGGCAGCAGCATCCTTGTCGCAAAAGCTGCGCTCTGCGATTGCCATCACGCTTGCCCAGCGCGGCAGTTATGGGCAAAATACCACCTTTCTTGTAGAGGCCTATGTCCAGCAGTGGATTTCCAATGGTTTGTATGATGATTACCAAATATGGAATTACTAGCAGAGCCTCAGTTTCACCCGCGTAGTTCCCGTACGAATCATCTATACTTATATTATAAAGCTACATAGTTTGTTTGTTTGTTTAAACTAATAGGAGGAACCGCTCGTCCCATTTTAAAAATTCTTGCTGTGTTGGACAGTTCATATATAGTGGAAAGCTATTAAACCCCCTCAAAGTCACAATTCCACGTGAATGAAGTCGGGAGCACTGCTAGTGAATAATAAAAGTAGCCTTATTTACATGAGGACATAGATATTTGCCATTAAAATTCCGGTTAAAATCGGTAAGCCGCTTCGGAGTTTACCTCAAGCAGCTGAAAAAAAAACCTATTTTATAGTACCGTCCATACTTTTATATATCTATTTTAAAAAGCTGTTATTTCAAACAGACACTTCAACACTTTACCATTGTTTATATTTAGATGTAAAACAGATTTGGTTCCTGTCCGCACTTCAAACACAACACGATGATAAGCAGATTTGCAGATAGAAATTAGCAGGCGTTTAAAATAGTTGTTTAGGTAAATTCACACATCCCATACATTGACCTGACATAGTGGTAAGCCAATGAAAGCACTTGTGTTACGGACATCAGACAATAGAGGAATTACAAAAATAGTACTTTAATACATATTTCTAACACTCAGACACAGAACAAACATAAATCATCTTTATCATTACAGCCATTGGAAGTCCACTGCCTCCCCAAGAAAGAGGAATTTGTAAATAGCGTTATTGAGTGATATTTTTTTCAATAAGCGTGTTAAATAAAATACTACTCTGTACTTTCAGTGGTTTATTTGTTGCTGTACACAGTTTGTGGTTTGTTTTGAAATCCTTAATAATATTTCATATAAAGCCATGAGGTACCGGCAGAGTGGAATAGTACCTCCCCGTGTACCAGGTGTCATAAGAGGCGACTGAGATATCGCAACTGACAGATGGTGATATATCCACACGACACAGAGTATAAGGCGAGGGTGGGCAGCAGCATCCCCGTCGTAAAAGCTGCACTCTGCGATTGCCAACACGCTTGTCCAGCGCCGCAATTATGGGCTAAATTCCCGTTTTCTTGGGGAAGCCTATGTCCAGCAGTGGACTTTCAATGGCTGGTATGATGATCATGATAATAAATAGGTTGGGAGATTACTAAATTATCATTTCATATTGCGACTGTCAGTTGGAATGTTATTTGTCGAAGAAAAATTTTGGTCCATGAAGATGAAGGCCATCTAGAGGTCACCTGCATGTGTACATCACTCTCACTTTTCATAGTTATGTTCCAGTTTGAAGAGTGAAAGATGCTGTGAAATTGCTGGGATTATCATAATTAAGGTTAGCAACGCGCTAGTGATATCCTTATGATATTACTGTCGTGTATGGGCTGCAATGGCGCTTACTATCACACAGACTTTAGTGTTGTTTGTCGATCAGGTCTAATTAAAATATAATAATAATAACTTTATTCAACAACAAAAGGAAACTTAAACTAAAATACATCAAAAAAGATCTCAAGTAATACATGTTTTATAGCCGTCAAATTTTTTTCTGATAAATGAAACATATTCTACGAAGTCTAGTCCTGCAAAGTACCGAACAATGGAAAATTAGGTCAGCGTGCAACCTCCCGTACCCAAGACTGTTTAAGAAATGTACTTATTATATATTTTAAGCATGTTGTACGGATGGAAGTACGACTAAGACTATGTACGTTTGATAAATTTTAATTTTAATAATGTTCATATTATATAATGATCGTTATATCTAGCTACAGTTACTTTGATAAAACTACTGATTACATAAAAGGTTTTATGCATAGAAAATGATCAGTTATACTTAGAATGATATCTACTAGGTCTTGGCGATGGCCCGATGGCGCAAATGAAGCACCATTCCCTTCGCGAAAGCTGCACTCAGCGTTTGCCAACACGCTTGGCCAGTTCGGCAATTATGGACAAAATTCTCCATTTCTTGGGACGGCTTATATCTAGGATTTCCAATGGCTGATGATAAATACTAGTAGGGTACCACAGTTTTACCCGCGCAGTTACTATTGAATTTAAAAAAAATATTAAAAATCTATTTGAATTGTAGGATCAAATATGGCTTTTATTAAGTAATTGATAATAATGTAGCTTTTTACAAGTAAAATAACTACAGAAATCAGACGAGTTGTTTTTTAGTTTATTTGTTATAAACGCGCAATATAAATCGTGCCTTTTTCCTTTTGATTATATATTTTAAATTCTTTGAAATATAATATAGCCTTTGTTACTTGACGAAGATGTAGGTTTCTAATGGTGAAATAATTATTTATATTGACCTTGAATATTTTAAGTAAAATCGTTCCAAGCAATCTATTAATTCCTCTTTACAATTTCTCGGTGAAAATGGTATAAGCAATAGTTTTTGATTTTATCTTAAATAGATAAACGGTGCACCAGATTTTGTTTTATAATATGTAGCGAAAATGGGCTGTGTTTCTTATTCGTACGAATAGATGGCAGCACAGGTTGAGTATAAGACGTAAAGGTTTTATTCCCGGCCTATTTCAACGTTCTTGGTACACAGTGGTTGTGTACTTTCGCTGTTTTAGTAATCGAAACTGTAGTAATCTAGAACATCATCATACCAGCCATTAAAAGTCCACTGCTGGACATAGGCCTCTCCAAGAAACGAGGAATTTTGCACTGGTCAAGCGTGTTGGCAATCGCAGAGCGCAGCTTTCGCGACAAGGATTCTGCTGCCTATCCCTGCCCTGCGTAATTGAGCTGCACGGTTTCGTGTGTACATACCGCCATCTGTCGGTTCTGGTACCTTAGTCGCCTCTTTCGACAACTGATGCAGTGGGAGGTAATATTCTACTTTGCCGGTACCTCACGGCAAATCTAGAACAATCTATGTAACTTTATCTCATACTAGCAGCGCCCGCGGTTTCACTCACGTAATTATCCCTTCCCGAGACAGTATGGGGATACAATATGTTACCTATGTCACTTGTTGATAATGTAATTTTCTATTCATGAAAATTACATTATCAATTTTTGAGTTTACTTTGTTACAAAGGGACAAAAAACAGATACAAAATACCTGTTTACACATTTCTATTTTAGGAAGTGGTTTTTTATTAATTTATAAAATAAATAAATTTAAATATTCACGCAACATCTCATTCATTGCCCTGACTCCGTGGTAAGTCGCTTTTTAAACAGTGTTTTTACAAAGAGCAATTTTAGTTTAAAATAGGTACATATAACAACATGTTAGTCTCAATAAACTGTGCTGTTGTCCAGGAATATCAGTGCTTTTCTTGTATTATTCGAAGATCAACTGCATTGGTACCTTACTCTCACGTATTTATATCTAATATTAATCTAGTAATGTTCGTGTTGCTGTGTTCCGGCTTAAAAGGTAAAATTACTAGGTAATTTAACGTACAATGTTGGGAAAAAGGAAGTATACCTTTTTTGGGCAGCAGAATTTCCGTCACCGAGCTACATTCCGCGATTGGAACCACGGCTGCCCAGCGTGGTAAATATGAGCTAATATCAAAAATTAAATACCTATAATTAACTGTGCCCAATTAAGGGTTGTAAGTAAACCTCACCTGAGACCGGAGCCGAGTTTTGTAACTAACCAAACTATCGTACTTCATTTCTGGTATCCAATTTCCATTTTCTTTACGTAAATTTTCCAAAAGTGAACGAATGCTCTCACATTTTCCAATACAAGAATTTATTCGATCCGGGTCCTCCCTGGAGAGGTGCTCAGCCGTAAAATGCCTCTTTGGGGGCGTCGGTTCGTCAGGCCTTAATTAATTAATTTTAAAGGTATCATTTTAATTGCCTTCTGATCCGGGGATAGTGTGTTATTCTACACGCTGGTGAGGTTATGGCATACATTTTAATTATTTAGGAATTCATACTTAATATTACAATGTGAAGGTGTGATTTTAATCTTGTGTATTTTAAGTATCACTACAACTCGGAAGAATTCTATGTCACTCTCTAGTGCTATATGCCTCCCCAAGAAAGGGAGAATTTTGCCCATAATTGCCACGCTGGGCAAGCGAGTAGACAATAGCAGATCGCAGCTTTCGCAAGGGGGATGTTGCTGCCCATCCTCACCCTGTACATTTGGGCTGCACTGTACTGATATAGCGATATCTGTCGGCTTGGGTTCCTTATTCACGTCTTACGGCACCTAGTACAGCGAAGGCTACTATTCTACTCTGCCGGTAACTCACGGCTTACGTTCATAAAATTAGTAAGGATAATTTTTTATTTGAGGAAAATTATTATGTATTTCTTAAATATTTATTTGATGTATTTTATTTTTTATTTTGTTAACATGTTATGGTTTTGAAAAATAAAAAAATGTTTTGAGATATTTAATTTCAGAAATTACTACTAGCGTAAATATAAAGTGACATTTATGCGGATGGACCTGGCAGAAAGGAAGTTGTAAATAAAATAATTGTTTGTGACTTCGTTCGAGTAAATGTCTCTTTTATAGAATTTTTTTTAACAATTTAATTTCACATTTTATGATTGGCGCCTCAATAAAAATAATACACGTTAATTTGCATCTTGGATTTATATGTGTGATATAATATTATTGTCTTTGTCTAATATATATATATTTATTTTATAAATATAAGTTACTTTGGTTTTGGTTTAAAACTATTCCAGTCGTTTCTAAAAAATAATACACGAATAAACAAACAGATATTAAAATTTTTAACATTTATCATATAATATACCTCTAAATTAACCTCTGGAAATATCGTATATTGTCAAAAAGGTTGAATAAAAATGAAATAAACGGTGTTGCCAGTTCATAAATTGAAAATAGAATCGAATGAAATAAATTCCACGTAAGTAATAAAAATTTAACATTCAATTAATATTCCAGGCAATTTATTGGGATAGCAAACTCTTAAAATGGATATCGTCGAGTTGCTGTAAACTTAAATAATTCAGGAGGGACGAAACAGACTCCACTGTAACGAATGAAAAATCTGCAATATTTACTATAACTACCCTCCTTTTGAATGCATCACACAACATTTTTATTATGTAACCCGCAAACATTCTTGCGAGGGAAATGAATTTGTTTTATTTTCTACCATAAACTTCAGTGTTGCCCATCCATTTCTACTAAACTACCATAAAGTTATTTTATGAGCGGCTCGTGTACGGCGTTGGAATTTAAACACTGCGGTTTTACAATAATACACATACAACTGATCTTAGATTAAAGTTACTCGCACTTAGAGATGCCAAACAAGAATGGAATGGGACCGATTTCTACAAGTTTCATATACACTCATTCGCAAAAATAATCATTTCGTTTGTTTGATAATTACAGGTAGATTTACTTTTACAATTTTGTAAATTAATAAGCAAATAATCGTTTTCATCAGTATTATCAAGGTTTTAATGCTAAAGTTCACTAGTAGTGTATGCTCGCTAGTAGTGCATATACTCGTGAAGTAAAAGTTAACAAAGATTTTTTATGTTATTTATTTAATAAAGTAAAAGCAGATAAATGTTTAGGGTCAAGTGTGACCCCCTCTAGCTGAATTCACAGCTTGAATTCGTCTGGGTATGCTAGCGAGGATATCCCGGATACTTGCTTGCGGAATACGTTCCCTCTCCGCGGTAATCACACTCCACAGCTCTCTAATGGTCTTAGGAGCTGGTTGCACTGATCTCACGCGTCGCATTATATACAATTTAAACGATTTCTCGAAACCCTGCAGGAGATGTCAACAGACAAGTTTAGAAAAGTTTTCTCTCCGAATAAATATCGGAGACATGGACGTTGATGCGACCAATTACGTCAATTATGAAAGGTCTACATAAAATTATAGTTTTCTGTTGTTGCAGTCCTTAACTAGGGGTGCGATAAGATAATAGTCTAGCGTTAGTGATATTCAAACAGAACATTAAATAAACTTGTCTCTAGATTCAGGCGGGTACATCTTTGCCTATCCAAGAGACCTTACCATTGTACGGAATGTATCCTAGTGTTCTTGCTTAGTAATTCGCGCTGAAAACACTGCATCATCTCTTGCAATGTTGTTATGATAATTAATAGTAATACAAAAACCTACAATTATTCGTATTTTCTACTTCTGCAAATTTAAAGCAATCAATAAAATATAAATAGGTTTTAAAATACTGTACGAATTTTACGCAATCGTTATGATATTTGGCTATATATTACTTCCCTCTTTACTAGGTGTCGTAAGTGGCGACTAAGGTATCAGAACCGACAGATGGCGGTATATCCATACAAAACATTGTAGCTCAAATGCACAGGGTGGGGATGGGCAGCAGCATCCCCGTCGCTAAAGCTGCGCTCTGCGATTGCCAACACGTTTGCCCAGCGCGGAATTATGGGAAACATTCTCCCTTTCTTAGGGAGGTCTATGTCCAGCCGTGGACTTTAAATGGTTGGTATAATGATGATAATGATGATTATTCTACTCTTGAGGTTCTATTTGATGAGCAAAATCAGAGAAATATTATTTATTTCACGCTTTTGGGTACATATGTATCGTCTGCATATGCATATAGTTATAGCCCGGTCTGAGTTATATTTATGTAAAGTTTCATTTAAATTATTTCAGTTGAATATACGAACTATCCTTCGATCCGATTACCTATAACAGGAATGAGGAATATCTCTAACTGTTACCCGTCAGTTAGTGGTGGCGATAGTGAGGGCAATAAACGAATTACCTGTCGATACTAAGTCGATAACCTGACTTTTGATTAAATTATAATTATAAATAAGAGAAATTATGGTACCTGAACTGACAGATGGCGGTATATCTATCCGAAATAGCACAGCGTAAAGACTACAGGGTACCCCACCTTGTACTAATTTTACTTATGGGCAGTAGAGTCCTCGTCTCTTAAACTGCGTTCTGGGATTGCCACCACACCGGCCCTGCGTGGTAATTAAGGACAAAAATTCCTTTCTAATTTGGCGATGATAAAGGAAGTACGAGACATGGTGTTTCTCGGATTCTGCGGATAAACTTCTGTATTCTAATAATTGTTTGCTTACTGTGTACAGTTGATCCAACATGAGAGATGGATTAGTTCATATTTGAATAATTAAATTTCAATTTATAGTCAAAATATTTTTTCAAAATGAACATATAAGTATAGTTAAGATAAGACAACGTCTGTCGGTTTAACTAGTATTAAATATATTTAATATAAATTTGTGTCGTGAGGTACCAATAGAGTGGGATAGTAGCCTCCCTCCTCATTGTACCAGGTGATTAAACGGCGTAGCACAGGGTGGGGATGGGCAGCAGCGTCTCAGTTGCGGAATTAACAATTGCCAACATGCTTGCACAGCGCGGCAATTATGGGCAGAATCCCTTTTTCTTGGGGTAGCTTATGTCCTACAGTGGACTTCTAATACCCGATATGAAGATAATCATAATAATACATTTGTGATTCCTCTGTTATCTAATGACCATAGCACAAGCGACTTATCTCGGAGTCAGGTCAATATAGAAAAATCCGATTAGATTAAAAAAACCCGGAACTGGTATTAAGTGTAGATGATAAATTCTGATGACCTGTAATATGGGTCTCTAAACCTACACAGGCACCAGTCCCCCACGAATGATTTATAACTTTACTAGCTGTGCCCGCGACTTCGTCCGCGTGGAATAGTTTTTTTTGGTACCATACCTCTTTACCTTAACTTATATAAACTTTGAATGTCATGTTTATTTATATCGAATCAATGGTCTGAAGAATAAGTTTAATGTTTCTAGCTCTAAAAATAGCGACACTTCTATACAACTTTTTATCCCCCTTTTAGACCCTTTACAACCCTTATATCGAATTAAAAAACAACCTATGTCCTTTTTCAGGGTCTAAAGGTTGTCTGTGCCAAATTCATCAAAATCGGATGAAAGCTTTAGCGGAAAGCGTTACAGACAGACAGAGTTACTTTCGCATTTATAATATTAGTAGGGATATGTACTTACATAATATTTATAAGCGTATATTACATGTTATCATTTGTTGAGAGAAAAATAAAGAATTTATTTATTTATTTAACAATTAGATAGATAATATCGATGTATTGTCGTTCCGCACTATTGTACCGAGTGTATCGACCGCGAGCCAAGGCCGTGTGAGCCGGCTGTGAATTATGCGCACTCAATTAGATTGTGGCAAGCCCTTGATAATGGGCCGATATTGCTTTCGCTGAAGATGGCTGCTAAACAACATGATGGTGCTCAAGAAACAGATTTTTTGCTATCAAACACAAAAAGACAAGAATGCAAATTTTGAATTCTTGTCTTTTTGTCTGAGTATTTCAGATGCAATATATACATTTTACTATAGGCAATCTACAATAGGCAAGTGAACTACTTTTTTTGCCGTGAGGTACTAGAATATGTATGCCCCTAATACCACCCACTGCACCATGTATCGTAAGAGGCGACTAAGGTGGCGGTATATCCATCCGAAACACTGCAGCTCAAATGCAAAGGGAGGGTAGCAGAACCCCCGTCGCGAAAGCTGCGGTCTGCGATTGCCAGCACGCTCACCCAGCGTGGCAATGAAGGGCAGAAAGC
This sequence comes from Heortia vitessoides, assembly GCA_020976665.1. Taxonomy (NCBI): domain Eukaryota; kingdom Metazoa; phylum Arthropoda; class Insecta; order Lepidoptera; family Crambidae; genus Heortia; species Heortia vitessoides. The sequence goes on from JACJUM010002971.1 coordinate 15,748,141, forward strand.
TTCCTTTCTTGGAGAGACCTATGTCCAGCAGTAGACTTCAAATGGTTAATATGATGATGAAGATATAAAATAGCTATCTATCTTATAAATAGTTTTACTGCTTTTTACGGCTTTCAAACCTTAATTAAAACAAACATATCTGTCTAGTATCAGAAATCAAGAGAGTATCCATCGGTTACCATGGAGTATCGGTGGAGTAGAAATACTTCTTCTGTACCGTAGGTGTTAAGTGGCGACTAAGGTACCGGAACCGTCAAATAGCGGAACATGGATGGATATCCGAAATAGTGTAGTTCAAATACAACAGGTGAATGTGAATTGGCAGCAGCATACCTGTCGCAAAGCTGGACTCTGCGATTGCCACCACACCTGCCCAACGCAATAATTATGGTCAAAAATTTATCTCTCTTGGGGTGGTCTATATTCAACAGTAGAATACAAATATTTATCATCTATACTAATATTATAAAGTGGAAGAGTTTGTTTGTTTGTTTGTTTAAACGCGCCAATCTTAGGATCTACTGATCCTATTTTAATAATTCTTTTTTTGTTAGATAGTCTATTAATAGAGGAAGGCTTTAAGTTATATAACATTACGCTGAAACCAATAGGAGCGAAGCGTCAATGAGAAATGTTGCAAAAACGGGGAAAATTATTCACATCTGAGGTCTTTTGTCGCATAAACGGTTTAATTTATTCAAAAACTATGTATGAAAGAATTATTCCTTTTTAATAATAAATAAAATTCCGCGGCTGTATATGTCTATCTCTCAAGATCTACTCATAATAACATTATTTATCGAAGATGGCTTGCTACCATTATAATGTGCAAACTGGCCGCGCGGCGGCGGGAAAGGGGAGGTAGGCTTCGCCTTACCGCCGTGCTTGCCACTACCACTCGCGAGTGTATCTTTGCCAGGTACCATACCGCGCGGCTCAGACGCGTAATCGGCTCCCTACGGAACGGTTAAATTCAGCGTGCTTTATTTTAAACAAAAGTAAAAATATAATTTATGCCGAAGTACTTCGACCCATTATTTTATAAACATAATTTTTTTACATATTATTTAACAAAATTCTTATTCACGATTATACAATAACATAAACCAACGTGAGCAATCAAAAAATAATCTCGATAGAGTTTCCGACAACCACGCGAACGAAGCCGCGGGCACAGCTAGTATAAATATATGTGTTTGTTCCTCTGGCGCACAAGATACCATCTCACCACCATCTGCTCTGTCAGGCCCATCTCTAAAGGCGTGATTGTCGACGTCAAAAAATAAAATAAACGAAGCAAATCTCGGAGTTTTAATTAAAGCGAACGTTGTATATTAATAATTTTTCTCCACGGTCCTTTCTTTTCGCAAACAATTATGTTCATGAATTAAAATCAAACAAAATAAATTTTCTTAGTTTTTTCAAATCTGTATCAGTTTTACATATCATGATAGTACACTGTTGGATATAGGCCACAAGAAAGGGAGATTTTTGTCTATAAATGTCGGGTTGGGCATGCTGTTGCCATAGCTTCCCTCGTCACGATTGCTTTGCCTATCCCTAACCTATAATGTTCAAGGTATACTATTTTGGATGAATATAGCAAGTTTTCGAACATTCTGGTACCGGAGTCGCCTGTTACAACACCTGGTACGGTAGGACGTACTATTCAATTCTACCGGTTCCCCACGGCACCGCACATGTATTGACTGAACTTGTCACTGTCACAGTTCACAACTGCCAAGCATAATGGTCTGTTATGCTTCTTTGTTTCCCGTATAACTTGTCGAGGTATGTATCCATTACACTCGTTACATAAGCTATACTTTATCCCCATATTCTTAGGGAATCGTGTTTTATATATCAGAACGTATGTGGAATGAGCACAAAGACACATCATGTTTCCAATGATATGAAGCGCCGGCTATTGGTTGATAATAAATTATTTTCTCTCTCTCATTAGTTCGAATATGATTTAGAACAAAACACTGTGAACTCCCGATAGTTTACAGTGTTTTGTTCTAAATCTTATTCGGTATAATCATATCGGCAGCATAACGAGCGTGTATGAAAAGACTAAAGCGAGTAAGGGAAGCGAGAGGTATGCCTAGATCGTAACAAGTGGAGATTCATAGTACCTGTCTACCCCGAAGTGACACAGGCATGATGTGTCTCATTAGTTCGAATTTGATTTGAAACAAAACACTGTAAAAAGAAACAGTCCAATGTAAACAACACATAGTTGAAGTAAACAGAACATAATGTTATATGAATAAACATACTATGCGAAGTCTAAATGTTTGGAAGGTCATAAAGCTCAAATGTATAGGTCTGCTAAAATGTGGTGCGAGTTATACCAATCTATAGGACGTACAGACACCATAGGTCTCGGTCGGATAGTCTGTTTGCGGACAAACAAAGGCAGCGGGTAATGGTGAACGCCCACACGAATCAATAATAGTGAGTACTGCGTGTAATATACTGCGTGTAATGCGAGGAATAATTACATTGCGGTGTGCACAGACAAATGATACAGGTCAATGACCGAATCTAGAGATCATTACTTAAAGATGTTGTGTCATATTACCCAGTAATTTCACTGCTTCTCGCACCCGGAATACAGCAATGCGAACATTACTATTTGGCGTTAGAAATAGGTGAAGTGAGGTACCAATGCAGATTTCAGTTTATATGATGTCTTCTTTATTTTAACCTTTTATTTTAATCTACTAGAATTAAAACACTTGTGTTTGGCTGCAGAAATATTGCAGAGACAATTATGAGTAAAAAAGCGTATATACGACCATTTTCAAGAGGTTAGGAAAACTATTAGAACTATATTCTATAACAATAACATATATTCAGTATAAGTTATTAATTAAATATTTTTAATGAAATAATCATCATTTACTATAGATTGAAAGTATTTCAAAGGAGGAAGATAGTAGTCAAACAAGTAAGTAAATAAATAATTAATAAATGTACGAGTACACAACACCTTATACATTGACATGTCCCCGGGATAAGTCACTTTAAGTCAAAATCAGACAACAGAGGAATCGCAAATATAATACTTTAATACATTAAAAATGAGGAACACACAGACACAAAATAAATACAAATAATGCTGATATATATTTGATTATATGTATATTTGGGATCGAACGACGACAAACTTTAGCGCACAATATAGCAACACTACCGATAAGCCATCGGTCCCGTAATGGAAAAAGTATTGCAAGAATGTAACAGTTTGACATTTTTACGAAATATTAATTCTGCTCGTTTCCAAAGAAATATAAATTTTTTTCGGCTAGAAACGCGTACTGTGACACTAGAACTTGAAAAATGACATCTGTCTGGATTGTGTCCAAATTTTATCTAACTACGGTTTATGTAAGTGCAGTCTTTTATCCCCCCATTCCGCTATTTCCTTCTTTAGTTTTGATCTTTGAACTTAGTAGTTGGTTAGTGTTTTGTTTTTATATGTAGTAATTAATGGATATAGTCATTATCTTTACAACAGACAATGGTATACTTAGCTGGCACTTTTAAGATTAATTGTGCTCCGGGTGTTTTCTTTGAGGTACGGGCAGGGTAGAATAGTAGCTCCCTAATGTTGTAAGAGGCGACACAGGTACCAGAACTGAAAGAAGGCGGTATATCCACCCGGACTGTGTAGCTCAAATGCACAGAGCGGGGATGGGCAGCAGCATCTCAAAATTTTACCTTTCTTAAAGAGGCCTTTATCCAACAGTGGACATCCAATATGATGATTGTTTATAATCCCACGTTGGCGTAGTACTGCCCTGTTCCTAAATATCCTGTTAGTAAATCATTTTGAATAGATATGCCATATGTTTGTTTCAATGCTTAGTCGAAGACCAAATAAGGACAGAGATTCGCCATAATCTACAAAAGTAAAATGTGATGTCTGATCTAAGGCTAGTTCTCTGAGAATTATTTTTAGTATGTCCTTTATTCTTTATCAATCGTACGTTCTATATCATAAAGAGAATATAATATGTCCTTTTTAATAATGACTAAACAGATATGTAAGTTTAGTTCTGAACAATGCAGTTTTACCGGACGAAGTGAACGTTCCAATTCGTGTTGACATTAGCATCTGATAACTTTAATAGCTCGCCTTTCCGTGACCATTTGATAACATTTATGTAATTGTTGCATTGAGTACAGTGGGGAGACTTAAGTAGACCAATTTATGATTTTTTTATGAAACTTTTTAGTATTTTGCAAACCTAGTTGATATTTTTTATTAAGATTTAATAACAACAATTGTTGACAACTCTCGCAATGACATTTTAATGATTTTGTAATGTTTTTCACCAAAACGTAATTGCAAAACACGGTACAAACAAGTCGTTATGCTGTCTGATTTAATTGTATCTTGTCAAAGAAAATCTACAATAGAGGACAGGAACGTAGTGCACCATCACATATAATTGTGCTAACCGTCGCCAGTATGCATTTGTAAGATAATTGGCCTATTAGATGACAGGCAAAAACATTCATGTACTAAAATTTGTATTATTAAGTCTCCTTCACAATGGCGACGAGAGACGGAGATTCACGATCTACTTTTGTTTTCATTTAAAATTTTACCAAAATCTGTAATTGGTATCGGTACTTAGGTACTTAAACTAGGTCTAGCCTGTTCTTATAGGCACCTAATTAAGAAGGTAAAAACAGAATGTTACATTTCTTTTCACTAGTAAATTTTTTTCTTTAAAAAATAGATTCACGATCTACTTTTGTTTTCATTTAAAATTTTACCTAAATCTGTAATTGGTAAACAAATTGAAAATTTCACGACATATGACAATTAACTGGGCAGAAGCAAGAAGCAAAGAAGAATTTCGTATTTTATCTTCAAGGGTTCTTAACCCTTAAATACCCATAATTAATAATAATAATAACTTTATTCAACACCGAATGGAAACTTAAACTAAAATACATTTTGATACTTAGGTACTTAAACTAGGTCTAGCCTGTTCTTATAGGCACCTAATTAAGAAGGTAAAAACAGAATGTTACATTTCTTTTCACTAGTAACAATTTTTCTGTAGAAAATAGATGATACTGATGGTAAGCCAAAAGAAAATTTGTTAATTACATAATTAAACAAACATAATTTTATCTTATGGAAAGGCCTTGACTAGCATACGTGTACATAAAACAGCGGTCGCATTTGAAAAGTGGCTCATAATATTTCTGTTGCTGACACATTCAGGAGGTAAAAATGACGAGCAAAGAGTATTGTTTAAGTGAAAAAGTTACCCAAAAGATATCACCAAATGTTCAAAAATGTGTCAAAAACATATTAAAATCTGAAGGATTTCTGACGTACGATGTAATTGTCAAAGATATATCTCCGGATGGCGGCAATTATCTTGGAATATTACAGGAGGTGGATATTAAAGGAACAACAGAAACGGGAGAGAAGGAAATTAATCTGTTTTTAAAGAACAGCATTCCGTCTGAATCTTTTACGATGTTGCCTATTTCCGAAGTGTATAGTAGAGAAGCATATGTTTACAATGAATTGTTTAAAATTTTCGACAAATTTCAAGACGAGGCTAATGTGCCAAAAGAAGAAAGGTTCAAATCAGTGAAAAGCTACGGTGAAAGTAATTCAGAAGTGTTAATACTTGAAAATGTGTCAAAAAAGGGTTACAAGACTTATAATAGATCAAGTACAATTAGTATAGAATTTGCTGTAAAATCAGTGAAACAATTAGCTAAATTTCATGCATTAACTGCAGTCTTACACAATAAAGATCCTAATTATTTTCATTGTCATATTAAAAATCTGGGCACGCTTTTATCATTTGATCATACATGGGAAAAATTTGTATATAAAAATTGCGAAAGAACTGTCGAATATTTAGACGATAAATCGAAGCAGAAGATAGCTGATTATGGACCAATTATGGTAGAAAAACTTAAAAGATATTTCTCACCTTTGGAAACAAATGGTGACTTTCTTTGCCATGGTGATTTCAGAGCAAATAATATTATGAATAAGGAAATTGTGAGTATCAATAATTATATAACTAAACATATATCAAATACGCGTTTTAATTTCAAATATATTAATTATAATATATTTATGTCTTTACAGAATGGTGAATTATTAGACGTTATTCCGGTTGATTATCAGCTGATTTTCCACGGATCATTTATTCTAGACTTCTTTTACTTCATATTTACTGCTACTGATCAGAAATTCAGGAAAGAACATATGGATACACTAAAAATGCTATATTACGACACTATGGACAGTTTCATGCGATACTTTGACGTTCACATCGAAGATGTTTATCCTAAGAAAAAGTTTGAAGTCGATTACAAAGAAAAAATGGATTACGGCTTGATGTCATTTTTGATGCTTTCACCGTTTCTATTTGCTACCAACGACAATGTACCAGTGTTGGATGATCATATAACGGAATTAAAATTTAATATGGACGATAATTACAAAAAACGTTTACAAGGAGTTGTAGACGATTTTATAAGGTGGGGATATTTATAAATAAATTATTAGGGTAAAGTATATGAACACACCAATAATAAATACTATTAAAATAACTATACTATACTATACTATTATTTTACTCAGCTTTTTAGCATTAGTTAAAATAAGTGAGAGCGATTTTGCAATACTGGTACACCAATTAAGAACATCTCAAACACAAGGAATACTTTAGTGAAAATACAATTTTTGAGATATTTTTACTAGCTTGGTATCTAAGGGTAATTTTATGGCACAAATAGACTTCCTTAATGGTGCTGTAAAAGCATATTATGAGTTTCATCAGCATAGTTGGTGCAAACGTGAAACTCAAGTATCTATGACCTATTTCACCTGCATAGCTAAGTGAAGGGACGGACTCAGATATTATTGACTACTAGGTAAAAAGCCACAATATTCTTAGATGCTAGCTGATGGTAGTTTACTGCATTAGCAGTCGATATAAATCCACCTATTTGTCTTGAGTCATAGTTGTTCAATAGTCCTAGCCATAGTCTACGTTTCTTTTTACCCTTACGCTGGCGCCTGGAGTGGGTATTTTCGTACATAATAGGGTATTGACGCTGTTTTTGCAAGGACTTACGCAAATAATTACACACTATGTGAGCCGCATCATTATTGACATACCCAGTGAGCGTCGTGTGGTCGGTCATGGTCGACAATCCCTAATGTAGGACAATGACCCTAGAATGGGTCTAGTCATACATTATTATGCATAAGAAGGTTTATCCACTTGTGCCAGGTGTTGGCGCTCTACTGATATCCTAGCAAGGGCCTATGTCCACCAGTAGACTTCCAGTATCTGTAATGATGATGATAATAATAATAATAAATTCCCACAACATCTCATGCATTGACCTGACTCCGTGGTAAGTCGCTTAAAGCACTTGTGTTACGGACGCCAGACAACAGAGGAATCACAAATATACTACTTAAATACATATATTTTACACCCATACACAGAGCAAACACAAATATCATCATATAAATATTTGCTCTGGGTGGGAATCGAACCCACGACCCTTGGTGCACAAGACAGGATCACTACCATCTGCGCCATCGGGCCCGTCAATGAAAATGAAGAGAGTATTCATAAGCTAATATCATCATTTCAGCCATAAGAAGTTCACTGCTCTAATACATATATAGGCCTCCCCAAGAAAGAGGGAATTTTAGCAAAGCCAAGATAACCCAAGAAAATTAAATAATGATTTTTAGTATTCCTTCAACTTCAACTTCCACAATCTTAAAATTTTCAAATAAATCAGCTATACAGCTGAAAACGTTAATTTACCCTGAAGCTGGAGTACTTTGTTTTCTCAGGAACAGATTTCTGTTAAAATTATTTAGACAGCTAATTAAACGTAAAGTGTAGAAACGTCTTACAAGTCTATAATTTATACTCCAGCATCAGGTGACTTGTGGTTTGGGACACTGCTGATAAATGTATGCGTCGCATACAAGTATCTATATAGAAATATAAAATCCTTTTAATCGTAGTATGATATTATATAGCCTAAGTAACTTTTTATTATATCAGCTTTCCGTCGTTTAAGAGCTTACCTTAAAAAAGCAGACAAACAGACAAAAAATGTATTGTATATTTTTTTAATTATTGACTGTTATATATACCGTATATACATCCATATACATTTAGACAAAAGCAGTTATTTTAATATAACAAACATACTATGCAATTTTATTTTTATATATTATTAAAATTTATTGAATTTGTTGAATTTGTTTGTTTATTGAAATTGTTGAATATCTGTTTTATGTAGTTTTTTACTGACCGCATTTTATTGTGTTATTTGACTTTATTAAAATTTAATAACATCAGATATACATTTTTTTATTATAAAAATTATTATTAGTGCTTTATTTTCCTTATAAATTCGCTTTAATAAGTTTATCTTGTTCACAACAAAATTATCTTGTGTATTAAAATAGCCCCGTTTAAAAATTGTTTAGTAAAACAGTAGCAGGCATACATTTTAAATCTATTTTAAAATTATCTACTACTACTACGAGGTTCATTTTGTTAGTTGGCTCTTACAATTTTTAATAGGAAATGATTGTAAGAAATTAAGTTTTCTCAACAACTTTTGTAACTTTTGAATTATATATCAAGTTTGAAATTAGTTCCGAGTTTGTTTCCCAAGGGAGAACTAATGTTTGTTAGTGTTCTGAGTTAAGAAATTTTATGTTATGACATAGAGATTTCAACTAAAGTTTGTCAATGTTAAATGGTTGCTTTCATAGTAGAAAATTTTACCAATCAAAAAAATACCATTCTGTATCTGTTATTACATTTATAGAAAGAATAATTCGGAAAATATAAGATTATAAATGCAAAAATTTACTTTAAAATAATACTAAGCCACTACTAAAATAATATGGAACCAAACTCGAAACCTATATCACCGAAAAAATTACTTGGAACAGCAAGTATAACAAAGTAGTAGTTAATTTTCTAAATAATTTATTAATAAGGCCTATATTCCATACATTTTACGATTTAAGTCATGCAAGGCTTTGTTCTTTTACCAACTCTAATAAAAGAGTAAACTATATCAAAATATTTGGTACAAAGGAACACTCCCACAATATATTATCTGATACTGCGTAATGTTAAATTCTGATTAGATAAAGTATTGTGAAACCAACAATTAGATGTGTAAATATATTTTCGGCACGTAAATTCTATTATTGTTGTGAAGTTAATACATTTATTAGGTAAGTTAACATTTTCACTTATGTTATGTAAAAAGTTAGGTTATGTTTGATGTTTGTCAATTACAATGTACGAAGTACTTATAAAAATCTTTTCTTTAGAATCGTTTCCAAGCAATTTGTACCTAAATGAACAAAAAATAAATTTGATATGACTTAATAAATGTAAATAGTAGAATCTTAATAATTAATAAAGTCTAGTTTATCTTGTGAAGAAAATATATATAAAATTTATTTTATTGTAGCTGGCATTTTTTATTTTATTGGTTGGGAAAATTATATTTGCATAAAAATTAAAAGTTGTATGTTTATGTTGTAGGCACAACAACATAAATAACAAAGTAAAACAATATGAATAACAAAGTAGATCCACTTACTCCAAGATTAAGACAATCAATTAATAATATTATAGAAAAAGAAAAGTTTCAAAATTACTCAATTGACGCCAGAATTTTGCCGCCAGATGGCGGCAGCTTTATGGCAATTTTGCGAGAAGTGAAAATAAAAGGGATAACAGAAAATGGTGAGAAAGAAATTGATTTATTTATCAAAAGCGTCATTCCAGGCGAGCAGTTATCAATTTACTCCGTTAAGGATGCTTATGAAAAAGAAGCTTTTGGTTATAAACAACTTTTTAAAGTTTTCGATGAGGTGCAAAACGAAGCCGACATTCCGCCCGAAGAAAGATTTCACACTCCAAAGGGATACGACGACAGCAACGAAGATTCAATCATAATGGAAGACTTGGCAAAGAAAGGGTTCACAACATGCAATAGGCTTGAAGTAATACCTTTAGAATTCGCACAGTTAGCAATTAAGCAGCTGGCAAAATTTCACAGTCTCTCATTCGTGATACAGGAAAATCGACCATATTATTACGATAATAACGTGAAAACTCTTAAACAGCCGTTCTATTATGGCGGTGCATGGGACCCATGCATGACCAACTTCAGTAACATTGCCATGACTTGCTTAGAACCTGGAATTAAAAAGAAAGTGGCTGAATACTTGCCAACAACGTTTGCAAAATATCATAGGTACACTACGAATTCATCTGTCAAGTGCTTGGTGCATGGCGATTATAGAGCGAATAATGTAATGGTGAAATTCAATGTGAGTAATACTCTAAACATGGGTCATTTTAATCCTATAGGGTAATTTTGACTACTGATTATAAAATATGCAGGATCAATACATCATTACTTGAGGTAGGCCTTATACCGAGGTCGTTTGCATTGGTAAATCATGGTCACCTATTTCTTCCGTCTAGCAGTGTTTGCATTGATGAGTTCCGGTTTAAACGGTAAGAGAGGCAGTGAAATTACTGGGTAATGTGACTCAATATCTTCAAGTCACAAGGTTGGCAATGCGCTAGTGATATGATTGTGTTATTACGAGCGTCTATAGGCTGCAGTGACGCGTACTATAAAGCGGACTGTATGCTTGGTGAAAATAAATGTACACTGTTCATTTTGAATATGAACTAAAAAACTAAGAAAGATATTTAAGTACAGATGTACTTATTATGAAGGTCAAAGTGACTACAGGGGTAAAGTAACATTATAACAGTAACAAATGGGCGGCCATTTGCCCCCTCGTTGCCTTACATGTATTAAGAACCATATATATATCAGCAGATCAACCTACATAAAACATAAATGCAATCGATATTAATCTTTAAATATGTATCATTGTAGCCGTGGGGTACTGGCAGAGTAGAATAGTGCCTCCCTCTGTACCAGGTGTCGTAAGAGGCGACTGAAGTACCGGAATCGACAGATGGCTGTATACCCATCCGAAACAGTGTAGCTCAAATGCACAGGGCGGGGATGGGCAACATTTCTGTCGCGAAAGCTGCTCTCTGCGATTGTCAACACGCTTGCCCTATAATAAGTATGCCCACGCGGCAATTATGGGCAAACGTCCCCTTTCTTGGGTAGGCTTATCCAGCAGTGGACTTTCAGTGGTAGATATGATGTATCATTGAGTTTGAAATTTTGACAGTTTTGTGTATGTGGATCTCTTATGTGTAATGTTTATGTATACCTCATCATTATCATCATAGTTGGTCGTAAAGCGTCCACTGGTAGAAGACATAGGCTTCACCAATAAAAGAGGAATTTGCCCATAATTCCTGCACCGTACAAGCGGCAATCGCAGAGCGTAGTTTCGCGACAGGCCTACTTCGAGAGGATACACCGCCTTTTGTCAGTTCTGGTACCTCAGTTGTCTCTTACGACATTTGGTACAAAGGGAAGTTACTATTCTACTCTGCTAGTACTATATGGCTAGTTCTTACCTTAATATCACCCATTTCTAAGGGTAAACAGCAGTGTTCTGGTATAAAATAAAAGTTTGAGCTAGATAAAAACATAATATAATGATAACCTTCCGATGACACGTAATATAGAACCTAGCTACTTGATGCTTTCTAAAATACAGACCATATGTTTGTTAGTAATCTTAATTTTACATGAAAAGTTTATTTTACTGAATAAATTTTATGAAACAATGACAATATCTTTTGAAATGTGTTATTAGTAGTGAGTCATGAGTACATGAGTCAGGTCTCAGGTTAAAATGGTTTTCATGTCTAAAATGTAAATTGTGGTCATTTAGTCAAGACTGTCCGTTTCACCCTTCCATATCCACGTTCCTAGGAACTAGAACTTATCATTAATCAATGTCGGTTGCTTTTAACGCGATACTTAGGTCCAATGTCACTCATGCTAACCCTTAGTTTCCATACACGGATAGAAACTATTTAATAATACATTGGCTAATTTATACTGCGACCATATCGCACGTTAATTAAAATAAGTAAAACATCACACCGAATAACGGTAAATCTTAGAATTTGTTGGTATAACCTAGGATTTACCAACAAATTTCGGTAAATGTTAGAAATACTAAACAACAAGCAAGACGGAAAGGAATTGTTGCGTATGTTTCTTCTAGTATTTTTAACATTTACCAATATGTGTTGATGAATTCTAGGTTGTACCAGTAAATTTCTAGAATTTTCCGTGATTCTGAAATTTACACTAAATATATATTTATATAAACATCTCCGACTTTCATCGTAACGTACTAAAAGAGTAGAATTGTGCGTCCTCTCCATGAGACAATGATAGAAAAAGTGTAGGTCATATAAAACAAGACGCTTTTGAACAATTGTAATAGTATGTTATATTATTGTTAAGAGAGGACTCCCACTCTGGACTAGTGGGAATGGACTGCGGTCCATGCGGTTACTTGTCGTAACTCATTTAGGGCTTTGTAGGTAGTTCATCGGTAAGATCTATCACATCTGCTTTAACTGATAGTTATTTTTATAAAGATCTATTACAAAAATCTATCGAAGTTTACTAGGAAGACCTATAAGAGTGCACAATTTACGGCTATTTAGAAATATGACATTTTGGAAACCTTATTCTTCAATAAAACTTATCAAAAATAATTTTTAGCATACGTTGTCAAATAACTATTTGGTTGCATCTTGCAGACAGACGTACTTGTGGAAGGCTTAACTGTTTATATATTAAAATATCTGGAATGAACTCTAAAAGTATTCAAAAGATTTTAATAAATTTTTGGTTCTTGTGTATGGAGATAGGTTCTATCTCAAATAAAATGTATGTTATAGTAAAAACCAATCATTTGATTTAATAAAAATGTCGCAAATATTTTACTTAGAAAATATTTCAACTGTTAATATATTATTTTTTAGCTGTGGTTTGATCAAAGTTCTAACCTAACCATTGCATATTTTGGCATTGTCTTTAATGCAGTATCATTTATCACTTTGTCTCTAATAGTATCTAATATATATATATTAGCCGTGTGGTACCGGCAAAGTATAATAGAACTTCCTCCTGTACCGCGGGTCGTAAGAGGCGACTAAGGTACCGGAACCAACAGGTGGTAGAAATAATATTAACCAAAAATATTTTTTTCAGAACGGTGATGCATTAGAAGTCATTCCTATAGACTACCAGCTAATGTTCTACGGATGCCCAATAATAGATTTCCTGTATTTCATATTTGGAGCGACCGACAAAGAGTTTCGAAGAAAACACTTCGAAGACCTAAAACAGCTGTACCATGCTACTATGACACAATTTCTTAGTCTCTTTGGACTAGACGTGGAACAATATTACCCTAAAACAGAATTTGAGGGATTGATAAAAGAGAGGCTGGACTACGGCTTAATGATATCCCTATGGTTTATACCAACGAATCTGGCTGACGCAGGAGAGATTCCTGATCTTACCAAGGTTGATTTGGAACACCTTACGTTTGAAATGAATGATGTTTCCAAGAAAAGGATCCGGGATGTGGTGGACGAATTTATTCAATGGGGCTATTTATAACTAAAATAAATGATATGAAACAATAAAATAAATGAAACATGAGTATTATTGTATCGTTGCTTGTTTTAGTATTTATTATTTATATAGTTGAGTATTTTAGTACCGGCAAAGTAGAACAGTACTTCTCCCTGTATCAGGTGTCGTAGGAGGCGACTAAGGTACCAGAACTAGCAGGTGGTGGAATATCCACTCGAAGCTCCAATACAACAGGGTGGGCAGCAGCATTCCTGTTGCAAAGCTAAGCTCTGCGATTGACACCACGCTTGCCCAGCACGGCAATTGTGGGCAATTTCCTCCTTTCCTGGGGAGAACTGTGCCCAGCAATGGTCATTATGCGGGTGCTATGGTGGTTTTGGTTTAGCATGAGTTAGAAGCTCGAATCCTTCAAACTATTCGAAAGATTTCTTGTATAGTATAATAGTATTTATCAACAATTTTTTTCTATATATTTGAGTGAATTTTATGAAAAAAAAAACTGTATTAACAATATATCTTTCCAGAATAAATGCAAGAAATTAAAGTCGTGCAAAAAGCAAAAAGAATTAAATATTTTCCCATATGTCACGAAGAACCCAAATTAATTAGGGGTCACACTTTTCAGTAGAAGTTAGACATTTTAAATTTATGAGTATGTTTGTTGAGTTTGTCATGTTATCGATGGAACACAAATACTATGTATGGACGATATTTGTTCCACATGTATATAATATTGACATTATGTCTGTCTTTTTGGGTTCCATTATTTACCAAAACATGTAACGCAGTGGTAAGAGCCAAAGGCTCCTGGTAAGGATCAATATGAGACCAGGTATCGGTTAAAATCAAAACGCCTTTATATTCACCATCATCATCATATCAGTCCCAAGACCTCCACTACTAGACATAGCCCCCCCCCCCCCAAGTAATCTCCATTTAATTAATGAGAAAGATTTATAGTTGAACATATAATAATAATAAATTTCCACATTGTACATTATATATTTATACATTGACCTGACTCCATGGCAAGTCGCTTAGAGCACTTGTGTTACGGACGCCAGATTATTTATTAAATACATATATTTAACACCCAGACACAGAACAAACAAACATATCATCCTATAAATATTTTATTTAGGGACTCATCTGTAGCATTGGGCCCGTCTATATATTTATCAATTAATTTTGATTTTAAGGATAAGATGGAAATTGTAATGCAGATTTTGAATGAATATATTATTTGTATTATTGCTTAATCTGCATAATATAGCATCTGCTTCTTAAAGTTATTTAGTATTTTCTTTACGGTTGTAAAAACAATAAAATAGAGCAAAAAAATGAATAAGTGCTCCTTCTGTATTGCATATTTATTTTCTGTATAATTTTCCCGGGGTGTAGGTACCGGCAGAGTAGATTAGAACTTCCCCTGGGTGTAGTGGGTGTGGTAAGAGGCGACTAAGGTACAAGAACCGATATAAATGGCGACACGCGAACTTGGCGCACAAGACAGGATCAATACCATCTGCGCCTTCGGGCCCATCATTATATTCATCATAGAAGTATTTATCCTGAGCGGGAATCGAACCGTAAGATAAGAACACTATCGAATGCGCGCCCGAAGAAATGGAAAGTGCGACTGTATTCTTCTATCCTAGGCAATAAAGAATAAACCAATTCAATACAAATACTTCATTACAAATAACCTAATACGACAAATTCCTCAACAACGCCTTGTAACCTTGCCTTAACATTATCATTCTTCCTGAAAGCTATTTCCGAAAATTTGGTTTCACCAAAATCGACCATTTCATCTTCATCTGCCATATTTATTGGTAATAATATAAAAAATACAAAAGTAAAGTAAAAAGGGGACCCATAATGTATAATTTGACAATCCACTAGAGCAATTAATTACTTCAACTTCTCCATTCTGAAAGAATTATTGTGTAAATTCTGATGAATTTCTTGAAACGTCATTTTTTTATCAAGACTAAATTTACTTAAGAGCTGTCCAAAAATATTATCATTAACACTAAGGCCGATGCGACGTCGTACTCAATTACACAGTCAATACTTAATATACAGCTTTTCGAGTAGGTAACCCAAACATCTTGGGATGTACACTAGATCCCCTCTTCAAAATATGCCCATGAATATCATCCTACAGAAACTATGTACTATCTTTTAGTTTTTAAATATATTTTTATATATTATAATAAAATTAGAGGAATATAATGTATAATTGAATAATTTATAATTTATATAGACGCAGGTTTTCCTTCATAGAACGACTCAATGAACCTCAGTCTGCAAAAGTTTAAATTACTATTGTTACAGATATCAGGTAACAGAGATATAATATTTTCTAACGTTTATATAACAACACAGATATTACAAATATAAAAGTTAAAAATATTATTTAAAAATCCAGGAACAGAACAAACAAATATGTTATTAACATAAATGTTTGTCTGAAGTATTAGATAGTAAAGTAGGTGATAAACGATTCCGCCATCGGGCCCGTCGATAAACAAAGTTGATGATAACAAGATTGTTGTTAGAATTATGTCTTTTTACTTAAAAGATTCATTTCTTTCTGTATAATGGTGTAGTTAATTTAAAACTTTCAGAGATTAGTAGACTACTGGATATTTAAAGAGTAACTAAACAACTCGTACTTTCAAATAAGTAAATTAATTAAAGTTCCTTATATGTTATAAGTCCAATTTTAAAAGCAAGTGAAAGTCATAGACAAACCTACTAGTTTAATTAAATTAATAGACAAACTTACCATTTCCTTACATATGATATTATTTGATCTATAATCTCCATGGCACAGGCAGCGCAAATTTTTCTCGTCGGTAACGTAATCCTTAAATTTTTCTATCGATCAAAACTTTTCTAGTCTACTTCTGCCTTCTCCCTCCATTCCACTCCATCCACTTTCCAGAGTGAAATAGTACCTCTACTTGTAGCGGGAGTTGTGAGAGACGACTACAGTACCAGAACTTACGATGGCGGTATATCCATCCGAAACATAGTAGCTCAAATGCAACAAGGCGGGGATTGCCAGCAGCATTCCTGTCACGAAGCTACGCTTTGCGATTGCTTCTACACTTTCCCAGCGTTGCAGTTATGTGTAAATTCCCACTTTCTTGGGGAGGCCTATGTCGAGCAGTTGACGTATTATGACTGCTATGATAATGTAATGAGATGTAAGAGAACGACGACTGATTGAAGCTTAATCGTTTGAAATCCATGCAGTTGCTGAACATCACAGCAATTATGGTTAAATAATCCCAAAAAAGTATAGAACTCAGTTGGGGAGATCTACATGATCTCACTCTCACCTATTTCTTCCGCCAAATAGCTGTGTTCCGGCAGGGCTCTGAAGGGTAACTTGGGCAGTGAATTTACTAGGTAATGTGGCATAATACCTTCAAGTCACAAGGTTGGCAATGCGTTAGTAATAAATATTTTGATATAAGCTGCAGTGAAGTTTACTATCATGCGGACTGTATACTTGTTTGTTGACCTGACCTAAAAGATGTGAAACATTTATTAAAAACGGTTGTCATAGTTTCTGAAATAAATTGGATTATGAACACAATGACCACGCAGCACGACCGACTGAAAGGTTTATCATTTGTTATGAATATTTAAATACCCTTTATGGTTGGTTTCCTCAAAACTTGTTTGGCAACTCTCCCGGTGCTTAGCAGTGAATGGAACACACACCTTAGGGACCACATCGTATTGAACAAGAGTTAGGGTGCCATCTAGTTTGCATAGTGTTGGCGTATATATTGTATAGATATCGATAAATTGATGATACAAAAAAAATCTAATGATATCATCATATCAGCTTTTGAAAGTCAAATGAGAAATTTCATCCATAATTGTCGCTCTGAGCAGGCGTGTTGGCAGTCGCAAAGCGCAATTTTCCAGACAGAGATGCTGCTGCCCACCTCTGTCTTGTGCATTTGAGTTGCACTGTTTCGATTGGGTATACCGCCATCTGTCGGTTCTGGTGCCATAGAAAAAAATATTAAAGATTGTCGTCAGGGTAGAATAGTACCTCCTACCGCACCAGGTATTGGAAGAGGCGACTAACGGCACTCGACCATTGCGGCAATCATGGTTAAAAACCCTTTTTTCTTGAATAAGGCTATGTCCAGCACTGGACTTCCAATGGCTGGTATGTTGATGATGATGAGATAATAAGTTGTCGAAACTATAACTCTTACAAGAATAATGACTATATAGTCACCGAATAGAAGAAAGCACATACTGACAGTGATATCGTCGTTCTTACAAAAGAGTGGGATGTTGGAATGTTTGGGCTGATAGTGAGGTCAACGACTGATACCCTGGTATTATGTTGTTAATTGGTTTAGTGTATTTGCTTGCTTAGACAACAACTCATGGTTGTTTACATAACTTATTCAGTCAGTCATAATGCTTATATCAGTCATAACTAAGTTATCAGTAAAAGCTGTGTGAAAACCTATTATTGTTGCGCAAACTAGTATTTATTATTAAAATATATCATCCTTAATTACTTGGCTGTAAAATTTTTCTCACATTTATGAGTCCATTACACATAATAAAACTATTGGCTAATGACTTGAAAACGAGCAATCATAATAAAACACGAGTCTAAATTAAAATGATCGAGAGTAGTAACTGTAAACCAACATTAGGTAAGACATTTTTTTGGAAAAAACTTAACCAATCTATTTTATTTAAGAACATATTTAATGGTTAACAAATATGTTCTCAAATAAAAATAGTTATTGTTATAAAGAAGGCCGTAAGTCAACCTTAAAGGGCAGACAAAAGCTGTCCCTATTTTTTTTTACTTTCAAAGAAGATGAATTCAGTTGTAGATCATTTTTTTCGTAACTTTAACAGTTTTCGTAGCGAATGCAACAAAATTATTAAATTTATTAAGTATACATAAGAAATAAACATAAACTTTTGTAATAAATAGCGTAAGATTCGGGACTTATGTAATATTCTACAGGAAAAAATGTATGAGTAGGTAATGCCAGGCTTCCCCCAGCCTGATCCCCAAATCTATCCCTATAGGAATAGGTTAGGTTTCATACTAGCCCCCCAAATGTAGCATGTCTTAACTGAGACCTATCTGCTATGAGATAACCCCTACATACCATTTGTATATTTGTGACGTAGCTTATTTTTTTAAATGTCATGTTATGTAACATATAAAAAGTAAATATTGTAAAATTACATTGAATAGATCTCATTTAATTTGATGTAGCTGTTTGATAAATAAAATAACATACAGGATGTGAGATAATGTCGACCGTTATCTGACTGTGGTAAACGTAATTCAAATAAATATTTTACTGGCCAGTCATTCTTAGTATGCATAAATATTATATTTTTTGAGTTAATATCTATCTATCGAGTTCTATACTATTATATCTTCTGAGTTTGTTTGTAATTTTAGCACTATTTATATACCTATACGTATAAACAACAACAAAAATATATTAGCAGCTTTCATAATGCATATGAAAGCATAAGCGGCACTAGGTCGATTTAAACGAAACTTTACTGGCATGTAGCTGAAGTTATAGAGAATAGCTTAAGCTACTTTTTATTTTTATTATTTGCATAAAAACAGAAATTGAGCGGATAAATTCACAGAAGAATATATCCGAAATAAAAAAATATAAGAGTAATAAAAAGAATAAAAGAAAAAAATTTCTCCTGAATGTATTATGTCAACAAAATTATCCCTTTTTGAAGAAATGTTTATGCAGTTACGGGTGCTTAATGACTATAAATATTTATATATATATATATATATACATTTATATAGAATGAAAAGCTGACTAACTTAGTGACATCAACCCAGGGCTTATACTATGAGGGTTAAAATCTTGAATTTTTTTACATCTTGGAGTTCTTTTCATAATACATGGGGAAGAAAGGAATTTTGAAGATGTATTCCCTAAAGGGGTACAATGGGGGTGCAAAGTTAGTATAAAAAACTTAAAAAAACAAATTTTTGAAGTTATTTAAATTAAGTTCAGTAAAAAAGGTTCTGAATATACTGCAAGTAATGAAACATGTGTAAAATATAATTATCATTTAAGAGGGTAAAAGAGGGGTGAATAGTTAATATAAAAGGTCTAACTTTAAGCGGGTGAAACTGCAGGGCGCTACTGGTAATAAATTAAAATTGTTCATATGATTACTTCTTATAATATTAGGAACAATTTATATCCTTTTTTTGGTCTGCTTTTACTGCTATAATATATCTTAACTGTTTATATTACGCTATTCTGAGCCAGAGTATTTTTAAAAAAAATGAGCTATCGACAGAATATAATTATACATATTGAATAAAGAGACATCTCTACTGCAGTTTTTATCTGCCATTTTCACATTGCAGCACACAGTCTGCACAGACTAAGCGTTTACGAAATAGCCAATAGATGTTAAGTGCAAGGTTACCACAGCGTGTCTATACTGAACTGACTATCGGAAAATGGCTGACTATCATAGCAGGTATTGATTTTATTCTAGCTGCAGGTTTCACATTGTGAACATTTGAAACACACGAATAATTAAAGTATAATTCATATTAAACGACGAACCTCATGCGAACAGACAGCCAATTCAAAGTCGGTAATTAAAGAATTCACTTGAGGGCGCCTCTGAGGCTAGACCTCAGCTAGAGTGGCCATCATTAGCGCAGTTAAATTGTTATTCGCAAAATATAAGGACTGAGTGAGTCTGGCCGCACTAGTGCAGTTAATTTTTGGTCGGTGCAGAAACTGAACGCCTTCACCAGCGAATGTGAAGGGTTTGTGATTGTGCAGTGCCAGGCGACTGAGAAAGGCACTTATGGAAATGCGGTCTAATGTCTAGTTTTTCTATACTGGGATTAATAGTAGGACTTGTACCAATAGGCCTAAGTTTTTTCATAGAGATCAAACTATCATAAGAAATTTTGTCTTAATCCGTTCAGTCATCCGATTAAGACTTTTTAAGGTTGACTGCTCCTTAAAGTACAAGAGACACAGAATTTACATCGCATTCAATAAAATGATAATGAAGTAATATTTAAAATTACTAATGTAGCTGTCGAATTACTTAGCTAACAGCCTCTTGTTTTCGAAAGTGTATGTTTTAGCAAAACTTTCGACACGAGCAAAGGGGTGATAATAATATAGAAATCGACAGTCCGTAACGCCAATAGAAATCAAATCCAACTACCAAAAAACCTCGTTGGGCAACCGTCAACTTTGCGATCTTCACGCAAGGCTTATTTTCGTTCGACATCAGCGAAATTAATTCAACTCTGCAGGTTTTTGCTGAACCCTTGAAAACATGTTTGTACAAACAATTTGATTGATGTTATTGCTATCCAAAGATCAGATTAGAGTGGGCCGGCCTGAATGAATTTGTTATAGGAATGTTATTAGGTTCTCGCTGGGATTTCACCTGTCTTATTTTATTAGATGTTCAGCGTTACCGCAGCTCATAGAGGCTCGTTATTTCAAAAGGATATCACTAGCGCGTTGCCAACATTGTGACTTAAAGGTACTTTGACATATTCCTTAGTTATTTCACTGCCTCCCTCACACTTCAAACCGGAGCCCATATAGATTGAAGTAAGTGAGATACAAATGTTGACGACCATTGTATGAGGTTGACCTTATGTTTTCAGATAAAAAGTATTTAAATTTGAAAGTCCGAGTCATTGGAAGACAGTATTATTTGATTGATTGCTATTGCAAGCGGTCATCGAGTCCTTGTGATCTAACTTATTAACATCATGTTACCTAACATTTTCGAAACACTTTCTCTTTTGCATCAAATTGGAATTCTGTGGCAGCCAAAAGCAGCAGAAATAATCTATGAGTGAGATGATCTTGTAGATGACTATCAGTTTTCCTGAGGTCCCTCTTTATAGGTGCTGTTTAAAGAAAGACGAAGTACTTACGAACAGATTATTACGGGCTGCAGTTAGTAGTGACCCTATCGTGTGCGCCAAAGGTCGTAAAATAGACAAATATTTATATGATAAATAATATGTTGTGTCTGGGTGTTAGATATGATTTTAAATATCTCATTTATGATTCTGCTGTTATCTGATGTCCATAACACAATCGTTTTAAGCGAATTATCTTGGAGTCAGGGCAAAGTATGGGATGTTGTTTGAATTTATAATATTTCAAAGTAATAGAACCTCCTTTTTGTTTTTTCCAGGTATTCCTGAAATCATGGACAGAGTCTTAACTTCAAACAATAAAACAGAAACACAAGATATAAACAACAGCTAAGATGATAGATACCGTAATATCTATACTGCAATAGCCGCTGAGAAAGACCAAAATGCATTGCCCAATGAGATCAATAGTGATCATTTTGGTATTGCTGCCTTATAGCTCCACCCTGAGTTTGCCGAGTGGGGATCCTGCTCCTGGTAGATCCCCAGGACCACCCAAACTAGAACAGAACGAGGACATAGTACTGAGAGCCGAGGGGACTGATAGGGTAGCTACTAGCGAAGTCGACTATGACGCTAGCACGACTAGTGTGGAGCTAGAATCGACTACAGTTAGTGACGTGAGTGGTAGTGAGTGGACTCCTAGTGATGCATGTGCCTTTGCTAAGATCCCGAGTGACAGTCCTGAAATTGTCAATATTAATGAGCGAGACAGTGATGTGCATCTCACGGTTAGCCATCCTGTATTCGAAGCAGACGAGTTGGTGAGAGGAGTTGTCTATGACGGTAAGTGCTAACGTTTTTTATTAAAAAAGAACGATGAGATAGAAGAAAACAAAAGAAATACAAGACTTTTGACATCAAATAATACGCTGTATTATCATATAACCAGCAGAATGTATAGTAATAGTAATGCTATTAAAACTACTCTATTTGTATTGTTGTACCTGTGTATTTATGAACAAACTAAATTCCGACGGCCATTTTAAAACCGTGCAAACAGGAATTTTGTTATAAATCTCGGCAATCCTACCTCCTATCGAATATCCGTGTAGGATTTATATTATAAAGCGTGGTCGGAAAATTGGATAGAGTTGGCTTTTGAATTTTGATTTAGAAAGTTACACAAACCAATCGAGAGATTATAGTAAAATAATAAATGTGTTAAGATTTTGCGTGGGCTTTGGAAGTTAGTCTTTCACTCATAAATGAGCTCCATATGCCAGTGTAGAATCAGATTTGGATATCTTTGTGGTTTTTAATATAATGACGAATAAAGTAAGAACTTCGAACATTCATTTATTCCACTTTGTCATTTTGTCAATGGATTTACAAAGTTACATACTTTAATTCAAGATGGGGTTTAACGCCACTAGTTTGTCGTAATTTGTAGATATTAATGTATTTGCTAGTGAGAAAGCAGAGGTTACAAAAATCTCGATTATCTCAAAATATGGTTTTATCGATTTCATCGCTTCGCTGGTGTAGAGTTCGACCTAGAAGCAAAAAGTTGTAATTATAAGTTTCACCTAAGTCAGGATGAGATGCCACTTGGACTTTTTCGGATCCAGAAATTTCTATAGTCTGCATCACCAGAATCTACACATATTAAGAAGTATATATTTATAAAATATTGGCACAAATATATAACAAATATTAATAATTACGCGTTCACTACTCATAACAAAAATCACCTTTTTAACGGCTTTAAAACGTAGTTTATTTACTTTTTTAAATTTTTTGTTTAACGTTTCGGTTATCTTAAGACAATTGTATAGATTGAAAGTAGTTTTATTACTGCATTGGTGATTCATAAATTGAATGTTACATAAAGTTAGAATAGCATTGATAAACGTTAAAAAATACGACCACTTACTGTAGTACACCCATAGTTGTTGAAAATGGAAATAAGAATAACACAGAAATTACAAGCTGTATCGGAAGCCCCTGAAACATTAAAAAACACTCCAATTAAGAGTCTGCAATGGTCGGGCAAAGCGGCCATCACATTCCGAATGCACTGCAAAAATTTAATTCTGCAACAAGTATTTTAACTATTTAAACACCTTCAACGTGACTGCGTTCAGAAATGTTGAAACGTGTGGGCATTTAATTATTTTTTAAAGCAAGTGTCATAAATATGAGGTGATATAATTCTTAGGTCTGCATTAGTCTCTTGGATGCGCCTCCTATCGACTTCCATTTAAAACTATTTAAATTTAAAATAAATCAATGTAATTTCGTTACATTAATTCAGGTATTATAATTGTAATTCCTCTGGTGTCTGATATCCGTAACACAATTGTTTTAAGTGTCTTATCTCGGAATCAGGTCAACGTGTAAGGTGTCGTGTAAATTTTTTATTATTAAAATACAAGCCACATATATGTTTATATATATGAATACAGAACAAATACACATATTCATTATATATTTACTTCGGGTGGGGGTCGAACCCATGACCAAGATAGGATCACTACTACCTGCTCCATCAGGTCCGTCGTAGTATAGATGACAAGGCTATTAGGTGCGGTGCGCGCAAACGAAGTGGCCTTCATTACTTTAAAAGGTACTTATATGGTACCTAAATGCTATTCTGTGGGACATTACAAACTAATTTGCATGCAGCCATCAAATCGATGCAAATGTATGGTTTGTTGTGCCTGCAATCCATAGCAACTGCTCTTACTTTTTTTTTTCTTTTATCGTGCGATCAATTTTGCGTCTATGAGTTCCTAAACTGTTCTTTCTAGTAATGTTAATTGATCATTAACGAGTTGGAGGTCCACTGGTCATAGGCCCCCTCTCTTTCATATAGTATCAACAAGCATTGTCATGATATTTATCATCACCAGCCGTAAAGCGTCCACTGCTGGCAATAGGCCTCTAAAAGAAACGGGGAATTCGCCCATAATTGCCGCGCTGAGCAAATCGCAGAGCGTGGGACAAGGTTGGAATCAATGGAGCCGTAACGAATTAGTTCACATTCATCATAGATTTCTTTTGACAGCCCCCGTGTTTATATTAACATAAACTTTATTAGTATTTTTTCTTGACTCTTTTAGGCAACAAAATAAGACTGTATTCTCTTTTTATCATTTTTGATTACAATTATATGAATATTTTTTTCATATATAACTTGCTATCTATGCAAGGAGAAACTGATTGACTGACTATCAAGTCAACGCAGGGCTTAAACTATAAGAGTTGGAAACCTGAAATTATGCTCAAGGGTTCCTTTTTTCACTTTGATATCCAAATGTAAAGCAAATTAAAATGTCTGTGTGAATCTTTTTCCATGGGAGATGAAGAAATTGGGAATTTTAATGAAAAAAATATCGATGGTTGTATTTTGAAATTCTATGCACATTTGATTATGCAAAAACTAATTTACGTTCAAATGCAAAGGACGGGGATGGGCAGCAGAATCCTCGTAGCGAAAACTGCGCACTGCGATTCGAAACACGCTTGCCCAGCGCGGCAATTATGGGCAATATTCTCCCTTTTGGGAAGGCCATGTCCAGCAGTGGATTCACAATGGCTGTTATAATGATGATATACATACAGACTAAATGATTATTATGTATAAGTGTTTCTTCTAATCAGTTATGCATGTTAAAGGGCAAACAAAACTGGTTCTTGTAAACATTGACAGAACTTAACAAGAGGAAACATTGTGTGACAATGTTATACGATAAATGTCGGTGCAAATATTTGAAAAGCCTTTTTTAGCAAACACCCGAAATAAACTGCTTCGTGTACACAAACATATTACACGCTGTACTTTTTAATTTATATGACAAATTGCCTAACCAGTATAATGGTAGAGTATTTTAAAGAGTACAACTTCTTTTGTTTTTAACTAGGATTTGTTGGCTGGTAAATAATTAATAGAAATTAATAATCCATCCTGTAGCATTTGAACGTGACTCTTTCATATGGATATACCACCGTTTATCTTTTACGGTGCCTCATTTGCCGGCGACGCAAACAGTTGTTACAGAGGAAGGTACTATTATACTAAGCCGGTACCTCATATCATAAAGGTTTCTTTCTCACCCGGTTTTTAACAACAAACACATAACTAACATTCAGTTTGCGGTAGTACGGAATTACTTCACAATATATTCCCTAGATAGTTCTGATATCAGACATAAACAGAGAGATGTTTATTTAATAGAAAATTACATGGTACGCCAACAAAAACCATTAAAACTTACGTAAACAAATTCACTAGTAATGCCCGTTGACAATTACTTTATTTAGTTTGTACACGAACGCTCAAAGCAATCATAGCTAACAATTTATCCACTTTCAGAAAATGTACCTCATACCAGCCATTGGAAATCCATTAAAATTAATAAGTCTATATAATGACACTATGTTATTAGATATGAATTATTGGTAATATATAAGATACTTCGTTCATGCGAATCCGCACGGAGTCTAACCTTCGCGGTTATTTAGTAAACGTTCTTCCAATACATTATCATCATCATCATTCTAGCTGTTAGAAGACAATTGCTGGATATAGGCCTCCTCAAGAAAGGGGGAATTTTGCCCTTAATGGCGACGCTGGGCAAGTATGTTAGCAATCGCAGAGCGCAGCTTTTACGTCGGGAATGCGAAGTGTACAACTATTTAAAATGAAAACATAATTGGCGGTACATTTACAAATAACCAAATCATTACACGGAAGTGCTAGTAAAATATTTATGTATACAGTAATCGTTTGAGCCGTGAGGTACCGGAAGGGTAGTATACTACCTCGCTCTGTATTAGGTGTTGAAAGAGGCGAGTGAGGTACCAGAACCGGCAGATGGTGGTATATCCATTCAAAATAGTGTAACTAAAATGCAGTGGGGATGGGCAGCAGTATCCTCGTAGTCGGAGCAAATGCTATTGCTAACACGCCTGCCCAGCGTTGCTATTACGGGAAAAATTCCCCTTTTCTCTGAGCAGGCCTTATGTCCAGCAGTGGATTTCCAATTCTTAGTTGGTAACTTAGTAGTACTTATTTGACACTATGGTGACTAGCTGATATGCGAACGAAGTGCTTCAATTAAGTTACTCAGTAATCCGAGAGTTTAACACTCTTAATTTTCAAAAGGTTCATTCCTCACTAATTACTTGCTGCCTTTTCATTACGTGACTTCAAATATACTTCGCTTCAAATTTATAATTTAAACGACACCTGATAAAATTAAATTCTTTGGGAAACTAGATGTAAATCAGGATAATAATGCTAGTTTGATGTTTTTTAAGCTTTTGTATGGAGGGGCCCAATGGTGCAGGTGGTAGTTATCATAGCTTGTGCACCAAGGGTCGTGGGTTCGATCCCCACCCAGGACAAATATCTATATAATAAATATCAGTGTTTGTTCAATCTCTGGATGTTAAATAGTAAAGTATTATTTTTGTGAATCCTCTCTTGTTTGATGTCCATAGCACAAGTGCTTTTGGTGACTTGTCTCGGAGTCAGCGTGTATGAGATGTAGCATAAATATATTGATTTTAAAATTTTGGAGGAAAAAAGTTGGTTGAACTGCAGTCGCTGACGAATAATAAGGATTTTTGTTCGTTTCCTTTCACATATTTTATTGATAGACATTTTTTCATCGTGATCATCATAACAGCCATTAAAAGTCCACTGTTGGACATAGGCCTCCCACAGAAAGGGGGTAAGTTGCCCATAATTGCCGTGCTGGGCAAGCGTGTAGGCAATCGGAGAGCGCAGCTTTTGCGACGGGGAAGCTGCTGCCCACCCCCGTCCTTTACATTTGAGCTGACTTTTTAGCATGGATATACCGCCATCTGTCGGTTCTGGAACCCTAGTCACCACTTACGAAACCTGGTACAGGATATGGTACTATTCTACTCTGCCGGTACATCACAACTAAAAAGTTTTTACAAAGAGAAAAAAAGTGATAATAAAGTTTTAAATTAATAATTCTCTGAATTATATTTTCTCAGGATTCAACAATAAATACTTTACTAGAGGTAGATCTCTTTCAAGGGTTGTCTGCATCGGTACTTCAATCACACATATACCGCCAAATTGTTATTTATGTGTTTCGTTACATAACAAGGAACTGTGAGATAGGGAAATTACTGGGTAAATGTGACATAATATCTTCAGTTAACAGGGTTGGCGACACGCCAGTGATATCCTCGTGATGACAGTAGCGTGCCTTATGTACGTTTCTGTGGTCACGTTTACAATTAAGCGGACCAAATGCTTTTTTACCGACTTCATAATATATATAAAAAAAATACTTAGACGAAGTCAGGTTGTGACGCTAGATGTTACATAAATTAGACATAAAAATATTCCAGGTTAGAAATCACCACATTCAAACAGAACTGTGTTTGCAGACTTTTTAATTCATGCGTCCATTCCAATTCCAGAGAAACTTACAAGTCAACATGTTTGAAATTAATTAACCCTCCGCTGCACACTGCGTGGAATGTTAATAACGCCGCGGTCAACCCCCCCTGCGTCGACAAAGCATTACTTGCGTGTTTCGCGTGCGTGATGGAAGGTTGACGTTTGCGGTTGACGATGTGCGTACCCTCTTGGAGGGTTAAAAGCACTATATAGAACACATTAGACCTACAAAGAGGAAAGTTTGATCATATATGTATTCAAAATAATGAGAAATCCTTTTTTTTCACAAGTAGGAAAAGATACACATATGTAATTTTATTTTATTAGACTAGGTCGAGAAACATGCATACAGTCTGCGTGATAGCCAATGCAGCCCTGGACTCTCGTAATATCACAAGGGAGCCTTAAAGATATTATAACACATTACCTTGTCATTTCACAGCCATTCTCACACTTCAAAACAGAACACAACAATGCAAACATCACTATTTGGTGGCAGAAAAAGGAGAAAAAGAGCAATGCGGGCAACCTTTGGGCAAGGTCTACTTAACGTAAAATTACGGAACAAATTTAAGATGGTATTTTGTTAGTGGCCTCAGTTTGTAATGGCTTGAAAATACCCATTTTCCAATTTCGAAGTCGTGGATAGCAGCCAGTAATAGACACATAAATAATATATATATATTAGGGTTCCTTTTATAATATAGGGGTGCATTAAGAGAGGATTATTGAAAATTCATCCCTTAAAGAGGTAAAACGAGGATGCAAATTTTGTATAAAAACTTCGCTGTTTTTGAAGATATTCCAATTTAATTCAGTATGAAGGTTCTTCATTGAAATTGATGAAACACGTGTAATTTTTTTTAAAATTATTCTTTAACGGTGTGAAGGGATGCAAACTTAGTAGAAAAGTTCTCTGATTTTTAAAGCTATTTCATTAAAATGTTGTATCTACCTAGATAATATAATAATATAATTTATTGTACATAATTAATATTGTCTTACAAGTTAACATGAGCAAAGCCGCAGGGCGCAGCTAGTTGTATATAAACAAAACTGTAATAAACCCATTGATTAATCCAAAACATCTTTTTGTTCGAACATATGGTTGCCACAAGGTATAAAGTTAAGAGTTTTGACGCCGGTAAATAATTAGTTTGATTATGATATGTGAACGCACAAATATTAGAAAATATATTAAAATTAAAATACACTTCTATTACAAACACTTTCGAATCTTTAAATTTAGAAAAATTATAAATAAAAACTATCATCATACCAGCCATTAAAAGTCCACTGTTGGACATTGGCTTCCCCAAAAAAGGGGGTATGTTGCCCATAATTGCCAAGGTGGGCAAGCGTGTTGGCAATCGCAGAGCCCAGCTTTCCCGACGGGAAAGCTGCTGCCCATCCCCGCTTTGTACATTTGAGCTGACTTTTTTGCATGGATATACCGCCATCTGTCGGTTCTGGTACCATAGTCGCCTCTTACCACACCTTGTACAGGGTGAGGTACTATTCTATTCTACCGGTACCTCACGGCTTAATAAAAATAATAATATTTTCAAATAGGAAGTACTAGATTCTATTATATTTATGATACTGATGAACATGATGCAATGAGGGTCATCTAACATATACAACTCTCAAACTATAAATAATAATAATAATAATAATATAATAATAAATTCCCACAACATCTCATACATTGACCTGACTCCGTGGTAAGTCGCTTAAAGCACTTGTGTTACGAATGCCAGACAACAGAGGAATCACAAATATACTACTTAAATACATATGTTTTACACCCATACACAGAGCAAACACAAATATCATCATATAAATATTTGCTCTGGGTGGGAATCGAACCCACGACCCCTGGTGCACAAGACAGGATCACTACCATCTGCGCCATCGGGCCCGTCTATGTAAATATGGCCATATAACATATAAATTATGCTTACCTCAAACTAGTCTACCGGCACCAGGTGGGTTTTAAGACTAAGTATACTGCAGGTACCTTACTCTTTCTCTTTAACAAGCTTTTTTGCTTATAACAAGCAATAATTTAATACAACGATCTTATAAGTTCGTTAACGGAATCAAATGCTTGGCCGACTTGTGAGCGTACAAAAGAAAACAGCGGCATGCTAATTACGCGGTGCGGTCAATCCTCAATCGCCGCGAAACATTACGTGCATGCCGCACTATGTGGCTATGTCCAGTTGACGATATTGGACAATGGAGAGGGTTGACTTGAATGGAACATTGAACACACACATTTACTACACAAAAGAAAAAACTAAGTCCTGTTTATTGGTTCTTTGTTGTTTGTTCATTGACGTCCATTTTTGGAATTTCGATTGGGTGATTATTTTGTGTGGATTTATGATTGCAATATTTTACTAGAGGTAGACTTCCAACTTCAGCTGTATAGTACCAGCAGAGTAGAATAGTACCTCCACTTGTACCAGGTATCGTAAAAGACGACTGAGGTACAGACACCGACGGATAGCAATATATCTATGCCTACATACTTGTATTAATTTTATATTTTTATTGCATCATCTTTATGAACTCATCATGCAGCCATGTATGTACCAAATATTTAGGACAGATTAATTTCATGATCATTGCACATCGATTTGCACTCAGCACCATTCCGTAACTTGTAATATGTTATTATAATAATGTGTCTTCATTTTTTATTGATTAGCTATAGAACTCTCTCTTTTTTGTTTTAACTGTTGAACGAACCACGGCAACTATATTAATCAACAATTGTTCGTGTTTTCATCTCAAAGAACATCTACTCAACACCTTACTGCTACATATCCACTCAAAACAGTGTAGCTCAAATGAAACAACGCCGGGATGAGCAGCAGCATCCCTGACACAAAGCTATACTCTGCAATGCTTGCCACCATGCTTGCCCGACGCGGCAATTATGGGCCAATTCTCCGTTTCTTGGGAAGGCCTAAGACCATCAGTGGACGTTGATGATGATGAAGAAGAAGGCCGCCTGCATACCTACCTCACTCTCACCTATTTCTACCGCCAAACATCAATGTTTGCATAGCTGTGCTCCGATTTTGAGGGGCTAGAGGCATTACTGGGTAAAGTGATATAACATATTTAAAATCACAGGGTTATGATTTTTTGTTCTTCAAAT
This sequence comes from Heortia vitessoides, assembly GCA_020976665.1. NCBI lineage: Eukaryota > Metazoa > Arthropoda > Insecta > Lepidoptera > Crambidae > Heortia > Heortia vitessoides. The sequence goes on from JACJUM010002971.1 coordinate 15,779,329, forward strand.
ATTTGTGATTCCTCGTTTGTCTGAAGTCCGGAACAAGTGCTTTAAGCGACTTATCTCTGAATCAGGCCAATGTAAGAAATGTTCTATGAATTTATAGTTTCTAACTCTGAAATTGGCAGGTTTGGAAACAGAATGCGAAATGAATCTATTAGGAACTTAAAAGTTATCGATGGATCGTGCGCGCTCTCTGTGCGCCTGTGGTATAAACAACTAGAAGTATCCCGCGGTTCACTCGCGTAATTTCTAGCTATAATTTATATATATATGTTATATCAAGTATATATATATATATATATAGCAAGCGTGTTAAAATTAGCAGAGCGTGGCTTTCGTGACGGGGATGCTGCTGCCTATCCCCGCCCTGCGTATTTAAGCTACGCTGTTTCAGATGGATTTACCGCCATCTGTCAGTATTGGTACCTTAGCCGGCTTTTACGACACCTGGAACAGGAAGAGGTACAATTCTACTCTGCCGGTACCACACGGCAAAGTAGACAATTATATAATAATCGTCTTTATTATATCTTTGTGCGTGTTTATTGTGAGTTAAAACATGAAGTCAAGGTTTCTATTAAGAAAGTCCGTCACACGTTTGAGAGTGTTTATAGCGATTCACTTAGTCGTATGATCTCAAGTAATTACCCATGTAATAATTAGTAAAAAGGTCCGTGACTGAAAAGTAGGTAACTCGGCGCTCGGCGTTAATCAAATTAAACATGAGCCGAAAAATAAGAAAGATAAAACGCCGACAAAGACGCCGGCGGTGATGAATTCGAGAAAGTGCTCTGTGAAAAACAAGCATAATTAATGCTCTTACGTCATTCAAAATATTTGGGGTTCCGTTAATGCTGGAATGGATTGAATTTGTTAATTAACATTTTTGTACACCGTGGTACCCAAGGTACCAGAACCGACAGATGGCGGAATATTCATCCAAAACATTGCAGCTCAAATGCACAGGGTAGAGATGGGCAGCAATATCCCCGTCGCAAAAGCTGTGCTCGGCGATTGCGAACACGCTTGCCCAGCACGGCAATTATGGGCACAAATCCCCCTTTCAGGCCTATGTCCAGCAGTAAAATTTCAAGGAATCGTATGATGACTAGCATACAGAAGAATAGCCCTTTTTGTCGAGCGGCAAACATGGGCAATATCTCCCCTTTCTCAATGAGGCTTATGTCCAACAGTAGAGAACAAATGGCTGATTTCAATAATATATATTATATAATATATATATTTTTAAAGAATAATTAATGCATGTTTGTTTTATGATTTTTTAAAAAGAAAAATTACTATTGATTTTCTCGTTTCTGAACGTCATACTTTAATATGTAATATTATGTAAGTATTTTTCACGTTTTATAATAAAACTAGCAGAGCCTGTGACTTTGCCCGCGCGGAATAGGAATTATAGGCATATAATAGCCATTCTCGATAAATAGACTCTCTGGCACTAAAATATTTTTTTAAATCGGACCAGTGATTCCTAAGATTAACGCGTTCATACAAACAAACTTTTTAGCTTCACAATATTAGCATATATTACATTTTACAGTCTTTGAAATGTCGTTTATATGACGTCGTTTCGCTTAGCTTTGGCTTCCGCTATATTATGGACCTATAAATGTTAAAATATTTATGATTTCACCTGTCTAATTACATTAGGAAAGGAATTACATCCTTCCTCTGACTGAAGATGAAGCGATTCGTTGCTACGAGGAGCTACGAAATAGGCAGTCTACGGTTTCACATAGATTTTCTCTATAGATATTTAATAGTTCGGTTGTCTGTCGCATACATATAGCGCTATATTAACATTTTTATCAGCTTATCAATCTACCTAGAATGGTCTCCATTCAAGAATTTATTTACCGCTACTTTAACTTTCTGATCCACTAAGTCGTTATATTTAAGCATTCTACGAATTTCCTTATACCTTGATTCGATCATACAAAGAAAGCTCAGGCATCCTCCTTTCTCCATTTTTCTTTAACTCGTTGGATTATTGAAGTAAAACACAGTAATCGTCCTCAGGTACTCCGTGTATTTTTTGCAAACTTACAAGTTTTATATAAAAGTACATAAAACATATCCAATAGAGCTCGCTTGTACAGATCGACTGCGAAAATAAAAAGCCAACCTCGATAAACGCAACCGTATTCTTAACCTCGGTTGGCGGGAAAATAAAATCTGTGATTGGTCCACATAATATGGCGTCGACCAATCACAGGGCAAATCTCCTCAGTCACTCAGATAAAAGTTGCCATTAACAAATTTAGTTATTCAAAAATAAAAACACCAGAGACAAAAGCGGAGCGTACCCAGTAACGCCTACATCTCTAGTGTGTCCGTTTAGCACTTGGCGGGTTCTTTTCCGGACAATGAACGTAGGATTTGATCGAAGACTCCCCACATGGCTGGGGGCCGGGATAATGAATTGGATTCCACTACAAGATTGATGCGAATTGTATGTGGGTGTTCGCTGTGGAACTCGTGAGTTCTTTGTAATGAAGATCGTTCTATTAAATTGACGGTAAGTACATTTCACTGCGCCATTAAGATGTTTCGAGGACTTTACAGTCACTGAACCGTAAGTTAACTATTTCTGTAGTTTCATATATTTTTACTAGCGGAAATAATAACCCACGTAAGGGCCATTTTCCAGTTTGTATTATTTTGGCCCCCACTTGAATGCATTCACAAAAAACATTCAAGTATCTATTTATCGTCTACCGCATGTTAATGACTGATAAAGCCTATAATGAGAAATTACGTTTCAACATTTTCAATTACAAATATTATTTTGTTTTTTTTTTATATAAATTGAAATCAAAAATATTAGCCCAGAAGTCGCAATGAAAGTAAATGTTGCGTATGAAAAAAATTCGCGGTATCAATCTTACTTACAGTAAGACGAAATATAATAAAACAGACTTTCTCAAAATAAATTTGTTATTCCATCAGATACTGAAATACTTTCCGTTCTACGTAACAATGATTCATTAATCAAAGACGTTGGGCTGCGTTTAGCAAATGAATCTATTGTTCTTACTATCGTTGGGCCGGTGTTGTACGTTCTGCGCTGTCTGTATTATGCTTTTACTAATTAAAATTTGCCGAGGAGTACCGGTAGAGTAGAATAGTACCTCTCACTATACCAGATACCGTTAAAAGGGGCTGAGTCACCGAAACCTATATATGGTGATATATTAATCCGGTAAGAGTATTCTCGTCGCAAAACTACGCTCTGCGATTGCCACCACGTCTTCCCAGCGTGGCAATAATGGGTAATATTCCCCCTTTCTTAGAGGCCTATGTTAAGCAGTGGTCGTTTTATAGGTGCTGTAATGATAATATTGAATTAAAATTTGTCTCAGTGAACCAAGAAACCAGTCTAACTTCCACAGTTGTTTCTCAGTGTTGTGAGCTGATGATCGACGGACGGATTTTAAGAAAATTAAGGAAAATATTATGTACTCTTATTTCGCTTCCAAATGTGAGTATGTATGAATATAACAGAAGTCTCAAGACAGTAAAAATGTTTGAAGTGACTGAACACTGTAAAAAATAAAAAGAAACCGGTATAGTACATAAGATCGACCATACAAATCTGACAAAAATTTTGTACAGAATATTAAAATTTAATCGCAGGTTGGTGCAAGTGACGAACTATTTACACTTGAGTTTTTTGATTATAGCTCACTAAAAATTTAAGCCGTGAGGTACCAGCAGTGAAGAATAGTACCTCTTTCTGCGTCAGGTGTCATAAGAGGCGACTCAGATACTAAAACCGCCAGATGGCGGTATATTTATCCAAGACAGTGTACAGTGTACTGACAATGCACTGGGTGGGGATGGGCCGCAGCATCCTCGTCACGAAAGCTGCGCTCTGCGATTGCCAACACGCTTGACCAGTACGGCAATTAAGGCTAAAAACCCCCTCATTTGGGGAGGCCTATGTTCTGCAGTGGACTTCCAATGGCTGTAACGATAAAAAAATTAAGATTTTTCATGGTAGGATAATGTTACTTACATTACAAATTAGTCTGTTAAATACCTAATATTGAGTAATTATTTAATCAAACAATAAATATATTTTGGAGACACGTATCTTCAAGCGCAGCGTAGGATGCCCAGAAGGAGGATAGACGATCTGACTAAAACCGCAGGATCGCACTGTATGTAGGCCGCATACAACTGGTCCTATCGGAAATCAATTTGAAAGGCCTATGTAAGATGATGAAATATTTTGTATATTATTTGAGAAACTGAGAATAGATACGACTGGTTCTGCCATCTCTTCTAAGACACAGAACTGCTGAATAATAAAATCAATCCATTAAAGTCATAAAACCTAATTTTTAAAAAAGCGTTTTACTATCCGACTCTACTACTACGCAACCTCTGGTGTTATACTTACCAAAGGTTATTTCCCTAATAAATCTTAACTTCCAATATGAAATCTTTATGCTAATTCACCGGCCATTATATCCCCGAAGGCTGATCCATTACTCGCAAACAATAGCTGTTTAGGATGTGCCCACAAAGGCGTCCAAATTGATTCTATTGTAGGTGCTAGGCATTGATATTGGCCTGGCTCCCAGCGTGTGAATAGATGTTTTTGATTGAGCTTGGAAATGTGTACGGAAAATGATAGATCTGAGGGCCACGGAATGAACACGTTCATTTTTCATTATTTTAATGTTAGCAAATTTTTGTTTTTAAAACTACCTGCGCCTTGCGGTTTACTCTAGTACTTTCTGTACCAGGTGACGTAAGAGGCGACTAAGGTACCAATACTGACAGATATATCCATCCGAATCAGTACAACTCATATAGGCGGAGGAGGACATGGGCAGCAGCATACCCGTCGAGACAGCTGCGTTCTGTGATTACCCAGTGTGGCAATTCCGGCAAAATTCTCCCTTTCTTGGGGAGGATTATGTCCAGCTGTTGACTTCTGATGGATTATATGACGGTGATGATAAATTTTTATTTTTAAAACTACCAGCGCCCCATTGTTTCATCCGCGTTAATTTTAATACTTTTATAATAACTTTACACTCCCATTTACCCCCTCAATGTTTTCATGACTCAATGAAGAATCGTAAAAAGATGTACTGAATTTCATTCTAATGACAATCATAAACAGCAAAGTTTCATACTAACTTTGCACCCATTTTGTTTTACCTTATTTACCCCCTTGGGGGTGATTTTCAAAACTCCTTTCCTGTGCTATGTTTATAACCCCTAAAGTTTAGCCTCTGCGTTGATTGTCAGTCATTCAGTCAGCTTCTCTTTTAATATTTGTAGAGATATCAACTTGTCTCAGATTTTTGACACTTATCACTTTGAGTTCTCAATAGCGTAATATACCTATTACGTAATGAACTACCGTGCATTACGTCGGTCTTAGACAAGTGTGGGTTCAAATGGTTAGGCGCGACTTGGACTTGGTTCGTTCTAAACATAACTAATACTAGTATTTCGATACGTTGTCTGTAGCCTTATACCTTACCCCTGAGGATCTCTTGTTATGACGGGAACAAGTCTATGTCACTCCATAACAGCTAAAAGCTATGCAAAAGTCGTGCCGATTCCATAAAAAAACCAAGCCCGATCTATTCCACGAAAATATATTTTAAAAATAGTCATAGAAAGTAGCTTATATGTATGGACTATATTCAGACTATCAATTATCACTGCGTCAATTTTCATTTAGATTTGTTTAGCCGTACCGAACTTTAGGAGTGACAGGCACACATATGTTAAATACATATAATTTGGCAAAGCTGTATCGATATCCCTGTGATATCACGGATGCAGTAACGCTTATCATCATGCGGACTGTTTTAGGACTTGTTTTAGGACTCAGTGTAATAAAAAAAATTCAAAGTAATAACCCCAAGGAAGTTGCTCGAGTGTCTGCTGGCGGAGTTACGTATTCACTTAAGTACTTTGACACTTTAACTCGGTTGTCTCTCCAACTCATAACAGTATGAGTGACTACGTGTTGAATGTGGAAAAGTCCTAGAGTGCCTATAAATAATTTTAGATCCGCGTCACATATTAAGTATGATCATATATCATAGTACTGGCAATGTCCCGGGGTTTCATCCGCTATTCCGTTTAATTTGAACCATAATCAAATAATTTTCTTTTTAAAACTACTCCTTCACTAAACCTTATGGAACTACATTCAAACACAAAAACTATGCTCAGCGATTATTTTTTTAGACCAGGTCCACAAACAAGCATACATTCTGCGTGATAGTAAGCGTCACTGCAGTCTTTAGACGTTAGCAATATCACATGGATATCACTAACACATTGTCATCTTTGAGACTTGAGGATATTATGCCGCATTACCTTGTAAATGCACTGCCTCTCGCACCCTTCAGACCGGAACACAGCAATGCTAAAACTGCTATTTGGCAGTAGAAATAGATGAGAGTAAATTACCAATTCAGACAACCTTTTGTATGGGGTCAACCAAATGTGACGATTGTCACCACGCTTGCCCAACATGACAATTATGGATGATAGTCCATTTTGTGAGCGCATTTAAATAAACTACACTTTATTATACATATTTATTTGCACGAACAGATAATAGAGCAGTAAACAAATTGTACATATGCTAGAGTAAATTATGTTCTGGCTAATTATACAATCGGTCTGCCATACACATACATTCTTAATAGCTATACAAATTGGCTATACGTTAAAGTATATAAATAAATAAATAAGAATGGGGAACTGGGTATCGGTAAAACAGTATTTTTTTGCCAGGTGTTATTAAACGTTATTTTTTATCTTTTATTAGGTCAAAGCGACAAACAAGCATACAGTTCGCGTATGATAGTAAGCGTGACGTCTATCACAAGGGTATCACTAGTTACCAACCTTGTGACTTCAAGATATTTTTTATTTTATGACCATTTTTGACTTAATGCCAGTTGGCATTATCTCCCAGTCAACCAGTATACAAAACAGAAAAAATACATGTAGTGGTGCAGACAATAAACACAAAAAAGACAAACGTTACATACAAATTTGTAAAAATAAACGCAATGAATAGATATGATATAAAATAACGTACATCAGAAATAGGGTTATAAAGTTAGAGAAGCAGCATCAGTAAATAAAGTACGGAGAACGCGTTTCAGGATAAATTTGTTTGGGGATTGCTTAATATTCAACGAAAGCTCGTTCCAGAATCATATAGCTGTCACTGTAAAAGAGTTTGTCAAAAAACTAGAGTGATGTGGAGTTAAGAGCGAGAGAGTATTATAAGAACGGAGGTTACGTTCGTGAGAGGAAGATAGAAATTGGAATCTGTGCTTTAGATAAGTTGGTGCGTACGGATCAAAAAGTATTGAAAACAATATGGTTAGAACTCGAATTTTATATTACGAGTATGTCACATCACCGAGTAATTTGACTGACTCTCTCACCCTTCAAACCGGAGCACAGTAATGCGAACATTGATAGTTGGCGGTAGAAATGGGTGAAAGTAAGGTACCTCCTGTTTTCTCTTTTTTGACGCCTATGTTCAGCAGTGGACAGTCTACGGCTGCTTGATCGTGGTGATATTTTTCCTCAAAATAAAAGTAGTCGAAAATATCTAACTTAAGTTTCGAAATTATCATTTATTCCTTGTGATGGTACGAGCGTCTATTGCCTGCGGTAACGCTTACCCACCGACAGACCGAAAAAAAACACGATATTTGGCTAAATCCGAAAGTGGTTTTTACTAGGCATTAACAGCGCTTTTCTTTTACATGATCACTATCATAACAGCCAATGGGAGTCCACTGCTGGACGCAGGACTCCCCAAGAAAGAGGGTATATTTATAATTTCCGCGCTGGGCAAGCGTGTTGGCAATCGCATAAAGCAATTTTCGCTACGCTGTCTCGGATGGATATATCGCCATCTGTCGGTTCTGGTACCTGGTACAGAGGGAGGTAATATTCTACTCTGCCAGTACCTCACGGCAATTTTTCTTACACATTGTAACCGCGTTAATATTCGTGTGAGTTAAGTTAAATGCAGATATTTTTTTAGGTAACACAGGGTTGTGGGTTTTGACATAACATTTGCTCAACTTCGGAGAGCTGTACAAACATCAAGTATCTCTGTATATTATGATTGAGTACTGAACGAAGCGATTCGAGGGTAGAAGACAGCGGAATTAGTTTTACAAGAACTTTGTGCACTAGAATTTATTCCTTCCAGCGGTCATCTTGTGGTCGAAATTTGATTGTAACAAATAAAAAATTGGAAATATTCGTTTTTTTATTAGTAAGAAGGAAAACAAGCACATGGTATATAATATATATAAGCCTCATCGTTGGTTGCTCGTGTTATCATAAGATTATTACTATCGTGATACGAACCGTGTGACCTGATTATGTCACATTCATCATTGTAACCATAAAACGTCAACTGCTGGTTTAGTAGGGGGGAGGGGGAGGAGGGATTTTCGTACGGGAACCTATGTAAATTACGCATTCTAATTTTTTGCATTACATGTTGCTCTTTGTCTTGCAAAATTCTTGACCTCTTTAACTTTTATTCTAAAACAGTGACGATCAATGTAAGTTGACAAAAAAATTGACAGATAAATAACATGTAGCCGTGTAATCTTATTATTTCCCTGTTCTTTCAATTTTCATTACATTATCGTTTAATAAATCTATGCTATTATTATAAAGCTGAAGTGTTTGTTTGTTTGAACGCGCTAATCTCAAGAATCGCTGGTTTGATTTAATAAAACTCTTTCTGTGTTAAATAGTTCATTTATTGAAATAGGCTATGCTATCTCTTTATGTACAAGGGTTTCTTTTACAACGTACGGAGCACTAAGAAAGGATGTTTAAATATACATCCCCTAAGGGGGTAAAATGGAGGTACAAAGTTAATATGAAACATTGCTGTTTTTGAATGAAATTCAGAATAAAGTTACTTCGTTGAAGGTCAAGAAACACGTGTAGAATATGTTTTCAAAAATCTTCTTTTAAGGGGAGATAACGGGGGTGCGAAGTTAGTAGTTAGTTAGTACGTACCTACATCAAAAAACGCTGCATTCTTATGCCTTCCCGCATCAATTTCCAGAATGTAATCTACTTGGCAACTGTAAAAACTTCCATCCAATATATAGGTTTGGTGTCTCCATCAATCATCCAAAACAAACGGGAAGCGGGCCGGCTCTCCGCGATATTAAATTGAAACAAATATTGTGTAAGTTATAGTTTTTATTAAATGATAGTGGAAACATTGGGCGTTGAAAAGAAAAGTCTTGGCATAGTAATGTGATTGGATTTCACTCAAGTCTAGGCTCTAACTTTATGAGTGTAAGATTCGGTTTGGCCTAAAGTGTTTTTTTAGTTGTACAGAATCCTTAGTAATCCGACTTGTCTTAATTAACATACTTATAAAGTTTGTTCAACAATTTGTCAAATTTTTGTAAAAATGCATGTGAACGGGATATTTGGTATTTTATTGTAAATATTACAAGTTCAAATGACCAATTTTTGACTGGGCCCGATGGCGCCCATCTCTAAGCAAGCAAGAATTGTTGATCAACATTCGATATATTATCATTTTACTAATTATAATTACATTTAGAATGTCAGTTTTAATAATTATATTAATAATAATAATACTCTTTATTGTATGTACATCTAAATTAACAAACAATATTAATAGTTTGTAAAACATAGTAAAGTACAATTGGCGGCCTTATCGCATAGAGCGATTTCTTGCAGGCAACCTTTGCATGGAAAATATGTGAAAAACGGCAGTTATATCTACATTTACAATAATATTATAAAGAAAAAACGATGTTTTTTTTAGATGATTAAGTATAATAGTACCTCAATCTGTAACAGGTATCGTAAGAGGCGACTAAGGTACCAGAACCAACAGCTGGCGGCATATCCATGCAAAAGTCAACTCATACCTTTTCTTGGCTTATGTCCAGCAGTGGACTTTTAATGGTTGGTATGATAACCATGATATATTTTGCTGTGTAATGCCGATACACACTTTGGGAGGACTTTAATTTTCCAATGGGTGTATTTACTTTAATTTTAGTTCGTGAGGACGCAATCCTGACGGGCTTAGTCAAAATAAAAATTCTTGGAAATGGTATTTGTAGCCGATACAAATACCATCTCCAAGACATTAAATACATTAACATTAAAAATAAACGTTGTGAAAATAACACTCTCGTGAAAAGTGCTCGTTCACTTTCAAACAAGGCAAGGCAGTAATCAAACACAAAAGGAACGATTACATAAATAAGCTGCTTAAAAGTTCTCTCGCCTCTTTATGTCTTGATAAATATTCTCCTAGTTTAGTTTCGGAAAACATTTTCAATGATTCATATTTGAAGTGGGTGCAGTTGGTTTAAGAAATTGGAATAATATTGTTTTCAAAGGATTTTTTTTTCATAGTAAGACTCGCGATTTCTACATAATAAATGTCTAATTATACTATGATGTTTTTTATATACTTTTATTTTAATGAAGACTAGCACGGCATCACGGATTTACCCACGTAGTTCAAATTTAATACATTTTCATAACATCTCATGTATTAACTTGATTCCGTGATAAGTCGCTAAAAGCACTTGTGGTACGGACATCAGACAATAAAGAAATCACACATATACGTCTTAAATACATACATTTAATACCCAGACACAGAAGAAACGGAAATATCATCATATAAATATTTGTGTGTATGTATGTATCGTTCTCTTTCTATTTTTAAGAGAATGGTGAAGGAGTATTATCTGTCACTTTGATTTTTCTTTTTTATTCTATCACTTTCCTTGTTCTGTAACTTTATCTTTTATATGTATCTGAATATATGTGTATAATATATATATATATATATATATATATATATATATGCATGTTTATTATCATGTATATATGTACTAAATCCTCAAATCCTCAAACTTCTACCAGCTTTAACATTATTTCTATCCAAAGGTTGCCTAAGAAATTGCAATTAGCGATAAGGCCGCCTCTTGTACATACTATTCCATGTTTTTGTTATGTTCTTGTGTTGTTATCATTGGTGTACAATAAAGAGTATATTATTACTATGTATGTAAATGTAAGCAAGACCCCGCTGTAGTACATAAAGGAAAGCCCCTAATTGTTGTTAAAACCTTTAAGTTAAAACCCATGTTAAAACCTTTTAAGCACTCGTGTATTCAGCTTATATTTGCATTTTTGCTCTCTACACGGCAAATTACGTCTGCATCGCTTGCCGCCAAAAATGCATGCAAAGCAATTTTGTGGATCTGAGTTCCGTCGTCCGAGCGTCTTTAAAAACACGCCCAGCATTTTGTTACAGTGTACATTATTGGAGTCGGAGTGGTGCTAACAATTTTTAGGCTAACTTATTTCGCAAAAAAATCTATTTTTTGTTGTATATGTAATTGTTAGGGGCATTTTTTAATACACGAAGAAGAAAAATAAAGAAAAATTTAAGACGTATTTTAAAACAAGTTTGCGTAAAGCGCTTTCAGCTTATTCCTTTCGTTTGACATGCTCATTAAATGCAAATTTCATAAAGGTTATTCAATCAAATATCAAAAAAACCTTTAGATTGTATTATTTGGCGGGATATCATTAATTATGATGTTAAATTACCAAATTTTCAAATTACAATTTCATAGCTATTTAATCAGCTGTGTAAATGTTTGAAAACTCGCATATAATATTTAATGTAGATATAAAAAAATCCCTTTAAATACATCTAAGAAATATCGAACAAATTGTTCAGTAATAACTTTGGGGCAACATCAAACAGCTAAATAGATTATTGCACCATTACCCAGTAATATCTCTGCCGGTTTTAAGTTTACCTATAGCATAGTAAAGTTAGTAAAAATATATAGCAAGAAAAAATGCGAGTAAGGGAAGCACGAAAGGTATGCCAAAATCGTAACAAGTGGAGATCCGCAGTCTCTGCATACCCTGATGGGACACAGGCGTGATGTATGTATGTATGTATACTTTCAAAATTACCGTTTAATTAGAGTACCCCAGGTGCGTATCGCTACGGTTACGAGCCTATACAAAGAAATATATATATATATATATATATATATATATATACAAAGGTTGCCTGGAAGTGATCGCTCTATGCAATAAGGCCGTCTATTGTACTGTACTGTTATATGTTTTTCTATGTTATTTGAATGTGTTGTTTATGGTGTGTACAATAAAGAATATTATTATTATTATATGATATATCGATACTTATTTGTTATGGCTCATTGATTCCAACCTTGTCCCATAAATTCACTTTGATAACCAAATGTGAGGCAAATTATAATGTAAGTGTGAAACTTTTTCTATGGGAAACAACGAAATTGGGCGCTTTCGTGACGCGGTCGCGTGCCGCCGCCGTACGGATCGATCTGTGGTTTTCCCCGCGTTACAAGTATTCGATGCCATAGTTCTTTTTAATACTTTTCCATTATAGAACACTAAAATGGCTAGTTTTATTGCTTCTATAGTTTTCATATATATCTTCTCTTTGTAGAAACCGTTACATGCGCAAAGAAACGATGGGTTTGCTTCCCGGAATATTATAAATAAATATAAATAAAATCATAAATATCATACTTAAATAAATATTTTTAACACTTAGACACAGAAAAAACACAAATATCACATGTTTGTCCTGGGTGGGGATCAAACCTACGGCAGTTAGCGCATGAGATAGGATCACTATCATCTGCGCCATCGGCCCCAGCATTGGGATCTATATTGGGCGTAAGGTATGAGTTTGCTTGAGGTAGACCTCATACAAAGGTGGTCTGCATTGGTACCTCACTCTCACCTATTTCTACCGCCTATTTAGCATCTATTTACCGCATGTTTTTATTGTAGCAGTGTTCAGTGTTCCGATTTGAAGGATGAGAAAATCAGTGAAATTTCTGTGTAATATGACATAATATTGATGAAGTCAGAAGCAACGCGCTAGTGATATATTTGTGTTAGAGCGTCTATATGCTTCTTTGATGCTAACTATTTATTACGCGGACTTGTTTGTTTATCGAGTTAGTGTAATAAACAAATAAACTTAATAATACATATTCTGCAGTAAATATTTTACGGTTTATGCCGTTCGTTTGTGGAATGCACCTCCCTAAACAATCCGATACGCAAATTACAAAGTGTATTATTATTATTATTTTATAACAAGTACGCGTTTCCCACTCATAATACTTTTTAACGATTTTAAAAGGTGGATTATAAAATAAATAAAAAATTGAAAATAAAACTGTGTGTATTGGTGAACTCATCTTATAAAGATATAAAGATAGATCATAACGCTACGGAAGTACGACTTAAATAATACCGCGTCATTATTTCTCGCCAGCTTGTAAAGGGCCACGCCAAATTGCAGTAGCCGGTAAGCCTACTAATCTTCTAAGGCCTTAATGCTTTCTGGCCTCGAATAAAAGCCTTCTGTGGCCTCTCTGGGACTGAGTGAAGGCCGCTTGCGACGAATTAAAAGAGGTGACAAGCCATTTGCCCTTTGCTTCACAGTGACGAATTTAGAGCCTTGATTGTATTTGAATACATAACAAAATACCTACCATCAAATAGCAGTGTTCGTAACTAGTAATAGTTCGTAATAGTGAACTGAATAAAATAAAATATATAAATTCCCACAACACCTCATACATTGACCTGACTCTGTGGTAAGTCGCTTAAAGCACTTGTGTGACGGACGCCAGACAACAGAGGAATCACAAATATACTACTTAAATATACATACTTAACACCCAAATACAAAACAAACACAAATATCATCATATAAATATTTGCTCTGGGTGGGAATCGAACCCACGACCACTGGCGCACAAGTTAGGACCACTACCATCTGCGCCAACGGAATGGAAAGGAATGGTGAAAAATGTAATAAGAAATAATTGTATCAATAGACCACAGGTGAATACTTACTTTTAATGTTAAATATACCCGTGTGCTCTAGGCGAGAAAACCTTGAACCGAGTTGTCGGTAGAGACGTAGCTTCTGAAGCATTTATGGATGACCTTTACGTAAAATGGTGAAGTCTCACAATATACAACGTCTATTGAAAACTATAGTAAATAAGGTACAATGCATAGTTTCTTTCAATTAAATTAGAAAACATTAAAAACGTAATATATAATGAATAATTTGTTTTTTTTTGTCGATAATATTTTCAACTTGTTATGAATGCAATATTTGACACATTTTATTAGTTACAACTACTAGATATCTTAATTATTATTATTAATATTACAATAATATATTTCTATTTTTCACATCTAAGCCGTCAATCAAGAATCTATTACAAAAGATACAGGTCAGAAATTAATGGTTTTCAACTCTGACTTTGCTAGAACAGTCTTAGCAGACAGTTGCCATAGATAAACACAAAAATTCTATAACCGGCCGTAATCCATATTAATATCCGTACCACACCAATTTGGTTATGTGGCGAAGGTATCAACAAATTGGATACCATTTTAAAGGTATCAGTAGAAACAATCCTTAACATAGAAATCTCTTCAGTTCAGTGGAGCCAATACTGCTTATTAGGCTGGGTGGTCTAGATATTCGTAGACTGAAGAACACGCAACTTCCTGCCTTCTTATCTTCGTCATATGGAGTGCTGGGTCTTGTAACGTTAAGGGTGTTGGCAATCGCAGTGCGCAGTTTTTGCTACGGTGATGTTGCCGCCCATCCTCAACCTGTGTATTTGAGCTATACTGTTTCGGATGGATACACCACCATCAGTTAGTTATGGCAACTTAGTCGCCTCCTACGTCACCTGGTGCAGCGGGGGGTACTATTCTATAATATATTTTATTGGCAGCTAATTATTCTTTCATGCCAGTTGCTTCTGAAAAATCTGAAGTATGAAATAAAGAAGAAAACTGCTTTATCAAATAGTTAAGAAGGTGGACCAGAGATTAGACCACCGCTCCGGGTTTTTCTAAAGCAACATTCTAGGGACTTTTAGGTCGGACATGTGTCTATAAAATGTTTTTTTAATAAATTATTTTTGTCGAAATATATTAAACATCTTGTAGTAATTATATGCTTAAACATTTTTATATAGAGAAACATGAAATAATATAATATACATAATAAATAAATTGCTGCGCGTATGTGTCGCTGAAGTTTGAGAATGGCTGATCAATTTTGGCTAATTTGGATCTTTAAATAATGGTAGAAAGGTTAAACAGTGAAAATTTCCTATACAAACTACTCTTAGTTGTGAAACATTTAAAGTCTTTTTAGAAATAAAATTGTCACTTGGTAGTCAAATATTTATTTGCGTTTAGAATTTTATCAGTTTCCGAGCTGTGGTATGAGGCTATTTTGTTTAGGTTAGCCCACATTTTACACAGATAAATGCACGTAATACGAAGTTCATCGGGTGTCTTATAAAGTACCAGCAGTGCCCCAGTGCAGTGTCTTTGCGCTCCTCTTTAACCTCCTTAAGGGTGATCTTCGAAAAATGTTTTCACGTGTTTCGTGACTTTAAAAAAAGAACCTTTATACTGAATTTTATGCAAAATTCAAATACAGCAAAGTTTCATACTAACTTTGTACCCGCGTTTTAGTTTTAAGTTTCTAATCCTTAAAGTTTAGGCTCTGCGTCGATATGTCTCAGTCAGTCTGCTTCTCCTAATTATATTATCAAGCTAAGCAGTTTGTTTGTTTGTTTGAACGCGCTAATCCCAAGAATCACTAGTCTGATTTGAAGAATTCTTTCAGTGTTGGATAGTCAATTTATCGTAGAAAGCTATTATATTCCTAAAGTCACTGTTCCACGCAAACAAAGTGACAGGCACTGCAAGTTTGGTTAGGATAGGCAAATTGATGTTCTAGGTCATACCAGGTCTACGCGACATAATTAGCCGGTAATATTACGAACGGTTACAAAGTTCCTTCGCCTTAGTTCGCAAACTCGTTTCGAGTATCGGATTTCGATTACCTGTCAACATCTATCGCCCCACAGTGCTTCGGCGACGGAAAATGTGCTGTGAAATGTTGTGATAGAAAGACTTTTAAATAAGTATTTTTTGGAGGGAAGAAAAGTGACTCTATACCAAGACACGTAATAACTTTTCTTATCTGTGAAATTGCTTACTTTTAAAAGAACATCCGCCATACTTGTTTGCCAATCTAGTAAAAATATATTATGTTTATATTTTTGATTCTCCTGTTATCTGATGTCCGTGACAGCTTAAAGCCCGTGTCGGAGTCGTCAATGTATGTGATATCGTCTGAATTGATTTATAATATACCTATAATATATAAACAAAAGTTTTTTTTACTCATCACATGTGAAATACAGTTTTAATTATTATTTAAACCGCCTTAGCATCACCAAAGTTACTGACGGGCCCGATAGCGCAGATGGTAGTGATCCTATATTGTGCGAGAGTCGTGGGTTCAATTCCCACCCAGAGCAAATATTTATATGACGATATTTATGTTTGTTCTGTGTCTGGGTATTATATATATGTATTTAAGATTCTCTGTTGCCTGGCGTCTGTAACACAAGCGCTTTAAGCGATTTACCACGGATTTGGGTCAATTTATAAGATGTAATCAAAACTATTTATTATTATTATATTTTAAAGTCATTACTCTCATAGAATCATGTTATTATACAAAAAAAACTTATTTACATTACTCCTTTTCTGAAAGATTTAGTATGTGGTATAAACCAAGATACGCCTGTCCTAAAACAGACACTGGATCCACGCCTGGTGCTAAAAGCAGTAACATTTAATTGCTTGTTTATTGGCGAGAGTTGTCATTTTATTTTGGTACAATGCTTTGTGACAGTACGGTGACATTTTAAAAATGGCGTCGTAGAAGATCCATCTTTATAACCGTATTCTTTTATGACCTCAATGAGTGCACGTGCTGGATATATCCAGCATTGCACATTGCAGACACGCTTTCCAAGCAATATCCACGGGTAAGTGAGACAATTTTCTAGTAATCCTTAAGAACAGTTGGCTGTGGAGTACCGGCGGAGTAGTACCTCACTCTGTACTAGATATCGTAAAAGGTACTAAGGTAAAGGAACTGACAGACTGGCGGTACAACCATTTGATAGAGCGCAACTTAGATAGTACAGGGTAGGGATTTGCAGCAGCATCCTAGTCGCGAAGTGATGCTATACGATTGCCATCACACCTACCCAGCGTGGGCAGTCAATTATGGGTACTAATCCCCTTCTCATGCCTTTGTCCAACTGTAGACTTTATATGAATTGTATGATGAATTAAAAACAGAGGAAATTCTTTGTAATAAGATTTAATTAAGTCATGATAAAAAAAAGCCAAGATAAATGTTGTATAAAAGATGATGTTGTGACAACAATAGAGAACGGAATGTTGAAATGGTTTATACGAGTAGAGACGATGGAATGAAGAAATGAAAAATAACTGCACAAATATTTAAAGCGGATGCGAATGGAACAGTTGGTATAGTACGAACTAAGTGGTCATATCTTAACCGGGTAGAAGAGGTATTAAAGAAGGGCCAGGTCATAAGTACCAAGAATAAACGAGAGTGTATTAAAGGACTAATGCGAGTAAGGAAAGTGAGAGAGTTAGGTTATTATCATAGTAAGTGGAGATCCATACTCACTTCAACTCCGATACGATACAAGCGTGATGTATATATGCTAAACCTTAATAAATAATGCATTATTAGTATTAAAGCGTCAACCTTTTTTTTAAAGGCTATATATCGCATCACATCAGCAAATCACAGTCATTGTGACGTCATTCTTCAATAAAAACGCAGAAGTTAATATCGCGTTATATAGCTTTTTTAAATCTGTGTATGTTTTATTGTTTACGAAGGGCTCGATGGCGCAGATGGTAGTGATTTATCTTATGCACCAAAGGCTGTAGGTTCGATCCCCGCCCAGGACATATTTATATGATGATATTTATGTTTGTGCTGTGTCTGGGTGTCAAATGTATATAATTAAGTAGTATATTTGTGATTCCTCTATGGTTTAATGTCCGTAATCCGAATCCACACACAAGTGCTTTAAGCGACTTATCACAGAATTTATTTATTTATTTTTATAACTATCCTATATAGCATTATGATTTTATGAGTTTTATTAATAAGTAGCAGCGCCCGGCGGTTTCACCTGCGTTAAATTGTAAAACAAACGTATAATTAATGCTTCGCAATATTACTAAAGAATGATGTAGCATTCTAAAAATTAAAGAATTATTAATGTCTGTTCAGCAGTCTTTGAGTTCATTCATTACAAACATTTTATATAACGTTACCTCTTTATAATATTAGTGCAAATGCAGATAATTTAGTTTTACATTTAAATACTTCATATATTACAATATCTGTACAATCGATATCGTAATTGAAGACTACTAAAGTATAATAAGATTCTACATTTTTAAGTCACCCAAACTGAAAACAGACTGAAACTCTGGGGCAGACGTCGTGACTGCGGGATTTCTCTGGCCTGCGCCTTGTATACTAACGAGGTGGCCAGGTAATTCAGTTGTTTCAGCTGTAGTGGAGAATACTAATGCATTAGCAGGAAAAACTTTGATTGAGTGGACTCGAGCGGTCGATTTTATAGTTCATAGTATTTTCTAACATAACGTATTTTTAATGGCTTTAAAACGTGGTTTATGAATCTTTTTAATGTTACGGTTACCTTTCGGTGACCGTTTTTAATATTAACAAAGATGTGTTAGGACTTTAAAGGTTTTATGCATAGAATAATGTTGAATTATATTTAAGCCAATATTTTCTAGAAAAAATCAACATGTTTCAAGCTTCCGGCGGGACTCGAACCTGCATCTTTACCATGCCGAGACTGCACTACCGTTGTGATACCGAGACCTTAGAAGACATACTGAATTTTTCTTAGTGTTTCTTTAACCTAAGAATAATTAATACAAAACAAAATATATCACTAGCGTATCACCTTGTAAACTGAAAATACATACATTATCACATTTACATAGAAATTTCACTGTCTCTCTTACTTTTCCAACCGGAACACGGCAATGCGAACACTGCTATTTGGCGGTAGAAATAGGGAAGAGTGAAGTACCAATGCAGATGACCTTTGTAAGAGGTCTGCCTCTAGTTGAAATGTAGAAGAAGCTGTTACTCTATTACTTTAGGAAAATCTACTTGCACACGATTACACATTTTTACCAGCCAATGTGAGAAGTAGTGCTATTTTATAATATCTCCCATATTTAATTGAGCTGAAGATCAAGCAAGCTCGTAACCATTCAACACGCCACTCACATGAAGCCTGTTCCTAGACGCACATACAAGGCTGGGGTCTAGGGAAAAACAGACTATTTTTGATTTAGAAGTAGTGGTAAGTGACCGTGCAAACAAAGACGCGAAAAGAAAGCTAATAAGATTAACAATAGTATATATATATACATTTAACTGCGACATAATTTCTTCGGCCACACCGTTCATTTTAAATATAATTGGATTGCCTATTTCTAAAGAATTGTGCGATTCTAAATAGGTTTTCACGTTCCTTTAATAATGGAACTGTCAAATGCAAAAAATACTTTTTCAAATCGGATTGGTATTCTCTGTGATTAGCTTTCACAAACAAACGACCTCTTCTACTTTTTTGATCATAATTAATGGTCACCATATAGATGACATGAGCTCGAGCTCAAGCTCTCAAACTGTTTAGATTGCTTGAAAAACCTCGCGTCGGTGGACGAGACTAACGACAGGCTCGTAGAAGCTCTCCAGACGGTGGGTTCTAAGTTCATTGGAGCCCGCCGTTCAAATAGATTTTAGAAATGCTCCAGCCACACTCTCAACCTTATGGTCGAACGACGCTCGATGAAACTCCAGTCTTCGAGTGATGCAAAGTCATATACAGCTCGATGACATATTTCAAAATCTACACGACACGACATCCGTCTCTTTAGTACTGAAAATATTAAAGAGATGATTATGCGGAATAAAGACAAAAAAGTGTTTGCAAGAAATATGTCTATTGGACAAAGTCTGATGACTAAGGTGAAGAGGGAAGATGGAAGTTTAGCGTTGACTAAGGCCGAAGTACTGGAGAAGATCGAGAGGTTCTATAGAGAGTTATATGCTTCTGTATCTAAGCTTGTTAGCAGTTCGGCAATAGACCCAAGAATCGAGTTACTCCAACACTACTCCCAGGATATCCCGGACATCAGCCTGAGCGAGATTAGAATGGCCCTGAATTAGATTAAGAACAACAAGCCGCCGGTCGTTGACGGAATCACATCTGAGCTTCTGAATGCGGGGGGAACATCGGTACTTAAAGTCCTTTAGAAGCTCTTCAACACCGTCGTCTTCAAGGGCATAACGCCAGAGGCAAAGAACAGGAGCGTGGTGGTGCTATTCCTAAAAAAAGGAGATAACACTTTGTTATCTCCTTTCTCTTTGTTATCTCCTTTTTGTTATCTCACTAAGAATTACCGCTATATATTACCGCTATATATTACCGCTATATCCATCTCGCTTCTGAGCCATGTTAATAAGCTTTTTGCTAGGGTTATTACGAACCGAATCGAAAAACTCGAACGCAGGTTTGATGACTTCCAACCTTCCGAACAAGCCGGTTTCAGAAAAGAAAGCTACAGTACCATGGACCACATATTTACGCTGCGGCAAGTGTTTGTATGACAACGCCACTATGTCGGTCTGAGTACAGGAGTAGAGTTCGAAGGCTATTCCTCTCAAAGTGGAGTGTTTAACAGGGAGTCGTCATTTCTCCGAAACTGTTTAATGCCATTTTGGAAAACGCTTTCAAGCTCCTGGAATGGCAAGGATTTGGCATCAACATTAACGGCAAATACATCACTCACCTTCGATTGGCCAACGATATTGTGGTAATGGCAGAATCTATAGAAGATTTTAGCACGATGCTCGAAGACCTTAATCGAGATTCTCAACAGGAGGGTCTTAAAATCAACATGGAGAAGACTAAAGCAAAGTGAAATGCCTATATTATACCCACTCCAGTTTTAGTTGAGAGCTCGCGTCTTGATGTTGTTGACTCGTATACCTAGGAGAAATAGTCCAACTATGTAAGTTTAACCTCAAAAAAGAGGTCAATTGCCGAATCCATCGCGGATGGGCGTTCGGAAAACTGCGAAACATCTTCACGACCGACATACCTCAGTGCCTCAAGTCGAAAGTTTTCGAACAATGTTTCTTACCAGTGATGACCTATAGCAGCGAAACGTGGTCTCTTACCATTAGCCTTATGCCAATGGTAAGAGACCACAGACAACGCCCAGATACAGAACAAACATAAATATCATCATATTAATATTTGTCTTGGGTGGGAACAAAACCCAAAACTGGATTACTATCTGTGCCATCGGGCCCATCGTTAAAATATAAGTAAATCAAACTTAAGAGCAATTGCCGCAATCGCATCGTTGATATAAAATGTATGTAAGAAGTAAGCCTTGACTACTAACCCGAAAATATGAGAATCGCCATCATCAGAGCAGTAAAACGTACACTGCTGATCATAGGCCTCCTCAAGGGAGGAGAAATTTGCCCTTAGTCTCCGTGCCGGGCAAGCGTGGTGGCAATTCCAGAGTGTAGCTTCACAACTGTAATTCTGCTGTCCATCCTCGCCCTGCTGCATTCAAGCTACACTGCTTCGGGTTGATGTACCGCCATCTGTCCGTACTTTATCTGCCTCTTACGACACCTCAGGGGAAAGTACTGAGGTACTCTATTATTACCTCACGGCATATGAAAATATTATGTAAAATTACAATTTTATTATATAAGTATCCTAAACTATTCCATTAGTTTCCATTTGTTTACCCTCTTATATCGTCTTACGCCATATGTCTCGGAGGCATCAACCTGACCCGTTTTGGGCTTATTTAGAGAAAATAATGTCTTTTCTCCTCACCCCTTGTCCGGACGGGGCTTAACTTAATCTATGTTTTAGGGTTCCTTGTTGTAAATAAAACATTGTAGATTTAACTGGACATAGAAATGTTAAGGAAATTGTGAGTTGGAAATTATAAATATGCAACTTGGATTACTAATTCTGTAGCTTCTGTAAATTCATTGGATCATGTTTTGTGTATGATACAATTTCTATTCATATGTGTTAATATAATTCAAGCGCTAGTAAGAAACGCTTTATTGGTTGACTAATTTGATGGCGCATTCGGTAGAGTCCGTATCTTCTAAGGCTTGTGAGTTTGATCTCCAGTATAAACATTTATGTCATGAATATATTTTATTCTATGTAGGAACTTAAAATTTGGATTTAATGTATTTATGATTCCTTGGTTGTTGAATATTCGTAACGCAAGCTTTTAAATCTTCATTTTGGAGCCTGGTCAAAATATGAGATATTTCTTAGATTAATTATTATTTACTTATTTATTATTAATTTAGTCTGTAGGTGTCTGTTTATACATCATATATATTAAAAGATTAATACACTTTTTTATTATTTACGATAATTAATTATCTGTACTTTTATATAAATTTTAGATTAAATTAATTTCTAAATTCTTCTAAGTTTGCATAGATTTAAATATTGTTCGACATTAATTTACGTTGATCAATTTAAAATTTGCTAAATCAATATACCAAGGAAATTTTTTTCGGACGTGATGCAATTATGTAAATATTACACATAAGTATAAATATTAAACATTAGATATGTAAGGGTTAGAACCCTTACATACCCTTACATACCCTATGTGCTGATTGGTAAATTTTAATATAAATTATTGTAATCATATATACATTTATCACGCCGATTATTTATTCTTGGTACTTTCGACCTGGCCCTTCTTTATTACCTCTTCTACCCGGTTAAGGTATGTTCGCCTAGGTCGTCCTATATCAAACCATCCATTCAGTTTTTCTATTTTTGTGCATTCTCTCTATTTTTGTGCAGTCAATCTACTCGTATACATCTTTTCTACATGTCTAAACCATTAACATTCCTTTCGCTATTTTTGTCACAATATCATCTTTCACACCACATTGATCTCTTATTGCACTATTTTTTAATATATCTCTCAAACTCACAAAATGTCGATAAAAACGGTCTGCGTGATTGCAAGCATTACTGCAGCACATAAACTTTGCATTTACAGCAATCTCATCCTTCAATCACATAAATTCCCCTTCTATCGTTTTCACAATCTCGTCAATGCATTGAGTTACCAACTTAAAATATTGAACTTTGAAAAACGTTTTAAGCTAGAACTCTTCGCACTCACTCTTGACCCCTTTCTATTCCTCCAAGGAAACCCTTCCCGCTGCCCTGTGATGTCACGTCGCGACCTTTGAAATCGTTTGTTTTTTTCACGCTAAGCACGTTTTATCTATTCTTGTTTTGTAAGGATTGAATTACATATTTTTTTTCTTTAAGGTACTTTTGTTTTTGTCAATGCGAGTTGCTGCATATCTACTTAGGTCTTAGGTTCGTGAAATATTTGATTTTGATAAAGTTTTTAAGATTTAACCATTAAGATTAGCGTATGTTTCTTTGGATGGACATACGATCGGGCTAACTGCAAGTTCGCACTGGACGCAGGATACCATTGGTCCTATTGGAGATTACTTGGGGAGGCCTATGTCCAGCAGTGGACGTCTTATGGCTGATATGGTGATGATATTTATTAGCAGAATGCGAAACCTTTGTATTGTCATAACTTAATATATATATACCGAATTCGATTTCCGGGAAATCAGCAATATAATACCTAAATACATATTTTAACATCCAGACACGAAAAAGACATATATCACTATATAAATGTTTGTCCTGGGTGGAGATCGAGCCCACGACCCTTGGCGCTTTTGATAGGATCATTAAGATCTGCGGTTTTAGAATTTCTCAATTTTGCACTCGTCTGCCTTATTTTTGTAATTCACACGCAGTTTTTAACGCAGAATACCTGATTATAAAACACAAAGATAAAAAACTTAGTGGTACCAGTTCCACCTTCACGCTTGATGTCGTTATCAAACGAAAATTATTATTATTATTATTAAAAAAAACGAAATAGGTTTACATATATATACATAGATATATCCATACATATAAACAGTTCACACGGAGTCCGGTTTCTCGTTACCATACATGTGTACCATACATATACTCTAAAATATGTCGTTACCATACATGGTACCGTCAAATTTTAGAATGAAGTTAATACAAGTACAAACTTAATTTCTATATAGAGGTAATAAAAAACATTGCCAGTTTTTATTCCTTTCATCCCGGGCGACCTTTCGCTGAGTTATCTAATTAATTATTTGCCCTCAGCCATTAATTAATCGCGCTATTGTGGTTCCCACTGGACACGATAAGGAAGCAAAAGAGTTATGCAGTACCCAGTGTTGACTTAATCAGCACTTACTGATATATGTAGTCATTTTAGTCATTATATGGATGAAAATTACGTGTCACAGGGTTTGTTTGGGATCTACTTCTATCCTATTGAACCTATTTCGATATTTTCTTGATAGCTGTTTACAGTTTGATCCATGATGATTGAGGATTGAAAGATAGGATAGTTTATACATACATAATCACGACTGTGTCCTATCGGAGTAGGCAGAGACTATGAATCTCCACTTGTTAAGATCTTGGCATACCTCCCTCGCTTCCGTTACTCGCATTAGTCCTTTTATACACGCTGGTTTCTTCTTGGTACTTCTGACCTGACCCATTTTTATACCTATTCTACCTGGTTAAGATATATTCGCCTAGGTCGTCCTATATCAACACTTCTATTCACTTCCGCTCTATATATTTGTGCAGTCATTCTACTTTCATCCATACTTTCTGCATACACACACATTCCATTATCTATTGTTGTCACAACACCATCTTTTACACCGCATCTATATTTATCACACTATTCTATACTTCACTCACTTCACTTTAAAATCTATCTTTCAAATTCACACCATACATACTTTGAAGTGCTCTTACTTTAACAGCATTTACTCTACTATTTGAATTTTTATGTCTATTTTTCATAATATCAGCCATTGGAAGTCCACTTATAGACATAGGCCTCCTCAAGAACGGGAGAGTTTTGCCCATATTTTCCACGCTGAGCAAGCGTATTGGCAATCACAGAGTGCAGCGTTCGCAACGGGGAAGCTGCTAACGATTCCCGCCATGTGCACTTGAGCTACACTGTTGCAAATGGATGTGGTATCCGTCGGTTCTGGTAGCTTAGTCGCCTCTAACGACACCTGGTGCAGTGGGATGCACTATACCTCTCTTTATTAATAGTCGCAATTTTATTTCATAATAACCATAGGTACATAGTTAAAACAGGCGAACGTTTGTCGGGTCAGCTAGTATAGCAAATAAATAAAAATGAATAGAGGAAATGTACGCATCTAAATCGACTGCACCAGACTGGATAGTTATTTTTTTTGTGTTTGTAATTGTAAGGATCCGGTGCTGTTAGGTACCGGCCGAGTAGAATAAAACCTCCCTCTGTACCAGGAGTCGTAAGATTCGCCTCTTGCGACTTAGGTATTAGAACCGATAGATGGCGGTATATCCAACCAAATCAGAGTAGCTCAAATGCACAGGGCGGTGATAGGCAGCAGCGTCCC
Organism: Heortia vitessoides; assembly: GCA_020976665.1. NCBI lineage: Eukaryota > Metazoa > Arthropoda > Insecta > Lepidoptera > Crambidae > Heortia > Heortia vitessoides. The sequence goes on from JACJUM010002971.1 coordinate 15,805,034, forward strand.
CGTCGCAAATCTGCGCTCTACAATGCCAACATGCTTGCCCAACGCGGCAGTTATTTGCGAAATTCCTCCTTTTTTGGGGAAGCCCATATCCAGTAGTGAACTTCCAATGGCTGTTATGATGATGATGTTAATGTTCTAGAAATAACTCGTCTTCTTTATAGGAGATAAAAAAATATTTTTGTAGTATTATTGTCTTGTTTGACAAGGATCACTGAAAATATTGAATTGACAGACCCTATTTACATTCTGTTTAACAATTAGAAAGACTAAGTGTAATCAAAAATTCTCATTCTTCAAACTTAAAGTGCAGCTTAATTTTTTAATGTGATGAAGTGCCATTTCATGAAAAGGGGTGTTTAGGCTGGGCAGGCGTCGTGGCAATGACAGTGAGTAGCTTTGGCCAAGCTGATGTCCACCCCCGTCCAGCTACTTTGAACTATTGTTGGCCTTTACGGATTTACCGGAGTTGCCTCTAATAACACATATTTTATATTATTTGATGCGCCAAGGATGCGGTTTGAGCCCACAACGGGTTCGATCCACATGATTCGATTAGGATATAATGTTATTTTGGTTTGTTGTGTGTCGGGGTGTTAATTACGTATTATATTTGTGATTCTGTTGATTGATGTCCACAACATTAGTGCTTCAAGCGACTTATTTCTTAGTTAAGTCAAATGTATAGTATGTTGTGTGATTACTATTTATTAATATTTATATTATTTATTATACAGTACGCTATTTCCATTGCAGGATTTACTTACTGATGACAATAATTTACCGTGTGTTTTATAAAGCTTTCAAGGTTATGATATTTTAACTGGCAGATAATCGTTATGAGTAATGTCTGACGAGCCTTTTGTTCGGGCAGGTTTATTCCTCAGAGTACCTATTAAAGCTTTATTTCTTTAAGAGAAATATTAAACGGTAGTCTAGTCTAGTATATCTTTAAAAATTTGTATAATCTTCTTTTTTTAACAAACAAACGAACGCTCGATTAATCCACCAAACAATGGAATAATCATTTGTTTATCATTGAAAGATCGTAAATAAATGGACCTATTTGGTAATAACTCAAATAAGTATGTCAATGAATCAAGAAATGTATAAAATTAATCTTTGAATCTTTTTGTATATCGTGTCAAAATTAGCGAAATCTATGCGGAATTTATTTAATTTTTGATGCGACATAATTTCACACAACATTTCATATAGCACTTGTGTTTTGGACATCAGACAACACAGAGATACTTCAATACATTCTATAGTATCCAGACATATAACACCCGGACACAGAAAAAACATAAATATTATCATATTTGTCCAGGTTGGTGATCGAACCCACGACCTATGGCGCACAAGATACGATGAGATGAGATCGAAAAATAACATATAACATGTAACCTTTTTGCAGTATCTTTATCCTTCTGTTGGAAGTCTAGACCAGAGATTTCTTTGAGTAGTCCAGAAGTGTGAAAACTGTAGGTAAGCAAGGGTTCTGTTAACAACCCTCGCTAGCACTTTCTCATAAAAAAATCAATAGCTATTATTGTTATATAAAATTTTAAATGATTCATTACTGAATTTTGAACGGTAACTGAAAAGCTAGAAGTCGGTCCCCTGGGGTCAATATTGACATCGAGAAACACAGGCTTGACTGCAACTTAGCAGTTTATACTAAAATATAATTTAGAAGTTCGACTGTCTTGGTTTTAATTTTTTTAGTACTCACCTGTTTCAAAATGAAGTCGAATAACCGCTGACCACTTAAAGGTTAAAACAAATTATTATTAATTGTATAAAACTATCTACCATAATGTTATTTTATTTTTCACTTGTCATTGTTTATAATTTTCTGGAGTAAAATTATGGTTTATATTTTTTTATTAGACCAGGCCGCCCAACTGGTATACAAATGTTCTCAATTCCAGAATTTTGATTCAACTATATGCCCTGTACATGTAAATGTACGTGTATGTATTGCCGTGAGGTACCAGTAGAGTAGAATAGTACTTCCCACTGCATCAGTGTCGTAAAAGGCGACTAAGGTACCATAACCGACAAATTGCGGTATATCCATCCGAAACGTGCAGCTCAAATGCATAGGGCGGGGATAGGCAGCAGCATCCCCGTCTCGAAAGGTGCGCTTTGCGATTGCCAATATGATTGCTAAGTGCGGCAATTATAAGTAGAAAACCAATCATTATCAATACAGCCATTGAAATCAACTGGCGGAATTAGGCCTCCCCAAGAACGGGGTAATTTTGCCCATAATTGCCGCGCTGAGCAAGTGTATACATTTGCATGTATATACCGCCTCTCGGTTCTGGTACCTCAGTCACCTCTTATGATACTTGGTACCTGGTACCTCACGGCTTACCAGCATATAGACTAACTACCATTGCATTTCAAACAATGTCACATCTAGAAGTAAATTTCAACATTGCTGCACCATTTTCATAAACAGGCCCGATATTTATAAGGATTTTCCACCGAAAATGTGTCGAAATAAAGCGATGTCTTCCGGCCCTCGGCTTTACGAACCGCACGCAATAAAACCGTACAGCCTGAACGCCAACTTTTTATCGCCTGCGAAGCCTTATGTTTAACTTATCCTGCCCGATTTCCCTTGGCAAGTTTTTACTTTAAATGTTTTTGTTTTGATCGTGGTCAGATTCAATTTCGATGGACGTGAGTGATTTTAATATTTAATCGACAAGCAGTTTTTACTGCGCGGAATGTTGAACGGCGTATTTGGGATGCTGGGCTTTTGTATCGATAATTGAGGGATGATGAGATATATCTATCCGAAGGAGTGTAGCTCAAATGTAATAGGGCGGGAATAGGCAGCAGCATTACCGTCTTGAAGCTACGCTCTGTAATTGCTACCACGTTTGCCCAGCGCGGCAATTATGGGCAATTTCTCCTGATGATGATAATTTTGATACGTGTGGCATAATGTTGTAATTTTTTGGCATGATTAAGCATTTAATTTGCTTCTATAATGATGATGACAAAAGCTTACTCAACAACTCAGTTTGCACGTATCACTCTTGATTAATACTAATGTTATGGGATAAATCAATTAATAAAAAATACAAAATGACTTCTTATCACTTGAACATAATGCTCGAATAAGTTTCAAGACGAAAGAAGCAGATGTCGGATCTTGTATACCTTCGTGAGAATTTATTGTAAAACGTTACGTAACTCTAGCACCGAGTGCGCTCTGGAAACTGTATCAATCTACATTCTTATCGCGAACGTGATCTAGAATCTAGATTTTGGGGTGACAATCTATTTATTTATTTCACATTAAAAGAACTATTGCCATTGAGGTACGGGTAGAGTAGAACAGTACCTCACCCTATTGTAAGAGGTGACTGAGGTACCAGAACCGACAGATGGCAGTATATCCGTCCGTAATAATGTAGACCAAATTCACAGGACGGGAATGGGCAGCAGCATCCCCGTCGCTAAGTAACGCTCTGTGATTGTCAATACGCTTGCCCAGCGCGGCAATTATGGGCAAAATTTACTATTTCTTAGGGAGACCTTTGCCCACCAGTGGACTTTCAATGGCTGATGTTATAATAATAATGACAATAACTATAGCTAGAGCTATAGAGATAATATACGAATTAAATTACCTATATGGTATGGTATATCTATACACTATACATATTAATAAGAATTAAGTGTCAGTTTGTAATAATAAAATAACCGCTTTCTACTACATGCATATAATTGTATAAACGGTTTACATACCAAAATATTTTTGTTACAATTTTTGTCTGTCTGTTTGTTCCGGATCTCTGGAGCGGCTTAACCAAGTTGGGCGACTCTTTCACTGGAAGATATCTTTTTAAATTACTTTTACTTTTAATAACTTAAGTTATATTACATAACGCTACGAGCGTGAGCGGAGCGGAGCATTAATCAAAAATGTGGCAAAATTGTGCGAAAAATTACGTTCGTTGCGTGCGCTGCGTTTGTAGTTCGAAAGAAAATATGTTGCCTTAAGTTCCAATTCTACGCGGACAAAGTTGCGGGCACGGCTACTAATTAATAATAATCTTTATTATCCTTACTAATATTATAAACGAGATAGTTTGTGACTATTGTTGTATGTATGTGACTCTCACGTTGGAACGGCTAAATAAATAATAAATAACCAACATCTCATACATTGGCCTGACTCCGTGGTCAGTAGCTTAAAGCACTTGTGTTACGGATATCAGACATCAGATGAATCACAAATATAAAGTAGGAAACTTCTTTATCAGAGTTAAGAAGGCGTTTGGTGGACCGGGGATCGGACCGCCGCTCCAGGACTGTTCTAATGCACAGGATCATGGTTGCTGTGCAGCGTGGAGATGCTGCAAGCATTTTGGAGACCTTTGGGTCGGACATGTCTCATTATTGAAATGCATTTTTTTATGAAATATATATGAAGTTGATTTAATTACATAATGTAATTAATATACTACTTAAATACATATTTTTATATTTTCGGGAAAAAAACTAGCCTCTATGTCATTTCAGATTATTTATCAATAATCTCTATGCCAAAATCTATCTAGATCTATTTGATGCTTTGATCATCTTATGTGTCTATATAAATATCAATATGAATATATTTTTGTTTGCTCTGTATCTGGGTGTTAAAAATGTATTTTTGAATTATATTTGTGCTTTCTCTATCACATAACTCAATTGATTGAGGCGTGTGAATGAATTTATTATTATAGTTGGAAGGACTGAAGTTTTAGATTTTAGGTAGAAAATGATTGAGTTGTAGAAGTCTGACAGGTACTATAACCGCAAAAATTTGCTATAAATATTAGGAAGCTGCTGAAAACTATATTAGCTTGGTACTACAACGGTAAGAGACACACCGTGAAACTGCTTCAAAGTCTCGGTTGAAACGGTAAATAATAACAGATTTAACTTCTCTCCTCTTGCTCATTTCCACCTCTTTCAAGCAAGTTTAATTAATACATCAACTTAGTTTTAATTAACAATGGGTAACTGTGAAAGTTGCCAATTTAACTTAGTATCAGGTGTCAGGGATTGTTTGCCTTTGTGCTCGGCTGCTCGAGTGCTGGCTGGCTCCGAGCGGAAATTGACACGTGCTAGATTTTCATTTTAGCATCTAGATTATAGAAAATTGCATGGATATTGAATATTTATATACTATGGAAATAAATAGACCTGGATGGCGCAGATGATAGTTATCCTGTGTGCCAAAGATCATGGGCTCGATCCCCACCTATTTCAAACATTTACATGATGATTATGTACAACAGTTTATTCTGTGTCTGGGTGTAAAATATGTATTTAAGTTTTATATTAGTAATTTCTTTTCTGATCTCCGTTATACTAGGGCTTAAATCGAATTTTTAGTCAATGTTTGATAAGGTGTGTATGTGATTATTGAAAAATAAAAAACTGTCTTTTAAATAAAAAATCTTCTATAAAACGTATGAAATAGTATTAAAAATGTCATCTTGTCCTGTGGTACCGGCAGAGTAGAATAGTACCTCCCCCAGTTCCAGGTGTCGTGTTAGGCGACCAAGGTACTAGAATTAACAGATGGTGGTACATCGATTCCGTAACAGTGTTGTTCAAATGCACTTAGCGGGAATGGGTAGCAGCATCCCCGTCGCGAAGCAATGCTTTGCGATTGCCAAACACGGTTGCCTAGCGAAGCAATAAAAGGCTAAATTCCCCCTCTTTCGGGGAGGCTTATGTCCAACAGTCATAGGTACTGTCTTATCTAATAAATTTCATCGATATATCTCTATCAAGTTTATAAAAATTACTTTATGGCAAATAAATGGTCCAATTTAATTAATGTTAGCAGGCTTGTTTTCTGTTGAAGATTTTTCCGTGATATTTTATTTTAATTTTTTTATTAAAATCACAATGTACAAAATAAAATTATGTGACATATAACTGACTTAAAAATAAGTTTTTAATCAGCTCAGCTCTTTGTTTGAGCATTTGTAATCCCAGTGTTTGACGGTTTCCTCGATAAATTCTAATTGGCCTGTAGAGCGGTAATTACATCAAAAGGTGCCTGCCCGCCTGCTGAATTATTTATTTTTTGCAAAATAGTTAATTAATATTAACTTTAAATAATATAATTACTAACGAGTATATAATAATGTTGAAAAAAATACTTGCGGCTGTGATTTTGTTGGGAAATAAAAGATTCACATGAGGTAGACCTCAAAAGGGTGCCTGAATTGCTACCTCACTCTCACCTTTTTCTACCACCAAATAGCAGTATTCGCATTGCTGTATTCCGGTCGAAGGGTGAGAGAGGCAGTGCATTTACTAGGTAATGCGGCATAATATCCCTAAGTCACAAGGTTGGCAACGCGTTAGTGATATCCGTGTGATGTTACAAGCATCTATAGGTTGCAGTGACACTTACTATTACGTGGACTGTATGCTTGTTTTTCGATCTGGTCTAATAAAAAACAAAAGTACACATCTCTGAAAATGTGTTTCTCGATTTAGTCTCACAGTTTTTGTGTATAAATTAAAATTACTCTGATAATAATTTGCTTGTTTTCTTAAATACATATAATATAATATAATATAATGTTATCCAATGTGTAATTTGGAAGACACAGTCAATCAAACACAATTGAGTTTCTCTGTAAGAAAAGATTTATTTCGTCATTTTAAATGTACGCCACCTAACAAACAATTAAACAAGTATTAATAATACCTTACATACCTGTAAGAAAAGAAACGACATTTAATGTTATTATTTACAATGTCAGTTCCAAATTACAACTATTTTAGTGGTATTTTATTGAAACAAGTAATTTCTCAGATTATGACAATGTGACGTTTTTAGGTTATAATTATTTTACCACAGATAAAATTGAATGACATTAAATACGCGACTGTGCGGAAAATTTAAAACTAATAAAAATATATTTTACATGCATTTGCCATAGAGTATCGTTGGAGTATATTAGTACTCTTCTTGTACCAGTTGTAAGAGGCGACTGAGGTACTGAACTGGTAGAACATAGAGGTCTGTTGGTTCCAACGCTGACGCAAGTAAATGCTGTTGAAATGAAAGCACTTCGAAGTATGTATGGTGTGAGTGAGAGAAATAGATTAAAGAATAGTGTGACAAAACAACGATTTGGTGTAAAAGATAATGTTGTGACAACTATAGAGAAAATGTGCGATGGTTTGGGTATGTAGAAAGGGTGGATGAAAGTAGAATGATTACATAAATATATAGAACGGAAGTGAATGGAAGTGTTGGCATAGGAAGACCTAGGCGAAAATATCTTAACCAGGTAGAAGAGGTATTGAAGAAAGGCCAGGTCAGAAGTATCAAGAATAAACGAGCGTATATGAAAGGACTTATGCGAGTTAGGGAAGAGAGAGTGGTATGCCAAGTAACAAATGGAGATCCATAGTCTTTGCCTACCTCGATGGGATACAGTCGTGATGTATGTGTGCATAGATTTTATTTAGGATTCTAATCAAGCCTTTTCATAGCGTGAGGGCTTGTATCTTTATGATCCATAATACAGAAATGGGACTTAAACTTTTATCCAAACACCTATTTTAAATAATCTTGGTAATAAATCGCATCGCAATCGCTTTAAAAATTTCACATGTGGTGTCACGCACACATTTATTAAATATAAAACAAGGTTAGAATAACAGGTTTTACGATATTTTTTTATATGTACTTAGAATTTTAGTACCATTCATGATGGCATCGTAATAATGTTTGAATGATATTTGCTTGAAAATGGTTCTAAGTCAGTGCACATACGAGCAAACTGCTTTTTAAAATACATCTAGAGTTAAGTGTTGCTATATGATAAAAAGTTTACAAGAACTTTATTATAATGGAAAATAGAGCTCAAAAATAAAATAAGCTAATTATATGACATGCCGTGGGAATATAATAGTGCCTCCCCTGTATCACGTGCCAACAGGGGAACGAGGTAATGGACCTGACTGATTTTAGGGAATGAGCGGGTTTGGGCATTCTCTTTAGCAAGCTACGGCGAAGGTATATTTTAAATATTATTAGATACTGAATACTAATATCACAAGGATATCGCGATCGTGTTGCGAACCTTGTGACTTGAAGATATTATATAGCACAGCACCTAGTAATTTTACTGGCTCTCTCATCATTCAAACTGGAACACAGCAATGCGAACACTGCTATTTGGAGTTAGAAATAGGTAACGGTGCACTACTCATGCAGACGACCTTTATATGTGGTTTACCTGGAACTGTACTTGGAAATTACTGCTAGCGTGTTTTTTCCTACATTTGTTTAATTAGAAGTTCTTTCATATATTAAGTGCCATGAGGTACCGGTAGACTAAAATAGTACCTCCCACTGCACCTTGTGTCAAAACCGACAAATGGCGGTATATCCATCCGGAACAGTGCAGTTCAAATCCGCAGGGCGGGGATAGGCAGCAGAATCCTCGTCACGGTAGCTGCGCTCTGCGATTGCCAACACACTTGCCCAGCGCGGCAATTATGTGCAATAACCCTCCTTTCTTGGAGAGGCCATGTCCAGCAGTGGACTTCCAATGGCTGGTATGATCTTTCATATAATTTGAAGAACACCCACCACCTCATACCAAAACAATAGAATGAATAATGTACGCTGCACTGAACGATTCACCCGACTTTAAGTTTGACTGGAAGCCTTAAAAGTTATCGCACGAAAATGGTCCTGACGCATATCCAATTATCATTGAGCAGCTTTTACTTGTTGTAAACGTGGAATATGTAAGGTTTCAGTACCATCGTTATTATGTGACAATTGATTTAGCCGACAAAAGCGTAAATATTTTAATAATTGCTTTTTGAGGCCCCTAAATAGTGTTTTATTGTACTTTTGCATTGGCAACAGTCTTCAGGAACCAGTCACAACAACATCTCATACATTGACCTGACTCCGAGATAAGTCGCTTAAAGCACTTGTGTTACTGACATTAGTTAACAGAGTAATTACAAAATTTAATTCTCTAATACATATAAATAATAGCCAGACACAGAATACATACGAGTACCTATCATCCAAATCTATTTATTTATACATTTTTAATGTATTACAACGTCTTGCTACAAAGAGATATACAATTATACATAAGATTTACTTTTCATTTATTCTTCTTCATCCTAAGGTTGCCTAGTCGGTTTTTGCGATAGGGCTGTCCATTTTTTATTTATTTTTTTTTTCCTAACATGACGTAAATAATGTAAAAGCATACAACAATAAAAGTCAATTTGTTGAATCATTTCCCGTTTAAAACTTTAATAAAAAATAAAACTTACCAACAGCATCATTTTACACTCTACGAATAATTAAAGTCGTCAAGCAAGCATACAGTTTAGCGTTATAGGAGGCGTCACTGCAGCATTTAGACGATTTTGATTTTACAGGGATATCATTAACATCTTTTCTATCATATTTTTAAATAAACACATTATACTTCTTTAAGAATAAATACTAGAGAGGTTGTTGTTTAAAAATATATAGAAAAAAACCACACTCAAAGTTCAGATGCGATGTAAATGCTGCCAAACAATTGTCATCTGAATTTTTAAATAAAGAATGAACTTTGCAGTCGTAAAGAAACTATTAAATTTTAAATTTGTAACATAAAACAACAAAATACACTTTTAAATTCTAAAAACAACACTCGTTTATTTTCTTTGATATAAATTACACAAACTTATTAAAACCCACCCAAAGTGTCGCTGTATGTTCTGGTTATTAACACTAATCAAGAATGCTAGAGTACAGTATTTTCATTATTTATTAGACCAGGTGACAAACAAGAGTGAAGTGAAGTCCGCGTGATAGTCAGCGTGATAGTTAGCGTATCACAAAGCGTATCACATCACTTGCGTGGTGCCAACCTTGTGACTTGAAGGTATTAAATTAATTTAGTTAAGTTAAGTATTAAATTATTACAAAATTTGTTATTAAATTAAATATATTATTAATTATTATATGTTTTATCACCCAGTAAATTAACTCCCTCTATTAGCATTTTATCCGGAACACAGTAATGTGAACGCTGCTATTTGGCGATAGAAATAGGTGAGAGTGAGGTACCAATGCAGACAATTTTTGTGTAAGGTCTTCTTGATGCAATTATTGATTAATAGTTAAAAAAAAATTAAGTACAAACTTACTACTACTTATAATTCCTAGTGTTTTTGCTTTTAAATCATTTTCTTTTTAAAATAAACAGCAGCTAATCAGTCAGTCTCATACGTAAGAAACTTTTTCATAAAACTTTTAAAGTAGTTTGGTATACGTTTAAATTTACTATAATAACAATAGTATCAAACAAATATACTTCTTTACTACATATATTTATACCCAGACACAGAATAAATAAGTATCATCGTATAAATATTTTCCAGGGGCGCGGACCGAACTAACGAACTTTGGCGTACAAAACGTACAAAATACGATCACTACCATCTGCGACATCGGGCCTATAATAAAAAACAACATAAGTCAGGATTTCAGAGACATATTTTTAACAAAATATTTATCTAACTAAAGTTGCTATTTTAACAAATTAAGCATGTCTTAGCTATACCAAGATAGTATCCACCATTTAATTAATTCTAGAATGCAAGCTGCAACATTAACCGAACTCTATTTGCATCTAACATCGGGGTCACAGCATTTCTTATTCTGTTCTGTCGTATTCTGCTCTAGGGATTAACACTGCTGTGTTCTTGCTCCTCAATTGGACATTCCTTGTAACCACAATTTCATTATCGTATAATATCTCAAACATCCACCGTTGTTAAATTTAAATTTACTGTAGAGTAGACTAGACTAGACTTGTTGATTCTAACTTTAGTAAAATAATAAGCGAAGAGAAATGTTGGCAACCCCTTTCTCTTCGCTAGTCAAATGAATCACAAAGAAGACTTAACTAAATACGGTTCAACATGGTATAGCACACGAAAATATCACTATAAAAATAATTACATCTTCCACCAAAAATCTCAACATTAACTGTAATACTTAAAAATCCAAGGGATCCTCAAAACACCCTTAAAATTAATGAGATTTCGCATCCCCAGATACATCTGTAGCATACTAATGGTTACGTCTGTCATTACAAGCAATAAAAAGCTCATTTTGCCAACACATTTTCTGCCCACTTTAAAATAGATTTGCTTAAATCGCGACCTTATTGCTGGGATAATAGAGGTGCAGGTGCGAGCAATACGGTACATAGCCACTCACAGTGCCCTAAATACGGTAAAACCGACCAAATGTACTGAGAAATCGGAATTATTTATTCATGAGGTTTCCTGGTAGATACAGTCACTCGCATGGATTATTCCAAGGTAATACCACTTAGGAATTAAAATTGAGGAGGCTATTTTGAGGCTAGCGATAGGTTTCTAGAAATATAAATTTGAAGGGACCTAACTGTACAATATCAATTGTAGGTCTTGTAGATTTTTAATATGCCCGATGGCTTAAATGTTAGTGATCCTACATTGCGCGCCAAAGGTCGTGGGTTCGATCGTAACATACAAATTTTTATATTTATCCTGTGTCTGGGTATTAACAATTTGTATTTAAGTATTATATTTATGACTCCTCTATTGTCTGATGTCTGTAACACAAGTGCTTTAAGCGACTTACCTCGGAGTTAGGACGATGTATGAGATACTGTGTGAACATTATTATTATTATTTTGATTTCTATTAAAACTTGTCTCCAACAGTTGGACCTCACCTGCTAGACGTAGACTTCCCCAAGTGATTTGATCATAATTGGAAAGCCATGCAGTCGTAGTAATCGCTGATAAACAAGCAGTCCACGTGATAGTAAACGTCCCAGCTAATACAGGATATTACTAGCGCGTTGCCAACCTTGTAACTTAAAGATATTATGTCCCATTACCCAGTAATTTGACCAGCTCTCTTAACCTTCAAATGGGTTCTCAGCTATGCGAGCACTGCTATTTGGCGGCAGAATTAAGTAAAGAGTGAGGTAAATGCTGGCAAACTTTGCTTCTAATCCCCTCCACAGCCATCAATTCCTTAATACAATTCTCATTATAGGTTTTATGCAATGAAAAATAATGAAAATCAACTTGTATCAGGCGTTTGAGTCCCAACCTGCGTCCTTCCCATGCCGGAGAACTGTTCTACCGTTGTGCTATCAAGACCTTAGCAGATACGTCGATTTTTTTTCTAGTGTTCTTTTTTGTGCTGCCTGAAGTCTTAAGCTGAATTTCATTTAAAAAATACTTTTGTATATTCGAGGGCCGAGAATAATACCCGTATTAAAAATAATAAACAAGTAAGAGGACTAGCTAACCGGTAGATATATCAACGCAGGGCCTACAGTATAAGGGTGAGAAACTTGATATTTTGCATAGGAAATCCTTATATAAAATAGGGGAGCAATATGTAAGGGTTTTTGAAAATTCACTTCGTAAAGTGGTAAAACGGTGGTTCAATGTTAGTGTGAAATTTTGCTTTTTTCAAAATAAATCCAGTAGTAAGTATAAATTCAGTAAGATTCATCATTGATACACGCGGAAAATTTTTTTTTGAAAAACATCCCTTAAGAAGGTAAAAGGGTGTGTGAAACTGCGGGGCATTACTTGTATTAAATAATAAATTATATTCAAACCGCATTAAAATACGGTAAATGAAACTTTTAACATTTTTTGTTTGACGTTTCGTTTACCTTGCGACAATCGTTCTTAACATGGATTTTATGTCACTGCCATCCCCAATAAAATGATATAGTACCATTAAAGGATAAAAATAATTGGAATTGGAAGGGCTGAAGGCGCAGATGGTAGTAATTCTATCTTGTTCTGTGTCTCTGTGCTAAATTTGTGTTTCCTTTGTTGTCTAACATCCTTAACACAAGTGTATTTAGCGACGTATCTCGGATTCAGATCTGAGAATTGTGTAAAATAATTAAAATCTTAGTCGTTTTGAATAGAACCTCAATCTACATCAAGTAATTTTACATTTTAGGTTATTAAAACAAACATAAAAATAATCATACGTGAATTATTTATGAATAATTCAGTATTAGGTAACTGGCGGCTAAGGTGTGGGAACCGACAGATAAACATCAATCCAAACAGCTTAGTACAAATGTATCTGAGTGGAATGGTAGTGACATAATTGTCGCAAAGCTACACTCTAATATTTTGATCACAGCGTGTCAATTATTGGATAGTTCATTTCAAAATATATTTTAAAATATATCAAACTTGCAGCGCCCTGCTGAAACACCCATATTGTTTCAGTTAACCGTAAATATTCGATAAAATATAGCGCATTTTACTTCATCATCACAGCTATTGAAAGTCCACTGCTAGATATAAGCCTCACCAAAAAGGAGAAATTATGCCTGAAATTTTGCTTTTGCGACGAGGATGCTGCTGCCCATCCTCACCCTCTGTATTGGATCCGCACTGTTTCAGATAGATATACCGCCACCTGTCTCTCTTACGATACCTGGTACAGATGTGGTACTATTCTACTCTGCCGGTACCTCACACCATTTTAGTTATTGACAATATAGCTTTTTATTTGACAATATAACATTAGTCGAAGATATATTTTGAAATCACTATAGCAGTAAGTTTTAGTTGAGAGTTCGCTTCTTGAAGTTGATTACTCGTATGTATATACCTAGGACAAATAGTCCCATTAGGTAAGTCCAACTTCAAAAGAGGTCAGTCGCCGTCTCCATCTCGGCTGGGCAGCTTTCTTTAAACTGCGAAACATCTTCTCGTGTCTGTGACTCCTATGGCGAAAACCTATGGCAGCGAAACGTGGTCTTTTACCATTAGCCTTATTGGCCAACTGAAAGTAGCTCAACGAGCTGTGGAGAGGGCAATGCTCGGAGTTTCTTTGCGCGATCGAATCAGGAATGAGAAGATCAGTTACATCAGGACAAAACCAAAGTTACCGACAATTCCCGGCGGATTAGTAAGTTGAAGTGGCAGTGGGAAAGGCATATGGTACGCAGAACCGATGGCCGATGGAGTCGTAAGGTTCTGGAATGGAGACCAAGTACCGACAAAAAGGACTGGTTCCAAAACCGCAGGATCTGGACCGCTAGAAATAGGCCGCATACAACTGGTCCTATTGGAGATTACTTGGGGAGACGTATGTCCAGTAGTGAATCTTATGGCTGATATGATGATAGCAATTAATAAGTTTGAATGTTACAAATGTACAAAATTACATATCCTTATAAACAATGCTCCATTTCAGGTAGGTTATCTGTTATTTATTCAAAACTAGCCGTTAGGTACCGGCAGAGTACAATAGTACAACCCTCTATATCACCCGATAGAGACGGTATATCCATCCAAAACCATGTAGCTCAAATGCGGAGACTGGCAACAGCATCCCTATCGCGAAAGATGCGTTCTGAGATTGCCAACATGCTTGCCATGGCAACCTTTGGACAGAAAAGAAATACAACAATAATAAGGCAGTTTGAGGTGCATAATAACTAAAACTAATGTATAAATATTAACAATCAACATATATAAAAGAAAACAACCACCAACACACACTTACACACACATACACACACGGAAAAATACAAAAAATAATATTAAAATAAAGATCTTGCAAGATCTCCTTGCATGTTTACGAAATTTAATATAAAACCTACCAACCTATTTAAAAGCACTTACTTAGTCGCCACTTGACACCGAACTAAAGTAAAGTCTGCCATAATAATGGAGCCTACAAGATGCGGAAAATGTAGAACAACGAAGGTCAAACGATTTTTCAGGTTCTACACCCTCGTCATAGTTAGAAATGGATTCTACCGGCGACACATCTGGGATTTTTATTTGCATTGTATTTGTAGGTTTTATTCAAAATGTTTTTACTGTCCGGAACAGTTATACCATGCTGTGAGCTATATGAGCAGAGCAGAATAGTAAGAGGTAACTTAGACTTAGGCCAGGACCGACAGATGGTGGTATATCCATCCGAATCAGTGAAGAAAATCAACAGGGCAGGGATGGGGTGCAGCATCCGCGTCCAATAAGCCCCGCTCTGTGCTTGCCCAGCGCAGCAATTATGGACAACAATCCTCTATCTTGGGGAGGTCTGTGTCCATCAGTAGATTTTCTATGGTTGATGTAAGCGGTACCTACTATTGAGAATTTCAATTTACTGCAACATCTCGGTCGAATATTTGTGGAGAAGCCCTACAAGATTTCCTCCCCAAGATTTCTTAATAGGAAATCAATTAAGATTTTTCATTAGCAAGGTGCAGCTCAGCCCATCCCTGCCTTATATTATTATTGTCATTTTAAAACTACTATTTTAAAGGGACCCTACAGCCGTAGGGTCAAATGAAAAATGGAAAAGTTATACAAACCGCGTTTTAAAGCCATTAAAAAAGTAACTTTATTTTGACTGGTGGATGTTAAAAAATATTTTAAATAGAAAGAAATACAGCCGTTATTTTTTATTAATTTATTAGCTTATCCACGCGGCTTGGCCCGCGTGCCTTATGGAAATAATACTATTTTTAGGACGAAAGGTACAATATATTTCTTCCCCGTGAAATTTCATGTTTGTGAGTATATGAAATGTGAAGAAGTACATTCAAACTCACTTTAATATTAGTATTAATATTCAGTTAAGTTAGAACATATTGAATTGGGTTATTATATACAAATTAGATTATCGTTTACCAGATAGCGCGTTTGAAGCGCCATCTATCCATTTTTAATAGTACTTAAATTGTCATTTGTCGTAAGTCCCAAGCAGTTTTTGGTTGGTTAAAAGGTAGCTTATGTCATTTACCGTACTAACAAATAAATGTTTAAAGAATTAAAGAAATATTTGTTTAGTAAATAAAGAGTATACAATTTAACAAACAATGTTTTATTTTCAATGCATTTATATTTACAATTTAATTTTTTTCAGCTAGATTAAATCTTTAGACTTTTAAGTATTAATATCAAAACTTTTAAATACCAAATATCAATCATTTAGTTATTTTAAATAGTAGTGATCGTGATTTTGCCTGGACAAGAATTAAATATAATAATAATAATCAACTCTTTATCGTACACCAGACATAATAATACATGTAAATAAGAACAAAAAAGTATTCTTCCAATCAACCTTTGTATGGAAAAGTGCGAATTATACATAAGAGTTAGTAATAGGTATATAAAAGATACTAATAGATATAGTTGTGTTATATTAAATATATATACAAAAAATACTACTGTATAAATACCAGAGGTAGACCTTGTACAAAGGTCTGCATTGGTTCTACACTCACACCTATTTCTAACGATAAAACAGCATTCCAATAATTTGCATATCTTTACACAAGGTTGACAACGCGCTAATGATACCTTTGTGGCCTCTAAATCTGCAGTGAAGTTAACTATCACGCGGACTGTATGCTTGTTTGTTTGTATACTGGTCTAATAAAAAAAATAAAAAGGAATGATTATAGTTAAATAATTCCTATTTTGAATACAAAAAAAGGTAATGTTCCTTCACTAACCAGTTCAATTTCGACAAGGACTGCAAGCATTTAACGCTAAATGGAAGTGCATTCCACAAACGATCGGTCTGGGCCGTAAGGGGTTAACTGAAAAACTTTGCGGAATGCATAGGCATTTCAAGTTACAGTTTCTCTGATAATCTGAAATATTTCAGGGGTCATTTGGACTAAGTTCATATTTAAATGAAGTGTAATTCTAAGCTTTCTGCTAAATTTATGTTAATATATATCTTTGTTAAATCGAGATTAACTTAAAAACGACAACATTAGCTGGCTATTTGAAATTTAAATCTGAAACGAAGCCCTTAGGAACATAATCCATTTAAATTATATCTTTGCTATAGCTATGAGATCAAAAGTAATTATATAGTTCGTCAGCGGTAAAAGTATGCATAACAGACAATTGTAAGCGCTATTGTCGCGCCTCGCGGTTTCTCCCTTAAGGTTTCCGGTTCCGGGAGACTACAGAGACAAACTATAACTAATTTTACTCGCCAATCATGTAGCTTTCCACCTTTTATGTTTATAAGGAGAATCTGCCTGACTGACATATTAATGCAGGGTCTCAACTATTAGTGAAGAAACTTAAAAGTTTGTATACGGGTTCCTTTTGAAACGGAGAGCAGAACTAAGAAAAGTTTTTTAAAAATTTGTTTCTTACTGATATATAATCTGGTATATATATATATATATATATATATTTATTTGTGTTATTTACTGCAATCTGTCATTTTCAATCTGGTATATAAATAGTAATTATAATTCCCACAACATCTCATACATTGACTTGACTCTGTGATAAGTCCCTAAAAGCACATGTGTTACGGACATCATACAATAGAGAAATCACAAATATAATACTTAAATAAATATATTTAAAGCTTAAACTATATTTTTTTAAATCTGCTAATGAGTTTAGGCGTGATTGCTTAACAATACTTTTGGGTTTTGAAAGGTGTTAAAAAATTAACAAAATTTCAATGTCTTCTACTTTGATCTGAAGCATGTGTGTTACTGACATCAGCATTCATTCTGCATCCGCATTTTACTTTTTATAACTATTAAAAAGTTATGACTTTTCTATCACATAAGCATTTAAATAATGAGATTTGAAACGAGTGAATAGCTTTGATTTCGAATCAGTCCCCTAAGGGAGTTTATACTAGACTATGTTAGATAAACGATTTCATAGTTCAATTTTACGATTAAGAATATTTTCCGGCCAGCCATTCTATGTCTTCAAGCCTGTGAATTCGACCTACGCTGTTTCGGGTGCATATACCAGGAGATTTGTTTTTTTTCATTAGTCATCACAGCCTTTGATCGTAATATCATGAAGTGACATGAAGATATTATATCACATTACATAGTAATTTCACTGCCTCTCTCACCTTCCAAATTGGAACACAGCAATAAAAACACTGCTGTTAGGTGATAGAAATAGGTGACAGTGAGATATCAGTGTCAGGTAGACGACCTTTGTATGAAGTCTACCTCATGTAATTCGGTACCGTCGTCACATACATATGAGGGAATTGTTATAATGAGCTGGGAGCCCGGGGCATAATGAACATATGCGAATATATCTTCCATATAGTGTCATAAGCTGTGTCAATAAACATAGAAGTTTACGGCTACAATATTTTCACAGCTATTCAGAATTTTAAATCGGAAACAAGGAAAGTCGATTATGTTAAGCAAGTCCGAAAAGACCTTGAGGGTAAACCAATTTTATTCAAAGCGAAAGATTCCGTCGTAACTCTGTTAAATGTATTGGAAAAACAGGACTTTTGACGAGGAAGTTAGCTAATAAAGTTAGAAAAATAAGTTAAGGTACTCATCTGTTACAGGCGAGGTATTTTTTTCGCAATTGGGCGGAAGTTTTGGTGTAGTTACAGTAGCCTTTTGAGTTTTTAACGAAGGTCATTGGTCGCGAAGTTTACGAAAAGGAAAAATCTTCGCGCGGTCGATCGATCAGTCGTAGCCTATCAGGTGGTCATTTCCAAGGCATCTGAATCGACAGTTATGTGTCAGGTACGGTATATGAGTGAGATGCTTATCATCGAGGAGGATCAACATCAGTGTTTGTTTGTCACATTATATGTACACATTACATTACAGGCAGCTGTAACACAGTTTATGCTAGTAGTTTAGTAAGTTTTGAGGATTTCTTTTGTTTTTATTAGTGTAGAGGTTTTCTAATTTTTGCAGTAGATTAATATTGATATAATTGTTATTGGATTTCAATTTTTCAAAACACTGAGAGTGTTTCGGTATTTAATAAAATTTCACGGGCTTAGGCCAAGTGAACTTTAGGATCATGTTTTGATATGGGGAAAGAGTATCATCTTGCAAGAACTTTCGGACAAAACAGCAGGTGTTAAGAATTGCCACTTTCTGCATAGTGGTGTAAATGCTTTCTGGTAAGTCAGGAGTTCGTAAGGCATCAAGTAAGTGCTTAGAAATGACACCAGTGCTTGAAAGCACCAGCGGTGCAATGTACACTTTGTTCGTGTTCCATATTTTATTTATTTCTTCCTTTAGTTCTGTACAATTATGTATTTTTTGTTATTATTATTATTACATGGTGGAAAATAGTACCCCCAGGTGGGAGTCGAATACAAATGTACTAGGTGTCGTAAGAGGCGAGAATCGACAGATGGCGGTATATCCAAAATAGCGTGGGCTCAATTCTAATGACGATCGGTAACTGCATCCCGGTTACGAACTCATTACGGGCAAATTTCCCACTTTGTTGGGGATGTTTCCCACTGTAATGATGATGATGACGGTTATATATCCACAAACGTTTTATTGCTACAAAAAAATGCGTTTTTTTATGAAGATATTAAGGCCAGGGTAAAAATTTGCATATTTCAATAATTTTCATGAGCAAGTTCAGGCTTGTTCAACAATATAAATACTCATACTTCAGATAACGTATCTAACAGAAGTCAAATTAAACCAAAATATTATTTCTTTAAGTAGGCCTATTGCAAGCACTTTCGAATCGTCAAAAATAATAAAATATAATAATTTCATTTTAGGTACTATATTTAGGTACTAAATATGTAGAACTTAATACTATTGTACTCATAATGATAATCCAAAGTCTTCTCTATATTAAGGAAATATTAATTTCTTTTTATTATTTAACTCAAAATACTAGACTGAAATAAAACTGAACTTGGCCAAGTATAAGGCTATATTATATTACCAAAAATTAGGTCCCTACATATAATCGGACAATGTAAGCAATCTTTGCTTGGAACGAATAACTCTCTATTTGCGATAAACAATGTTATACAAAGTTCTTAAGTTTTAGTTAGATGCACATGTTTAGCAAATACAATTTGTATGCAGATCACAATACGAAACAAGACAGATCAAGATTTTATATTGAAAAAATTATCAAGACAATAATAAAGATTTGTATTTAGCCAATTATACAGTCTTTTCGTTACAATACATTATATACTCTTTTTACCGTCACACAGCTATTTCTGTGAACTGCTGATTTCGGAATGTCCGTTAAAACAAGCTTATTAGGTTTCCTCTCAAGTCTAGGATTAATAACGGTAGCATGTTTAATTTTCTTTTATGTTTATGTACAAAAATTCAGATTAGTACAGATTTCATATATGTATATAAGCGGTAGTAGCTCAAGATTTTTAAATATTGGCTTTCAAAATTGGTCAGACGGACAAATTACTCAAAACGCAATTACTCTGAACTTCGTTTTGTAAACTCATTTCTAAAATATTTCACTAATGGAAAGCTACATTATTAAACAAATAACGTAATCGATATTTTCTTCCCGTATTTTCATGAAGACTGGAACTACACAAGTAAAACCGCAGGACACTGTTAGTAAGCTATATTGTATCATACTATTTAGAGTGCGTCGGATGGCCACCAGTATGCAATCATATCAAAATATCACAAACCGCATCCATTGGAAAGCGAAGAGTAACCGAGAATAGGTTCCCCGAACTTGTAAAACACAAGATAAATCAACCCAAGCGCCTGCTCGCGGACTGAATTATGCCTACAAAATATGCGTGGAGGGAGGAACCAAGGACATCTATGGGATACCCCTGCCTGCCTTTGGTGACCTTTTGGCACCCTGGCACACATCCAAAGTGTATCGATCTGTTACATAACACTCAGATCTTTTTCTTATGTAACAACACGTTTTTTGCGAGCGTCTCGTTGTGTGGAATCATTTGGTTTTTGGTAGTTGCAACTATCAGCTATTTACTGAACGATTGTCTTTTGTTCTCGAAATTGTGTGTGAAGTGAAACGATGATATATCTAGAGACATTTATTGAGGGATGAGTTGTGTTTTAGGCTTGATGTACTGACAGAGTAATGGTTTCCTCTTTATCAGGTGTCGTAACAGGCGGCTATCGTAACAGAATCCAGAGTTGAAGGTATATCCATCCGAGACAGTGTAGCTCAAATGCATAGGGTGGGGATGGGCAGCAGCATCGTCATTGCGATTACTGCGCTCTGCGATTGCTAACACGCTTGCCCAACGCGGCAATCATGAGTAAACTTCCCCTTTTCTTTGGAAGTCCTATTTTCAACAGTGTACTTCCAATGGCCGATATAATGAGCTGTGTATTTACACTTCAATTGAATAGAAATATAGAATTGGAGAACAATAGAATATATAACAATAACTGTGCCTTGCGGTATATTAGGGAAAATTAATGGATAAATAACAGCCTGTGTTAATTGAGGTTGTCAACTTTACCAAATTTTATTAAGATCGCTCCACCCATTTAGACGTGAAGAAATAACATACATACACACAAACTTTCACCTTTATTATATCAGTGTGATTTTATAATATTAAGGCGTTCGCTATTCATAATAAAACAACTTTTTTTACGTCATTAAAATGGTTTGTTTGAGTTTCAACATTTGTTGTTCGACGTTGTGACAACTATTGCTGCGAAATAAACTACGTTTTAAAGTCTTGTATTAATCATATTGATATTGTAGGTACGAGATTTTGTATGTTTTTACAATTTCTCGGTTTTTAGTCAAAGTTGTCATGGTTACTTGAACTGCAAGGAGATGTTTATGTTGTAAGAGCAAGAAAAATACTACTGACATAAGAGACAATGTATTTTTTGCCACATCTATGTATATGTATAAATGGAACAACTGACTGAATGACTGATATATCAACACTGGGCTAAAAATCATCATTTGACTTTCGTGTAAGAGAAAGAAAGGATATATGAAAAGTTAAATCTATATAAAAGGAGAAAGGAAAGGAACAATAACAGCAGAGTATAAATGCCACTAAGTTTGTTCTACAACTTAACCTTAGTGATATCATGGGGCACTGATATATTAATTAAGTACTTATTTATTAATAATTATAACATTTATAAAGAAGCTAAAAGACAATATTATAGAATATTACTTCACTCTGTATCAGGTATCGTAAAAGACGACTAAGATACCAGAACCGACAGGTGGCGGTATATCCATCCGGATTCGTGTAGCTTAAATGCATAGGGCGGGTATGGGCTACAGCATCCTCATCGCGAAGGCTGCACTCTACGATTGCCAACATGCTTGTCTAGCGTGGCAATTATTTGCAATATTCCCCCTTATTTTAAAGAGGCCTATATCTTGCAGTGGACTTCTAATGGCTGATAATGATGGTGCTTAAAAAATACGTGGAAAATATCTTGAGGGCCAAATACAACCTAAAGCCATTATTAGTCCAAAGTAGCCCAACAAGTTACAAAGAGGGTAATGCTCGGAGTCTATTTGCGTGCTCGAATCAGGGATAAGTAAAGTAAATCCATCTAAGAACTAATGTTACCTACAACCTATTGGATAAGCAAGTGATAGCAGTGAGCGAAGTACATAGCGAGGTACTAAGAACTGATCAATTAAATTGAATGTACACATCATTAAACTGACTCCAGGGAATTCGTTTGTGTTACGGACATCAGAAAAGAGAGGAATGACATTTTTTTTAGACTAGGTAGACAAACCGGCATTCAGTGATATAACTAGCGCCTAGCCAACCTTGCGATTTAAAATATTACGACACATTTCCCAGTAATTTTCTGTCGTTCACCCTTCAAACAGGAACACATTAAAAGGGAGTAATAGAAATAGGTGAGACGGAGGTACCAATGCAGATGGCCTCTGTATGAGGTCTACCTTATGTAGTTTTTAACTTATCGATTCTTCGTTAACAACCAACTCCACCAATTTCAATAAAACGCCTAAATCGGATTGTTAGTAGTAAAAATACAGATAACGAAACAGATATTGTTATGTTCCATTATTAAAACTAAAAAAGGGCAATGTAAAAGATAGCCAGGGTATTTTTTGAAACAGCTGGAAAAGATTTAATGGCTTTCTACCCTGCAGGAACCATACAATGA
Source organism: Heortia vitessoides (assembly GCA_020976665.1). Classification (NCBI taxonomy): domain Eukaryota; kingdom Metazoa; phylum Arthropoda; class Insecta; order Lepidoptera; family Crambidae; genus Heortia; species Heortia vitessoides. The sequence continues at coordinate 15,828,048 of JACJUM010002971.1, forward strand.
ACTGTATCTTTGCTATTATATGTAAATCAACTTATTGCATGGATAAATAAAGCTATAAACAAGGTTCTTTTTTTGTCTATTTCAATCCAATGACAAATTCCTTGAGACTTTTAGTAATTTCATTGAATTTATTTATGCATACGAGGATACTATACGAAAAAACAATTTGTATACATTCAAAAAAATTACTATGCAGATATCAATATATAAATTGGCCATATCCTTTAATTTCACCTTTTAATAAAGGCATACATTTTATTTAACAACGTTCATAACGATTCGTTGCAACTGATCGTATGATAAATATTCGTTGTTCAATTGATTTTGAATGTTTTTTGTACTGTGTCAAAATATTAAAAAGTCCAGATGTTTTTTATTGACTAAACTTAATAATAGCCTATATTTATAAACAAGACGTGCACTTATACAATAAAATATGGTTCGAAAAACAAACTAATTCGGTGAGAGAAATATTGAATGGTATTTTTCTAATATTCAGGCAACTTATGTTTTGTTCAAATATTTATACTGTTTTTTTTATTGACAACTTCTTATGAGACTTATGAATTTCGTTATATTTTATAAATGACAGTAATACAATATTTTTAGATTTGACGTTTATAACTGACTTCAAATGTTTTTGCTTCTTTAGTATAAAATTACTTCAATTACAACATTACTACTATATTTTTATCAAGGATGACTTAAAACAAACGCAACAAAGAAAAAAGTCTAGACATTTTTGTTTTAAATAGACAATCATCATCATCATCATGATCATCATTATCATATCAGTCATAGAAAGTCTGCAGCTGGACATTGGCCTTCTCAAGATATAAGGATATAAGTATTTAAGCTGCTCTGTTTCGAATTGATATACCGCTATCTATCGGTTCCTGAACCTCAGTCGGCTCTTACGACACTCGGTACATAGAGGTACTATTCTACGCCGACGGTACCTCACGGCTTTACAAAAAATACTATAATAATTTCCAAAGAACAGATAACAAGCTTTCGTCGCTCAAAATGTAAATTCCGAAATGGCCCATATAAAATCCCGGTTCCACCAAGCTTGGCATTGTCACAGGTCTAGATTTAGAACTAAGCTAGGTCATTGCCCCGCGTATCGATGGCGCGGGGTCGTTCGCCCGCCCACGCCCCACGCGGAAGTGACGTAAAACCTACCTGCATAGTAATACCATTGCAAAGCGAGGACCGCATTATGAGGTCGACAGCTCTGCAGATAGGTTAGCGCAGTGGTTCGCAAAGTTTAATATAGGGACCCCTGAATAAATAGTAGTATTGGTTTTAGGTATGAACTTAGATGACAGGCAGCGATTTAAATTGGGTTTTTATTTTATTCTGTCTTTTTATTATAAACTAGTAACTCACCCCGGCACCTTCCCGGAACCAACCACCCGGAAAACCTTCTAACGTGTATATTTTGAATAAGCTGGGTCTTAAGTTTATCAACATCTTTGTTAATTTAAAGATTTTTCTATATATACCTGCCACCTAAATTTCATTAGCGTAAAAAATATCTAAGCCCTTCCAAATTAAACGTTTCTATCATTAGCAATTACGGCTGTATCTGCGTCTATATCGGTGGAACTTTTCCTTTTAGAAATAATAAAGTTAAATAAAATGTATACTCAACATTTTATAGATTGACCTAAATCCGAGATAAGTCAATTAAACACTTGTGTTATGGACCCCAGAGAACATAGCAATCAAAAAATAATTTTTAGAATCATATTTTATACCCAGATACAGGAAAAAAAGTAATGTATTCAAATATTCATTAAATAAATATTAGAATATTCATAGTATGAATATTTGTCCTTAAATGTGAAACATTGAAGAAACTTGCGCTGATGTTTTGAGTACAAAAAATACATTAAAAAAATTGACAAGTCTGCTAAAGTCTCCCTGAGGGGGTAAAATAGGAGTGCACAGTTAGTATAAAACTATTTGAAGTTATTTAAATGAAATTCAGTATAAAGAAAAAAATTTAAAAGAAAGAAAAGTTAGTTTGATTGTCCTACAAGTAAACCCGGGGAACTGCTAGTATTTGTTCAATTTATGTTGTGTTTAGTGTCTTAAGTCGTAAAACAATATAGTTGACGTTGATTTTTAACTGCTTATGTTTTTGCTGACCCCCGAAGAAAAAGCACTTTTGAAAACCATCTTAAACGAAGAGACTCTTATTTTTATTTTGCTATTTTCCCATTGGCACTGACTTGCTACATTGAAACATCGACTATCTGGTTGTTCAAGGAAACGGATAGTTTGTTTTGATGCCCTAAATAACCAATATTCAACGATGTATGTATGTACTTAGGGAAAATATGAAAATAGTGTGCTTGTTAAAAAAATTGGTTGCTTGTAAAGTCGGTATACGGGCGAAAGTTTTACGTAACAACGACTTTGAATAGTAAAATAATTTTAATGTGAATATTTATTCGTATAGTAGGAATAAGGATGAAATAAAAGTAACAATTTAAAACATTTATTTATACAAAGAATTATATTTAAAACTTTAATTTATACAAAGAATCTCGCACTGAATTTCATATTAACAAAATTTTATTTTTACCTTTACACATACATACGTATTTATATACAAATATACATACAATAACTTGCAATACATTTGCGTAACACACGTCACAATGAGAGCGAGTGAGAGGGACACGTGCCTCTCACTCGCTCTCATTGTGAGCGCATAACGTGAGCGGAGCGTAACGCAGTTTCTTGAAGTGTCACCCGGTAAACCAATTTATAAGACGTTGTCACGTTAATGATATATAATTTTACTAAAGTTCAGTACTTTTTCCTCAATCACTTCTTAGAGATGAATCGCTCATTTACATGAATGAATGTTGTTCATTTACAAGAGGCATTTTATGAATACAAAGGGCATCTGCATTGGATCTCACTATCACCCATCTCTACCACCAAATAGCAATGCTAATATAATGCTATAACATAATTGCTATGTTCAGGTTCAAAGGGTGAGAGGCAGTGATGACGTTAATCACAAGGTTGGCAACGCGCTAGTGATACTCTTGTGATATTATGTGCGTCCAGAGGCAGCGGTGACTTATCACGCAGTTTGTCGACCTGGTCTAATAAAAAAAATATTACTGTAGTCTAGTATGGTTGATCAGTATTTATAACCGGATATTTTGGGGTCACGTTCTATATTTGAGAAGCGGTGGTTTTTAATAAGTTTGGGGAAACGATGTCTGTGTAAATTTATCTTAGAGAAAATGTTGTTTTTCAGAATTTAAAAGCGCATTTTTTTTATGTTAAAATTTTAATTAATAGTTTCTTTTAAACTACAAAGTTCATTCTTTATTAAAAAATCTGATGTAATTAGTTTGTCAATGTAATACAAAGCTTTTTAACTTTGTGTGGTTTTTCATTAGATTTTAAATAAAAACCACGCTAATATCCTTAATGAATACTTAATGTTAATATACTTGTTACGTAGTACTGTGCGTGTACTACCTAACAACTACATTAGTGTTTTCACTCATGTGTGAAAGATCGATAAATTAAAATGGCTTTCTTTCTCTTTCTCACTTTACTTGATGTTGTCGGCGTGTTATTTTGAATACATCATGTTACGTTTTTTCCAGGGCGGCATAAGTTAGAGTCGGATAATCGAGCAACAGATAATTGTAAAGAATCTTATACTAATAATTTAAATGATGACACAATCATTTATATATTATAAATGTTTGTGTCAGTTTGTCTATTTGTTTCGCTTTTACGACTTAAACGGCGAACCGAACCAACTCAAAATGATCAAGTTTGGTTGAAATCTTAATTAAGTATATACTTAAAGGTTGGCTGTAAGAAATTACATTTAGCGATAAGGCCACCTCTTGTACCTACTATTTCATGTTTTTCTGGTGTTCTTGTGTTGTTTTTATTTGTGTACGATAAAGAGTATATTATTATTGTACTTTTTTGATCCTAAAAAAATAGTCGTGAACTCAGTTTATTTTATATATACCGTAAAAATGACTGCGCAGAATGAACCTGCATCAAATATCACTGTGTATATCACTTTGTGTTTTTTAGTTCTGTTTTCTGACAAGAAAATATAGAAATGGCAATAGTTATGTAATTTAAGTGAACGGCACAGTTACCCGCTTTTAATGTTAAAGCGTTGCATATGTTAAATTTAAACTTAAAACTAGTTAAATTATGTTTCAAAACATTACTACGGTGACTTTAAATTTAAAGCAAACTGAACAATGAACACCTTAAACTCAATAATATAGTAAATCTAAAACATAGTAAAAACTTGTAACACAAAAATAAGTAGATAGTGTATTAGCAAAATAATAAATTTATTTGAGAACATCATTGAATTTCTGAAAGTTATCTAGAAGTTGCCTCGTATTCAAATAAAATACGCCACATAAACATGTAAAAACTAAAAATTCTCCTTTCATCTAAAAAGATTCGCAAACAAACAGCAGCACAACGCTTGGTTGAAAGAACCCACAAACACATCAAATGCATAAGAAAACAACTCCATTTAACTTTCGATGTTATATTTTTATCAGCGAAACTCGCCCAAACTCATTTGCATAGGCGACCGCTCCCTGGAGCGGGTAAGTCCGGAATGACCATTTGTTTCAACTACAACTTGGCAATGGGGTGTGGGCTGGAGATAACCAGACTCCAAAACAGAACTATTTTGGTCAATTAATTCTTCTTCTTATATCATAGAGCGACCAATTTTTTGCACGAACTAATTGGTAATTAAAGGAGAAATCTCTGATAAATTAATGGTTTTACTTTCACACCACGAACCCTTATCTCCCATGACACTCTTCAATGTTCTCTACAAGTTTTATTTATGGCGTTAAAACAATAATAAACTTATGGTTATATATATCTGTGATGCGTAAAGTTTTAGCGATGGTCCAAGGCCTAATACGCGTGGATCAAAGTCCACTCCGTCTTGTCCAGAGTTATAAAGTCGCATACCACTCTTAGTCGTAAACGATATACGACTCTTAGAGACACCAGAGATTCCTTCTCATTTCGAAGAGGTGCCGATGCTGTACGGCACGCTCACATCCCGATCTTTGACATTTATCTCCTCAAGTTCTCTAAATTTATAAGGTGTTAGTCCTAGAGGTGCTTCATAGTAGAGTAAACCAACCCCACTAACTAACTAAAGGCTGCTCTAGGCCTCGTATTTATCGTGGGGATTTGCCCATCAGCACTACTAGACTTGTACTCGCTTTGCATGAGGTGGCAATACCAGGCAGACGCACCATCACCACAACTTTATAGCCACCACACATAGCCAGTCTCTGAACTCGCAGTATTCAATAGTCTTGACGAGAACCTGTTTCTCTATAAACCCTATCTACTCGGGTCTTGTTGGTGGAACACCACTATAACACTAAGAAACGATACGATAATTGGTGGTATGTTAGAACTGTCCTAGAAAATAACATCATCATAGTAAGTGGCTGTCACTTTTTTCTACCGCTAAATAGCAATCTGGTTTTGTTTCCGTTTGAAGAAACTAGTGAAGTTATTGGTAACATGTGACATAATTTTCAAGTTATAAAGTTTGCGGCTGCATTCTTGCTGACTTCATCATCTTTAACATAATCATATTAACCGTAGTACAACCGGCTGGCCTTCCAGGCCAGGCCTCCCGAAGAGGTTTTCAATAGGACCGGTTGTAGGCGGCCTGTGTCTAGCGTGAGGTTTTAATAAGATTCTGAGGCTTTAGTCAGATCGTCTGTGTTAGTAGACATCCTACGCTTAGCTTGCCGGCACGTGGTCTCCATTCCAAGACCTTAGAACTCTATCTGTCATCGGTTCTGCGTACTAAGTGCCTGCTCACTGGCACTTCGACTTGGCAATATATATGTTAGTATCCATTTCAAATTCAAGCTTTCAAGTTTGAAAATGTTTCATCTGAGCAGCGGGCAGCAGCACAATTTATTTTATTTAAACGTCATCCAACATGTCTGACATGTCTGGATCCGTACTAAATACGTAAAATAATAATTTCATTTCAATAGTTCTACTTTTGGGAAGAACCTGATACGTTTTTAAAATATAATATAGTCTTTATTAGTTAGTGATAATGTTACTTTCTAATAGTGAACATAAATTTGAGAATAGTTTCAGCAGTTTTAAAATTTATCATACCAGCCATTGGATGTCGACTGCACGACATACGCCTCCCCAAGAAATGGGATGCCTATAATTGCCGCGCTGGAAAGCGTGTTGGCAATCGCAGAGCGTAACTTTCGCAACGGGGATGCTGCTGCCCGTCCCTACCCTCTGAACTTGAGCTACACTGTTTTGGATGCACTTCAGTAGTCTTTTAGGACACCTGGATAGACAATGCCAGTTGCAGATGTATTTTACTTAGCCGGTAATAATAATCATTAGTCTTATTGAATTGGAATATATATTATCGAATCTCATTACATATTATTTCCTTATATTAATGTATGGACCCGATGGCGCATTCGATAGTGTCCTCATCTTCTGGGTAAGAAGTCGTGGGTTCAATAAACATGATGAACATTCGTATTTCTTGGTCTGAGTATAAAAATTATATATGTAAAGATCATATTTGTGTGACCGCTTGTCTGATATCTGTAACACAAGTGCTTTAAGCAACTTATCACAGAGTCAGGTCAATGTATGATATGAGACTTGTGTATAAAAAATAAAAAAGGTTTCACATATCCTATGACAATGTTAATATTAAAAGATTTTACCTCAGAAACGTGTGCTGGAAGTTATTACGAAACTGGTTGCAAAATGTCACTTTTTCGCCAGACCGCACCGTTTCCCGATAAAATATGCTTGGTTTTTTTTTATTATAAAATACAAGCTTAACATTGACATGCTTCGCGGCTTGGTCAACTCCAAGCTCCCGGGGGAACTTTGTACGAAAAGTTGCATCGTTGTATAAAAATTCAAATCAGTGTTGGTAATGGTTATTTATCTAGTTTCATCGATGTAAATTATGTACGGAAGATTTATTTTGTGATTCTCCCAACATCTAATACATCGACTTAGCTCCGAAATAAGTAGATAAAATGAAACGCATTATTTGAAATGTATTATTTCACACGTTTACAACATCTTCATGCGTGTAGCTCAATTGCTACAGGGCGGAGATGGGCAGCAGCGTCACGTCGCGAAGCTACGCTCTGCCATTGCTACCACGCTTGCCCAGTGCGGCAATAATGGGCAAATTTTCCCTTACTTGCGAAGGCCAATGCCCAACAGTGGGCGTTTTATGGCTGCTATAATGATGTTGTGTAAATTATTATTATTTTTACAAAAGGTGAATTACGTAAGAATCTCTGTCTCTCTATGTCTAGCAGTGGAAGTCTACAACATCCAGTGTTACTAAATTGCTACAGGGCGGGAATGGGCAGCAGAGTCAAGTCGCGAAGCTACTTTCTGCGATTGCTACAACGCTTGCCCACCGCGGCAGTTATGGGCATATTTCCTTTTTTTTGCGAAGGCCAATGCCCACCAGTGGGCGTTTTATGGCTGCTATAATGATGTTGTGTAAATTATTATTATTTTTACAAAAGGAGAATTACGTAAGAATCTCTATTGTAAATAAAACGAAGTAGCAGATATGAAACCGCAATAGAACTTACATATTTCATTTCTGCAAACTAATTCAACGCCGAAGTGAAATGTAAAAAAACATACCGTGTGCCTGACGTTCCAATTACAGTTAGCATCGGATGAACCAATTTCGCAGGCACAAAGAGCATTTTTACACACATCATGGCGGGAACGGTGTTCTAGAAAATACCTCAACAATCTGTTCATTGTTTGTATTTATTTTTGCGGTAATGGAACTGGTTATTTTGCCGAGAATACGAAAAATCGATAAAAAATGTCAAGACACATAATGCTGTTCTAAATTTTTTATTAGATCAAGTCGACAAACAAATGCCTGTTAAAATGAGATGGGTCGCAATAAGTTCAAAATATGTAAATTGAAAATACTTCTTCATTATCTTTATGTGTTAGCAGTGAGGTACTGGCATAGTAGAATAGTACCTCTCCATGTACCAGGTGTTGTAAGAGGTGACTAAGGTACCGGAACCGATAGATGGCGGTAATTCCATCCAGAACAGTGCAGCTCAAATGGGCAGCAGAATCCCTGAAAGATACGCTCTGCGATTGCCAACACGCCTGCCCAGCGTGGCAATGGGCAAAATACCCCCTTACTTCAAGATGCCTATGTCCAGCAGTGGACTTCCAAAGGCTGATATGATGATGATGAAACTCAAGTCATAAGCTTGGCAATGCGCCAGTGATATTTTTTTTATATTGACGACGTTGACGTTTAAAAACACGCGAAAGAATGCTTGTTTGTCAAACTAGTATTAAAAAAAGAAATCTTCATACAGTAAATAAAATTTTTGAGTTCAATATGTTTGAAACATATTCACAAGTTATTGTTAGAAAGACTATTATTTTCTTATACAACTCGTGACAAGCAAAATCATAGAACCTATAAAATATAGGTAGATTTAGCAAAACATAGTCCTTTTCTTATTAATTTATAAGTCTGCATACAGTAAATAACAGTTTTGAGTTAAACATTGGCAATATACTTACAAGTTATTCGTGAATCAACTATTATTTTCTCATACAAATACAAAACGTGACATGGATATTGCAGTTTGAACGATACTCCTATTTCCACATCTTGTTTGTTTTGTTTCTGATATTCTTGGGAGTAATATCTCACAAAGGAAGTTCTAGTACATCGTTGCAACCATTTCATTTATCCATTTACATTGTTGTACCGGTTCCACACCGGCCTAGTGATTTGAAAATTACAAGCACATTTACTTATTAAATTAAGCTTAATTTCAGACACCAGTCTTCACCGCACTTGAAACTTTATCAATTACTTCAATATATGTAAATTGAACATTAGTTAAGTGTGAAAGAGAAAAATAAATATTACTATTATCATTATTAAGAGATGATTTGGTGATAGTTAGATGATTACTTGGTTTATTAGGTCTGGCCTGATTGCACAAATAATATTGATCCTACATTATGCGACCGGTGTCGTGGGTTCGATGATATCTGCGTTTATCGGCTAGTTAATAATATTTATATAAGCACCTATTAGATTTGTGATTCCTTTGTTTTTTGGTGTCCGTAACCCAAGAACTTTAGCTAACTACCACGGAGAAAGGACAATGTATAAGATGTTGTGTCTGAATATTATATTATACTAGCTGTGCCCGCGCCTTCGTCTACGTGGAATAGTGAATATGTTTCGCTCGTTTTTGCCACATTTTTGATTGATAATAATGATTCCACTCCTATTAGTTGTAGCGTAATGTTATATAGCTTAAATTATTTCTCATTACAAAAGCTGTCTGCTCGTGAAAATTTCGTCTAAATCAATGCAGTGGTTACAGAGATAAGCTGTAACAAACAGACAGACCGTGTGCCGTATATACATTCGTATGCATGTAGTAGAATGCGGTTATTTTAATATTACAAACAGTCACTCCAATTTTTTTATATGTATAAATATATCAAATGTCTTTGCCATGAAATCGTTTTCTTTAATTCGTAACATTCTTTACGATATTTTCTAGCAACTTCTGTACAGCTTACAATAGTGTGCGCGGATTTTCCTTGCGAGCGTCTATATGCATCAGTGACGCTACCTTCACGCAGACAAATTCCAGTCAACAGTTCTACGAAGAAACATTAATTGGTACCGTTCGGTACCAGGAACGCAGTCACGCAATTTTCGTAGCAAAATATGTCTCACGAGTCGTTATAATTTTTCGAACCAATACATTTCTATTTTGTCTTTAATGAAACCTTATTGCCTAAAGTTTAATTGGACAGATTTTTTAATCATCTCCATATTAGCCATATAAAGTCCACTGTTGGACATAGGCCTCCATAAGATGTGGGGATTTTTGCCACGTTGGGCAGGCGTGGTGGCAATGGCAGAGCACAACTTGACGATGAGGATGCTGTTGCCCATTACCGCCTTGTATCATTTAAACTGCGCTGTTTTGGATACCTCAGCCGCTTCTTACGACACCTGGTACAGAGAGAGGTATTATTCGATTCCGCCGGTACTCCACCCCAAATTTTTTATATTAGGTCGTGTATGACAGATACAAATTTTTATACCCATATGGATCAGTAATTAAAACACAAGATGAACGATAATTGACTGAGTTGAGACAAATGAGTTTAATTTTTTGGTACATTGATGCTTTTCTTTCTTTGTAAAATGTTACATACATTTTAAAAGCCTTTAAATTTTTTTTAGAAAAAACTTTTTTAGATACAAATACTGATTTTAAATTACGATAACAGATAAATGTGGTTAGTTTTATATAATATCTCTGATATATAAGGAGAATATGTCTGACTGAATGAAATATTAATGCAGAGCCTAAACTATAAGGGTAAGAGCCTAAACGATAAGAAACTTGAAATTTTGAACAGGGGTTGCTTTTATAACGTAAAGAAGTATTAAGGAAGGGAATTTTAATTCACCCCCTAAAGGTGTAAAACGGGGGTGCAAAGTTTTTATGAAACTTTGATTTTTTTTAAGATATAATCGATTGAATTTCCGTATAAAATTCTTTATTAAAAGTCATGAAACACGTGTGAAATGGTTTTCCAAAATCATCCTTTAAGTAGGTATATGGGGGGTGCAAGGTTATTAAGAAATTTCTACAACTAACGCGGTTGATAAAGTGCGGCGCAGCTAGTTTAGTTTAAGTTAAGTTAAGTTTTCAAGCCTATTAAATGCCGATATAAGTATATTTAAACGGCTTTGAAACGCGGTCTTCTATTGAGGTAATCCTACATTAATAAAATAAAGTTAAATAAACCACTTTTTAAATTTTATAAATGCAATGCAATAATGTACAGATAATACAAACATATTACAATTAAAGTAAAAAGTTTTCTGCTGAGGTAAATATTGTACCTAGGTGATTTTGGGCCATGGAAATCCAGTATGTAATTAAAGTTAATTTATTGTTGGAGGGCTATCTTCGTATCTGTACCCATTATATCGATTGTTTGTTGTGATTGTGTCCTTGAATTGTCGCTGGATAAGTATCGTACCTAGCTGTTCCAAAGGTCGTGACGATATTTTATAGGTTCCCAACAATCGTATTGTCGACACGATCAGTTGTGATGGCTATACGATACGATACGACGTGTCATTATTTTTGTAGTTTTGCTATTTTCGTGCTAGTCGTTTCTATTGAGACGCGAGGGTCGCCAATCTCTTTTTAAATGATGAAAATATTATTTAGATTAGGTGATAAAACACTCCTAAATCAAAACTGCATGAAACTCAGAATAATACATTTCTCACAGTTATAGAAACATCACGACACGAGGCGACTAAGGTTCGAGAACCGACAGATGGCAGTATACCCAACCGAAGCAGTGTAGCTCAAAACAAACAGGGCAGGAATGAACAGCAGCATTCCCGTCACCACGCTTGCCTAGCGCGGCAACTATGGGCAGATTATCTCTTTTTTGGGGAGGCTTATGTCTAGCAGTGGACGTTTTACCGCTGTTAAGATAAGAAATACTTTTTTAACACATATATTCCTTCTTAAAATGGAGCTCTATAATTAAGGTACCTATAAAAACAGGCTAGACCTAATTTAGGTACTAAAGTATCAAAGTGTATTTTAGTTAAGTTTCCTTTTGTTGTTGAATAAAGTTATTATTATTATAAACAAGATTTGTGTTTATGTGCGTTAGTAATAAAATAACTAAAACACTGCTAGACTGATATTAGAAACTCTTACAGTAACGGGAAAATAAATTATCAGTAATATAAGCTGTTTCATTTCCATTATTTCACGGCAAAAAGAACTACACGGGTGAAACCTCAGGACAATGTTAGTATGAAAAAATCAAGCCATAAGTTCTCAAAAGGCCTTCACAAAACATTACACTTCGTTCCCATGTTGCCTTTCTTCCATAATTAATAACATCCATAGTGAAGTACGTTTGTAGGTAGGCAGACACAGTTTTCGTGCAAAATAAATGGAGGTCGGGTGTTGTTCCGTAATTCGTAATTCGGAATTAATACCTAGTTCCGTAATTCGGTGCACCTGTTGATATCAATTCTCACTTTTGCCTTTTGTTGCATTGATTTCGCTTTTTGCTTTACCCCGGCATTTTGGATTGTACTTAGTGTGAACTTTGATGTGGTTATATTCCAGATAACCTAACAGACGTTGTTCTGTCTTACTTATATTTATCATGAAAAAATAATACGACTACAAATTGTGATACAAACTATCATTTCTCTTAAGCTGATTCAAACTGTACACAGTAAGCAAAAGAGAAAAAACCAAGCAGCTTAGAAGTTCATCTCGGAGAGATACCGTGATACGAACATTTTCATCATCATCATAGCCGTAAAACTTCTAGTTAGACAGAAGCTTTCCCGAGAAAGGGGGATTTTGTCCATATTGCCGCGATGGACAAGCTTGGTGGCAATTGCAGCGCGTAGCATTGCGACAGGAATACTGCTGTCTATCCCCGCCCATTTGAACTACACTATTTTGGATAAATATATACCGCCATCTTTCGATTCCGGTACCTCAATTACCTCTCACGACACCTAGTTGTCTGTCTTACGAAGTGTTTCTCACGAAAATTTGATATGTGTCCTGAGGGCAAGTGATCAGTGTATTAACAGATTAAAAGAAAAACTGCAATATATCCCAGCAATGAAACGATTTGCTTCTATGGGAACACTCCATTTTATCCTCAGCGCCCATCAAAGAGATGGCAACACTCGTTAGTTCAGGAGTGCACCAATTAATTCTCTGGTATCTCAATAGTGACAGACGAACGGACGGATCGTATTTACTTTTAATTGGCAGCGGGCCGACGTTCTATTTTGCTTCGGAGTTCTTTTTTTTATATACTTCATTTTCATGCAGTGTTCGCATTGCCGTGTTCCGGTTTAAAGAATGAGAGAGGTAGTAAAGTTATTTGGTAATTGTGACATAGTATCTTCAGGTCACAGGGTTGGCGACACGCTAGTGATATACTTGTGATGACCGTGTCATCACAAGGATATCATGTATATATCATTGGGTAATTTATGTAAAGATATTTGTTTTTGTTAAGTATCTAAGTAATTAATAATTGTATTTAAATAGTTATTTTGTAATTCCTCTGTTGTCTGGCGTCAACACAAGTAGACTTACTATGGAGTCCGGTCAATGCATGAGATGTTGTGGGTATTTATTATTATTACAGATTAAGATGGTAATAGTTGCCAACCTTAAGCAGCGTATGTATATTTCGGAAATGCTGTTTCAGACTTTTTTAGAACTATTCAACGGGAAAAATTCTGTCGTGATGAGGTTTTCGAAACTACGCTTTACGCAGCGCAGTTTTTCAATATAAATAATCTACTCCAGTTAATTTTTCAATAGGATTTATGCTCGTATTTAAGTTTAAAATAAAAAACGGTATTTAGTACTAATATTATATTGACTTAAAATTTGAACTAAAATAAACGTAAGTAATATAATAATAATAATAATAAATTCCCACAACATCTCATGCATTGACCTGACTCCGTGGTAAGTCGCTTAAAGCACTTGTGTCACGGACGCCAGACAACAGAGGAATCACAAATATACTACTTAAATACATATATTTTACACCCATACACAGAGCAAACACAAATATCATCATATAAATATTTGCTCTGGGTGGGAATCGAACCCACGACCCCTGGTGCACAAGACAGGATCACTACCATCTGCGCCATCGGGCCCGTCATATATATATAGAAGTCATGATATATGCACACGCCTTCTAAAGGTTATATTAAGGTATTAATTTCATCATCATCATACCAGCCATTGGAAGTACACTGCTGGAGATAGGCATCCCCAAGAAAAGGGAAATTTTGCCAATAATTGCCGCGCTGGGCAAGCGTGTTGGCAATCGCAGAGGGCAGCTATCGCGACAGGAATGCTGCTGTCTATCCCCGCCCTGTGCATTTTAGGTGCACGGTTCCGGATGGATATACCGCCATCTGTCGGTTCTGGTACCTAAGTCATCTCTTAAAATACCTAGTGCAGCGGGAAGTACTATTCTATTCTACCGGTACCTCACGGCACAGATTTAATGTAGTTTAAATTTGCATACGCTTAATTTATGCGTGCCTGTTATTCTTAAACTATGTTAACATACATGTAATGTAATTTATTTTACATCCTCGCAATATTAATTAAATTGAATAAAATTAAATTTAATAACTATATTATTAAAAGAAAAGCTGAATGACATATCGAAGATGCATCATTAAAACTATAAATCTCGTGTAAAATATCCAAAAAATATCTTTTAAGGGGGTTGAACGAGTCAAATTTTTAAAGTTATTTCAATAAAATATTATGTATATATATAATATTTTATTAATTTTCCTTATATATATATATTTTATAAAAATAATAAATCAATATTATATAGCGCATTTACCGAAATAATCCCTACTAATATTATAAATGCGAAAGTAACTCTAAAGTCTGTCGGTCTGTTACGCTATCCCGCTTAAACCTCTCAATTAATTTTGATGAAATTTGGCACAGATCAGCTTTGAACCCTGACAAAAGACATAGGCTATTTTTTATTCGAAATAAGGGTTGTAATTGATCATAAAAGGGGTTAAAAAGAGGGATGAAATTATTTTTCAGGCCATTGATTCGATATAAATAAACATGACATTCAAAGTTTATATATGTTAAGCTAAAAAGGTGTGGTACCCAAAAAACCTATTCCACGCGGACGAAGTCGCGGGCATAGCTCGCGACTTATTGCGGGTAAAACCGTGTATCGCTGCTAGTTTTTTTTTAATTCTACTCTATTTTTAGCTATAGCGTGAACAATGATGGTGGTAAATACCAATAGATATCCTCTAAAATTTTTCCATCTAACACTTTATTTTGTTTCTGCTAACCAATTTTAATAGTTGGATTTCGAAGCCTCCTAAAAAAGTTTTTACGCGAGCTACTAGAAAAGAACCCGCAAGAAAAACTGGTGATGACACAGGTTCCATCAATACTTAGTAGTCGGTGTTATTGTATAAATAGGTATCAATTTATATAAAGGAGAAGCTGACTAAATGACGATTGAAACCGAAACGCTAGGCCTGAACTTTAAGGGTTAGAACCTTGTGTTTTAGCATAGGGGTTTATTTTCTAACCCAATGAAGCTCCAAGTAAGGATTTTTTTTTAATTTTCTCCCTAATGGGGTAAAACGGAGGTGCAGAGTTAGTATGAATATTTGCTGTTTTATAAAGTTATTAAAATGTAATTCAGTATGAAGATTCTTCATTGAAATTTATGAAACACGTGTAAAATATCGAAAATCATCACTTAAATGAGAAAAAGGGAAGTGCAAAGTTAGTATGTCAGTTCAACCCTAAACGAGGGGTCCAGCTAGTATTAAATGAACATCATTTGAGTTTGAGTTTGAATTGGTACTAGAGGTTTACCAGTGAAACCCGTTAATGCAGCTCGCAGTCGACGTCGTTTTGCCGTAGCTCGTTAGTGTAGCTCATTCACTAACCCGTCCTTCTATGCCTTAGGATGACTTCATGATGGCTGGCAAAAGTCAATCCTAACATAATAAAAATTAGGTTTCAGTAATAGCAATGGATAAATGCAAATAGTTCAAGGTTATTTATGGAGGAAACGATTTATATTTATCAGACAGACGGTTTACACAAGATAGACCTCTTACAATGTCCAGTCAGAGAAGCAGTAGAATTACTGGGTAATGTGACATTATTTCGTCAAGTCACAATATAGGCTGCGGTAACGCTTGTTATCACGCGGATTGTAAGCTTATTCGTCGACCTGGTCTAATAAAAAAAAATGATATTTAAACTCCTTGCATGTTTGATTCAGAATTTATAAGGCGTTCTGTGATTTGCTATGGTGATGATATAGGTATGCGGTAATGTTATGTTATGTGGTACCGGAAGTGTAGAAAAATTATTACCTCATCCTGTATCAGGTGTCGTAATATTTGACTAAGGTACCACAACCGATAGATGTTAGTATATCCAGCCGTAACAGTGTAGCTCAAATGCACAGCGCAGTTATGGGCAAATTTTCCCGTTTCTTGGGAGGATCATGTCATATTACATTACATTTAGACTATATGAAATCCCTTTCAGTAAGCTATTTACCTAACTCGTCGCAGTCCCTGTCATTTTGCCGTACCTCATTACCGTTGTTCATTTTCTGACTATTCCCTCTGTGCCTAAGGATGGCTTCATAGTCATAGCGTCAATCTGTTCGAATTTCACAACCCTCTTGGTGCCGTGGCTAACAGTGTTAGTTTAAGGGCAGTAGTTGCGGCTTCCTTTCTTTTACCAACACCTCAATATTACTTGTGTTAGTTCAGCGCATTTGCACCTTTGATATTTTTTACTTATATTGTTTATTTTATTAGTAGACCAGGTCGACAAAAAAGCATAAGGTCCATGTGCTAGTAGGCGTCGCTGCTGCCTAAAGATGCTGCTAATTTTATAAACGGCTTGTTAATGATACGAATATATTATGATACATTACTCAGTAATTTCACTGCCTGTCTCACCCTTCAAACCGGAACACAGCAATGCGAACACTGCTATGTGACGGTAGAAATAAGTGAGTGAGGTACTAATTCAGACAATTTTTATATGAGTCATGTGAATATTAATTTTATGTAATGACGCTGTATTTTATTATTACTATTTAGAACTATCTTAATTTTGGGCCTATTCTACCTGTGAGTATACAATAATTTAGCTGTTTCTTTAGCAACGGATTCTTCTGTGCTCTACTAATCGGATTCCTCTATAAATTCGGTTGATTAAAGTATTCAGATGTATTGCAAATTTATGTCACAGACACTAAGAGTCTGCTGTAAATCATTCTGAAAATGTTTAATATTGTACAATACTAGAACGAGTCAAGAACAGTTTGATCGGTTTTTTTGAAATTTTAGCAGGCGCATAAAATGGCCCTTTATGAAAGCAGATAAAAAAAACAAATGAGCTGGACTTTGGTGAAAATATTCCGTAAATGTAAAATAAATCTCATTGCCTGTGACCAAGCTTATAACCAAATGAAATATGCGTACGCAAATTTAAACTGTTACTGTGTTAAGTTGAATCCTCGACTTCGCCTAAAGGTGATTTCTTTTTATATTACAATAATTTGTTTTAGTTCAATCATCGTTACAGCCGTTGACAGTTCATTGTTTAACATAGGCCTCCCCATAAAGGAAAGGAATTATGCCAAAAATGGCCGCGCTAGGCAAGCAGGCAATCGCAGAGCGCAGCTTTCGGGACTGGGATACTCCTGCCCATCTCCACCCTATGCATTTGAGCTACACTGTCTTGGATGGATATACCGCCATCTGTCGGTTCTGGTACCTTATTCACCTCTTACGACACCTGGTGCAGAGGGAGGTTACTATTCTTATTCGCCGATACCTCACGGCACAGTTTTAGTTCAATATTAACTTATAATTCGATATAATATTGGTACTAAATACAGATATTGGTACGGATAATTAGGTTTCATTTTCACAGAATTTTGGGATATTTTCTAAGCATGCTTTTCTATATGGTGAAACATTTTCACTCTTAACTTTAAAATAGTTGAATATACCTTAACAAGGTGACAAACAATGGAACTATTCCGAAGTTATCTCCAGTATGTGCGAGGCTTAGAGACTCATTTACTGTGTAGATACGCCCGGCCAACATTTTGGCGGCCCGTTTGACTCGCATCGTAACGAGGGGGCTCGCACAGATTTAGCTAGCGGGATATTCAAATGAAAAACTTACAAATAGCATAGTTAAGGAACTTCTGATTTGTAAGGCGAAGGTCAATGGACTTTTTGTTTGAGAATTATTGACACATCAGTGAATGTATAAAGCAATCTTTAGTAAAGAGATTTATGACTGGAGCATGTGGAGTGCCTTCGAAGCGGATTGGGGCAAAGTAGAACATGCCGGTTATTGTAGGCAGACCGAGGTATCAAAATGAGATAATCTTTATCTTTAACTAGCAGTGCCCGCGACTTTGGTCGCATGGAATAGTAGTTTTGAGGATATGGTTGCCTACCTCGATAAATAGACTATCCAACAGATTGACTGAAAGAATGTTTTTAATCGAAGCAGCGGTTTCTGAGATCAGCGCGTTTAACAAAACAAACAAACTCTTCAGCTATGTAATATAAGTATAAATAATAAAATCTATAGCAGTATTCGAAACTGCATATCTTAAATATATATGGACTTGATTGCGCAGATGGCAGTGTCCTATTCTGTGCAATAATTTGATGAATATTTGTGTTTGTTCTATATCTTGCTGTTAAATATCTATTTAAGTTATATATTCTTATTTATCTGTCAAGTGTGATGTCCGTAATAAACGTACTTTAAGCCTGCGATGAGGCCGTAAGTCTCTGAACGACCACCAACTAATGATCTGACTAGAAAGGTCACATACAAACACACCTAATGAAAATCCCTTAGCATGTCCTAAGGCTGGGTTGATGATAATTTATAACAACTTCTGTTTATGTGACTAAGTGGACCAATTATCCCGACCGCGTGAGAGTTACCGCAACCTTAACGCTCGTGTCGTCACAAGGCCATCACGAGCACGTCGGCAACCCTGTGACTTGAATATCATCATCCTTCAAACCCGAATATAGCAATGAGATCCCTGCTGTTTGGAATTAGAAATGAAAGTGGCGTACCAATGCAGATGACCTTTGTATGAGGTCTAACCTCTAGTGATATATTTGCTTATTCCGCTTATATATATTAATTTCATTTTTAATACTCTGTTAGTAATACCACGATTTCGATTCAAATGTTTGAAATGAACGGTATAAAACGCGAAACCAATGAATTATTACCGGCTTTAATTAAACAATCAGTCTTTGCGGTCATAATCAGTTTGAGTTGAAAGTAATGAAGTCATAAGAACGTAGGTGGGACCATGAAATGCGGGACTAGTCTTGTCGTATTTATTTTTATACCAATATTTAAGGGACAATGCGGGAAAATTTTCATACTTAAAAATTTAAAGTTTATCTCTAATGCTCGGCCTATCGCAGTGACTCTGTTATCAATTAAAGATCTAGAACATGTTGATGATGGGAATCTCAGAAATCATGTTAAAAAAACCAATGAGGAAATAATATTCTCGCAGGAAGATAATAACAGAGTTAATGTTACAGATGAGCTATTTCAGCGTGAAGAAGCTACTGAAAATGAAAATGTAAATGAAACTAGAAAATTTGTTGGAGACATTAAAGATAATGATGAAAATGTAATAAATAATGTATCACAGATTCGAAAAGCAGAGAACGTAACAGACTTGAAAATTTTTGATAAGAACGCTATATCCTATACAAACAAAAAAAAACATGGTAAAGGACATATAAATATTTCAATTTCAGCAATTCAAAATGAGGAGACTATAAAAGAAATAATTCTAATAAACAATCACGTCAAGCTTCTACAATTACGCTTTAAAGATAAAAACAGCAAAGTGAAATCCGGGAACAATTATTTACTTTTAGTTATCAAAACTAAATTATTATTGGCTTTAAACTAGAAGCAACGTACTTTATATTTATTCAAAATTTACAATACAAACCAGTTGTCGTAAAAGACGACAACGTTACTAGAGCCGACAGATAGTATCCATCCGAACAGAGAAGCTCAAATGCAACAGGATGGGAATGTGCAACCTGTGTGTGAATCCTCCTTTCTCGGGGAGGCCTATGTCTAGCAGTAGACGCTAATGATGATGATACAATACAAAAGATTAATAATAAAGATATAATAAAATAAAATACTCATGAAACAGACTCGGAGGCCGGAGGACTAAAAATAATCAAGAAGTAAAATGTTAGACTGAATTCGGTCGAAATTCTGGTCATAGAAAAAGTCGCAAAAACGGGAACAAATATTCCCGTTTGCGAGTTTTCGTTTCGTAAACAGTTTAAATTACAAATAAATCACATGTAATAGGTTGGTTTCTAAATAAAAGTTTTAAGAGTGATTCACTATAACCATTTTTATGGGATTTAAATTTGATCGAAATTATTGCATAATTTCCGAAAGTGTTTTATCACCATGATATTAATTTTTATCCAAATAAAAACGTTATCCGTCACTAGTATTTAACTTTTAATAAAATTCACTTAATTAAATCAGAAGCTTAGATCATTATATTAACTTCTAACCTCACTCTTACCTATTTGTGTTCTGTGTTCGCATTGGTGGCCGAAGGCTGAGAGACACAGTAAAATTACTAAGCGCTTTGACATAATAACTTCAAGTGACAAGGATGGAAACACGCTAATGATATCACGAGCGTCTATAGGCTGTGGTGATGCTTACTATTAAGCGGTCTACCTATTTGTCGACATGGTCAATAAAAAATAAAAAAAATACCTATCACAATTTTAAAATAACTCCGTCAGAAAATCTCTCGTGCCATGCGCGGCGGACGAGGGAAAGCTACGTAAGCTTACTCGAGGAAGGACATATTTTCATGGAAGAAGTTGCGGGCAGCAGATAGTAGAATATATTTATGATATCTATTATTAATAAATACTATTTATTATTAACTGTAGGTTATGAGCGGAGAAGAATAGTATCTCCCTCTGCACCAGGTGTCGTAAGAGATGATCAAGGTACGGAATCCGACAGATGGCAGTATATCTATCCATATCAGCAGCTTTAATACTATAGTTTGAGGATAGGCAGCAGTAACCTTCCCACATTGCCTGCCCAGCGCAGCAATTATAGAAAAAATACCCCTATCTATGTTCAACAGAGGACTTTCTATGGCTGATGATCTTTAAAAATACGCTCGTTCTAAAATTAGATAATCTATATAAATAAAACTGAATATTGTTAAGTGCTAAACTCAAAAACGGCTTCACCAATTTTAGAACACGGTAAGATTTTCTGAAGAGAAACACAGTGATAGTGTGATTAAAAATGGTGGTAAGCAAAAAAAAATTCAGTCACCGTCGTCTTTTGTTTTATTTTTGTATTTACACTCTCAAGCTTTATTTTTAAACAAACCACGTAAATTGTTAATGGCAAATCTAAATAAAACAAATCAAAACTCACAACGTACCGAAATCAACAGAACACCTGGTTTTCGAAGTCATGGCTGGCTGCTTGTATGTATTAACACAACCTACTTCTTTCAATTGAACTCATTTGTTTCCTTTTTATCCTAGTCCAACATAAATTTGGGTATGGGATGAGTCTCATACTTGCAACTTTGTATAACAATCACGTAAGAGCAGTCTCTGCCTTCATAGCTCACTCCAGACGATATATATTAGGAACAGTGCTTGTCAAACTTCTTGGTTAAGAGTTACTGTTCAGTTTATCTATTTCTATTAGGGGAATAAGAAAAAAGAGAAGACAAAATTTCATCTAGATCAAGCCAACAATATTTTGATTGTTCTTTTGAGTTTCTTTCTTTCTCCTTTATATTGTTAATTAATTGAAATTGATGCCAATTGTCATTTCCTCTCTGGTGTGGTCTCACAGTTTGCCTACTGTGATTGCTTCTTGACATTGATGCCAATTGTTCAGAACTTAGTTCATCTACAGTCACACCATCTGATATGCGCCATCACGTCACGGCATCTTAATCATTTTAACTTTACCATACCTTCACTTTACTAAAACTACTCTTTTCACGTGTCTAAAACAAATCTTTGAGAAGAATTCTTGGGAATTTCTGTTGTCGCGTAATAACTGAACCGTCGAACAAAAATATAAATATTTAAACTACGTTTTAAAGCCGTTAGAACCGTTTTTATTATTAGTAATAATATATACATGGTCATACATCACAATACTCCGTGGTAAGGCGCTTAAAGCCTTTGTGTTGACGACGGACAACTAAGGAATCACAAATATATAATATGTAAATACATATTTTTAACACCCAGACACAGTACAAACACAAAATCTTCATCCACGAACCCTGGCACATGGATCACTAGCATCTGCGCCATCGGGATCGCCATCTGGCAAGTAGTGGTTAAACTCGTCCACGAGTCTATATGGACACAAATTTCTCCGTTCATATCAAAGAAAAATCAACTTTCTTAGACAAGCTAAAAAGGTTTATTTCAAGAGTAGACAGTAAAGAATTCCCTTCAAATAACTAACACGTCAATCAAGTAAAAGTAAAGCAAACTCCGTCTTAAAAAACGTTTAGATCGTGGGTTCGATTCCTACTCAGAGCAAATATTTATATGATGATATTTATGTATTTAAGTAGTATATGTGTGATTTATTTGTTGTCTGATGCCCATAACACAAGTGCTTTAAACCACTTATAACGTAATCAGGTCAATATATGCGATGTTGTGGGTTTTTTAAAGTTAGTATAGTATAAATAAGTTCCACAATAAAACGCGGGTGAAATAACGGGACACAGCTAGTTATACACAAATATTTACTACAGCTGATTGTTTGACAAGCGCATCCTCAGAGGGTAGTTACAATAAAATGCAAACCCGACGATTTGGATGCATTCCAAGTTGGAGAGATGCACAGTACCAACTCGCCGTTGTTTCGCAAAATCAGTGCCAATTCCAAAAAAGTAACCAACAAACTGTTTGATTTTATCACAAGGGCGGCGCGGACAAATTGCTGACTGGGCTTTGTTTAACTTGATGAATTTTGTGTACACAAATAAAATAGTGCGCTCTCATTTTTGTTTGTTCATTGTTGAAGGGTGAATGCGTGCTGGATGAAGTTGTGAAAATGGAAAAGACGACGTGCTTTTTTGTTGTTCAAGATGTTAATGTCTAATAATTTTGTATAACTCTTTACTGGGTCGTTGAGTTTCAAATTTCAAATGAAATAAATTTTGAAATTAAGAGTTAAGATAGTTTGAAACCACAACATAATTTGTCTACCAGTACCCTAAATATTGGCATTTATTTAATGAAAACGCTTCCCGGGTATATAATATAATAATTATAATAAATAAAAAATAATAAATTCCCCAGCTGAGAGGTACCTCCCTCTGTACCAAGTGTCGTAAGAGGTGACTGAGGTACAAAAGCCGACAGATTGGCGGTATATCCATCCGAAACAGTTTAGTTCAAATGCCAAGTATGGGGATGGGCAGCAGCATCCCTAGGCCTTTCTCTAACTTCTCATTTTATATATATATATATATATATATATATATAGATTATTGATATAATAACTACCCTAGTGATATCAATTGTTATGTGTTTTTTAGTAGGGAAGTAAATAAATGTGAAAATGATTCTTTCACAAAAAATGTACTTAGGAAAACCACTACCTAAGCGATTACTGGAAGGACCTTGAGGCACCCTTTTGTGATAAACGCGTAAGTGTAAATACATTTGTCGTCGCTAATGACCACTCGCGACTGACTCAGCTTGACAAACACAAGGGTTTTATTATATTGTTTTGTCATTTTAGTGTAAGTGCAGTGTATTAAGAAGAATGTTATACCATAACAGACAAGCATACAGTCCGTTGTTAGTAAGCGTCTTATAGACGCCCGTAATATCACAAGGATATCACTATTGCGTTGCCAATGGTGTGACTTGAAGGAATATATCACATTACCCAGTAACTTCACTGTCTTTCTCATCTTTCAGGCTGCGATACAGTGTTAATATAAATCGCTTACAGCACTTGTATAAGCCGTGTGGTACTGGCAGAGTAGAATTCACCAGTCATCAGGTTGTATTAGAGGTGACTGTCCCATCAAATAGTAGATCAAATGCACAGGTCAGGCTTCGTCGCGAAAGCTGCGCTCTGCGATTGCTTACACGCTTGCCCAGTTCGGCAATTGTGTGGAAAATTCCCCCTTTCTTGCGGAGGCCTATTTCCAGCAGTGGACTAGCAATAACTTATATATTGTTGATGATGATAAAAGCATTTGTGTTTTATGGACATCAGACAACAAATGAATTACTAATATAATACTAAAATACACATTTAACACGACAGACACAGGACGAACTTAATTATTAATTATACAAATATTAGTTGTGGGTGATGATCGACCCTACGACCTTTGGTTACAGTGTACGCCATCGTGCCCTTTTAAAAAAGGATAGATAAGAAATTTTCTTTGAACTAAGTATATATTTTATATGTTTAAAGTAATCATATACTGCTCCTTTGGCATGCTAATGCGTTGAATAAATTAGGTAATTATGCATATCTCTTATAGAAATCGTCTGCATAATGCAGAATTTTTTCTTTGAAATAATGGCATTATTTATAATGGTATCATCTGTGTTAACTTTTATAAAATAATATGTGAGTAATATTAGTTTGATATTAGAAAGTTAGATGCAAATAAGATAATTTTAGGATTTCGCACCCTTATAAAGAAATATATCTTCATATAAATAGGCCTATCATAGAAACTTTTAAATTGTCAAAAAAAAACAAAAAAAAATCATCACAACGATATCGCTAACGCGTCGCCAACCCTGTGAACTGAAGATGCTATTTCACATTTATCCAGTAATTTTACTGCCTTTCCTACCCCCTAAACTGGGACACAACAATACGAACACTGCGTTTTGGCGGCGGAAGTAGGTAAAAGTGAGGTACCAAGACAAACCTTTGTAGGAGTCCTACAAACGTTTGTCTTGGTACCTCGAGTAAAGTTTCCATTTCTTATGTGCCAAGAGTCGTAGGTCTGATTCCTGCCCAGGACAAATACTTACACGATGAATATTTGTGTTTGTTCTAGCCCTAAGTATTAAAATAATATAGTAATAAATTTACACCACATTTCATACAATGACCTGTGAACAACAGGAAACAGAGGAATGCATATATATAAAAGTAGATGCTGACTGACTGACTGACTGGGATTTTTTTATAACTTTGAGAAGTACTAAGAAAAAAGGGGGAAGACGGGGGTGTTAGTATGAATCTATGCTGTTTTTGAAGTTATTTATAAATAATATTCAGTGTGAAGGTTCTTTATTAGAAGTCAAATAACACGTGAAAAATATTTTTTCGAAAATCATCCCTGAAGAGGGTACAGGGGGGATGCAAAGTATGGAAATTCTACTTATTTTAAAAGTTAGTTCAATAAATAGTTTTTGTCGTACAAGATAGGGAAACTGCTAACATTAATAAGTATCATTCGTATTAGAGTTAAAGATTTTATTTTATACAACTCGCACGTATAGCTTACATGAGCCTTGCAGGAAATCGGTTAAGTTTCCGATGCTCACGTCTTCGGGTCGTCCCTCGCTGGAGATTGGTATTGCGAGTGCAGCTGAGTTTTGAACTTGGTTAATATACCAACTTGCGATGATGGCTAATGAATGTCGCCTAGAATGTATATTAGATCACGCTATATTGCCAATATCTAAATGTTGTTCATTTATTTGTCAGATAATATGGATACATGACTATATATTTCATCCAAATATTGCAGAATAATTTTATTTATCTAGATCATACCAGTCTTTAGAAGTTCATTGCTGGGCATAGGCATTTCCAAGATGAGATAATTTTGCCCATTTTTGGGCAAGTGTGTTGGCAATCGCAGAGCGCAGCTTTCGCGACGGTAATGCTACTGCCAATCCCCGCCCTGTTTATTTGAGCAGCACTGTTACGGATGGATATACCGCCATCTGTCGGTTCTGGTACCTTGGTCGCTTTTTACGACGCCTAATGGAGTGCTAATTTACTCTACCAGTACCTCACGGCAATAATATTTTTAAACCTTTAAGCGTTCACTACTCATAATATAATTACTGTCTTAAGGACTTACTTACGTTACTTGTAATATAATTACTGTCTTAACGCTTTAAAACGCGGTTCGTAATAGCCGTCGAACGATCATAATTGGAAAAAACTCTCCCAAAGAAAGGAAAAATTTCTGCACATAATAGCCGCACGTAGCTGCTGGATTCTGCTACCCATGCCTGTCCTGTTGCATTTGTGCTACGCTGTTTTGGGCGTATAAACCGCCATCTATTAGCTTGGGTACCTCAATCTCCTCTTGTGACACCACATTAAGAAAAAATAGTACTTACTCTTTGTAACAGAGAAACATTGTATTTGGGTATTAAATGTGTATTTAAGTAAATTTGTGATTCTGAAAACTCTGAATTTTGTAACACAAGTTCGTTAAGCATCTTATATTGGAGTCAGGTCAATGAATAAAAAGTTGTGTGAATTAAAAACAAATGGACTTAGTATATAAGAGTGCACGTACTTCGGTTTTTAATTTGGATATATCATATTTAATGCAATGTCTTCATTGATGACTAAACTTCATTGATTTCTTGGTATACTATATGTACATAGTTAGTATATATTGACAGGCCTGATGGCGCTAAAGGTAGTGATCCTATCTTGTGCGCCAAGGGTCGTGGATTCGATTCCCATCTAGAGCAAATATTTATTTATATGGTAATATTTGTGCTGGTTCTGTATCTGGGTGTTAAATATATGTATTTAAATAATACTATTTATTTAAATTTAAATTTTTGTGATTCCTTTGTTTTCTGGCGTCCGTAACTTTCAGCGACTTACCTCGGAGTCAGCTGTGAAATGTTGTGGGAATTTAAAAAATATTACAATGGTAATAGCATAGACACTAGCGACACTTGAACCTTTCTCGTACTACAATTTTTCTATGTTATCTGTGGAAAGAAATAAAGTTAGGCCGTGTCAAGCACATTCCGCATTTTGTTATTAGTTTACAAAAATCCTCATAAAAATGTATATGTATGTGAAGTACGTGTATATACACATGCTTTACATATATATACTTTCTTTATACTTCTTCCCCATCATATCTTTAAAAACATTTCGATTTTCTTGATGATAGTCAGTCACGAGAGATTCTTGAGATCATCCGATAATTTGACACTGAGCACACTTCTCTGGTTTTTACGCGAACTCGTTCACTTTTAAAGCAATACATTTGTGGAATGCTCTTCCTGTGAATGTCAACCATGCGTAGTCAGTGGCCGCATTTTAGAGGACGATGTGAAAGCATTTCCTGTCAATGTTATTGTTGATCGAACAGAAGACTACAGTATTCATTATACCAATATATATGTGTTTATTTTGTAAAAAAAATGAGTTGTATTTTTATTGGTATATAATTTGATTATATATAGCATTAGTATTTAATTAACTTTTTTTTTATTTTCATGAAATAGTAGTCAGTACACATCAACTACCCCATCCCTAGATATTACACTACACATTTTCTTTGTTTGTATATTTCTTTGTTTAGATTATGTTTTTATTTTTCTTAATGTAATTTTATGTTTACAATAAAGAGTATATAATTATACATAAAAACATAAGCGTGTATCACACGTCACATGTCTAAATAATTTTACGTGTATCTACGAGAGCTTCCTAATTACCTACTTCCCAACAAATCGTTTCAAAGATTTAATTGCCTCTCATTTCTATTAAGCACCGACTGCCTTCTATCGCGGAGTGTACTACAAACTCCAGGCAATTATTTGAAGTTCAAAGTTCATTCAAAGGGCGAACTCTCAAGTGTCACTGGTCTTAATTAAACTGGCAGTAATGATGATGAAGAAATTAAATTTATAATGACAGTAGTCGCGTGATCTGATATTCATTTATACTTATTTGATATGTTATGTAAGAGGGAAGGGTTTTTAAAGTAGCCAACTCGAAACTCAAATGACTTCTTGAATGGCTTGTCCGAATAAATAGTTCTTACTAAATATATAAAGTCAAACTGGCCTGATGGTGCACATATGTAAATCTTCACTCAGAACAAGCATTTATATGACGAATATTTGCGATTGTTCTGTGTCTGGGTGTTATATATGTTTTTAAGTACTATATTTATGACTCCTTTGTTGTTTTATATTTTTTATATAATTGTTATTTAGTACTAGTAAAACTGAATACTATTATAATTTCTCATATTGATTTGTTTATTATTCTAATAAACAAATCAATCTAATACTTTTTCGATGGCTTCAAAACGCAATTTATTCCTTTTTTATAAGTTCACACAACATCTATACATTGATCAAAACCCGACATAAGTCGTTTAAAGAAATTGTGTTGCGGAATTCAAACAACGCAGGAATCACAAATATAATACTTAAATACATATATTTAACACGCAGATTAAGAACAAACACAAATATCAATACATAGACTTCATACTGTTATATTATATAGTCTACGCTTCGATTACCTTAAAATCCCACTGTTGGACATAGGCCTTCCCAAGATAGGGGGATTTTTGCTCATATTTGCCGCGCTGGGCAGGCATGGTAGTAATTGCAGAACGCAACTTCGCGACGAGGATGCTCCTGCCCATCTCCATCCTGTAGCATTTAAGCATTGCTGTTTCGGATGGATATACCGCCGTCAATCGGTCCGGTACCTCAGTCGCCTATTACGACACCTGGTACAGAGAGAGGTACTACTCTACACCACCGGTTCCCCACGGCTGTTTTCGATTACCTAACGGCAGCCATTTTCACGAGCGACAAAGACGGTGACTTAGATGGAGCTACGTTCTATGTATATTATTATTATATTATAAATTTCCTAGTGCTGCTAGCGTAACTTGTAAGTGGCCCTCTAATTAATGTATATTAATTACTAGAATTCATATGAGGCTTGGAGTGAGTTGTATTTAACTTAAAGACGCCATTCGACTCGGCAAATAAGGCAAGCTAATTAACAATAATCAAAGATGCTGATGTTCGTGTAGGACGAACAGATTGAGGTAATGGATCTGAAGGTCCTCATAAATCGGGTCCAAGAGGGAATAATCGCTAAGACATCAATATATTTTGAAGTGTATCTGCGATCAGTTAGAATTCCTTAATGAAGTCTATCACTTTGCCCAAGAATCACCGGATGACGCTTTCGGCAGTGAACCTATCTTGTACATCTATGGTCGTAGATTCGATTGTTTCTTTGACTAGGTCAATTAACATGCCTGCAGGCTTGTATGTTGACCTGGTCTGCAATCACAAGGATATCGCTATAGTATTGCCAACCTCCCTATGTACCAGATGTCGTAAGAGGTGACTAAGGTACTAAAACCGACAGATGGCGGTATATTCATGCAAAAAAAAAAATTCTAATGTACAGGGCGGGAATGTGCAGGGCAGAGAGCGCAGCTTCCCCGTCGCTAAAGCTGCGCTCTGCGATTGCCAACACGCTTGCCCAGCGCGGGAATTATGGGCAACTTACCCCCTTTGGAAAGGCCTATGTCCAACGGTGGACTTTTAATAGCTGGTATGATGATGATGATGATTGCGAACCTTGCAGCTTGAAAATATCGCCACAACGGCCACGACCCAGGTATTTCATTGCCTCTACTCGTATAATACTTCAAGCTAGAACAAAGTAATACAACCTTTGCAAGAGGTCTACCTCATGTTATGACAGGCCCGATGGCGCAGATGGTAGTAATCCTGTCTTGTGCACCAGGGGTCGTGGGTTCGATTCCCACCCAGAACAAATATTTATATGATATTTGTGTTTGCTCTGTGTATGGGTGTAAAATATATGTATTTAAGTAGTATATTTGTGATTCCTCTGTTGTCTGGCTTTCGTAACACAAGTGCTTTAAGCGACTTACCACGGAGTCAGGTCAATGTATGAGATGTTGTGGGAATTATTATATTATGATTATTATTATTATATAAACGATCATTTTATTGATGTGTTTTTGTATTTTTATCTAAGCCTGGGTGTTAAATATTTATAATAATATAAATATTAATTCACACAACATCTCATACATTGACGTGACTCAGAGCTGAGTCGCTTTTATCACTTTTGTTACGGACGTCATATAACAGAGGAATTACAAATATAATATTTCAATACATATTTGCAAATATTCATCATTATGGTGATGATGTCACATCAGCCAATGGAAGTCCACTGATGGACATAGGCCTACCCAAGAAAGGAGGAATTTTGCCTCTAATTGCCGCGCTGGCAAGCGTGTTGGCAATCGGAGAGCGCAGTTTTCCAGGGATGCTAATGCCTATCCCCACCCTGTGCACTGTGCATGTGTTGAGCTTCACTGCTGTGGATGAATTTATCGCCACCTGTTGGTTTTAGTACCTAAGTCACCTCTCACGACACTGATACAGGGAGTAGTACTATTCTACACTGCCGGCACCTGACGACTATTATAATAATAATTTAACATTTATCATATAAATATTTGTCCTAGGTGGGGATCGAACCCACGACCCTAAACAAAGGGCAGTAAGTAACATCTACACCATCGAGCACATCGCAAAATGAGTAATAGCTTTAATGTATAAGATTTATTAATATGTCGTTCTACGTAATTTCCCGGCGTCAAACGCAGACGTGCTTTACAAACTTGTTATCAGAATTATGTAAACCTTATTTTATTTTCATTCAGCGTTAAAAATGGGAAATTAATCGGGCTGACATTGACAGTTTTCTTTTAAACAAATATAATGGCACACAGCTTGAAATTGATTTATTGACATGTAATTTTAAATTTATTTTTTTATGTTTTGTTACATCTTATATTTTATTTATTGTAATAATAATAAATGTTTATTTGTTTTAAATATTATGGATATGTTACTGGCCAGAACCGTTTACAGAATAAATGAGTTTTGCCTAGGCTGAACTGTAATAATATTTATTTCAATTACGCAGTATTTTATTCGGGTTATCTACTTATTTTTGCTTTTTACATATACTGTAATGTTTTGACTAGGTCATACTAGTTTAATCTTTTGTTGAGTGTATTTTTATCAGGATTAACTAGTTTGGCCTAGACTAAACTGGTTAGTTAATCATATCAGGTATATGAAGAACTAGTTTGGCCTAGAAAAAACTAGTTTGTCCAGAAATCGGGTTCGGCCGGTACAAGATACATCAAATTCTAAATCTAGATATTCCAACTGAAGATAGGACGGTGTATGGCTCAGAAACTAGCAACGGGTAGCAGCAGTCTCTGCTATTCCGCAATATAATTAAACTAGTGATAGACATAAAATAAGTTGACAGGAGAACAATAAATAATACAATCATATTTATAAAACACTTAATATAAAACTTAATCCGATATAATGAAATTTGTTTAACTTTTTTAAATTTAAAGCTTTAGCTTTGAATGGAAGTCAATGTGGGGCGCATCAGAGAGCATCACATGATTCAATTGCGTATAGCCGTTTATATTTATTTGTGTATTTTAATGTTACAATATCTTAAATTAAAGGATATAATTGAAGAGGCGATATAAGTAATAATATAAATAACTTTATTCAACAACAAAAGGTAACTTAAACTAAAATACATTTCGACACTTAGGTACCTAAACTAGGTCTAGCCTGTAAACTTTAAATATCGATTCATTTAATATTCAGAGATGTTTCTCTGTTTTATGTTTTATTTTCAAAATCTTTATTAATAATCCATAATATTTAAAAACCACCCTTAAAAAAAAAATTAAAAGAAAAATTTAAAGAGGAAGATAAGTAAACGTCACTTCATTCCATCAATTTGTGTAAGGCTGCTCGGTTCTTCAGAGAGGAACGTTAATTCCCCACTCAAGGGCCGTTAGGGACGGCAAATGGAGTCGGAATTATTTCAAGTGATTAGCGAGAGCATCAACATTGTAACAGCGGTTACCAGAATACCTATTTTAACATCAGGTAGACCTCATATAACATGAGGTAGACTACATTCATTGGTATCTCACTCTCACCTAAACCTACCGCCAAATAGCAGTGTTCCGCATTAGTAAGTTCCGGTTTGAGGGTGAGAGAGGCAGTATAATTACTCGGTAATGTGACATAATTTTAGCAACGTTGTGCGCCGCTAGTTGCTAATAATAATAAAGGATTATCCTTAACATTCAGTCACAGAACAAACACAATATTTTTTTTTACTACTAGATTAGACTAGGCTAGACTAGACTACTATTTAATATTAGACTAGGTTGACAAACAATCATACAGTCCGCATAATATCGCATCAGCTTCATGTTACAGCAGCATATAGATATCTATAGCGCGTTGCCAACCTTGTGACTTGATCATATGATGCCACATTACCCAGTAATTTCACAGGCTCTCTCACTCTTCAAATAGGAACATACGAACACTCCTATTTACCAGTGGAAATAGGTGTGAGTAAGATATCATTGCAGACGACTTTTCTATGAGATCTACTCCTATGATATTAGAACACTTACGTCAAATGCAAAACATTATCTTATAAAATTATTCATTATAATAAAAAATATTGGTTAGATGAATTTTTAAATACGAAATTCATATATTTTTCGTACTACTAGAAATGTGAAAACAGTTTTACCTTACGCAAATATATTCGCGTATATTTCTAAATTAATTACAAGTTTTAATAACTTTAAAACTGGGTAGATTTGACTGTTTACAATTAACAGTTGCGGCATGTTATCCAAACCGACGAAAAGTGAACACGTAAATGTTAGAAAAGTATTGTATATTTCAAATCAAATAATGTGTATTTATTTTTTTCAGGTATGTACCACAATGCGGTGTACGACAATCACTTCTGAGGTTTGGTTACTTGTAAGAATTAAATAAAAAATATGTTTTATTTCACGGCAGAGAAGTACAGTACTTTCCCTGTACCAGGTGTCGTAAGAGTCGACTGAGATGCAAGAACTGACAGATGGCCGGTATTTTTAGCAGTATTCCCATCACGCAAGCTGCTCTCTACGATTGCCAATAAGCTTGTCTAACGCAACAAGTATGGGTATATTTCTCTCTTTCTTCCAATAGCTGATATGATAAAGAATTCAACTTTATATTCTTCTAAGTATCAAATTCTATTAAGAAGTTAAGTTAAAACAAAGATTAACGTTATTGGTACACTA
Organism: Heortia vitessoides; assembly: GCA_020976665.1. Classification (NCBI taxonomy): domain Eukaryota; kingdom Metazoa; phylum Arthropoda; class Insecta; order Lepidoptera; family Crambidae; genus Heortia; species Heortia vitessoides. Next base: position 15,861,108 of record JACJUM010002971.1, read on the forward strand.
GCTTTCCAACCGAGAAATCGTCTGCATCATTATCACATCGTCAAGGACTCCTTTTTCAAAGAAGAATTATATTTTGCTCCTTGGCAACTAATTTGAACAAAATGTCGTGTCAATTCCGTTGGGAAAATTAAAAGCCAGATGTATCCTGCAGAAACATTCTATCAGGATAAAAATTACATATGTGTTGATCCAGACGATCAATAATATCTTAGGCAAATTTCATGCAGATCTTTTTAGATGTACCTGCGTAAAAGAGTCACAAGGATACTTACAACCCTTCACGTTTATGTTATTAATAGGGTTGAGACAGTATGGACTGTAAAAATGTCAATTGTTACAAGACATTGGCCTACCCAAGAGAATTTGGTCGATTTTTGTCCATTATTGCATGTGTCATTGTAATAACATCGTAGCTTCACGACTGGAATGCTGCCGCCTATACCCGTCCAGTTGCACCTGAGTTATGCTATTTCAGAATTGATATCATCATCATCTGTCAGTTTTAGCGTCACAGTCACTTTTTACGATACCTTGTACGGAGGAAGGAGTTATTTTACTCTTCCGGTACCTACGTCATACGTTGCGTAATTGTAACGTTTGTTTTATTATTAACTAGCAACGCTCCACATTTTTGCCCACATAACTTCCCTTCCCGAGATAATATAGAGATACAATATCACTTGCAGATAATGTTATTTTCCATTTATGAAAAGATTTTGAAATTAATTAGGTAACTTCTGAGTTTATCTGTTTCAAACGTACAAAAATGCAAATCCTATTTACTTCTCTTTAAGTAGCGATTTCTTTCTTTATTTTATTTTTTTCATACCACAACCTATTTTACTTGATAAAGAAGTAGCTTTCTGATGTTAAACTATAAGCAAACATATAACAATCAAATATTAGTACAGAAAACACGTAGGTACTATTTAAAGAGGTATTAATAAAATTATATTAAATAAGAATTTCATAATAAGAATTCATTAGTACATTTATTAAAATCTTCAACTTTTTATTTCATAAATAAAATGACTCGTCTATTTCAGATCTTACTAAGATGTGTACCTTGAGTTTTGTAAATTCAAATATTTTTTTTCGTAAATTGCATTTCACAACGAATTACTGGTAAAGGTAAAGGGCAAAGGTTTATTTATATAATAAACCCTTTTAAACTGCCTTCTTAAAGTGGTTACTTATTTATTTAGTACTTTTAAAGGAGTTACTTGAAGACTTAAAGTCAAAGGTGTATAATCGAATCCAAGCTTAATTAAAGTCGAGCAACGTAATGCTGAGGGTTATACCAAAGGTGAGTTAATAGTTAGATAATTTATTAATTATTAAAGGAAGACCTCTGTTGGACATAGACTTCCCCAAGGAATAGGGATTTTGCCCACAATTGCTGCGCTTGGCAATTTAACATCTGACTAAATTCACACGTTTCTATTCGCAATCTGTCGGTTCCTGTACCTCAGTTGCCTCTTTTCTTATAAGCCACTCGGTACTCAAGTGGCTTTTAAGATGTTGTAAACTTAATGAATGAACTTCAAATTTTAACTACAATTATGGATTAGGCCCTAACGAAATATAAAACCTATTGCTATAGGTATTAATGAATTTAGCCATTACCTAGCAAAGGTAATGGCTAAATTCCTGTCAAATTAATTACCGTGGGACTTTCCCCGTAGCTAAAGGCGTGGAACCCGCTTTCGTTTGGGGTCCAATGACTAATGACGCGTTTTAATGGGGCGATTATACCAATTGCCCCACTACGGACTTTATAATTAGGTCAAGACGGTATAATCAATTTGAGTGCTGACACGGAAATCAAATAGTTAAAGTAATTAACTATATTTGGTAATTATAATTACTTAATGGAGATTATAGTATAGAGATCCATAGAGTCTGCCTACCCCGAGGGGACACAGGCATGATGTATATATGTATGTAATGGATTAATTAACGTTTAAATAATATGCCAATATATTAAAAAAAAAAAAAATATTTATTGTTATATATTTAAGTCAGTAAATAAGCTAATCTAATAAATTTCCGTCGCAATGCTATGCAACGGAAAAAGCGTTTGCCATCACGCTTCCCCAGCTTTGCAATTATGGGCGAATCCCCTCTTTTTTGAGGCATATGACCAGCAGTGAGCGTTTTACGGCTGCTAAAATGATGTTATTGTTTTACAATTATAAAAAATTTGCCAGTATTAAGTACGTCAGACAATAAAGATACCTAATAGGTCGTTTATAAAAACTTGAATTTTAGAACATTTTTTAAAACGAGCAAGTAAGCTGTCAGGCAATAATGTTACAGTGGAGTTTAGTTAGTAAGTAGCCATTAAATTCTAATCAGATACTTATGCAAGTCTTGCATCATTACACTAGCGTATTTGGAGGAATGCCAGCAAAGAATTGCGCGTTGCCAAGTAAATAGGTTTTATTCTACTTCCTCATCATTTTTAATGGAAAATTTTCGCTTGCACATGTTTGGTTACATGATAAAAAATACATGAAACTTTTCGTTTGTAAGTAAAAAACATTGAATCATGTGTTATAGAGTTTATCTTTAAAATAACTCAGACTGAAACAAATTCGTCCTATCAGGAATGAATTTAGCAGTACTGCCAAATAACAAGGGTCAAACACCTTCTACATAGGAACACAAACGTTTAGACAAATGTCATTACAAAGATATCGCTATGTCGCCACACTTGTGACTTAAAGATAGTCTCTCATATTACCCAAACGGAATACAACTATATAAACACTTTCATTTGGCGGTAGAAATAGGTGAGAGGTACCAATTCAAACGACCTTTGTAGGAGGTTTATTTTTAAATACTTAATTAAAAAATACTTAACATTTATGTTATTATAGCTAAGAAAATTACAATGTTGCAAAAAGTAAAAATTAAACAAACTGCCAAAAAATATTACAGAAAAAGAATATATTTTCTTTCTCTGGCTATGTTATGAGTTGTATGCATATTTGTGATTTATCACACACACCGGAATTTCTTAGCAAAGTAAAATATAAAAATAAGAGTTTTAAGCCGTTAATAAGTATATTTATTATCAATCGAGTGAATTCATTTATTTATGTTCTTATGTATTATATATGTATAAAAAAAACCTAATATTTAAGCTATTGCATTACTATACATTAGGTTCCAACAGGCAACTATTAGATCCCTATCAGGCATTTAGCGGTACTCGTACCATCATTACACTGCGTTTGGACCCCAGCCAAGAGCCTCCTGGAGGTGTTGCCAAGAGACCACAATAAGCAAATAGTTGCATTCGTATATACATCAGATCATTAACATCTTTCAGGATTACGACATTTATTCATTTCTATTTACAAGCTTATAGCAAACTTAAGTGCAAGCATCACTATAGTCTATTGATCCTGGTGTTAGTGCTAAAAGAATCAAAACGATATTCTGTCATGTTCAGAATGTTATCAATACTTTCACTGCATTTCACCTTTCTAATTAGAACATATTGAAAGGCCTAAAGGCGCAGACGGTAGTTTCCTATCTTGTGAGCCAAGGGAATATATCATATAAATATTTCTGCGTGGGTGCGACCTCCACCCAGAAATATTAATATGATATTTTTATATTTGTATTTATTCTGGATCTCGGTGTTTAATATATATGTGATTCTTCTGTTGTCTAATATCCGTAACACATATTATTTTAGCAACTTATCTCGCGGTCGGGATATTGTTTTAAACTATTATTATAATTTTTAGATAATTTCCCAGCATTATCTTTTGTATAGAGGCAGAAATATGTGAGTTTGGTACTAGAGATGACTTCTATAAGAGGTCTACTTCAGCAATCGATGATATTTATAAGCCTTAGTAGTTTGAACTTATGGGTCATTCATTGTTAGCTCGTCAATTTAGCTAGAACAACAAAAAACATACAAAAGAATTCGCAAGCGTAAATACACTATCTTATATATTGACAAAATTTAAAACGTTATTAATACTTATTATTAGTATTTAATCTGAATATTTAAATTCAGCTTTCTATTTAATGTCTATTCAATGAGAACGCACTAATGTCTCCGTACTATATAACTTAAGAAGAAAGATTTATTAATACATACATTTGGTCTATTATCAGGATGTATATTCTCAAAAACGTTTCTACAGTAATACCCAAAAAGCATAATCTCGAGCCGAGATCTGTAAACGGTGATACGTCGGTAATCGTGAGCTAGTCCAACAAAACAGTCAGCTAAATAACACAAAGCAAGGTGCGTTCGGTTATGCGCCTAATTTAATTTGGACATTACAGAGGTAAATTATTTTCGAGCATCGCCATTACTGCGACCCGGAGGGACGCGGATGCCTTCCTAAATGCCGTTTGTGTTGTATTCTTTACCCGATGTTTGGGGATGTTTACATATTTGATATCTGAACCAGTTTGTTGTGCTTATATCGCGCGAATGTAGGGAGCACCTAATAATGAATAGGATGCGACCTTGGTAATGTTTGAGTGCAATATATCTCAGGGCTGTTTCCGTTTTGTTTGGTAAATAAACGTGACTGTTTTTCTGTTATTTTGTCGCACTTTTTTTTATATTTGGCTCAATTGGCAAATACTTTGGGAAGTAAGCGGTGTAATTAAGCCCATATCTAATACTACTAAACTCGATACTGCGGGTGCGGTAAAACTAGTGTTTATACTCCACTTGAAGCGGACTAAACCTAAACCAACTCAGGGTCACTTAGACTTCAATAGGCCTTGAATGAATAGTTATTAAATAGTTATTATTTTATACCTAATTAGGAATTTACACGTCTTCAAAGATCAGATTTTTCGTTTTCTATTAATGAAGTTATCCAGATAAATAGTGTTTATTTAAATTTTAATTGTTTTCTCTCGGAGATTGATATGATTATGAAAAAATATATTACACATAGTACACCGGATGTTAACGCATTACATTCAGCATCGTTTTTTTTAACTTAGCATCTGAACCTCAGTTGCCTCTCATGACGGTGAACTGCAAGGAGTACGGTATTACTCTGCCGGTACCCGACAGTAAAATTACAAACAAAATACAGAAAAGTACTAAGCAAAAGCCTTGTTAATATTTTTATATGTACTTGTGAATATTTTAGGATATATAAATTATAATACATTTGTTTTACAAAATAGCTCCAAAAGTAACGCTACGCAAAAACGCTATGGGTCGGATACCAAACACAAAGGCGCGTTTTGACTTCTTTTGTTAGCCCTCAAAAATATTACGCGCGCAATAATAAAGAGACTGCTTCCATCTGTTTTGGCTTACGTCCAGATTAGAGGGCACATTTTTTTAATGTAGAACTGATGTACATTAAAATGAAATGTGTATATATGTGTGTTAAGATTGATTTTACTCTTTCTCGGTCTTTCATTAAACACTAATATATATATAGACTTGTTATTTGAGAGAAAATAAGATGGCCAAATGGATTATAAAAATTAGTTGTGGCTGTGAATTTTATTTAATACGAAATTAAAAAAATGTTTTCTATGAGATAAAATTACTTTATCCTTTAGCTATCAGGTGAAAAGCAAGACAGAAGAATAACTTGAAGATATTGACGGGCTCGATGGTGCATACGGATGTGATCTTACTAGTGCGCCATGGGTCGTGGGTTCGATCCCCATCTAGGACACATATTTATAGGCTGTGTGTGTGTACGTAATGCGTTCAGGTATTAAATATGTATTTAAGTATAATATATTTTATTCATTTGTTTTTTAAAGTTGTTGTGATTCTGTAGACGACAAAATAGATGGATTTTGAGGACGATAGAGTCGGGTCAATGTTGTTTTCTTTTTAGATGTATTTTTTTTTAACTCTTATTTTGACAAAATTAATCTGCACTTCTATAGCAGGAATTAGCTGGTTCTCCGCTACCTATTACGCACAGTAACAGACTGGCCTCTTCTTTTGCCCTGGTACCGCTAACACTGGCATGATATCAGTCAATATTACAAATAAAAGCGAACAAGTAATTTTACGGAGAGTAAGTGTCCATGTCGCGTGATAAATGACTAGTAACAAATTGAAAACTATAAAGACGAAACTGACTAAAATCCTTCACTTATTTAATATTTTAAATGAGAATATTTTTGAGTATATATGTAGTAGATTTATGAATGTAATTATTTCCTTTATATTTATATATATGTATATCATATATATATATATATATAATTTTCGTGCGAATAATAATTAAAAATAAGTAAAACTATAACACGCAGTTAATCAGAATTGCGGATGCAACTTGTCAGGCGTTAGGGGCGAAAAAACACTCATCATTATATTTTAGGCAAATCTATCTAAATTATAGCATATTATTGTAAAGTTTCATTATAATCAATTACTTAGGATTTGCGCGAAAGACCAAAAAAGTACACACACACTTTCTCCTTTTTATATTTAAGTGTGTATGTTTGTTGCTCTTTCTGGATATCTAGTAATTATACAAGATATCCTTAGGGATTGAGAATGAAGTAGTTAGGAACATTAAACCTAGATTTTATATCATCTGTTGTTTTTAATTATAATTTCGTTCTCATTATAGATTTAAAGGCCTCGTGCATATAAATTGAACGTTTTAAATGTATTTACAATAACATAGAGGTTTCAAAATGAGAATGAGGCTCATCTGAAATAACAAAAAAACATTGATTGGCAGTCTGAAGTTCACTAATTAATTTTCTTTATAATCAATAATAGAGCCAGACACGTAGACTGATAAATGATATTGCAATGCATCGAATTTTATCAATGGCAAATTGAGAATTCATTATACCATCTCTTATATATTGACTACGGGCATCAGACAACAAAGGAATTCATCATTATCATTATCATCATCATCATAGCAGCCGTCGAACGTCCACCGCCTCCTCCCCAAGCGGATTGACCTCCCCAAGAAAGATGGAATTTTGCCTATAAATAATTTTCGCGCTAGACAAGTGTAGCGTCAAACGCATAGCGTAGCCTTGCTATCTATACCCGTTCTGTTGCATTTAGGTTTCGCTGTGTCAGCATCTGTCAGTTTTACCACTTTAGCCGCTTTCTGCGATACCTGGCACCGTGAAGGACACTGTTCTACTTTGAAGGAGCTCCACAGCTGACAGATGAACACAGGAATTACAAATACACCTAGATACCTACACTTTACTTTTTGCTTTACCGCGAAACCCTTAAGAAATTGCTGGTTTCGTGGGTATAATAAGCAAAACCTACAATCGTGGTGATCGCTTTTTAGGGCATTGAATATTTAATAATAAATTCACGACTCTGTGATAAATGACTTGTATTTCTGATATTAGACAATATCAGCAATATAGAATAAAGTAATGTGTAATGCCCATGTTGTATCCACTCCAGTTTTAGTTGATACACAAAACCAATGGCCGATAGAGTTGGAAGGTTTGGGAATCGAGACCACGTACCGGCGCACGCAGCGTAGGGCGTCCACCTGCAAGATGGGCAGACGATCTGACTTAATCCGCAGGATCGCGCTGAACACGGGCCGCATACATGCGGTCCTATTGAAAATTTCTTAGGGAGGCTTATCTCCAGTAGTGGATATCTTATGGCTGATATAATGATTATGATGCCCGGAATAAGCTGATATGATGATATAATGACTCTGACTCTTCTCTGACTCATGACTCTTTCTGATGAGTTACTCAAGCATTTGTGACAACATAAGACAACAAAGAAACCTTTCTTTTTTTTATTAGACCAGGTCGACCAGCCCACGACCTTGGCGCGCAAGAGAAGATTACTACCTCACTACCATCTGCGCTATTAGGCCTGTCAAACTATTGAAGGAGTACAACACATTGGTGGGGTTGACTTGGCTGGTACGTTTGATTCTTTATATCGAACGCTGTTCCGGGTTTATCGCTAGTATTTGTCGATCTCAAATACTTGAAATTGCATAAATAATACTTAGTTGTTCTACCGTCATGAAAATTATACAGAAGATATTACACATTAAAACACTTGTGCTGTAGATATCACGAAACAGAGAAATTATGAATACAATATTTTAAAAAACACATTCATCACATAAATGACTGTACTGGGTGGGGAGTGAACCTACGACCGCTCACAAATGAGATAAGGACATCTCTGAATGCGCCATCAAGTCAGCGGGGAATGTGGTGAACGAGATTACAAAATTGTAATAAGAAGTATAATATTTAACAGTTTACATATAATGGTTCAATAGACGCATATGGACGAGCGCTTCAACAGCGGAACCTAGGGAATAAAAATCGGCACAATACACTTACATTTGTGGTATACTCGAATGAATAAGTATACCACAAAACACTATAGCTAAATCAACACACAGACATGCCAATTATGCTTTATAAAACACCCAACAGAAATATGTTACGGCCTCAAATATTTCTCTGCGGAAATGGAATTCCTGACCTTCCCCACTGCAGCCATTAAGCTGGCTAATGGATCTATATTTTTTGTTTGCGCAAACGACATATGCGAAGGACGTTTATCACGGTGGGAGGGAAAGAGAGCAAAAATTTCAACTGCCATATAGGGCAGTATATTTTCACACGGCTATTCTGTAGGACTGTTGGACGGGGTGTTTGGCAACTTGGGGTTTTTTAATAATCTGTTAACAAATGTGTATGATTAAATTTAAAAGGTTCATATTAGACAATTTTTACAACTCGATCCTGGCAGCCGTAGACCGACTTCTGTTGGACGTAGATTTCCCTAAAAAAGGGAGAGTTTGCCTATGACTGCGGCGCTGAGCAGGTGTGGTCTCAATCGCAGAACGTAGCTTCGGAAATGCTGCTCTATACTGATACATCTAAGCTACGCTATTTTGGGTTAATATGTTGCCATCTACTAATTGATACTTCAGTTGCCTCCTAAATCTGAAGTGAAAGTAATTCTCAGGGCAAGGGAATTCTTTATAAACTTTAAAAAAAGAAACGGATCTTTTGATGTGATTGTGTCCCCTAAGAACTATATTTGAAGTTATAATTATAATAAAACCTTAAGGTAGAATTAAATAATTTGGGTTACGTAAGAGGCGATAGATGACGGTACAATAATCTAAAACAATACCTCAAATGCAAATAGAATAAAAATTGACCACAGCATCTTGTACTGAATATAGATCTCAAATAAAAAATTCAAAGAGGCAAAATATGCAGGCATAACAAGACACAGCATAGCTTAATGCAACAGGACAGGAATAGACTTAGCAATTTACCCGGAAAGCTACATTCTGCTGTTGCCACTTCGCTTACACATTATTTCAAATATGGGTAAAAAATCTTACTGATTGATACAATTGGAAATATCTTGTTAAATCTTATGTTCATCAGACTATACTGTATATTGTCACATAAGTTCTAACACCGTGTAAGTCAAAGTTGGTCACTTAATAATTAAGCGCAATGATAACACGATATTACACTTCTAACGCTCCAGTAAACGTTTTATACCGTGTATTTTTTGAACGAAATCTATTTTGCCCCAACTAAATGCACAACCAATAAGTTTTACAATGATTTTATGGAACGTGCAATGTTTTCCCAATTGTACAAAGTGTCAACATTTTGACTTACGCTGTGTTAGAACTAAATCGACGATATGTCCTATGGCTGACGACGACACGATTAATAAGAAAGAATGTAGTGAGCATCTCTCGGTATCAAGAGATGCTGACAAGCAGAAGGTCAGGTCAGGTCAATTAAGTTCCTTGCAGGTTCTCTACGTAACTACCAGACAATGATCATCCATTGCGACAGCTCGTTGTAATAAACTATTCAGTGGCCAGAAACTGTCTGTCGAGAACAAGTAGAACTCAAGTTACTACAAGTTGCATATTTCAAATTCATTTATTTTTAAATAGACCTGTCCAGTACCCATGGGATAGTGTACAGAGCAGAATAGTACCTTTCTCTGTACCAGGTGTCGTAAGGGGTGACTGAGGTACCGGAACCGACAAATGGCGATATACCAATCTCAAAAAGCGCAGCTTAAATATTGCAGGGTGGGGGTGGGCAGCAGCATTGTCGTCACTAAGTTGCGCTCTACGATTGCCACCACCCCGACTCAGCGCGGCAATTATAGGCATGATCGAAGTGATATGGGCAGATATGGGCAAAATCCCAAATTTTAGGGATGCCTATACCGAACAGAGGACTTTAGATGCCGGACATGAAGAAATTGACTTGTCTCAGATACTTTTAATTTTACTACACAAATTACTGATGACCCTGATGACCTAATGACCTAATAGAACACAAATCAATTAAACAAACAGGTTATTGAGTAGCCCACTTTAAAACTATTCTGCCGGCAGCAGACGGGTTTTAAAACTAAGTTTGCTCCAGGTTCATTACGCGAGCCACCAGACGATGTCTAGCGCAATAATCCATTTTGACAGTCGACTGAACATCCCAACTCATACTGTGCACAAATTCTTGCATCTCCGAAATCTTTGGATAAGGGTTGTTGCCTGACGGGCTTGACGGAGCATTTGGTATTTTACGTAGGTTCGTGAGTTCTATTTCGGTCAAGGTCAAATTAATGTAGTTAACATGTATTTAGGTATTATAATTGTCATTTCACTATTTTAATGATATTCCTAATAAAGTGCTTTAAGTTACTTACTTCGGAGTCAGGTTAACGTTTAAAATATCATCATCATGATCATGAGATATGGTGTAAATGTTATTATCATACATATAGAAAAGTAAATGCATTTCAAAACAGAGTATATAGCAAGCCTAAAAGGGCGAAGTCTCAAAATTTTCCTATATTAGCGTTATTTTAACAGTATATACTAATATTATTAATGCGAAAATGTTTCTGTCTATTTTTTTGGTTTGTGTGTTTGTTGGTCTGTTCTTTATGCTTCTGCAGTTATCCACCTATTATGGCTCGATCCCTTGGAAAGGACATAGCTTTTGACTGCTTCAGATTTTTAGCATATAATGTTAAGAATAATAACTAACTGGCTAATATGAAATAAAAAAAAACATCTGAAATTATATATATGTTTATATACATACTGGTATTAAATATACTTGTAGTCAAATTATATATGCATTACGTATGTAACAGTATAAAATGTAGATATTGAGATCTCTTGTCATTTTTTTTTATTTCTTAAAACAAATGTAGTTTTGTTTTGCAATAAATATTTCTTCTCGGCACACATCTGGAAAAATGTAATTGTATATCATAAAAGAGCGGTATCTCGAAAAACCTTGCTCAAAATAGAGTCACCAAAACTTATAATGAAAAAATGTATCGTAGTAAATGGAAATAAATATTAATAATAAAAAAATAAGCCAACAACCAACAGAAGCGTAAATGCTGCAATTTGTACATTTACTCTCACCCTCGATTCTATTATAGAAATTGCAACGTACCACAGACTAAAGCAAACAAAGAAAATAGAACAGCACTTTATAGTTTTAATAATAACGAAATTTAGTCGCACGTGCATTGTGCAGGTAAGCATTTGGAAGGCTGCAGGCGAAACAACGCTGGATATTGGCGCGGTAAATCTTAGGAGGGTATTCTGTGCCAAAAAAGTCCGCTCTGTAGACTTTCGCCTGTCAAACGGATACTAAAAGTAATACACAAATAGAGAAGAGTATTTCTTATCTTTTTTTATCTGTGGATAACAAAAACAAATCCTTATGCCTTTCATGTCCGTGCTCTACAAATAAGGGGAATTTTACCCATCACTGGAGCAAGGCAGGCGTCGTGGCAATAGACCGTAGCTCCGCAATGTGAATGTTGCTGTCCAACTTCGCTGTAAATAATCTTCTATACAATATATCGTAAGAGTCGACCTAATCTCCGGAGTCGATAGATAGCAGGATATTCATTCAAAACAGCGTAGTTTAAATGCGTCTCGAAGGTACGCGTTTATCGCATTTTGTAATTTTGTTTATTATCTAGGAGACCAAGCAAACGTTTTTCTATCTTAACTATGAATCAAATTGGTTAAACTATTAAAACTTATATATACCTAATACCGACCAACTCTTTCAAACAATATTTGCAACGCACTTCCTGTCAACCGGGCCAACTGTAAAACGTCCGACACTGTCAAACGTCATTAGCTTACTTTAAAAAAAGATAAATTGTTGAATTGTTTAAGTTCTATAAATTTCCATTTTTCCCAGTAGCAAAATGCTTTTCTTTCATAAGAAACTTCATGTCAATAAGAAACAAAACAAAAAAGAATCAGCGAAATCCGTGCAGCCGTTCACGCGTGATGCCGTAAGGGAAGTAGGGATCCATGCTTTTGTACATAAATAGATTATGTACACGAACATTTAATTACTTAAGCTAACAAAGAATCTATGATAATAAGCACCTCGCCTAACATAAACCGACCCCACCCAATTTCCGCAAAGCCCTAGAATGACGGCCAATAGCTAGATAGCCTAGGCACTAGGATATTGGAGCTCTTATCGAAGATCTAGTTCATTTTAGATGACCAAGAAATATGAGACACGTGCCTTCGGTTTGCGGAATTTCGCTTGTCACGGTGAGCCTTTGGAATCCTTTTGGAATGGAGTTTAAACTTCATAAGCTTTTACGAACTCGATGTTCAGGGTTAATATAGACACATAGACTTTATACATTACATGGCTATTAATCTTAGTTCAAGAAAACTAAGGTTTATAATTCAATGTGATACGGGTAAGGATTTATAACATTTAAATGATCTCTTAAACTCAGAATCTCTTGTGTGATTAAATCGGGAGTGAAAAATCTATGAAGATAAAGCAGTGGATTCGCAAGTTGAAATGTCAGAAGAAACAGGGGCTTGAGTTAAAAGTTATCGAATCTTAAAATCGTTTCGTAGGACATCCACCAAGGTAGACAGACGACCTGTTTAAACCGCAGTCTCGCTCTGGATGCGGGTCGCATTGAGCTGGTATTCATTCAACAATAGACCACCTATGGACACCCACTGATAGTCAGTCAGTTATTTGCCTCCACAGCTGTGAGCACATCATATCAGCTGTTGGACGGCCACTGATTTAATAAGAAAGGGGGATGTTCTTTTTTTAATTGCCGCGCTGGAAATGTGCAAAACGATGCCGTTTATTTGACCAAAACGACAAACTAGTATGTAATCTGCGTGATAGTAAGCGTCCTGTAGCCTAGATGCTAGTAATATCACGAGGATATCACTAGCGCGTTGCCTTGTGACTTGAAGATCCTATTTCACATTACCCAGTACTTTCACTGCCAGAACTCAGCTTGCAACTTCCTCAAACCAGAACACAGCAATACGAATACAGAAATAGGTGAAAGTGATGTAGTATTGCTGACGACTTTGTATGGGATCTACTTCATGAACTTCGCTTTATCTGATTACTATAGTACCTCAGTCGCTTATAACAACACCCGGGACAGGGATTGGTACTTTTCCACTAGGTATGCTGATACTCTATAGCATACATATTACAAATTAACCGTACGATTAACTCAACTTTAAAGAGGTTTCTGAAACAAGGAGCATAAAACAATTGTTTTAAAGCCATTTAAATGAGTTCTTTGCGACTTTTCATAGCTTGAATGAGAAAAATAACTAGCAGCTTGTTTTCGCATTACCTAAGTTCTAGTATATACGAGTTTATATTTGAATAAAACTCATTTATTCTTTTGTAACACACGTGAGCCAATAAAACTTTCAAAATTGTCCCCGTTTTGATGTTACTTTGTAGGATTTATGAGTACATACAAAGTTGAATTAAAATTTATTATTGAAAGTTTCTGCTTATATGTGACCGCGTTTTGGATGTACAAAATAGTTTGCATACAGACGTCTAGGATACTAAGGTCATCTCCTTGCCGTTGTCGGTCAAATATTGCCCTAATTTGGAAATTTCATATTCGATTCCTTGTTTGTTTTTTAAGAGTTTATTTGTCGGCTTAGGTAGAACGAGGATACGCCTATAGGCGCTTGTATCATATTGTATCTCGAAAGATATATTAATAATGATAATTAGCAATTCCTCTGTCTTGTTGTAATCCAATGTCAAAAGCCATTCCCTTACTGTTGTTTTGCAAGTGTATTTGTTCATGTCATGAATATCTATTTCATGGTTAATTTTGTTATAAATAAATGGTCCTGTAAAATTTAGAAATCGCTGTGTAAACCGCGTATGGCATGGCTGATGTATATTTTGGAAATACACATACTTTCGTCTACTATAAGTTAGTTTATTTTCAGATTTACATAGTTTATGCTGTTTGAGAATAAGTTCTTGGTAGTACTGTATAGTATCTCACTGTTAAAACTTTGCTATGGATATAGAGTTTTGAGGTAGGGTATTTAAAGGGTAAAATGTACATAACTTTGAGCACAGATCTCTGTGCCCTTTCTAGCGGTAACATATTCGTTTTAGTAGCACCCCCCAAATAGTAATCCAGTACGACAAGAAGGACTAACATAGAGTTACGCATAATGTTTTTAAAATTTTTTCTGCAGCAATTTCTCTTATATTTCTAAAAACTGCAGTTAATTTCCGAATTCTTTGCGTTAAAATACTTATGTGAGGGTTAAAAGTTAATAAAGAATCTAATGTTATGCCAAGATATTTATATGTTGAAACATTTTCTAATTTCGGACAAACACAAGTACCTTTCCTAAATTTACAATTTATCTGGTGGGCAAAGGGATTTTTAGTAATCAAAAAAGTATGTCAGTGAAGCTAATTTGGGCATTTGCAGTGACATCTTCCCAGTCATTACCACTAAACACTAGAGCAGTATCATCGGCAAATGCAATTATTCTACCATTTTTCAAGGTAGTATGAATTATGTCATTAATGTAGATGATAAATAACATAGGTCCCAACACACTTTCTTGAGGTACACCATATTTTACTTCACAGGGTTCACTAATGAAGCTACTTATTTTAACTGTATGTTGTCTGTATGGCTCAGTTAAAAAGAAAGATTGAGTTGTTCCCCTCTTACGCAAGTCCCCTCAAGTCTTCGAAGTAGAAGAGAAATGGATACGGTATCAAAAGCTTTTGCAAGGTCAAGGAATATTCCAATACACTTTTTTCCATAATTCAGTTCACTGACCAAGAAATTGGTGAGCTCCGATACCGCATCACTAGTCGATCTTCCTCCCCAAAAACCAAACTGATTTGGTGAGAGAAGATTTTTGTCCTCAAGATATTTAACAAGCCTCTTATTAATCAGTTTTTCTACAATTTTTGATAAAGAATTTTATAGAGATATTGGTCGATAATTTTGAAAAGTTTTAAGGTTACCTGTATTGTGTATTGGTAAAATTCTTGAAAGTTTAAGTGCTTTTGGTATAGTAAAGGATGCAAACATCACTAGCATGATGCCAGCTTTGTCATTTAAAGATATCAACCCCTGCCTGCCTGCCCAAAACCCTCATAGGACAGGTTGCATAATTAGCTTGGGCCTACAAAATAGCAATATCAGCATGTCAGATAAAGGACGACCGGTTGTTTGCGGCCTGCATCCAGCGCGACTCTGCGGTTTTAGTCAGATCGCCTGTCCACCTTTAGGATGGTAGTCCTATGCTGCGCTTGCCGTTTCAATCATCATCCTTATCATCATCATCATTACAGCCATTGGAAGTCCACTGGATATAGGTATCTCAAAGAAAGGGGGAATGTTGCCCATAATAGCCACACTGGGCAATCGTAGAGGCAATCGCAGAGAGCAGCTCTCGCGAAGGGGATGCTGCTGCCCATCTCCGCCTTGTGCATTTGAGCTACACTGTTGTGTACGGATGGATATACCATCTGCAAGTTCCAGTACCTTAGGCGCTCCTTACGACACCTGGTACAGAGGGAAATACTTTTCTTCTCTGCACTATAGCATATTTTCTCGGGATGGGCAATTAATTGAGTGATACCGCGGAGGGCTATTAGTAGGATATATATATATATAATAAAATGTCAGAAAGGTTTATGTTGGTGTCAGAATAGAAGTATCACTCAATCGATACCCCTCTGCACAATACGAGTCTTCGGATGCCTGATGTTGCTCAGAATTTGTAGACTTAAGGCCATTTAGAACTATGATATTTAATTATGAAATACATCGAGAAATAATTGTGTTCTTACATGAACATAATACATAACATATGAAATAATTCATGTAATCTTAGATTAAATATGTCGTGGTATACATCTATAAGGTAATTAATTCTTTATTTAATTCGATAACTATCATTATCACATCAATAGTAGAACGTTTACTGCTAGACACAGGCCTCCCTAACTCCTTTTTTGGGGAAACCTATATCCAGCAGTGGACTTCCAATAGTTGAAATGATGATAATGAAGATTTTATTTCATAAAACCTTTCTATAAATACCTAAAATGGAATGCAAGGAGGAAACATATAATATTTTACGTTTGTAAACAGTAAACTAAAAAAACTACAAAATTGATTTCTAGATATGTTTAATAATAGAACACTACATTATTATAATAAAATAAAAACTATATTTTCTTCCTAATTTTTTTTAGTAACTGGAATAACGGATAAAACTACGGTGACCTGATATACAATACTTTTAAATCCAGGAGCTTGAGTATTTGAATTACACTTAGGGCAGACAGCTTTCTACTCAGTTGCAATCCTGTTTTAATGTTAGCTTTTTAATCCAGTTGGAGAACGGAGGTTCGACCTTTCAAATATTGCTTTGTAAGGTTCAATAACAGAGTCATAACCAAAGTTTTTCATAGTTATCAAAGCTACTTGGCCCTTTAGATTTCAATACTGCGGATAAACTATTATCCTGTCCTGTCTGGTGATTTTGTCTGTTCTATTATTCAGTAGGCCTTGGTCTAGGTGATGGCCTTTCAGGTAAAATAATCTTTGGTTCCCCATCCTGTCCCTCGCTTACAGTTGTTGTACGTACCTTTTCATCATTATTATCATAATAATCATCGTAATAATGTGGTTCAACATCCAGCATATATTGCCTCGAAATTTGTCTACCATACTTTATAATGTCTTTAATATCAATGTCCAAGCGAACAACTTTTTCATACAGTTTAAAATGGGTATTCAAGCTACGAAATCGCAGTTTGTACTTAAAAATACTATAGTTCATTGAATCAAGCATAAGACTCTGTTGTCGCTTTAAGTTGTAGATCGTCCCAAAGATAAAACCTAAACGATATTGGAGGTGGGCGTGGTATTTCTTTCTCAGAGTTTGCGTGCGGGGCAATTTGTACCTAGTTGAATACATGAAATATCCCATAGACGCGATAGTCATGCTTTTCACCCACGGAAATTCGGAAACCTTTTTTATACCACCAAACACTACACCTCTTCTGGTTAAATTAGTTAGATTAGCAAAATTGTCTATGGGCCATAACAACATTGGATCATCAGCGCCATTTTCGAAGTCAGGAATGGGTGTAGAGTTTTGCCTCAATATATAATCAACGTCGTGTTTCCTTCTCCACTCCTTGATGTCTTCTAAAACCAATTTATCGGGACCTTCTGTTGTTTGGTTGTTTGTATTTTTGTCTGTCGTTACGTTGTTCTTTACAAGTATATCTTCGTAATGATTTTTGATGGTGTCTGCTATTGAGTGGGGTTTCTCTTTTCTCCTGTCTGGTTCACGGCCTAGTATTGCTTTGAACATCTTGTCAGCATTCATGTTAAATAGATCCTCATGATCAGCTTTGGTGAGAGCCGATAAGCCTGTCATAATATTTTATAGAAATATGTTATTATTTTTACCAATTTAAAGACCGTCTAACGCCGGACGATGCATAGACCAAGGAATTATAAAGCCAGTTGCATTGTATTAGGTTCTGGTGTGAAGTGTAGATGTCATACGCGAAAAAATGTATTTTATGATGATGAGCATACCGATGAGTTTCTATTAAGTTTTGACATCATTTAGGCATATTCCTTCACCTCCACTTTTCACCCTAAAAATTATGACCCCGAGTATATTTATATAAACGCTGTAGTTTTTGCGAGAAAAATAATAAATTAACCATATTTATTTAATTGAATCTAGCAATACGTAGTGAGTTGTCCAATTATATTCCAAGTATTTATATTAACTAAGATTTTTTTTGCATGATATAAATTATACTTGCAAAAATATGTATTTTTTTAAAGTCGCTTAAAGCACTTGTATTACGGACGTCAGACAACAGAGGAATCACAAATATACTACACATATACACACCCAGACACATAGCAAACATAAATATCATCATATTAATATTTGTCCTGGGTAGGGATCGAACCCACGATCTTTGGCGCACAAGATAGGATCACTAGCATCTGCGCCATCGGGTCCCTCAATTAATTTAATTGCAAAACGGATAAACCTATAACTTAACGCGACAAAGCATTTTAAAATAATTTAAACTTACTCGCAGTTAACACTAGAATTTCTAACAACAACATTACGTAATAGTACGTTTCATAATACAATTATATATAATTGATCACAAACTCAACTACCATGAGAAACAATAAACAGTTTCATCAAATTTTACTGCAATTAAAGTGCGCATAATATGCTTCCGTTCTGTTTGGATTATGTTCTACGGCTACAGCTCTTTATTATTATATATTACTGGCAGTGCCCCGCGGTATCACTCGCGTTAAATAATAAAACTTTTACATCTACTTTGCACCCCATTTCAAACCTCTAAAAGATGATTTTTCAAAAAAAAAGGACAACTTTTCAAAAAATAAATCTTTACATGTGTTACATAACTGTCTAAGAAGAACATTTATACCGAATTTCATTCGAATAAATTCAAAATTGCAAAAAATCATACAAACTTTGGACCCTTGTCCTTCACTTTAGAGGGAGAATGTTTGTAAACCCATTCTTAATGATCACTTATGTAATAAAAGCAAACCTGTACCTGTACAAAAATTCAAGTTTCTAACCCTTATAGTTTAATCTCTGCGTTGATATGTCAGTCAGTTTCTTAAACACAGTGCCTTCGTGTGCACCAGGGTAGTTTCTTAAACATATTCTCTGTGTTATCTTTTCTTTAGAAATATAGCAATATCACGCTTCGGTTATGAAAGTAATATATCTACTGATCTTTGTAATATTTCCCGTAAATTCTGTTAAATATGTCATGACTGATCGTGATGTTTGACGAGAGCGTCAAACATCACGTTCGACTAAATATCTATCGGTAGTATGCAGGAATATAATAATAATAATAATAATAACTTTATTCAACAACAAAGGGTAACTTAAACTAAAATACATTTTGATACTTAGGTACCTAAACTAGATCTAGCCTGTTCTTATAGGCACCTATAAGAATATCTGTCGGTATTTTATAAAAATAGTCACAGCTCGCGAGTGATTGCAGAAAGTAACCTGATATGTTCTTCTAGAAAAATAGTCATGACATGAGGTTTACATTATGAACCTTATCGGTTTCAATCTTTTTCAGTTTTCAGCGTGCCATGTGAAAGGTGCTGGTATTAGGCCGTATATCTCAGTTTATACATCTCTACAATTTATTACTTTAAAAGGTTTTTTGCATATAAAAAATCAACTTGTCTCAGATGTCTAACCTGCATCTTTCCCATTCTTTCTTGTTTGTATGCACAAGGCTTCTATTTTAAAGGATTAAAACGCGGATTTATCATATAAACATTTTTAATTTTATTTTATCTTACAGTTTCAATAGTTAAATAGTGATAAACTGTGTTTAAAAGTCCTTATCAAGATAGTATTCATATGAGAAGTAAACTCGTAAATTTTTATCACAGCGGCCGCAAAACATACACTGATAATAAAATAAAAAATATATTTTACATATCTTAGAATAGGCCTCCCCAAAAAAGGGGGGTCTTTCTATAATTACCATGGGCAATCGAAGCTTCGCGACGAGTAAGCTGCTAACTATTCTCGCCCTGTTGCATTTAAGCTACACTGCTTCCGGTAGATATACCGCCATCTGTCGGTTCCCGCACCTCAGTCGCCTCTTACGATCCCAGGTACTATTACTATTTATTCTACTCCGCTGTTTCCACAAAGCCTGTTCGTAAATATTAGTAAACACATAAATTTTTATTTTTAGTGAAATATTATATAGTATTTTAGTACCAGGTGGCGAAAGAGGCGACTTAGGTACCAGAACCGACAGATGGCGGTATATCCAATCGTAAACAACAATGTTACTCAAATGCATAAGGCGGGGACGAGTAGCAGCATCCTCGTCGGGAAACTACGCTCTGGGATTGCCAACACGTTTGGACATCACGGCAATCATGGGCAAAATTCCCACTTTCTTGCGGAGGCCTATGTCCAGCAGTGGACTTCCAGTGGCTGATGTGAAGATGATGATAATTATATTTATCTTATGATTTATCTACAAACAAACATATTCATGTGCTCTTGTAATTAAGAATATAATAACACTTTTCTCCGAATAAAATCTACTCCATTAACTTACAAAACCAGTCGTCATTATTTTTGTTTTCAAACATCGTCAACATATAAATGATTCGCTGTTTTCAAATTCCAAGAAGAAATCCAACATTTCATCTTCGAATTTTTTCCGAATAATATCTGATAGGATTCTATTAATAAGATTACTTGGAAGAGACACGTTTATAAAACACGAAGATTCGTAAAAGAGAAAAGAGCAAAGAAAAAAATAATAACACATTTTCCGAGCATAAAAAGGATAATAATAATAATATACTCTTTATTGTACACCAATGAAAACAACACAAGAACATCACAAAAACATGGAATAGTAGGTACAAGAGGCGGCCTTATCGCTAAATGCAATTTCTTACAGGCAACCTTTGGATAGAATAATGTAAAAGTTGGTGGAAGTTTGAGGTGCATTTAGTACAAACATACATAAAATAATAAACAAACATATAATATATAAAATTATATGTATGTTTATTTTATATATATTAATTAAATATCAAAATATAATCTTTACTAATACTATGAATGCGAAAGTAACTATCTGTCTGCCTGTCAAGACCGATTTAAATGAAATTTGGCACAGATATAGTCATGAGAAAGGACATAGGATACTTTTTGATGCAAAAAAGGTTGTAACGAGGTTGTAAGGAGGGTTAGCAAGTTGTATGGAGGTATCATACTAATAGCTAAAATGAAGCTTGAACCTTATTGGGCTGTAGATTCGATAAAAGTAAATTAAACTTCTCATGTTATACACAACTGGGGAACAAAGATTCAAATGGCAAATGGCTAATTTTGGAGTACCGACGGTGTAGATAAAATTTGACATACCAAGTATCGTAGTATCTCGATAGATGGCGGTATATCCGAACCTCAAATACAATACGGCTGCTCAAATACAACACGGTGTAAATTAGCACCAGTATCTTCGTAGCAAAGCTATGCTCAGAGATCGATACCACGGCTGCCTAGCGCAGCAAATATCGATAAGAATCCTCGTTTTTAGGGAGGCCGATTTCTCTACAGCAAAACGGTGGACTCCCTACAGCTACTATGATGGTGATGGAATGATATCTCAAATTTTACATGAATAAATCTATTTTCATGAAATAAAACCCATTTAACAAAATACTACACGATGAAACTTTTCTACGCTGCGATGGCTCGTATGTAGTATTTATAAAAGGAGAAGTTGACTGACTGAGAGACTAACATATCAACATAGAGCCTAAACTGTAAGGGTGAGAGTCTTGAAATTGTGCACAGGAGTTTGTTTTATAACGTAGGGGAGTACTAATAAACGGACTTTTGAAAATTAACCCCCTAAAGGGGTATAATGGGGGTACAAAGTTTGTATGAAACTTTGCTATTTTTGAAGTTATTTAAATACATTTTAGTATAAAGGTTCTTCATTAAAAGTCATGCAATAAATGTAAAATATACTTTAAAAATCATCTTCTAATGGGGTTTAATAACGCTACAAAGTTAGCATTAAAGTTTACTGATACTAGGTTTGATCTACAACTGAATGCGCGTAAAACCACGGGGCACATCTAGTTAACCGTAAAAAGTAAACCTTTAGAAAATAATCATCCAATAATAATACATTAGATAAACCTTCACGGATAAGAAGAAAGGGAAATCCTTCTGGAAAATATGTGTTCCCAAAGGATGCACTTCCCCGACATAAATGAGGTCGGACCCGGAACCTTATCTCTGAAGGCTTTAATAACTGAAATGGCTTGACCTTTTGTTACCCTTTGTTTGTTTTGCAATTTTATTTCTGTGAAGGAAATCCTTACCAAAGGATTTGATACTTGACAGGCACGGTGGTGCATTTGGCACCTATCTTTTGCGTCAAGGGTCGTAATTTCGATCCCCACGCAGTAAAAACGATTATGTCATAAACGTTTCTATTAGTCGTTTTAGAGAGCTATACATATATTACGGAGGAATGAGCAGAATAGACGGCAAAGTGCTTGGTTCATTTTCATCCGCCATCTTGGATATTGATTTTCTTAATTTCATAGAAAATAAAACTTCACATGAGGTAAACATTATACAATAGTCGTCTACATTAGTATGACTCAACGTAGACGACTACATATGTAGACTTAACGATTTGACCATTCTTCACTATTGACCACATTCCTACTTGACTATGAGGAGGACTATGTCAAGCAGTGGATTTTCTGCGGCTACTATAATCAATGTCATGCCATGTCATTTATGTGTATAACTCTAGGGTGCCATTATTATGTTCCTGGACTTCACAGGAGTCGAATTGATATTCCTCGTAGCTTGTAGATGGAATTGCTTTAGCCACTAGCTTTAGGATAATGATTTTTTAGCAGCGATTCTGCCATTAAGACTGATCACTTGATCTTAATGGAACCTACGAGTATACTACCAGCTGTTTTTCCTTTCTGTTGACTCACGTAGCTTGCAATAAACTTAGGTTTGATTCCGTTTGAGGTGGTACAAACCGAGGAATTGCAAATATTATTCTTAAATATATGTTGGTGGTTGAGGTGGTGTTACACTGTGAAACGTCAAGTGACGGTTGTTGTCTCTGGCATCGCTTTGTAGTAGCAGTCTATGCTTCATAAAAAAAATAATTAACGAACGACTCCAACCAGGGATGCAATAGTGAATAAACTCGCAATCTCTTTGTATTGTGCTGATCTTATTGATTTTATTAATGTGAATTGAGTAATTAAATTATTAAGAATTGAATAACTCAATAATTATATAAAAAAATAATTCATAATAGAATTATTTTTTTATTATTACACAGATCATGTTGAAAAACAAGCACACAGTTCACGTGATAGTAAGCGTGACTGAAGCATATAGACGCTTGTAATATCACAAGGATATCACTAGCGCGTTGCTAGATATTATGATTACCCAGTAATTTCACTGCCTGATTAACGATTCAAACCGGAATACAGGAATGTGAAGGCTGCTATTCGGCGCTATAAATAGGTGAGAGTAATACCAATGCAGGCGAACTTTTTAAGAATTATTTAACGTTTTACGGCTGCTAAGATGGTGAAATCTGCAAGTTACCTTGAACCTGTGAATCGATAAATTTTTGTGAGAGTGAGGCACCAAAGCAGACGACAATTGAAAAATGTTAACCTTTAGTATATGCGTCCCTCAGTTGCCTCCTGACTGGCACTCTACAATCACAAACTCTTTACAAACATTCTTATCGGAAAAATATTCACTGCGTCCTTGAATGGCATATGAGTAAATACCGACCATACCGTAAGACCAGGCTCTTTCAGTACCCCTCTTTTACAAACAATAATTAACTATAAACTATAAATAAATATATTGAATTCACACAACATCCCATACATTGACCTGACTCCGCTTTTTATTCGCTCCACTTCCACTAATTCGCTTAAAGCGCTTGTGTTACGGTCATCAGACAACTGAGTAATCACAAATATAATACTCTAACACCCAGACACAGGACAAACACAAATATCATCATCGCATAAATATTTTTCATCAACCCACGATCATAGGCGCATAAGATAGGATCTCTACCAATTGCGCCATCGGAAGCTGTCCCCAAAGAAGGCTACTCGAGTAGAGGTCCGATCTCAGAGGCGCGCTTAAGTGACAGACTTAGGCTCTGCTCCGCTATTTATGTATCGCCACGCCTTTCACTCTGGTGGCGCTGGTTTTAACGTCTGAGCAGTCTAGCATTAGATTCATTATCCCTTAACAGGCCCGGTCGCGCAGGCACACAGTAATGATCTTATCTTGTGCGCCCAGGGTCCTGGGCTTGATCCCCGCCCAGGACTAATATTTACATAATGCTATTTGTGTTTGTTCTGGTCTGGGTGTTAAATATATGTATTAAAGTAGCATACTTGGGGTTTCTCTGTTGTCTGGCGTCCGTAACACAGGTGCTTAAAGCGACTTACCATGGACTTAGATCAATGTATAAAATGTGTGGGAATTATTATTTTTCCTATTAGACGAGCTACGTCATTTAGATAGAGTTCAATAAATAAATTAATTACCGCGCACCCATTTAGTTGTAAAATGGTGATACACAGACGATCAGACTCTTGATTTTCCAATTATTATCAATAAATCAACATATCATCATCATGACAGCTATTGGAAACCATTGCTGGACATAGGCCTATTCAGTGAGGAGGTTTTTTGCCCATAAATGCTGCACCAGGCAAGCGTTTTGGCAATCGTAGAGCGCAGCCTTCGCAACCGGGAGGCTGCTGACTATCTCCACCCTGTGCATTTGACATGCACTGTTTCGCATGGATATACCGCCATCTGTCGGTTCTGGCACCTTAGTTGCGTCTTACGACACCCGGTGCGTGGCAGGCACTATTGTGCTCTGCAGGTACCTCATGGCAATAAATAACTACCAGTAATTCCACTAACAAAGTTAATTCACTTAACAATGCAACCCGAAATGTGCCGATTGAAATTCCAATCTCTGTTAACCAAAAAGTAAATTGCTCCAAATAAATTTGGTAGATATTAAAAATACAACCGCCGTGTTCCGGATACAAATGACTCTTTGTTATTTCTCTTAATTAAGCACTGAGAGCTCCTTCAATAAATTAAGACGTGCTTGCGAGCCAATGTTAGCGATAAAGACATCGCGAAGTAGAGATACTCTTTGCCTACATTTTAATATAGTTGTAAGACCTGTTATTTATGCACAATCCGTATCCTTAATAACATTACTTAATACTTATATCTCGACGGGCCCGATGACGCAATCGCGCAGATGGTTGCGATTCTATCTTGTACCAAACGTCGTGAGTCCCACCCAGGACAAATATTTGTATGATTATATTTGGACACCCAGACACTAAACTAATACAGATCACGACTAAATAATGATTTGGTCAGGTTGGGATCGAACCCACGTCTTTTAGCTCACAAGATAGGCCTATCATCTGCGCCATCAGACCCGTAAAATTTTTTCACAATGTTATATATAATTTGTAAGAAAAAAGGTACCTTATATTTTATTCCCATTTATATTTGCATGTTTGTATGTATGTTACAAATATATAATCGATAAATAAAAAGTTATTTTAGCAGCAGGTAACATTTTTTTCATTTATCTCCATGTCCTCGTAGGAACGGTATCTTCTCGTGAAAAATTGCGACATGCTAGTATGTCATATAAAGCTAATTAATGCTTTTCTCTTTCTCATCACAAAATCTGCTAGTAATTCCACAAATTATTAAAAATTTTACTCTAAGATACATAAGGTAGACCTGATACAAAAAGTCATCTGTAATAATACTTCACTCTCAACTATTTCTACCGCTAAATAGCATTTCCCGCATTGCTATGTTCTGGTTTGAGGGGTGAGAGAGGTAGTTAATGGGTATTGTGACAAGGCTAATAATAGATGGTACGTCTATAGGCTGCAGTGACGCTTACAGTCACGCACACTGTGTGCTTATATGTCGTTCTAGTCTTATAAAAAAGAAGGTATTGTACCTTAGCTCGCAATATTCTCGCTTGCAATGGATCATATCTCCGTTAGAGCAAATAATTTGTGACAAATTGTTAGAAACATGTGCCACGTTATGAGAATATTAATATTTGTATTCGACATTGAGAGCTTAGCTTTATCTTAAAGAAAGACGCCATTTGTAATTGTCGAGATAAATGGTTCTTCGGAGTTTTCATATTTTTATTGGAAAATATATGGCTAATTAAGCCAAGGTTTATCTTGGACTCTGCATATTCGTATTTCAGATAGGCTTCACATTTAATGTAACTCTAAGATATACTTAGTATAATTGTTGTTCAATATTTTTGGTAAAAAGAAACAAAGGTTGTTTTTAAAACTGAGGTGAGGTAAGGGTCTTTAAATTGGATTATAATTTTTCATTGTTCAATAAAAAAGTGGATTTAGCTGCTCTTTGCATTGATGCTTTTAATAGAAGTATTCGCATTACCTCTTACAAAGGTATCTCATTCACAGCTATTGCTGTGTTTCCAGTTAGAAGGTCGAGAGAGAGAGTTAAATTACTGGGTAAATGTGAGAAAGTATCTTCAGTTCAAAGAGTTGGCACCACGCTAATGATATAATAATAATAATAAATTCCCACAACATCTCATACATTGACCTGACTCCGTGGTAAGTCGCTTAAAGCACTTGTGTTACGGACGCCAGACAACAGAGGAATCACAAATATACTACTTAAATACATATATTTTACACCCATACACAGAGCAAACACAAATATCATCATATAAATATTTGCTCTGGGTGGGAATCGAACCCACGACCCCTGGTGCACAAGACAGGATCACTACCATCTGCGCCATCGGGCCCATATCTTTGTGTGATGACAGTAGTGAGTATTGGCTGCGGTCACGTTTACGATCAAGCGGACTGTAAACTTGTTTGCTGTTTGTTTGTATATAAAATAACAAAGGTCCTATTATAAATCTCTTTCTCACTTTGTATATTCTTATAAGGATTCACAAAGATCAACTGACGAGCTCTGACCTATTTTCCCACACACTACAAGCCTCAGTTGCTTATTACGACATCTAGTGTAGCGGGAGGTACTATTTTACTTTGCTGGTACCCCACGGCTCAACAAAATTTAATTAATTGCAACATCGCGAGTCGTACTGGCTCGTATATATATATATATATATTTAAATTTACACGACATCTCATACATTGCCCTGACTTTGAGATATATCGCTTAAAGTGCCTTGTGTTATAAATGTTAGAGAACAGAGTAATCTCGAAACCGAAACGTCGAACTTACCATGTAAAAAGTTACATGAACCGCGTTTTAAAGCCGTTTAAAAAAGTTTTATTGTAATTAGTGAACGCATAAACGTTAAAAACAATTACAAATTACATTTTATAAATGTACGTTCTGGGTAGAAATCGAAATTCACGACCCTTGGCGCACTAGATAGAATCACTATCACTATCATTGAGCCCGTCGTCTTGATTCCTTCAACTGGTTGATATTTCTGGTAAAAATTTGATCATGTTCATTGTAATTTGGGTCGAAGTAGATCGTGGGTTCGATTCTAATCCAGAAAAAATATTTATATGATGTTATTTGTGTTTGTTCCGTGTCTGGAAGTTAAATACATATAAAAATTTAAGTGTTATATTTGTGATTCATCGGGAGGCTGATGTTCGTAGCACAAGTAACTTAAGCGTATGCGATATTGCGTCAATAAATGCAGAGGTTAAGAAGTAAATGACAAATACTTTTGGATTTTATTGTACTTTGTGAGAATATATGTATGTCAGGCACTTAAACCCCATCCAATTAACACAACCCGTTTTATACATTTGTACATCATATAACACGGCCAAATTAAATACACGATTCGTTTCAACCATTTTTATCACCAAGTTGACTCAATAAGTCTCCAGTAATCAATCACTCTGTGGCCTAGATACAAACGAAAATACGTCTTAACAAAAGGTGACAGGTCTGATAATCGTTAGCGAGTATTATAATAAAGCGGTGCGCTGAGCTTGGTAATTTTTCACCAAATTCGGGTCAGAGTGACAGTCCGTCTGTAAGGGCGGCCGAGGACATACATTCATACATACCGCTTACTTCTATTTGTGCACGAACTCTCATTGAAAGTGGTATAATACTACATTAACCTTTGCCTAATCATTTTATAAAAGTATATAAAGGAAAAGCTATCTGACCGAGCATCACCGCAGGGCCTAAAATATAAGGGTTATAAACTTGAAAATTTGCAGGGGTTCCTTTTATAACGACGGGGTGCACTATGTAAAGATTTTTGATAATTCACGGGTAAAACGGAAGTGTACAGGTAGTATGAAATTTTGCTGTTTTTTAAGTTATTCGACTGAAAATCGATATAAAGATTCGTCATTGAAAATCATGAGGCATGTGTAAAATATTTTTTTGAAAATCATCCCTTAATAAAGGGGGTAAGAAAGGGGTGCAAAGTTAGTATTAAGGGTTCCACAACTTAACGCGGGTGAAACCGCGGGGCACTACTTGTCTACATATACAAAAGGATAAGCTGACTAATTAACTGACATATCATCGCATATAAGGGTTAGAAACTTGAAATTTCGCATTAGTGTTTTTTTCACTACGTGCGGAAGCCCTAAGGAAGGATTTTTTAAAAATTTACCCTGTGAAGGGGTACAACGAGGGGGTAGAGTTACATCTTCCATAAATGTATAGGAGAGATTATTTTTTATCCAATTATCCTTAAACATCACGTCTTTTTAAATTGTGTTTTCAAAACGTACTTTTTTGAGGATTTTAACATGGATTAAAATCAAGTCTTTCCTCTTTAAACGTTTAGAAAAGGAGCATTATCTTTTTTTATAGTTTTTATAATTCCTTATTTATACATAAAAATCTATTTTTATATTTATATTATAAATATTACAAATATATTTATGTTAAGTACACCTTTTGCAAATCAAAGGAAGAGGTTTTCTAAAGGTAGATTTCCTTATAAAAGTCGTCTGGTACCAATGTACCTCACTCTTACCTATTTCTACCGCCAAATAGCAGTGTTTGCATTCCTATAACTGGAGTAAAATAAAAATTTTATTATTAGTAGTTAATTATAATTACCAAGGATTATATGCAAACGTAAAACGTTCATATGTTTTAATGAAAAACATTGCTTTTTGCCAACGAATTTGTTGATCAAGAAGCTTGATTTTTTATACTTGCAACGAATCGCATTAAAAACTTTGATATCAATTTCAACGTTTAACGAGTCCTATGGCGTAAATAGTAGAGGTCCTATTTAATGTGCCAAGGATCGTGAGTTCGATTTCCACCAAGAGCAAATATTTATATGATGATATTTGTGTTTAATTTGTGTGTTAAATATACGTATTTGAGAAGTATATTCCTATGTTGTTGTTATCCCTATGTTGTCTGGCGACCGTGTTTTTAGCTAAGTGCTTTTAGCGCTTACCACGAAATCAGGTCAATCATTTATGAGATGTTACGGGAATACAAAAAAAAGAGAAATACACTAATGGGAATAATCCTAAGCAATCTTGAGAAAGAGGTTTATATATACAGACGGAAGAATAATGAAATAATTAGACAAATCCGAATTCCTTTCAGATTACGGTTTTTTTTATAGTCTGATCTTTGTATGGGGTCTACCTCGTGTATACTACGAACATTTTAGTCACAAAACAGCAAGTCTACAATGGCCCTAAATCGTCAATATATTTACAGATACTTTACGTTGTACCCTGCCGATTGTGCCCCGCTTAGACCCGTCTGCCCCATCCCAGGAAATTGGCCCCTCCGCGGACGTTTTGGGGACTCTTTGCCCCGTTTCCGACAAGGCCGAATAGATTGTGTGCCGACGATTGCCGGGAAGCGGCTCGTATTGTTGGTACCTCTTGAAATATTGGATGAGGTTACGTTTGCTATTTCTGAGAAATCACCTATCTAAATATTTTTTCTTGACAAATTGGATGACATGCATTGTATTTATTAAGTTAACAGGGCTCCGCGGTTTTACCCGCAAAGTTTCTTCTCCCGTATCATTAAAAAATAATCAAAGTAGCCTGAGTTACTTGAGGTACCGGAAGAATATAATAGTACCTCCCACTACATTAGGTGTCGTAAGAGGCGACTAAAGTACCAAAACCGACAGATGGCGGTATATCCATCCGAGACTGTGCAGCTTAAATGCTTAGTGCAGGGATGGGCGGAAGCATCCCCGTCGTGATAGCTGCACTCTGCGATTGCCAACACGCTTGCCCAGCGCGGCAATTATGGTTAAAAAACCTCTTTTCTTGGAGAGGCTTATTTCCAGCATTGGATTTTCAATCGCTGGTACGATAATGATGATGAAGTTACTTGAGGAAATAGATATCTGCCAGTCAAATTCTTGATAAAGCCGATTCAGCTATTTGGTAGTTTACTTCAAGTAGACAAAAATTAAAAACCATTATGTATAAGTACCGCACATATTTTCATATGCTTATTTTAAAAAGCTATTATTTTAGTATATAAAGACACTTCAAATTTGTTTATATAGAGATGAAAAAAAAATGTTATCTACACATGGTGATAAGCAGATTTGCAGATGGATCTTAACAGGCGCTTATATTTGCATTTTTTTTTGGAGGAACCTATTGCTGGACTACTCAGACGTCAATTCCAGCGCCCCCGAAATTTTAGAGTGCAAAAAACAAGTGTTTATTTTAGAAAATCGTTATATTTTAGGCAAATATTTATAAATTATAGCCTTTCTGTTATTCTGATGTATGAGCTAAATTAATTTAAAGTTTTATTAAAATCCATTTTGTAGTTTTTCGTAAATGAGTAACAAATATATATTCATATATCCATACATAAGCATCTTGGAGTTTATAGCAAATTAGTTTGGAGCTCTATCCTTACTTGAACCTACTACAATGTTGACGTTTAATAATTTAATAATAACAACACATACGTATACGCTAGATTGCAGTCTTAATAATATAAAATAATCTTCATAACCATCGTAATTATAGCCATTGGAAGTCCACTGCTGGACATAGGCCTCCCCAAGAAAGGGGGAATTTTGCTCATAATTACCGCTCCGGGCAACAGCTGGGGATGCTGCTGCCCACTACCACCCTCTGTATTTGAGCTACACTGTTTCGGATGGATATACCACCATCTGTCGGCTCTGGTACCTTTGTTGCCTCTAACAACACCTGGTACAGAGGGAGGTACTATTCTACTTTGCCTGTAACTCACGGCACTAAAATAATAACCTACTATAAATGTTCATGTGATCGTTACGCAGAACTAACTAACAGACGTTCTTCCAGGCGTAATCCTTTACCAGACGTCTTCGTTATATCTACCGAATACATCGTAATTCAAATGATAAAGGTCTAGTATATAGAGCAGTATTCGCATTGCACTACGATTGCCACCACGCCTGCCCATCGCGGCAATCATGGGCATAACTCCCCCTGTCCCAGAGATACACTATCTTAGGAAGACCTATATCCAAAACTGGACGTTCAACCGCTGCTATGATGATGATAAAACAACTTGACAATATACCTTAAGTGCACCACTAATCTGGTCTCATTACCAACATTGATGTTCCATTTCCTTCTTTGCAGTGCATCTCCAGTTCGAAGACCTCCACCTTCGTGACTACGTCCTACAAACTGTCGTAGGCAACTTCGTCCGCGGCAACTTTACCCCCACCAGCGTCGAGGAGCGACCTTGTCGTGAAGAACTCCCGTACTTCGTCCCCAGGAGGTCCGAAAGATCCAAGCACTACTGGTTCAACGACAAATACAGGACAGCAAGTGATAGTGGATATTACTTTAGGCCGAAGCACCGGTTAGGGAGGGGTACTCGGTCAGTGTTCAAGTTTGTGAAGAGTGGCAGATTTAGGAGACGGTTCCTGCCGGCTAGGGTCGTCAGTGGACCCTTGGGGGGAAGAAGTGCTGTGGTGTTGCAGTGGTCTTTGACTGAGGCGGTGCATTTAGAAAGCGAGGAGAATAGTGTCATTTTTAGGTAAGTGAAATTAGATTTTTAATATTTTATCATTAACATGAGGTAGAACTCATAAAAAAGGTCGTCATATTCCTAAACCTATTTCTACCGCCAACAAGCAGTGCTCGCGTTGCTGTGTTCCGGGCTGAAGAGTGAGAGATGCAGTGAATTTCCTGGGCATTGTGGCATAATATCCTCAAGTCATAAGGTTGACAACGTGTAAGTGATATCCTTGTGACATTACGAGCATCTATAGGCTGCAGTGACGCTTACTATCACGCGGACTGTATGAAGTAGTAAAACCCAACGTGTCTCTAACCGCAGGCCCTGTACTATTTAAATACTGGAATTGCAGCCAATAGTTTCACGTTTAACGTTAAGCACGAAGAAGCTCAAAATGCTAGATTATGGGACAACCATCCTAATGGTTGGACCATTGCGATAGTTGCTTCACTTTATAAATCTCAGCAAGTACAATTTCTTAAGACAATAAGGCTCTTATAGATGACACCAAAGCCGCACCGGTGCCGGACTGCATTTTTGTGAAAACCAGTAAGTTTAACCATTGAAACTGCAACGATTGCATTTAGACGGGCCCAATGGAGCAGATGGTGATGGTGATCTTATCTTGTGCGCCAAAGGTCGTGGGTTTGATCCCCAACTAGGACAAATATGTATATTTGTTTTGTGTCTGGATGTTATTTGTAATTATATAGGTAATAAATATGTAAATCATCTGTTGTCTGATACTGGTACCACAAGTTAAAGCAATTTATTTTGGAGTCAGGTCCACGTGAAATTTGCTGTGCGAGATTATTTATTAGTATTTCATTTTAAAGTTATTATACTTTATAATTTTAAATGAATTACTGTGCTGCA
The DNA here is from genome assembly GCA_020976665.1 of Heortia vitessoides. Taxonomy (NCBI): domain Eukaryota; kingdom Metazoa; phylum Arthropoda; class Insecta; order Lepidoptera; family Crambidae; genus Heortia; species Heortia vitessoides. The sequence continues at coordinate 15,894,032 of JACJUM010002971.1, forward strand.
TCGGTTCTGAGTACCTGGCGATGTACACGAAATGGCGGAGTAGACGCATAGACAAGAACGTATGGGCCGAAACTGGTGAAGCTCCAGCGTAATGTACAAATAGTCTAAGATCATTTTACGTACATAAGTAAATGCGGTTTAAAATTCTATTATATCCAGACCAGAGAGCTCGGGCACGCTCTTATTTCTTATACTAATTATATCTAATTATATATTACATAGACCCAATGAACAGTTGGACATATGATTAAACTTATGTAAACTGAAAATAAATCTTATATATAAGTTGCGAAGACGCCCAAGCTTCTCAAGTTGATCCTCTGTAAGGTCTAGATAACTGGCATTGGCATAATTGAAGACTAGTAGAAGTAGGGATTGATCAAGAGCTAATTCGGTGGCAAGAAGAAGGAAGTATCGTAAGCGCATAAAGAAGCCGCAAAGGCATAAAATCTTCGATTAACATCCTTTAACTCTGCAGTTCAGGACAAGTTACATAAGTATTCTCAGATGTTTAACTGTTAAACTATTTTTTGTGTAGCCGATTGCGACTTCGGGTTGTGAGCAATATTACAGCTCCGGTACCTCTCTGGGCTTTAGGAAGTGGACGCGGTACTAGTTGTCAATAGTAATCCCATCAAAAACAATACTTGTCAAAAAAAA
>JACJUM010002971.1:15895091-16038597 GCA_020976665.1 Heortia vitessoides
CTGAATTGCGAGACTTGGTTTTTTTTGACAAGTATTGTTTTTGATGGTATCTCATTTCTTTTTGTATATTGTAAACAGTTACGGATACAAAGCGGCGGCCGCCATGAGTTCAGACGCGGAACCGTAAGTACTGGTTTTTACCATTGCCGTTGTATACAAATTAGCGTTAATGTAGGTGTCTCCATGCTCGTCACAAGTATACACTTGTAACTCATCCCAATGCGATACCACATACTCGATTATAGCAAGTCTAATAACGACGACTCAATATTCTCATACATAGAGAATGACAAAGAATGAAATAAACACGAACCATCACCAGGTATAGGAACAGCCCAGTGTGGACAAGGCTGATCATTCACATACAGTATTACTGAATCCATTGCGACTACCTACAAGTTAGATTGCAAAGTTATTTTTATGCAGAAATACGATTAGGTAATAAGAAATTTATAAATACTTAGGTACTTAAAGTATCAATATTTAATTTAAATTATTTATTCGAACAACGTCTAAATTGTAAGCAAATACAGTAAATTGTAAGCAAATAATATCAGTAAACCAATGAGAGTAGCCTTTAGTCGTCAAACTAATAATATAGCAATCGAAATTATCAATGAAAATCCCAAACTTATAGGTAAGAATTCTGGGCACATCCGAACAGCATTGGGTCGCTCGCGCGTATGAGCGCGGCTGCTGCTCGCTCGGCGACATTCACTTGCGCACGCCCCGCCACTGTCCCCGCCGCGCCACTGTCCCCGCCCCGCACCCTCGCGCGGCGCGTAGCAACGGCCGTGCTAACTCGCTAGCGTCTATAATTATATAATAAATATATAACTATACAACCTTACGCACTCGTAATAAGTACGAATACGCACGTAGGTACGTTTTTTGCATTAATAAATAATTTAATACACGTGTTTTCATGACGGGAATACCGAATGGCTGTATGGGCTTAGTTTTTTTTTGCGGTTTTTTCTAGATTTTTTAGTTTTTCCTTGATTTATTCGCCAAACACTACTTACATTCCAAATTTGAAGCTTCTAGGTCTGCTAGAAGTGCCTTAGACTTTTGATGATCATGAGTCAGTGAGTGACAAAATTAAACAAAATTAAGAAATTTGACCCGTTATAATTCTTAAAATACTGGTCCAAATTGAATGAAATTTGAAATATGCGTGTCTTTACAATGCCTGCATAGTTACTGAAAATTTCAGTCTTCTAGTTTTATCCACAACGAAGTTACAGGGGGTCGAAAATGGCCTGAATTGCTCCGAGTTGCTTCGAGAAAAGGATGGTACGGCCGTGACGCTTTTTTGCTCGACTTGGTGGGGGCACTGCCGTGCCCCCAGATAGGCCCTGGTCCAACGGTAAGAACTGCCGCATCGCTGCCACAGTGATGGTGGAACGCCATAAACAAAACATAGTAGTTCTCTCCACTTGGGTTTGTTCTACTGTATGGAATAGGAATACCATTGAAATTAATCTCCGGCAGAACAGACTAATTAATTTTTGAACTCATCCTTGAGCTACCCACCACATTTATTTGTGTTTAATTATTTCACTCTAATCGTTGTTGCAAACAAGATCATTATTTATTATTTAGAAGATCATTATATTTATTTCCTTTCCTTGTTCTGTAACTTTATCTTTTATATGTATTTGATTATATGTGTATTATATGCATATATGTATGTTTATTATTATGTATGTATGTACTAAATGCACCTCAAACTTCCACCGGCTTTAACATAATTTCTATCCAAAGGTTGCCTGTTAGAAATTGCATTTAGCGATAAGGCCGCCTCTTGTACCTACTATTCCATGTTTTTGTAATATTCTTGTTTTATTTTCATTGGTGTACAATAAAGAGTATTATTAATATTTATAGCACTAATAGTTATATCTAAGTCCATGATAGATGCTTGTCGATATTATATATGATGTTTTATATTATATATTATAAACATGAGTAGAAATTAAATGAAACTAAATTACGTTGCTTCAAGTTTCTTAAAGTTGAACCGAAATCATTGATGACATTATTTATTAGTTAAGAGTACTAACATCAGATCGTTGACGATCCCCTCTCCCCCCACTCCCGCTCTCCTTTCTGTTACCAGCATTTACGAGCCAATAGCTCTTGTTTTGCAAACATTTGGTATTTCCCAAGTGTATTAGAAAGTTTATGGCACTCGGAATGGATCGTAAACAAGGAATCACTGCTCGGTTTCCAGATTAAACATTATAAAGTGTAATAAGCTTTTCTATAACGTAAACAAGCATACTTTGGTTTGTAATATTCGGAAAGGGGAACATGACAAGAGCGAGCTCTTTATTAAGGTTTCATCAACGTATAAGCAATAGAAAATCCCCAAAATAGAGGGGTCTTTGCCCATAATTGCCACAGGAAATGCTGCTTATATAAACGCGAAAGGTTTTATGGATGTTTGGATGATATTTCATGCCAGGACGTCTTTTTTTTATACCATTAATGTGACAAATTAGCGTGCGGCCCGCATGATGATAAGCCGGTACCACAGTCCATGTTTACAACACCGAGGCAACATTTTCGCGTTGCCGAACCTTTAAAAATCCCTTTGCTCCTTTTTTTATCCCAGAAAACCCCATACTGCAGTCCTTGCACGGAGCTCATTCTACAACCTAAGCGCACGTGGTAGGAATTACCTCCGAAACCGTTGTGTACGCAATCATTTTGGTTCCAAAGTGTGTGAGTGAACTCCCTGTCGATGGTGAGCGGTGCGGGAAAAACTGTTTGTTGGAATCATGTCCAACCTTTTCTCGGAACAAAGCCAAATTGTACAAGCGGTAGAAGGAGGCAAAGTCTCACCTTTGACTTCAGGGCTCAATACCGCTTGTGAACCTGGGCATCTTCAACAATTCTTACAGCACGTTTCTGAACCAAATTAAATAGTACAAGCTGAACAGATTTGATATTTAACACAGACTATTGATAGTTTGAAACTAAATGGATAGATGGTCTCACTAAAATGGCGGTATCGCTTTTAAATAACCCACCTACAACCAGTACAGTTCGAAACCACAACGAGAGTTTATTGTTCGACAAAAGATGTAATGCATCGTTTGTCAATCTTGACAACGGTTGCCGAAAGGTAACCTAAGCCGTTAAATGAGTAGTGTTATTAACAGTAAAAAAGCTTTAATATTAAATTTCTAAAGTCTAGTTCCAAAAGTTTAGTTTTTCTTTTATTCATTGTACCAAGTCGACAGGCAAACGTACAGTCCGCGAGATGTTTGCGTTACGGCATCCACTTGTTATATTATAAGAATATCCCTAGAGCGTTGACAACAATGTGACTTTAAGATATTACGTCACATCACCCAGTAATTTCAAACCGGAAATACTTTATCAACAACTTCTTACAACATCTCATACATTGACCTCATTCCGTGATAAGTCGCTTAAAGCTTAAAGCTGTGTTATGGATATCAGACCACAGAGGAATCACAATTATACTACTTAAATACTTATATTTGACATCCAGACGCAGAACAAACAATAATATTTATCCTAAGTGGGGATCGAACCTACGACCTTTGGCATACAAGACAGAATCACTACCATCTGCGCCATCGGGCCCGCCAACATTTGCCATTTTAGATCATAACATAAATTATTGTTACAAATATACAAAGGTAGACTATCAAGTATAAGAAGATACCCTACAGAATGAAAACCTCGTAGTATTAGTAGCAGTGACGTTGATTCCTTTGTAGCGCATTACTCAGCGCAATAGGGGAACGGAGCGGCGCATTATGCCCGAGCGAGCTTGTCATTTTGTGCAGCCTTACATTTGCAAGCTTTAACAAATTACAGTTCTATAATAAATACAATGTGTTTCAATGTAATACGATTTCATTTCATTCGTCATTCGATATTCAAATTTAAATATTCTCTATTCAAGATGGCACTTACGAATTGTCGACAAAATAAAAAGAATAAATACAAAAAGGAAGAATAAAATTCGTCTTTTCATAGACAAACTATTATAAATGCCTGATATTGCACAAAAAAAAACACTGTTGTTATTAAAAAAAATTGATAAGTGATTTTTTTCTGAGCTTTAATTTATTACCGAGTCAAAAAACAAGTGCACGGTACGCGTGATAGTAAGTATCTTCTATCGATTATATTATCACAAGGCACATTTCTTTATATATAAATACTAGCTGCCCCCGCGAACTTCGTTCCGCCTTAGAGGGGATACCTAAATTTTTTAAGTTTCCGCGCAATTCTTTATTTTTTTTCTGTCATAAGTACCTTTTCCTTCCCTCGGTTCTAAGCTACATCTCTACAAACTTTAAGCTAAATTAGTTCAGCCGTTCTTGAGTTATAAGTGTAGTAACTAACACGACTTTCTCTTATATATAGATAGCCGGTACCCGCGACTTTGTCTGCGTACTTTTAATTTGAATATTAGATATTAGATATGGATTAAAGGAACGGTATAGATTTGGATATAGCATTGAGTGGCAGAAAGTACTCAGGAAAATGTATTGGTCCCTTGTGTCCAAGAGACACAATGACCTAATGGATCGAAAAAAGTACCTAAATCTTTGTAGCGCAAATTTCTCTAATCGCATGCGTCCGACAACGTCGTCTGCCTTCACGTATCTGCCCGTTCGGGTAGGCATAGTTATGTAGATTCGTGCGCTCCCCCACCACACGACAGCGCCGTTGCCGGCCGCCACACTTCGGCGAATGTGCGCGACGACGACCGACGACCAATGACAGCGGCGGTGATGCAGAGTATTCATTAGAAGGATTTTTTACTTCAAAACCAATTTTTTTTTAACTTGATACACCCAAAACTTCTAAATATCATGTTCCTTGGTTCAGTGCTTAAGATTTTGTATACAAAACGTTTGGTTTCGTAGTTCCCGTTCCGAATCAGTTCCGTTCCGTTCGAATATCGGAATTCCGTTTGTAGAAAAACTCTGCACATCCTAAGAGACCTACGTACCAAGTCTCATGGTTTTATCTTAAAAATGACGAACACCCATACAAACTTTTAACCCCTATTTCACCCCCACACTGGTAAAAAAGTGCAAATGCTAAAACAAACGATTTTTGTATCTTATTTAGTGCTTAAATACAAAATGTAATGTTTTTATCTTCAAAAATTACGAACTTCATACAAACTTTCAACCTTTATTTCATCCCCTCACAGTTCGAAATTTCAAAAACGCTAGAACAAATGTTTATTATTTCTTATCAAGTGCTTAAATATAAAGTTTCATGGTTTTATCTTTTAAAATTTAGAAATCCCATACAAACTTCCATCCCCCTTTTCAACCCCTTACCACCCCTATTTTGCAATAAAAAGTAGCCTATGTTCTATCTCAGGGTCTAAAGATTGTCTGTGCCAAATTTCATTAAAATCGGTTGAGAGGTTTAAGCGGGAAAGCGTAACAGACAGACAGACAGACAGAGTCACTTTCGCATTTATAATATTAGTAAGGATATATAGTAATAATGTATAAATATACAAACAAGCGTACGGTCTGCTTAATGATAATTGTGACCACAGCCTATTGAAACTCGTGTCATCACAAGGATATCACTAGTGTGTCGCCAACCCTGTGAACTGAAGATGCAAAGTCACATTTACCCATTAATTTCACTGCCTCTCTCAGCCTTCAAACCGGAACACAGCAACGCGATCACTGCTATTTGGCGGTATACATATGAACCGAAAGATGATATACATGATCTATCGATTCCGGTCTATCAGTAGCTTCATACAACGCCTGGTACAGATGGAGGTACTTCTACACTGCCAATAGCTCACCGCTAGTATATCACAACACCCTTTAACTTCATCTATCCATAATTCAGAATACAACAATGCGATTTAGCCGTTCGGTTCATCATACATCATCATCATCATGCCATCTATTGAAAGTCCACAGCTGGACATAGGCCTCTCTAAGAAAGGGGATTTTTTGCCCACAATTGCCGCGCTGGGCAAGCGTATTGACAATCGCAGAGCGCAACATCCGCGACGGGGATGTGCTGCCCACCCCTGCCCTGTGCATTTGAGCTACACTGTTCCGAATGGATATACCGCCATCTCCCGGTTCTGGTACCTGGGAGGTACTATTCTACTCTGCCGGTACCTCACGGTTCAAGCCGTTCGGTTCAGTCAATCATAATAAGTCTATCTGCAGTGATATTTACCTAGGTGGCGCCACCGTCTAAGGGTTACGGTACTGTGACACTCGAGAGACTTTACAGAGCGAATATGCGTTGAAGGCTTTATTTCACTAACTTACAGTTAGCCTTGTTTTATTATCCTACAAAATATGGTAGGGAGGCGTTACACCAGCCTGAATGCATCATTTACTCAACTTTAAACTGAACCTTATTTTGCCACCGACTAACCGAACAGTTTAAAGTGATGAAGACAAACGATCTTTTTGCAGAGTGCAACGTAGGTACGGGGATTCAGGCCAGTGAGCGAAATGTGTTGTTAACTATATACTTTAAATTCCCACAATATCTTATGCCAATGCAGATGACCTTTGTATAAAGTCTGACTCATGTAAACATTTGTAATTAAAATTATCAAAATTTGACGGGCCGCATTGATGGCGCAGACGGTAGTAATCTTGTCTTGTGCGCCAAAGGTTGTAGCTTCGATTCCTACCAGGAAATAATATTTATATGATCATATTTTGTTTGTTCTATGTCTGGGTGTTAAATATATGTATTTAATGTACACAACATCTTGTATAATGATCTGATTCCGTGATAAGTCACAAATATACTACTTACACTTAGGGACAGACAGCGGGAAATAAATTTGTATTATAGTATGTAGTAAATAGGTACAATATATACCCGTGAGAGTAATAAATAACAAAACAGTCCAACTTCTTTTAACATCATCTATTTGCTTGTAAAAGTCCCACCGGCCTAACCAAATAGACAATAAATGTGAAAGTTTATTTTTGTTATAAGTACCGTACATACTTTCATGACGTGAGGTACCTTTCTCGTTCTCGTGAGAGGCGAATAAGGTACTAGAACAGATATATGGCGGTATATCCATACGAATCAGTAAAAACAGCAATTGTATATATATATATATATATATATACAATTGGTGTATATATTTGTATGTTTGAATAGATGTCAAGATAATCGTTTTGACTTGTTAATTATAAATAACAGCTAGCTGTCCCGCAGACGTCGTACTGTCTTAATAATATTAACTAAGGTGTAGCTTATCATGAAAAATATATAGCGTCCTATATATGGAGATATAAACTAACCTATCTCACAAGTTCCGATCAAACCGTACACAATAAGCAAAAGATATAGTGAAATCAGTTCAATAGTTTAAAAGTTCACCCCACGACAAACACCGTGACGCGTATTTTTATACATAACTAGTGACCTGCCCCGGCTTCGCACGGGTGCAATGCAAATAAAAAATCGTTATTATGGGTAATGGTAATATGCCATTGCAGATTTTTTGTAAGCCTTTTTAAGGAGTAAAATACTGTAGTACATTATTTTGATACATCTCATCGGGTTCAGCCAGCGATTGCAATGGAAGACTCTAAAATTATCAATGTTTTTCTAAAGAATGCATAATGCATGTATTTATATAATAGATCACTCTATCTATTTTAAAAAATGCAATATTTTTTTATACCTGTTTGAAAGGGTAATAGAGTTAACATTTGTATATCCAGACTCTTAAACTTTCACGTTTATAATTTAACTAACCTTGCAGTTTTACCCATATCATTCCCGTTACTTTCTTATTTCAGGAATAAAATGTAATTTAAAATTTTTAGTGGTAATTTAACTTCTTAATAATAAAATAAATTTTAAAATTAATTCACCTGATTCTTAGTTTATTTGTTACAAACACACAATAATTAAAATCCTCCCTCGTTACATTCCATTTTAGGTATTTATAGTTTACTATTTTATTCAATATTATATGCCTTGTATATATTACTTGATAAAAATGTAGCTTTCTAATGGTGTAAAAATTATTTAAATTAATTTAGTAGTTAGAATTTGAGTCTAATCATTACAAACAAACAATCAAATATGACCTCTTTATAATATTAGGAACTTGCGTAGCTCTCTGTACACAATGTCCGTGTGTCCGCATCCACTAAGGGATTAATGTAGTAATTATATCCGAACAATATCGGAAGGCTTCGTGATCGAGGGCGTTTCCTGCCATTATAAACGCTTCACTAATTATTTTTCAAGTGAAAACCTACAATGTTTATCGGGCAAGCGTGAGTCGGGAACTAGATTTTACCTATTTTTACCTTTCTAGTTGTAACTAGATTTTACCCGCGGCTCCACCTGCGTAAATTTTCCATAGAAACAGTACGCTTTTATGGTTGATATCTGCCAGGTTGACTGGGAAATAATGCCAACTGGCATTGAGTCCAGTTAAGAGACTTATCACGAATTTGGGTCAATTAATGAGATGTGGTAGGGCTTTCTATTATTATAACTTACTTTCGCATTTACACTCAGGATTATCAAGAAATTGACATTGCAATTTCGTAGAGAATACCGTCAACAGGCATAAAGTCCACGTGATAGAAAGCGTCAAAATAGCCCAAAAGTCGTATCACAAGAATATCACTAAAGAGATGCTGATGAATTTTAATTGTAAAAGCTGGACCGATGTTCATGGCGCTTTACTATAATAGATAGCTCAAGTTACTTTGCGACTTAGTATATTTAGGATTCCATATATATTATAAAATAAGGAATGTATCATATAAATAAAAATACATTTCCACAACATTTTATATTTTGACCTAACTACGCGATAAGAAGCTTATATCACTTGTGCTATAGATATCACACTATAGAAGCATTGCCAATGTCACCCTCAAACATAAATGTCTCACGTGATAAGTCGCTTAAATAACTTGTGCAACGGACGACAGAAAACAGAGGATTCACAAATATTCTACTTAAATACATATATTTAACACCCAGACACAGAACAAACACAAATATTATTATATAAATATTTGCACTGGGTGGGAATCGAACTCACAAAATATTCATCACATAAATGTTTGTGCTGGGTGGGGATCGAGCCCACACAAGAAAGGCACTACTGAAATTTCGCCAATATATTTTTTATTATTAGAGAATCGCAAAGCAGCGTAATTTTTCAGTGTATTCCATTAATAACTACGCCTATGAATTATTCAAGGCTTCCGTCAAATTATGAAATACTCTTCACAATATTAACCTTGGGGAATAATAATCCATGAAAATTTCCGTCATTAATTACAGTTTTGCGTAATAAATCACAAAGTTGGTCCACGCTGTACACCATAGCACGTAAGGCTTCCTTTACACTAAAATTTTGCAGCGATACAAACAGTATGCAGTATCGGTACAATCGGGTTGCAGTTGCGATACCGCGACCTAATGTCTAGCTGCAGTGACTCATTTGCGATGCAAACGCAGTGTCATTGTATATTGTTACAACTTTTTATTTGTTCTAAGTCTACAAATAGACGCTTATGTCATCACAAGTATGTCACTAAATATTACAACTAGACCACTTTTAAAACTGTGTATCTCGATTTTACTCTTTCTGTCGTCGTTTCGACAACCTTACGGGAATCGGTCTAAAACAGAGTTACTTAAATGCACAGGGTGCTGCATCTCCATCGCGAAAGCTGCGCTCTGGAATTGCCAACGAGCTTGCCCACCATTTATGGGCAAAATTCCCCCTTTTTTTGGAGGCCTATTGCCAAAAGTGGACTTAGTTTTAAACTGTGACAGTATTGTTTCTGTAGCTGTATTGATTTCTGTTTGTTTAGCATTCACAAAGTCGCAGTGTTTAAACATCCTAAGAACTTCATAAGACTGATGGGATATTCAAACTTTTGAGCGTATCACTCCTCCCTAAGCATTTACGAGGAAAAATCTTTTCCGATCTATTTAGCAAAGATAAAAGAAAACTTCTGCTTATGCTATCACTTTTATCTATATCTATATATATAAAGGAAAAAACTGACTAACTAATTGATTGAAAATATTAAGGTTCTTCATAGAAGGTCATAAAACATGTGTCAAATATTTTTTCGATTATCATCTCTTAAGGGGGTAAAAAGGGGATGAATGTTTAGTATGCAAATAACGACAAAATCAAACACGCGTATATATTCAGCCTTATTTAAATATATGTAGACGCGGTCCAAACCAATTGTCCTGAAACTATCCTGTACAGTACTCGTAATATCGTGGAAACGAATTACGGTGTCTCTTACTAAAGGTCGATCGATGACCACGGTTAGGGTTGTCAGCATTCAACATTTGATATGAATATTTATCGAATTAATAACTTACTAACTTTAAAACAGTTATTGTCTTTTTTAATGAGAGCTTCACATCACATTAACTGATATTTTAAAATAATAAAATTGTAGTATAAAGTACACGGCCGTGAGGTACCGACAGAGAAGAATATTTACTCCCCCATTACCAGGTGTCGTAAGAGACAACTGAGGTATCGAAACCGACAGATAGCGGTATATCTATTCGAAGCAGATATCATGAACACCAAAACATGGTGCAGTATTGGTATGACCCATCGTGTCTTTTTCTTGACTTAACATAAGAAATGGACTACGTCTATCGGGTTAGCTAGGGTTATTTATTTATATATAATAATAATATATATATAATAACTTTTAAAGATGTGTACCTACGTTAAGAAGGTGTCACTCAGCTGATGGCATAAAAGTATGGTTGACAACCCTGAACTCAACACCCGACCAACGTCGCGACGCTAAGCATTCATAATATTGAATAAACAAAGTTGCTACCTTAAGCAGTCCTCAGACCTCTTACCTCGGCAGTGGGTTACCAGCAGAGTAAAAAAAAAACCCCCTGTAACAGTAAAATGTAACTGGCATACCAGAAGCGATAACAAACGGTAAATAGTAGCTCAATTGCAACATGGCGTTGGTCAACAGCAAACCTGTAGCGAAGGTACTGCCTGCGATAGTCACCACGCCTGCTATGGGTCATATTCCCCCTTTCTTGGGGAGGCCTATATCCGAGAGTGAAGCAGCTGGTATGATATTAATGATCTTACCTCATCCTCGTCTATGCTTGCAGCAACTATCAGTACTCTCATACCTGTGTTAAAGTTTAATTTTTTTTTTATTTCTATATTCGAAGTCAGCAAACACGCATACGATCTGCTTGATGATAAACGTGACTGTAGCTTATAGAAACTCGTGTAGATATCACAAAGATATTGCTAGTATATTGTAAACCTTGTGACTTGAAGATGCAATGTCATATTTATCTAGTAATATCACTGTCTCTCTCACCCTACGAACAGAAATACAGCATTGTAAATACTGCTATTTGGCAATAGAAAACCAAAGTATTTTCGGATCCATCAGAAAAAACAGCTGAACGGCTGGGTATTGTGACCTCTTTAAGTAATGAGGATGGTAGAGCTCTATCGAAATCGCAAACTGAGGGATTTTTTTCTTATTTGTTCATGTCATGGACTCACAGTCATTAAATCGATAAATTTACCACTTAATTTTTATGTGTTTAAAATTCTTTATTCTCATACAAAATTACATTTCATTTACAATGAGATTTTATAGTTCTGATAAAAATATACAATTAGCCATTACTCCTGCTCCTCTAAACAATAGTCTTCTTTTCATAGTGAGTTCTAGGTGCTGATAGTCGCACTTTATTCTTAGTTTGAAGATTGTGGGGGTTGCTTTTATAAATAGTCTTATATTACTTTGGAATTAAATATGCAATTCATTTGACGCTTTCAAAAATACATTAAATTTCAAACATTATCTCTACACTTATCAACTTATTAAAAGCATCAGTTATCAGTTTCTCAGAATACATATATCCAGCCCTCCATGGCAATTACTGCAGTCATTTATATACCTCAATCGAAAGAAATCTAATAAAAAATGCTGGTCTCATAGAACTTGATATTACCTGAACATATATCCACTGAATAAAATTATCTTATGTATACATCATGCTCCAGGAATACATTTTTCATCATTTTCTCTAATGGGACTCCTGTATGAAGCCAGAGCGACTCGCCAAAACGAAATAAAGATTAACATACGCCAAAACGTAGACGAAAAAAAAGTGCTCCGCTTCATTCTTCGACATCAGGTATCTGAATAAAACATTGTGCAACTCATCCCTTATTCCAAAGGTCAAAATATAACAGCACGCCATCCCTGAGAAATATTATTTCGTATAAAAGGAATATCTCTATTATTAACACCAGAAAAGAACGGGACGCCACGAGAAATCTTGTGTAATCCACAAAAGTATGCTAGCTGAGAAATTATTCTTTGAGATTTTTAAAGCTGTTTTTGTTATAGCAGTATGATCTTTATTGCTTTGTGATAAGTTATGGTTTGTTATGCAACTTAGTCGTGGTTGTTTGGTGAGGGAACGAGGGAAAATGGTCTTAAATGTATTGTAGGTTTCCGACATTGTGTAGAATTTATTTATATTGCGAGTACAGTCGGTTATTATATTTTATCATGTTTCCGATTGAATGTTGCTTTGAAAATCAATTTTTGGTCGCCATTTATATCGCGACTAGCAGAAATGTTCCTGGAATCCAAAATAAATCGGTTCACCACTTACATCGGAAAATAGTCTGCAATACGTTAAAGTTTTGATGTATAGAAAATTGCTGAATTATATTAAAGTTAATATTTAATGAAAAATCAACTTGTCTAAGGCTTCAGGCGAGATTCGAACCTGAAACTGGCCCACCCCAAGCGACTGCACTACCGTTGTGCTACCAAGACCTTAGCCAACACGTCAAATTATTCCTAGTTCTCTTCTGAGAAAATTGCAGTACCATCTTCATCATATGAATCGTAATATATCCTGATACTGCTCAACTTAGGCCACCTGAAAATAATTAGCTAAATTAAAATCTTTCTCTTGTACTAGGTTTTGTAAAAGGTGATTGAGGTACCGAACCAGTAAGGTGGTATCGTCATTTCATTATTACAGCCATTAAAAGTTGGCTGCTGGTCATAAGCCTACCCAATAGAGAGGGAATTTTCCCTGTAATTTCCAGCTGGACAAGCATGTTGGCAATCGCATGGAGCTGCTATAGTTTCGGGGATGCTGCTGCCCACCCTTATCCTGTGTACTTGAGCTACATTGTTTTGGATAGATGTACCGCCATCTATCGGTTCTCATACCTTAGTCGACTATTACCTCATCTGGTACAGACAGAAGTATTATTCCACTTTTCCGGTCCTCTGCGATGGTATATCCTCCATAAATAGCGTTTAGTGCAACAAGAAGGGGATGAGAAACAGCATTTCTGTCGCGAAGCTACGTTCTGCGATGTTCACAATGCCTGTCCAGCATGGAATTCTTTCGGAGTCGTGCAGAAGGTAATCTACGGCTTAAGGATATTGTAAATTAACATTTTTTTTTTAATTACAAATCCAACTAAGAAACCGGAACTGACGCGGTATATCTATCTAAATAAAAAACAGCAAGTTGGCATCCCTGTCACGAAGCTAGACTCTGTGTTAGCGCGCATACAAATTGGTATCATCATATTATACCAACCTGGATATATCAACGAGTAGGTATCACAAAATATAAGCTCGCTGAAACCATACCAAATGCACAGGGCAATTCATTTCTAAAGCCACAGTGAGATGAACAAATCGCAGTTGAATAGAGTGCCTATTCCAAGATGGCTACCGCTATGGGACTTGGTAATGGAATGGATCCGTAATCAAACGGCTCTACTTTGCATTGTCGGACTGAAACTTGGAATATGCAGGTGTGTGTGTTTTTGTTAGACATACTCTTTTTAATATATCTAACGTTAAGCAGTGTGTTATACATAAAAAGATTTTGATTTATAAATAGTTATAATAATTAGACATAATGTATCATGTGTTAATATCGACTACTTTGAAAAATATGTATGTAATATAATTGCATTTATATTGCGGATTAGCAAGTTGAAGTGGTAGTGGGCAGTGCACTTAGCGCGCAGAACCGATGAACGATGAAGCCAGCCGAGAAGAGAACGGTAATAGGAAATGTAATCGTATTTACGCAAACTGAAAATGAAACGAAGACAGTTGTTTAATAGACGATCCAATTTATTAAGGAGTTCTTCAGAGATATAGTGCAGCACACGTCACTATAGTCAATTATGGGTATAACCAAGGATTGAATAAGAAGGGTTTTGGTTTTGGTAGGAAGAAAATGTTTAAATCGATAGAGAGCGCGAAGCGTTCCAGTAACCTTCCTGCTGATTTCATATATATTTAATCCGCGTGGTTGTAAGCGTCATACGTCAAGCATCTGCTTAAAGGCGCTCGTATATCACAAGGATATTATTAGCACGTTGCCAACTTTGTGACTCAAAGGTACTGGACTCGACGATAATGTCACATTACCCAATAATTTCACTGCCTCTCTAACTCTTCAAACCGGACCACAGCAATGCCAATACTACTATTTGGCGGTATAAATAGGTGAGTGAGAGGTACCAATACAGACGCCCTTGTATGAGGTCTACCTCAATGGAATGTGAAAAAAGTTATCTCACTTGTTGATATAGCTATCAAATTTGACATGCCAAAAGCTTGTTAAGTAATGACCGTATATATTTGGCAGTCCATACTATTGCTAAAGTTTGACTGAACTGTTTTTACTTTTACCCAGTTCAGTGCGTGAATCAATTACTTGATTGAGTTTATCACGTCAATATCCCATAAATCAATTATCGACAGTAACTGGTGGAAACTAAAATGGCATAAAAAATTTAAAGGTCGAACTCATATCTTCCTTTCTGTTATCTATTTCTACCGCCAAAAAGCATTGTACGCATTGCTGTGTTCCAGTTTGAGGGGTGAGAGAGGCAGTGAGATTACTCACTAATGTGACATAATAATATTCATTCCACACCTGTATACTACTTAATATAATACTAAAATACATATTTTACACCCAGACACAGAAAAAATACAAATATCATCAAATAAATGTTTGCGCTGGGTGGAGATCGAACCGACAACTCTTGGCGCATAAGATAGGATGACTAATATCTGCGCCATCGTGCCCTTCAAAATATCTTTTTCTACACAAGGTTGGCAGCTAGTGATAACCTCGTGATAATACGATGCATTCACACTTGCTAAGTTTAATAATTTAAACAAAGCTTAATGAAAATTACAGCTGACAAATTAACGTTTTAAAAAAATATATATTGCTTTTTTGCTTTATATATAAAACCATCGTAATCTAAACGCTAATAATTATGATGCCCAATAACATACTTTATATGTTTATAAAACAAGAAGCTGACTGATTCATCGAATGAATGACATTTCAACGCAGGGTATAAACTATAAGGGTTATAAACTTGATATTTTGCACAGAGATTCCTTTTATAACGTAGGCTGGCACTAAGACAGAATTTTTAAGAATTAATTCCTTGCAGGGGTATACAAGGGTTGCAAATTAAGCAAAGAAGTTTTACAACTTTACGGAAGTGAAACCGCGGATATTACTTAACATCTGTCAATCTGATCAAGCTCTATTTAAAGGAGTGTTAAGAAGACAATTAAAAAAAGATCCTTTATTTTATTTGATAGAGAACACGGATAGGAGATGACCTGGTTTAACTGAACAATGTCTATACTCAAGGACCTTTTACCCCAAGGTCGGAACTCTTCAACCAGCGGCGAGGTTCACAGGGGAAGGTGGCTACTATAGAACAGCTGCGTGACGGATCACCCCAACGGCCTTGTACATTTTGCGTGCTATAAGTCGGTCAAGAACGACGCCTACTCTTTGTTACCTAATTTTTAATTAAGTTTTATCGTCTATCTACATTGAACTATCTTTATACAAAGTAATACTAGAGAACGACCTCTTGTAAAGGTCGTCCGCATTCAATTACCTCACTCTCACCTATTTCTACCAAATAGCACAGTGTTCACATTGAGAAAGGCAGTTAAAATAACTACGTAAATGTAACATTGTATCTTCAGTTCACAAGATTGGTAACCCACTGTGATGATATCTTTGTGTTAACACGAGTGTCTATAAGCTGCGGTCACGTTTATCATCAAGCGGACCGTATGCTTGTTTGTTGATTTCATGATATCCAAAAAAAAACATTACAATAGACAGAATATATTCTGCCAAGTTTAAACAGTAGAATAGTACCTTCCATTGACCTAGGTGTTAGGTACCGAAACCGAGTGATAGCGGTATGGTCGTCTGACAACGTTGCTCAAATACAGGGTGGGAATTGGCAGCATTCCCGTCGTTAAGGTCCACTGTGCGATTGCCACGACGCCTGCATATTGTGGCACTATGTACAAACTTCTCTTTGCCACTCAGATATTGCGAATCTTGCGCCGTGAAATACGCAGGTAAAATTAGGTGTAGCGTCGCTTATTAATGAGCGGCATCGTTCATCTTCCGGTGACGCTAGAATTGACGTCTAAGCAGTCCAGCTTTAGGTTCTGCGAAAAAAAAGGTCTGATGACTGATATGATAATAAGGAATATTAATAGCACGTAGTTTATAATATTCCTCAAAAAGATATGATCGTCATCATATCATCCATTAGAAGTCCACTGTTAGACATAGGCCTCCCGAACTAAATGGGAATTTAACCCATAATTTTTGCGCTGTGCAAGCGTGTTGGCAATCGCAGAACGCAGCCTTCACGGTGGTAATGCTGCTATCCATCCCCGCCCTGTACACTTGAGCTACACTGATTCGGATGGATGTATATCCATCCGAATCAGTGTAGCTCCGCCATGTAGGGTTTCTGGTATCTTAGTCGCCTCTTAAGACACCGCGACACGAGGGAGATACTATTCTACTGTGCCGGTACCTCACGGCATAATTATAAGTCATGAAATAAATTCATATAATATATCTTCTTTGACTCTGTGACGAGTAGCTTAAAGCAGTTGTGTTATGAATATCAGGCAACAGAGGAATTGTAAATATATACTTGAATTTATAAACCGTCAACAGACAGAACAAACATAAATGATTGTCCTGGCTGGGAATTGTGTCCACGACCCCTGTGGCATAAGATGGAGACACTAACGAGTGTACCATCAGCCGTTTGTTTGGTTTGTATGTTGTTTGGTAATCTATGTTCAATCTATTAAATGTATTAATTAACGATTTAACACCCAGAGACAGACCAAACACATGTATCCTCATATAAATATTTGTCCTGGGTGGGTATCGAATCCACGACCCTATGCACATAAGGTAGAATTACTACCATGTGCGCCATCGGGCCCGTCGATAGTATACAGTAAAAAAATATAGATAGACATAGTACAAAACAAACTGCGCATTTCATTTAATTATAATCATCCAAAGATTTTATCTGAGATTGCTCTGAGGGACACCAGACACCAGTACCAGTTGTATTAAATTGAAAAACAATTAAAATATAATTATTACGATAAAAAAATATATTTAATATTTAACTAATATATAGGTGATTCCCCTGTTGTCTAACATCTGTAATACAAGTGCTTTAAGCGACTTCAGATAGAGTCAATGTATGAGATGTTGTGGGAAAATATTATTATTATTGTATATTTCATGATCTTGATTCTTTTGTTCCTTGTAAGCAGTTGTCACAAAGTAACCAGAACGCCAAATATAAATGTAATAGTTGTCAAACTACGTTTAAAGGCCGTTAAAATAGTAGTTTTAGTTTCCATTGTTCTAAAAAACTGCGGTCTGAATGTATATATACTTTTCACCGCACAGTGTTGTATCAGACATTTGAAGCCAATCCTTAAATATTAACGTAATGTCCCACTGCGTCAAGGTTTAAGGTTGACTAAAGAAGTTTTCTGGTTAATCATTTATTTATCCACATTGGAATACCAAACTAAAGGTGACTTAAGAGGCGATAGATGTACCGGCTCTGACAGACTGCGGTATATCCCGGGACGGCATAACTAAAATACCACGGTATGGTAATGGGGATGTTACCACCACGCCTAACTTTAATTTGTTCATACACAAAGTATCAATTAAATTGGACCTTAATAAAGTTTGTGGGGACATCATTGTCCCCACGATTGTCCAATACATAAATTGATCATTAAAGATAGGTACTTTGTTCCTTATTCAAAATTAAAGGAAAAATTAGTTGTTTAATGCTGGCAGTCATGCTATAGTTTTAAAATATATGGAACTAGCTTTTACCTGTGGCTTCGCCTGCGTAAATTTCCTTATAATAATCATCAAATCAGCCATTTGAAGTCCCCTGCTGGACATAGGCCTCGTCAAGAAAGGGGGAATTTTGCTCATATTGCATGTCAAGCGTGTTGGCATTTGCAGAGCGCAGCTTTCGCGATGGGAATACTGCTGCCCAACCCCGCCGCATTTGGGCTGCACTGTTTCGAAAGAGGTACTATTCAGCTCTCAAACAAAAATTACACGACATCTCATACGTTGACCTGACTCCAAATTTAGTAGTTTAAAGCACTTATGTTACGATACATATAAATAAGATACATATAAATAGTACCCAGCATAGAAGAAATACAAATAGCCTTCATATGAATTTTAGCTCTGGTTGAGGATCGAACCCACGAACGAACAAGATAGGATCACTATCAACTGTGTCATCGGGCCCGCCATAGAAACACCTCTTTTAAGGTTGAAAAGCACACTAGTTAATTTAACGAACAATGGTTGAGTCATTAAAACGTAAAGAGATAACCGACAAATTCACTATATGCGTGTATAATATAAGTAAATTAATATCGATAAATTGGTACCTAATTTGGGATTGAGACATGTTAAAAAATTACAAAATAATTTTTGAGAATATATCGAATAATTGAGATCGGATTGGGATCGAGAAATGTCAAAAAATAACAATAATAATGATATATCACTTGTCGGTCAATAGATCGAAAAATTTAACTCGGATTGGCATATTCTGAATATATTAGTTTTTGTCAGCACCATATTTTTTGCCGTGAATAATGTCTTGCAGAAAAAGGTTCGCTTAATCGCCATTCTAGTCGTATAAAAATAGAAAAGTATTAGGAACGTAAGCGTCGTAATAAAATTGAGGACTCGCACCCCATTCGTCACCGTTGCCGGTTCCGCTCGAGTGCTTGGGCTTGTTCCGTTGATTGATGGCTGTTACAAGGACATTGTTGCTTGCGGGGCAGCGTAGTGAACTCTAATTGTGAAATATAGAGGGATAGACTTTGGAGAACCTTCACAATATAATATAAAACAAAGTTAAAAATGCTTAGATTTTTAAAACTATGCCATGGATTTTGATAGATAATAAATAATTTAATAATAATTTTATTGATTACATGCAAACGCTTGCGGAACCCGGCGAGATAGATCAAAATAATGGACTACAGTATTGTATACCATAAAAAGGTCTCTAAAAATATCCACAGAATCTTATGAACCTACCACTTAGGGATATCCCACAGTAGCCATTTTTATCTTCATTGCTCTTACGCTTCGGGGTGTGTCCCAAATATATAATAAATTTAATATCTTATAAGAGAGATAAGTCACTTAAAACACTGGTGTTATGGACATTAGACAACAGAGGAATGACAAATATAATACTTCAATACTTATTTTTACATTATTGTTATCCGTCATATAAATATGATAACAAATATTTATCCTGGGTGGGGATCGAAACACGACCCTTGGTACATAAAATGGCATAAATACCATCTGCGCCACCAGGCTCGTCAACCTCCTATAGTTAATGTTTGGGAAAGTTTATAAAATTACTTAGCTTTACGTTTATGCCTTACGCTTTCACTAAAAATAACACACATTTTTCATCATCATCATTATCACGATGTAGAACGTCCATTGGCATAAGCTAACTGGGTAGGTCTAGGGGCAATCGCAGGGCATATCTTTGCGGGGATGCTGCAGATCATCCCCGCCATGTTATATTTAAATTTCATCATTTCTGGTGGATATAATGCTATTGGTTACTGTACCTCAATCACGTCTTACAACACCCGGTACAAACAAGAAGAGGTACTATTTGACTCTGCTGGTACCTCATGACATTTTGGACGGCATTTGAACGAGATTTATCGCGATTGCCGTGTGGTTCTGGTGGAGTAGAATTGTACCATTCTATGTACCAGGTGTCGTACCGAAACCGACAGATGGCGGTAAATCCATCTGAAACACCGCTGCTTAAATGATATGTGGTGTAGAAGGGCAGCAGCATCCATCCCCCTCTTTCCTTTTGTAGGTCTATGTACAACAGTGGGCTGTTGTTTATAGCTAATAAAATGATGATTTAACATAGTATAAGATACCTTCAGCACCTACATCGTCGATGGGAAAGCAAACGACTTAAGTGAAAAACTAGCGGAAAATTTATGTTTAATGTTTGTTTCCTTTGTTTCAGGTTACGTTATAGGAAGACAACGAGTGCCACCATATACCAAGTGTTCTTTACTAAAATTTTAAGACTAGGTAAGTGCTTGCGAATTTATCATTAAATGTATTATTATATTACAAATCACATAACGATGTGTGAGATATATAATTAGAATGAGTAAGAGTATATTTTGAATATACTAATGGAGGACCTGATTATGTCAATAATTACCAAGGCAGGGCATAACTACACAGGTTTGAAACTTAAAATTTTGCACAAGGGTTCTTAGTACGTAAGTAATGTAAGGGGGCACAAAACAATTTTTTTAAACTATCCACATACAAATTTTAATACATTGCTGTTTTGAAGTAATTCAAATAAAGTTTAGTAATTCTTTTTTATCGAAAGTCATGAAATTCTTGTAAAATATTTTTTCAAAAATCATCCCTTAAGGTTGGGCGGTGCTGGTAAGTCTATATTTATTTATTTGTTAGATATTTTACTAGGTTTATTTACGTATTAGCAAATAAACAAGGTTCCTTCTTCTAGAATATATTTGTATATATATACTTATTTTAAAATATTTTGAAGTAACAAAATGATATCTGCAAATATTTTACATATACAGATTGATATATTTATCAGATTATATCAGATCTACTTTTTGGGAAATTAATCGACAGTTTTGCAATAGAACTTATAATAAAATAAATGAATATGAAAAGTAGCATGGGCACTTTTTGAAGTGACTATTTATTTATTTATTTAACTTTATTGCACAAAATGTTACAAAATGTACAAATGGCGGACTTAATGTCAGATGGCATTATCTCCCAGTCAACCATTACACAGAACAGAAAAAAAATATATATACAAAATAGATACATAAAATAACATAACTCAGATATAGGGTTATAAAGATAGAGAAGCAGCATCAGTAAATAAAGTATGGAGACAGCTACTATCAATTGTCAATGTATGTAGTACTTTGTATTTCCTATTTTTATTCAAGGTTCCAATGACATTTCTATCTTGTTGTTTTGGTGAGAAATATTAGCTTTAACTCGATGCTTTAAAGTTCATTTAAGAACTTAGCGAGCGAGCCCACAACGACACACTTCCGAGCACAACCAACCTAATTCTAACAGCAAATCTTTGAAAACATAAGAGAAATTTCTATTACCTTTAGTAATTTTCTCTTTCCGAGCCCAAACCTAATAACATAATTTGATATCGGATACTAAATTTCATTCAGTCAGGCAGACTTTTATGCCAAAAATAGCCGACTTAACCGTAGCGCCGCAAAGCTTTAATTTGGCCAATGATAACAATTACAGTATCACGCATAACATAACGGTTAAAACCTTCCTCTCCCCCCCAATTAAGCTAATCCCCATATCACCCAAACAACACACTCATGCCAATTTAATTGTTATCTGCAACATATATTTTCAATGTACACGCAACCATTAGCTTTGGTATCAACGTTTTGCAGTCGATACATTTATTAGCTAGCTACAGTCTGCATTTGTACCGTAAATTGAATTAATTATATTCTGTTCTATTATTTAGATAAGTTGTTGTGTAAGATACTTTGTTATTGCTTATGAATTGGAAAAGGATGCAAGATATAAGTAGTGACGTCACTTCGGTAACGTGTTATACGTGCGAGTGAGACCTCATCAATGTCAATCAAGCTATATCCATTTCGTAATTTGTTTTGTTAATCACACACACGTGTGATACAAATACCGACCATTTAAATTTTATTCTGTATACATTAAAAATTGAATACATAACTGAAGTCAAAGTTCAGAATGGAGGACAGACGATATGTCTGCAAATAAAAGCGCAAGATTGCGCTGGACGATAGCTGCATTTAAACAATTGGACAAACTTATTGGATTGAACCATTTGGAAAGACGTATGTCAAACAATCCTTATAAAATATTGCCAGCCGAAAAATATAAAAGCAAACAATTTACTTGAGGTGATAGGTTTTTTTTGTATTCACTGCGTTCCAGTTTGAAGGGTGAGAGACGCAGTGAAATTTTTGGGTCATCATCAGCATCATATCAGCCATAGAAAGTCTAATATTGAACATAGACATCTCAAAATAGGGGGATTTTTGCCCACAATTGCCGCGCAGGGCAATCGCTGAGTGCAACTTCGCGACCCTGTAGTAATTACTGCGCTTTTTCGGATGGACACGCCGCCATCTGTCGGTTCCAGTATCTTAGTCGTCTCTTGCAACACCTGGTTGAGAGGGAGGTGATATTCTATTTTGCCGATACCTAATGGCAAAATGACTAAGTGACAATATCTTCTAGTCACAAGGTTGGCAACGCGCCAGTGATGTTATTACCTCGCGGACTGTATGCTTGTTTGTCGACCTGGTATAATATAATAATAAAACAATATTTCAGTTGGTCTAGCTAAAAATATTATATCAGGATCATCATCGCATCATAGTACCTCCATTACAAACTATCTGCATACAAATTATGCGACCGTCATTAAATCAATTGTCGTAAGGGACAATGAGCAGGTTTACAAAAAGAACAAAAAAGAAACTGATTCGTTATAATTTTATTTTTTTGAAAAGCTATTTTTATTTATTTAATATTTTATTACCAACATAAGCAACAGTAAATTATCAACAATAATTATGTTTTTAAAAGACATTAACTAACTGTTCTTTCAATTACAGGCAATCACATCATGCATAATTATTAATATAAAAAATAAGATAATAATTACTCAGTAAGGATTTAAAATAAATAAAAGTAAAAAATCAGCAATCTTACGGTACGCCGTCAAGCAAGTTTATTAAATATTATGTTTTACCTGCTTATGAGAAGTAATTGTAATTGAATCCTCTTTTACATAAAACTATTAACAAAAATCAGAAACGAATAAGTACAAAAATTATTACTCTCACGCCAATTAAATTTCTGAACGTCGAATTATTTTTCATATAAAAACGTCGGTATCGTATGTTGAATAAAAAAAAGTAAAACAATATAGATAAGACCATATTACGAGAATAATCTTCACAAGGACGGAAAATGTATTCGCCGTACGAAAACTCTTATACCATTGTGTACCGTTAAGGGAAAATAGCATCTAAATTGAAACACAGTGGATCTAAAATGTGATGACACGTTGTTTTGAAACGGTAGCAGCTTGAGTGATGTGAGCTGTGGTCTTACAAACGGCGGTGGAGTAGAAAAAAAATTACTTTATACATAAATTATAAAAACAAAGTATCCGTCGTGTCTGCTTCTATATGTATGTTTTCGAGAATTTCTGAACATTTTTCATCAGTTTTTTTTTATTAGCTTACAGTCCGCGTCCTGTAAACGCTCGTATTATCACAATCATATTACTAGCGCATTGCCAACCTTGTGACTTGAAGATATTATGTCACATTACTCAGAAACTTCACAATGCAAACACTATTTGCCGGTAGATATAAGTGAGAGTGAGGTACCATTGTGAATGACCTTAAAAAGTACAGAAGACAGTATTCATTTTAGATTTTTTTTCTGTCAATTGGTTGTATTATGAACAAGACTACTGATTGAAGTGAAACGAGGATCTTTATATATGTCCCAAATCCTCTAAGAAATATATATTTTTTGTGCTAACCTAATTTTGGACCAGTCATTTATAATAAATATAAATATATATTTACTTTATTTGTGACTAATATTTTTAACCCACCCTGTATAACATAAAGTATGAGTCAAATTGGTAGAGATATCATTCAACTCCTAATCTATTATTACCTTTAGCATTCAAATCAGCCGTTTCCGTATTTAATTAACCGTGACGTACCAGCAGAGTTAGCCGTGAGGTACCGGCGTTGAGGGACTGTCCAGCTGTGGACATCCTATATTTGATATCACGAATGATAATAATTTGCCGTGAGGTGCCGGCAGAGTAGAATAGTACCTCCCTCAGTACCAGGTGTCGTAAGAGGCAACTAAGGTACCAGAACCGACAGATGGCGGTATATCTATCCGAAACAGTGCAGCTCAAATGAACAAGGCGGAGATGGGCAGCAGCATCTCCGTCGCGAAAGCTGCGCTCTGCGATTGCCAACACGCTTGCCCAGCGCGGCATTTATGGGCGGCATTTATTTATAAAACCTCCTTTCTTGGAGAGACCTATGTCCAGCAGTAGACTTTCAATGGCTGGTATGATGATAATTCAAATCAGAGGCTTAAGCATTATCTAACAGAGTCAGTGACAAGTCAGATATAATAGAATGTCTACTTTATTTGGTTAACATTAGTTTTCAATTTCACGACAAAGTAAAACAGTCGAGGTACAGATAAGTAGGACAGGGAATAACGTTGCCAATGATTTTCAAATTTCAGCCTTCAATTTAGCAATATTACCTCCGCCTGTACCAGGTGTCGTAAGTTGTAAATGTAATACTGAAACTGACAGTTGAACGGGACAAAAGACTGGAAATAAGCTAAAGAATATCCGAAGGATTGAAGAAGTCACTCTTTGCGATCTTTGTTACGTTTTTCAACATAATAGAATCTCTAAACATTTGAGGAGGTATTTAAATCTGGCTGTTCATTCATAGTTATTATCATAGCAGCTGTATAGCGTTGCGACTAAAATCACTTGAGCTATGCTGATTCGGATGAATTTACCACCATCTGTCGGTTACAGTACCTGAGTCATCCGACACCTGGAGGAGGCCATTACTCTACCCTGGGCGGTAGCCTAGTGTTGCACCAGAATTTTTCGGTACTCTTACTAAATAAAATAAGTTTCAACTTCTTATATTGGAAAGGAATGCAATGCAACTTTTGAAAAATAATTAAAAATAATAAAGAAATTAGACACCATTAAAACCCCGCTCTCGCTCCGTCCTACGCCGTAACCTTAAAGCAACAAACATTCCGGTATAAACATCGATAAATTTCCCCATGGAAAAAATAGGTTCCTTATCTACTCTCCTAGTTTTATACGACCCGCAAGTTTCGTAGAGTTCACCACTTTAAGGTCACGCACATTAACCGAGTTTTTCGAATTTTCGTTCCGAGAAAAACGTTTTCTCTTATTTATTTGAATGACTCAGTCGGCTATTAAGGTGAGACGTGAGTAAATGATAATAATTATGCAATAAATTCATACTATTCCTAATACATTTATGCCCTGCTAGTTTTACTAAATGACATATATATATATATATATATATCAGCCATATATATATATATATCAGCCATATATATCATATAGCCATATATATCATTATATCAGCCATTGGAAGTCCACTGTTGGACATGGACATCCCCAAAAAGGGGAAATTTGCCAATAATTATATAAATAAAGAAATTGACACAACTCAAACTTTGATCTGACTCTGAAATAAATAGTTTAAAGCACATGTATTACGGATATCAGACAACAGAGTTTTTACAAATAGAATACATAAAAATAATAACCAGCCACTGAACTAATACAAATATGTCCTGGATTGGGATTGAACCCATGACCTTCGGTGCACAAGATATGGTCATCTGCGCCATCAGGCCCGTCAAATTGCCGCGCTGGGCAAGCGTGGAGGCAATCTCAAAGTATAGCTTTGCAACGGGAATGCTGCTGCCCACCCCTGCCCTGTTGCATATAAGCTACACTGCTTCAGGTGGATATACCGCCATCTATCGGTTCCGGTGCTCGAGTCGTCTCTTACGTCACCGGGTACAGGGGGAGGTACTATTCTACCCTTAACTATTATATTCTACCTTCGGTGCACAAGAAAGGATCACTACCAAATACGTCATCGGGGTGTCCAATTACATTAATTCCGATAAAAGTCAAGTGAAGCAATTGAACAGTATACATACCAAAGTATCTAGTTTTTGTTATAGTTATATCTTTACATACATAGGTCATGTAGTACCGGCAAAATAGAATAGTACCTTTCCCAGCACCATGTGTCGTTAGAGGCGACTGAGATATCAGTACCGACAGATGCCGGTATATCACTCTGGTGTAGCTCAAATGCACAGGACGGGAATGGACAACAGCATTCCCTTTGCGAAGCGAAACTTGCGATTGCCACCCTCCAAAAATCACCCTTTTTGTGGAGGCCTATGTCCAACAGTTAATTTCTAATGGGTAGTATGATGATATCTTTATATATAAAAAAATCACAGTGTTTGACCGATCGCTGATTTTACAACCAGGCAATACAAGCTTTTAAATTTAATTCAGAAGTTTGATTTGTCAATAAAGTTATATTATTATAGTAACTTCAGTTGATATATTATGTAATAGACGTGAGGTACCTGCAGAATAAAATAACCTCTCAACTGTACAAGAGGTGACTGAGGTACCGACGTCGACAGATGGCGGTATATCCACCCAAAACAGCATAGCTCAAATGAAAGGGGGCGATGTGTGGTAGCATTCCCCTTGTGAAGCTATGCTCTGTGATGGCCACCACGCTTGCCGAGCGTGGCAATTATGGGTAAATTCTCCTTTCTTCGGAAGACCTATGTCCAGAAGTTTAACGGCTCATATGATCTTGATGTCCAGCACTGGATGATCTAAATGGAAGCATTTACACAGCTTAAAATATAAGTACATTTCCCCATCCAATATATAGTGAAAAGCTCTCCCGAACCCTTTTGATACGTTGCTATAGATAAATAATCCACTACGTAGTAGCTCTTTCAACATCCCATCTGACAGATGAGAATAAGATAAGAAAGGCTTTCAATCCAACTTCGGTTGGCGAAAATAGTGGATCATACAAAAACAATATTGATAAAACAACTCGATAAAAGTTTGCTGACAAGTTGTGCGGTGAAGTTAGCCTGCCTTTATATATCCGGTGAAAGCCTTTGATTGGGTATGAAATATGTACATTGAATTCTGTGAAATCTTTTTGTGATTTCTCTTTTTATATATAATCGATTGTTTTTGTCTACTTTCTTAACTTATCGTGGGGATTCTATGAAATTCCAAATGGTGTATTGTGGGAACATTACTGAGTTTTTTAGATTTGTGTAAATTTTCTGTAAAATGCTATAGAATGGTATTGTAATGAACGTCGAACCCACCACGGTTCGATCCACACCCAGGACAAATAGTTATATGATGAATGTTTGTATTTTTAGGTTAGGTTTTTAGGTGCCTATAAGAACAGGCTAGACCTAGTTTAGGTACCTAAGTATCAAAATGTATTTTAGTTTAAGTTACCTTTTGTTGTTGAATAAAGTTATTATTATTATTTCTTAGGTACTATTTATATGTATTAAAGTATTATATTTGTAATTCCGTTGAAATCAGTTGCAGATATCACTGACACAAGTGTCAGTGACTTTTAGCTCATATTTATTAATCTATTATTCAATAATTTATTTTTTGTCACATAAAATTAATTATTTATAAAAATAAAATATACATTATAGTTATTAACACTAACTACTTATGAATATGCAAAATTATCGACCAGGCTGACCATATGACGCGCAACATCTTGCTATAGCAAGCCACAATCAATACTGTTAAAACTGCCTTGAGAAAAGGGAGAGAATGGAGGGGTGAATATATCAGGTAGTAGACTACAGCCTATGGGAAAAATAATTATAATACTTAAGTACTTTTTTGTGACACGCAGACACAGAACAGTTTATATGATTTGTCCTTGGTGAGGATCGAACACACGACCCTTGGCACATAAGCTGAGATCACTACCATTTGCTCCAACAATATGTAGCAAAATCTTCTAGATTAACGTAATGATAATACAATAGTATATTACAGATTAATACGCTTTTGATCTTTCTTGAAGAAACCTATGCCTAGGAGTAGGCATTCTACATCCTACGATGCTGATGATGAACTTGTAAAATATTATATTGTACTGAAAAAAGAAATTCCTGTGTTCTATTTCTGAAATAGACAGTTTTGATAGTTAGTCAATGGGAAAAGCGCGGTGTAAAAGAAGTTTATGCAGGCGAAATCACACGCCGAAAGCTAATTGATGAAAATGTACGAGTATATGAAAAAACTATCGAGGTATATTCCCACCCAATTACATATAAATATTAGAATTTTTCAACTGTATTATGTACTCTTACGATTTTCTAGTTTGATTAAAGTCATCGTTTTGATACTGATTAAGATTAAGAATTCAAATATTTAATCACATTCGGAAAATTCTAAGGGAAAATGTTATTTCTAAAAACTGAAACAATAAACACCAAATTAAAACAAACATTGCATGTTTGATAGAAGTTTAGATCTCAAATCTCTAATCAAATACCTTATTTTATAGCAAATTTTAAATTCAAAAGACTCCAAGAACTATTGTTTTAAAGAAATATACAAGACTAGCTGACCCGACAGATGTGGTCTTCAATAAAATATATTTTTATCATGAATAAAACATTGCGACTATAAATTGAGATATAAACTTTCCTATCTCACGAGTTGGATCGAACTGTACAGAGTGTTGATACTCATGGACGGGACATGTAATCTGTCTATATATATGTGTAAAGGAATAGGTTGACTGACTGACTATCATATCAACACAGGGCCTAAACTATTTTACAAGGCACAAGTATTTTCTTTACAACTTAGCGGAGCACTAAGAAAGAATTTCTTGAAATTCCCCCCTAAAGAGGTAAAATCGAGGGTGCAAAGTTAGTATGAAACTTTGCTATTTTTGAAGTTATTCCAATGAAATTCAGTATAAAGGTTTTTCATTGTAAGTAATGAAACACGTGTAAAGTGTTTTTTCAAAATCAGTCTTTAAGGGTTTCCAAAGTTAGTGTGAAAGTTTTGCAACTTAACCCATGTGATATCATGGGACCCTTCTAACTTGTATATATAAAAATACATGTGTTGATAATGACAATATTGATTTATCACTTGACAATAAATATGTTTTAACTATCTGATACAAAGTTATAATTATTGCGACGTATTTTCCTGTTAGTAAAGTGTAACCAAAAAATCATATACATTTCTTTAGCTTTTTTCACCTTACACAACATTTTCAAAATTGGCCGAGTAAACCCACAAGGCCCCCACCACTATTTTAAAGCTGTGAAAATATTTAACTATATCCACCCCTTTACCAGTTTTTACACTTTTCGGGATAAAAATGGTATAAGTTATTCCAGTTCACAATATATCTCTGTGCCAAATTTTCTTCAAATGCCGCCATAAACGACGCTATAAACGACGCCATAAATTTAGAAAGATTAATTTCCAAAATTATAATTATGTTTATTTTATACTTTGTTCTTTAATTTGATTTACATTCATTACATAACAAAAACTAAATAAATTTAATACTCCAAGTATTAAATCACCTATCAAACATTAACTAAAAGTTAATCCTATTTTCGAATTAATTAATTTGTAACCCGTATTTATAATCAAGCCCATTTATAATTTAAAGCTCATTCACTTGCAACAAATTGCTGCTCTATCTAAACAAGCGATGTTCAAACAATTTGGATTAATTAAATCAACATCGACTATCAGTTCGGTTAATTACGAGTAATGTACCCAAAAGCCATTAACCGTTTAAAATAATAAGTAAATCTGCTCTATTTTCGTCAGGCACAAAGAGAATACTATTGAACAGACGATCGTTTTTGTACGAAATATATGATAATTTAATTTTTAAGTAGCCCATTTTACTGACGTCCAGTGAATTACAGCCTGAGCTGAGTGCCACCTCATTCGAATGCTCAATAGTGGTTTCGTAAAAATATATTCACGTTATTAAATTTTATATTTTTCTGGAACAATGAAAAATACTGTGGTGTCTTGGATTTACTTTATATATATATATATAGAGAGAGAGAGATTTATAAACATATAAGACCAGATTGATGAACATGTATACAGTCCGCGTGATAGTAAGCACCACGGCAGCTAAGCCTAACCAGTAATATCACAATAATTTCACTCCCTAGTGATATCATTGTGATATTCATATATACTTAATTCACACGTTCTAAAAGGTAGACAGATCTGACTAAAATTGCAGGATCGTACTGGTTGCAGGCCGCATATAACCGGTTCAATTGGAGAGGCATACAGTAGTAGACGTCTTATGAAGGCCGATAAATGAAGTTGAGATATAAATTATCCTCTACCTCTCAAGTTGGATCAAACAGTACACAGTAAGCAAAAATTTATCAAAGACAGATCAGTTGTTTAAAAGGGCATCCCGGACAAACACCGTGATACAAAAATTATATGTAAGGATAGTTAGACTTGACAATGCCTGTCGAATTTATAATAAATCCTTAAGTAAGTTTGCATTAAGAGAGCCTTAAGAATTTTCTTTTCTTCTGACATCTCCATATAATTTACCTCCTTTTTTTCTCACTGACATATGGTAATGAATGTTGAGTATGGCAGAAGAAGCACGCAAGTGAAATAAATGCTGATGAAATGAGAGCACTTCGAAATTTGTATGATGTGAGTTGGAGACACATATTAAAGAAAAGTATGATAAGAGATAAATGCGGTGTTAAACATGACAAGCTATGATAACAATAAAAAAATTAATGTTGAAATGGTTTGAAAAAGGAGAGAAAGGATGGATGAAAGCAGAATGACTGCACAAATATATAGAACGGAAGGAAATGGAAGAGTTAGTATAGGTGACCATATGTTAACCAGGTTGAAGAGGTATTGAAGAAGCGCCAGGACAGAACTACCAAGAATAAACGAGCGTGAATGATAATGTAAGTAAGGAGAGCATACCTCTATGTATGCTAAGATCGTAACACGTGAAGATCCATAGTCTCTGCCTACCCCGATGGTGCACAGGCGTAACATGAATGTATGTATATAAGTAGTTATGTTTTCTTACTCATCTATAACAGGTATAATATATATGTATTTGTTTATGTATAGTTATTTTGATATGCATTTATATAAACTTACGTCACGTTCATCATCAAGCAGACTGTAACACATAACATAAAAAAAAAGTCCGCCGTGTGTACATTAAAAATTTTGACATTCAAAAAGTTATATAAATAAATATGCATCGCATGATAGTTATTTACAAATGTTTGACTTGATTTCATAACAGAGTATCTGAACGGACTTACGAGACTCTTTGGGAGATAAATAATTAATCTGTTATTACGCATAACAGGAAGGGAATGTTTCTCATAAATCATCTGAAAGGAAACCTGTTCGGGTGAATGGACGCTTCTCAATTTTGATTTATCGCTGTCTCCAAATATTTTATCCCGTATGCATTAATATTACTTTACTTTTAGTGACAAAAATTATATTCTCTAACATTGACTCATTCACTCCTCACAATGACTCTTTTACCATACATCACGCCGGTGTCCAATCGGGGTAGGCAGAGACTATCGATCTTCACTTATTACAATCTTGGCATACCTCTCTCGCTTTCCTTACTCGCATTAGTCCTTTTATACACGCTCTTTTATTCTTGATACTTCTGATCTGGCCCTTATTTATTACCTCTTCTAATTGATAAAAATTTGTTCGCCTATACCATCTCTTCCATTCACTTCGACTCTATATATTTGTGCAGTCATTCGACTTTCATCCATTCTTTCGATATATTCAAATCATTTGAACATTCCTTTCTCTGATGATGTAACAACATCATCTTTTACACGACATCAACTACTCTTTTAACGGCTTTTAACTTTTTACACGTTTTGTGTTACGTTTCAGTTACCTAGCGCCAATGATTGCAAAATTTTTTTAAAATATTAAATAAAAATTATTAATATTTAATACACCTAATTTTGAAGCTGGTAAAAAGTAATTTTAATATAAGCACGCGTAAATGTTAGACAGAAATACGTATGTATATTTTTTGTCAATAGCTAAATACCACATGCCCTTAGAAATCCACGTCATCATTATCGTCAAATCAGCCATTAGAAGTCCACTACTGGAGATAAGCCACTTCAAAAAAAGGGGATTTTTCATATAATTGCCGCGCTGGGTAAGCGTGTTGTTAATCGCAGACGCAGAATGCTACTGTCCATCCTCGCCTGTGTATTTGAGCTACACTGTTATGGATGGATATACCGCCATCTGCCGATTAATTGCCACTACTTACTATTCTATTCTGCCGTACCCAATTCCTAATGGAAAATTTATATAAATTTTAAATTCTGCTTCTGAAAGCTTGAATGTTTGTAATTCCGGGCGCTTTAGCTAAGTTCTGAAAAACCCTGAACATGTCCTTACATTTATCGTCATCATAATGATATCAGCTTTAGGACGTCTAGTATTGGACTTAAGATTCTTCAAGTGATTTTTAATATGACAGGCTGCGTGCGGCATGCGTCCAGCACTTTTAGTCAGATTGTTTGTCAGGTTTGTGGGTGGCTATTTTTTGCTGCGCTTGCAGCAATAAACGTGGTCTCTAGTACTTGCTTACTAAATGCCCTGCTTACTGTCATTTCAACTTGCTAATACGCGGGGGTATGTGTGGTGAAACTGTGGTTCTTTTACGGGTCTCTTTCCTCATTGCTGTATGAATCGCGCAAAGAGAATTCAAGCATTACCATCGCCATAGTTCTTTGGACTATTTTGAGTTGGCTTCTTAGGCCAAAAGTAGTAGAGAGATCTTTAGGCCCATCAATATGTTTACAATAAAATAACTAAAACTTATTTCGTTTCCTCTGGTGCAAATCAATACTACAGGAAAAATGAAATTCTATCAAATGGAATTCCTTGGAAAGCGCCACAGGGCTCCATTGTTAAAAGCTTCCACTTAATGTGATGTAACATGTCTGGTAGAGATTCAATATTTTCACTATATTATCCCTTTATAAGACCTCCATTTTCACAATTTATTGATTATATTCGAGAAACGAGATTAGTATTGGTTATTTTATTTTAAACATATTGACAGGCCTTTTGTGGTAGTCCTATCATTACATATGATACCGAGGACATATATTTATGTGATAATCATCTGTGTGTGTTCTGTATTTGGGTGGTTACGCCTCTCCAAGTAGAATCAGTGATTATTAAGACTAATTTTAGCCATAATTATCGCTCTGCAGATGGGCAGTGGTAAGCGTAGTGCATGCAAAAGCTTTTGCCTAACAGGGCACGAAGGGCAGGCAGGCAGAAAAGCTCAAACCTCAGAAATTTGAGCTTTTCTGCCCTACACTTACCGGAGCGTGGTTTTTATTCTAGAACCTTACAGCCAAATTAGCCGTCAGTTTTGCATGCTAAGTAGTACCTTAGTCCTTTATTTGGAGTCGATCGCGCAGAGACTACAAGTATTGCCTGTTCTATAGCTTGTTCGGTTAGTTTGAGTTTCCTAATTAGGCTTATTAAGTAAGAGACCACATAAATCATCGCTGATAATAAATATTGATCCAAGTCTTTCGACTTAGGAAATAAAGGTATACAGGATAAGAAGATACGCAGTTTTCCGAAAGTTGGCCAATCGAAACTTTTATCACTGAATCCAATTGATTCAGTGATTAAAGTTAAACTCTTTCTTAAAGTTGGTCCTACTTAGCTGAACTATTTGTCCTAGGCCCATACAAGCAAACAACTTTAAAAATTGATACTTGATACTATGGGTACCATTACATTACATTATTTTGGTCCTCCAATCATTCTGAGACCCATCTGTTCAGGAACTCAATTGAGGTATTAAAACATCACTTTAAAATATCCAATCGATTCTGTTATGACTAAAATATCGTCAGCATGTCATAGTTGAGGGATGCAATTGCCATTAATAATGATACCAAATCCTTGCCATTCCAGGACCTTATGGGCGTTTTTCAAAGTGGCAATAAACAGTTTCGGCAAATAGACGTCTTTGTGTAACATCCCTTCTCAAAGTAATAGCTTTTAAACTCCGCTACTATCAAGTAGGAAGTGAAGAATTGAATTATAAAACTTCTGGCTATCTGACTGAACGTATTTGGACATCGCTTCATAACGGGTTGCATGAGGAATTTTCAAGTGATAAAAGCTACCTTTCTTAGATCTGCCTGATAGCATAATATCAATGAATGCCTCCCCTATTTCCCCTCTTACTAGCCTTCTACAATCAGAATCACTTAACAGGTATTCTTATCATGGAGATGTCCGAAAGACTGCACGTGATTAGCCTGAAATATATGCGATAACTGACTGCACTAGTGCGGCTGGACTCACTCTATCCTCCTTTTTTTGAAACAACATAACTCTGCCTCAAAACCGGCAGCCGAGCCTAAGTCGTGCCACTGAGGAGATCAGGATCGTCCGATCTCCTTATTTGCAAGAATATAGTTTTGTATAATACAAAAAGTATATTTATGAGTCTCGGGCTAAGGATTTGCGAATATAAATTCATATATGTACTATATATATATACTATCTTTACTATATTAACCTGACTCCGAGATAAGTCGAAAGCACTTCAGCTACAGACATCAGACAAGGGAGGAGACAGAGACAACAAATAAACTTCAAATACATATTTAATACCCAGACAGAGAAGAAACACAAATGTTCATCATACCATATAAATATAAGACAATTAATTGTAATTTAATCTCAGAAGTGAAATAAAACTCAAATTTGATTCTCTGTAAATAAATATAGCAATTTTATTTGAATATATGGAGTAGATACCACCCCACCATATAATATTTACACAAATAACCAAAAATCTTACTTGTAAATAAAGAAACGACAATTAAAGTTTATAATTATCACTTCTCGATTTATACAACTTAATATTACTTAATATACAGAACATATTTGTCTTTGACAATGACATCTCGATTGATACAGACAAAAGAAATAAATTTCTTGATATAGGTAAATATTCTGGGTGGTAATAAAAGACACAAAATTTGGTGCATAATATACGAAAACTGCCTAATGAACCATCGGGCCCGTCCGAAGATATCGGAATCTCTGATTTTATACACTTAGGACTTAAAGGTTGACTGCAGGCGTGTTGGTACTGTTCATTTTCGCGTGCTCAAGTCACCTTGAGACTTTAGAAGTTACAGTATAACGCAGCTGTATTTCATTACGTTTTACTGTTAGGGGTGTGTTGCTAACATAAAAACACGATTCATTGTCTTTTAATTCAGTTAATTTAAACAAACTTCATTTCATGATTTTTAATATATACTATATGTATGAATGGTTTTATGAGTATGACGGCTGCAAGACTAATCCTTCCATACGCTACGGTGAAATTGTACTTCTTTTTAATTTTTTTAAATCATAAGCATTGCGTAAAATGTCGCACATATTCAGGTAGTATTCAAATGCATTTTACTCCTCGTTATTTTAATTTGTGTTCACATAAGGGTATGATTTATCTGTGGTAACCGTTATTAATATTAGCAACATGTCTTATTAATACTTCCTCTACAAACAAAGATAATGTCAAATCTTTAATTACAACGGACACTGACGGAGGTTGGTTTGTAATTGACCCCCTTTGGAGCAAAAGGGACCTCTATTTAATCTCACAGATTATATGGGTGGGTGTTGGTCTGAAAGGTTTTAATTTATTGCAGTTATTTGGCACGGTTTGTGTACGTCTTTGGACCTCCTAGAAATATAAATGCACACGTAAATATTTAGCTAAGATAGAGATATGAAGGAAATTTGTACGTCGTCATTACAGACCTAGAAAGTCCACTACTGCACACAAGCCTGCAGGCTGGCTGGATAAAGCAAGAATTTAGCCCATTATTGCCGTGGGGCACGGCACGTGATACAGAGGAAGGCACTTTTCTTCTCTACCTACTGATATAGATAGGAGGTTTCCCTCACGGCCTAGGTTCTTCATACTGAAATTCATTTATTTGAAAATCATCCCTCAAGGGGTTAATCGGGAGTGCAAAGTTGGTATCAAAATTCTACAACTGTATGTGGATAAAACCTCAGGCCGCTGCTAGTTCTAAATCAAATACGTACCTTTATTGCTCGAAGAAAAATAACAGCATATTATTCTGTTGTTTTAACAAGAGAAGTTTCTACATTTCAGTTCAATTTATATCTGTCTATATCCCATTTGCGAAGCAATTTGAAATCCATAACAAAACATAGAATATTGATTTAAATTCGCATAACGTAGCAATCCCTTTGTGATTCAGAGAATATTACTCACTGAAACGAAGAAGGCTTTATATTTTTTCAGTGTCTTTACATTTTAAAGGTATGCTGAAATCTTATTGAGCTTTCCAATATTGTTATTGGGAGCATTTGTCATTGTGAATGAGCGAAGTATTATGTAAACTTGAATTTTAACATAATTTTTAAGTATAAAGTTCACGGGCATAATGGCGCAGATGGTAGTGATCCTATCTTATGCATAAAGGGTCATGGGTTCATTTTCTCCAGAGCAAATATTTATATGATGATATTTGTGTTTGTTCTGGATGTTACCAAGGAAAAATTATGATATATATTTTTGTTGTGTCTGGCTGTTTAATATATGTTTTAACTATTCTATTTGTTTCTTTTGTTTTACCATGACACAAGTGCCTTATGTAACTTATCTCGGAGTCAGGTCAATATGAGATGTTGCGTAAATTAAAAAATTTTTCTTGGTGAAACTGCGATTCTAAATTAAAAAAAAATATTTATGCATGCTGTATTCTAAATTCATGTTTTGTGTTAAACTCGTTCACAAATGATTGTACATTCAGTCTTAATATTTATATCTAAACAATTATGTTTTGATAAATGTATTAATCGTAGTTGATCCATTTAAATAAAATAAAAAAATAAAACGACTTATATATCTATCCGAGACAGTTTACCTCAAATCCACAGGGTGGATATGGGCATCAGCATCACGGTCGCGAAAGCTGCCAACACGTTTGCTCAGCGCGGCAATTATGGGCAAAATTTTCCCTTTCTGGAAAGGTCGGTGTTCAGTGGTGGACTTCCAGTGACTGATACGACGAATTTGAATATATAATTAATATATAAATTATGTTATTATGTTTTATTATTTGTTTTTAATACACATGTAGAAAATGATTAATAAAGAAGGAGGAATTACTCTCATGTGCTGTGCTGTACAACTCAACCCGAAACCTGCGTAAACAAAACATAAATAACAACCACACTTAAAGTATATAAAGTGGTAAAAAAATCAATCGTGTTTGATTACAACGATTTAAAATATTGAGATGTGTCCCGGCGGGTGCTCGCTTCATCTCAAACGCAGGCTTAACATTTATTTCCAGATTGGCTTACTTATTTCAACTCGTATGAATAATTCAAAGAGGATTTGAGCATAGGAAAAAATCTGGTATAAGACAGGGCCGGATTTACCATATTTCTGTGATGAGGTTAAATTTCATACATAGCAACAAAAACAATCACTGATGGTCCTAAAGGTCACTAAGGTCACTGAGCCACTAATGCCACCACGCCTGCACAGCGCGGCCATGATAGGCATCCCTTATTTTAGGGAGGCCTATGTTCAACAGTGGACTTTCTATAGCTGATGTGATGATGACGGTAACAATAAATGTGAATAAAAGAACATTTACTGGCCAAAGGCGAAATACTAATAATACATTTACACATCTCATACATGGACCTGGCTCCGATACAAGTCGCTTAATGCATTT
The DNA here is from genome assembly GCA_020976665.1 of Heortia vitessoides. Lineage (NCBI taxonomy): Eukaryota > Metazoa > Arthropoda > Insecta > Lepidoptera > Crambidae > Heortia > Heortia vitessoides. The sequence continues at coordinate 15,933,228 of JACJUM010002971.1, forward strand.
GTATTGTGAGTATTACACAACAAAGGAACCACAATTATACTACGTAACAATTTACCTGTCCAGTGCATTATATCAGACTCATACAATATTTATTGTGCCTACGTTTTTGACAGGCAATTTCTTAAATACATATTTAACACCCAGACACAGAACAAACACAAATACGTATAATTTTTTTTTCCTGACTTTTGGTGCATAATTGGATCACTGATGCACTATGACTAATGACGAATGCACCATCGGGCCCGTCATGTAGAACTAATATTCTGTGATAGAAAATGGCTCCAGGGTTCATTCCCTTTTGGGTTCAATCCGCAATTCATTAAAAAGCCGTATCCGAAAACTATAGTTATTATATAAATCATAGAACCACCACTAATAGACATATTCTTAAGATAAACGCATTTGCCATTCTTTCTTTTGCTTTTCCCTAGATCCTGCCCTGCACTTAAGCCTGATTGCAATGTGTAGTCATGTAATCACATGAATATCTTTCACATGAATATAAGTCGCAAGAGACATTTCCCTAGATAGTGTCCCGATGAACAATGTCCCGAGATTATCTCTTAATTTTGATTGTTAGTAGAGTAATTTGGCTTATAGTAAAAAGTTATTATTTTACAAATTGTAGGATTCATTTTTTGGTCTTAGGCCCTCCCCAAGACAGAAAATTTTGCCCATAATTGTCGCGTTGGGCAATTGCGTTGGCAATCGCAGAGCACAGCTTTCTTTTTTTCGAACGGGAATACTGCTGCTCACTCCCACTCTGTTGGATATAATGCCATCTGGTAAAGGGGGAGGTACTATTATACTTTGCCTGAACCTCACGGCCTTTTTATTTAATTTTGGAAATACTGCATTAAAATAATATGATAGAACTTCCGGTAAAACTTTCAAGTAGAACTACTTTATGACTGTACTTTGTCTATCATAATTATCAGTCATTGGAGGTTCACTGTCAGACTTAAGAAGAATAAAAAAAAGGTGGATTTTTTTTATAATTACTGCGCTAGGCAAGCGTGGTGGCAATTTCAGAGCGTAGTTTTGTGTCGGGGATGTCAGTGCCAATACCTTAGGTTTAAAAAAATATCAAATTCATACAGCATCTTACATACGGAACTGACTTAGAGATAAGTCGCAATTGTGTTACGAAAATCACACAATAAAAAAATCTAAAATATAATACTTAAATATATGTTTCATATCCAGACACAAAACAATCACAACTTCATCATATAAATGTTTAATCTGGTTGAAGATTGAACCGATGACTCTTGGAACATAATATGGAATCACTATCATATACACAATCGAGCCTGTCATACGACTGACATCTATGACAACACATGACAGTGTGTGCAATACAATTCTGCTCTGTGACACGGTATCTTCAGTTCACAAGGTTGGTGACACGCAAGTGATATCTTTGGGATGACACGAGCGTGTGTAGGCTGCCGTCACGATTACAATAAGCGGATCGTATGCTTATTTGCTGGCTTCGTAATATTAAAAAGAAAACAAAATTTGTTATAAAGCTATTTTCATTAAAATGTCCATCAGAGTGTTGTCACTAACTCCTAAAAGCGCTATTTTCGAAAGCACTCTACTTAACAGGCCAAATTAGACCGTATAACCAATAGCATAATGCCTTAATTCCATTAAAAAATTGTCAGCCTTACAGAGACAGAAATGAAAAACGTTGTTCATATTAATCCCGTACATCCAACGTCACGCAAACTATAGTTTATGTTCCACAGCAAAATGCAAACATTGTACGTGCAATACACATGGCGTATTTGAATGTAATATTACCTCGGCTTGTTTGCCTTGAACCTGTGCTGGCAAAACGACAATGTAATAATAACAACCATGTAACTATAACATCCTACCTTTACAGCCAATATAATGTTAAAGGCATGCAAAGATGAGTGCCACTCTTGTTTACGACGTCGTCCGCTTAACAATGGCCCCCGCGATACCAGAATTAAAACTAGACTTTATAGCACTTGCGATGGTACTTTTCTTGCTATATAAGGTTTACTGCAAGTTTAGTATGGTATGTAGTTTTTATCATTACAGCTATTACAAGTTTTCTTTTTTCAAGCAGCTTTTGCGACGGGGATGCTGCTGTACATCCCTACTCTATGCATTTGAGTTACACTGTCTCGGATGGATATACTGCCATCTGTCGGTTCTGGAACCTTAGTCGCCCCTTACGACACCTGGTACAGAGGGAGCTACTATTCTACTCTGATATCTACGCCGATAACTCACGGCAGACGTTTTGTTTTACCATTCAGTTATTTCATATAGCTTCTGGGACCTTATTTTGTAATAGGTAAGTTTATAGGACATCTCATACGTTGACCTGACTCCGAGATAAGTAGTTTAAAATACTTTTGTTATGAATAGAAGAGGAATTACAAATATAATACTTAAATACATAAAAATATTACCTGGACACAGGACAAAAATAGTTGTCCTGTTTAATGATTGAATCTACGACCCTCAGCACTCAAGACAGGATCACTACCATCTGCAATATCGGGCTCGTCAATATCTTGCAAACGGTATGATCATGATAGCAGCTGGAAAGTTCATTTAATCTACGCTATTTGGTTAGATATACCGCCAATAAAATTGATCCCAGTACCTCAGTCGCCTGTTACGATATCTGGTGTAGGGGAAAGTACTCTCGACGAGCCCGATGGTGCAGATGGTAGTGATCCTATCATGTGCGCCAAAGGTCCTGGGTTCCATCACCACCCAGGACAATATTTATATTCTGATATTTGTGTATGTTCTGTAACTGGTTGTTAAATATATATTCAATATATTTGATGTATGAGATGTTATAGTAATTAGAAAAAAATATAATCTGTAGTGTAAAAATGTAAGCTTAAGAAATGTTACATATTGGATTACTACTTATTTATATATTGTTTATTCTTTTATTTTTTAGGTTAAAATAAACTTATGCGTTGCTTCTGAAAACGAAGATTTATTTCGTTAATTTCTTACAAATATTATTATATAATCTTACAAATAACTTATTTAACTACCCTATTATTATAACTTTACCTGAAAACGAAGAAACGACAATTAAAGTCTATTCTTCCACCAATTATTCTTATTTATCTATCTTAATTAACAAATCACAATAATTTAATATGTACAATGCTATTTTTTTTATAACCTCTCAACTGACCATTGACCTCAGACTCTCGCGCTTGTCAGCTGTCAATGTCATTCAATGTCGTTCAAAAATTAAAGAAATATTATTTCTTTACATTTATATCATGAAGTAGACTTCATACAAAAGTCGTTTTTGTCGACCCTCTATATAGTCCTTGATATCTCACTCTCTCCCATATTGACCGCTAAACAGCAGCTGTGTTCCGATTTGAAGGGTGAAAGGGGCAGTGTATCTTTGTACTGTAAAGTAAATGTACTGGCAAAGTATATTTAAGTCACAAGGTTGGTAACGCGCTTGTGATATCCTCGTGATGACATGAGCATCTTCAGACTGCGGTGACGCTTACTTTCAAGCTGGCCATATGCTTTTTTGTATACTAAAAATATATACTTAAATTTAATATTTGTGTCTGTCTGTAACTGCCTGCTAAATATAAAGCGGTTGTGAGGATATTTGACATGTAAATAGTTTGACCGGAGGAATAGACTTAGGTTGCTTAAGATCTCAGAAAAAAACTACCAAATGCGATATAAAATGAAGTGGGAGCGAACGAGCGAGCGCATAAAGCAAACTCACCGGGCAAAAGCTGGTAATATTACATTATTATATAAATTACTCTACGTACCTGTTACCATTTTACGGCAAAATAATAGTACATATTTGATTTATAGGGAATATATACAGATTGGTCTTTAGAAAACAATATTGACTACATTTTGATGGGAAAGTTACATACATTTGATGGGAAATTCCTAAAAATATAAGTAACACTACTTTCACTATTCAAAAAAAACTTTTAAAGGGATAGGTAGGTGCACAAACTTTTTATATAATAATAATAATAAATTCCCACAACATCTCATACATTGACCTGACTCCGAGGTAAGTCGCTTAAAGCACTTGTGTTACGAATGCCAGAAAACAGAGGAATCACAAATATACTACTTAAATATATATATTTTACACCCATACACAGAGCAAACACAAATATCATCATATAAATATTTGCTCTAGGTGGGAATCGAACCCACGACCCCTGGTGCACAAGACAGGATCACTACCATCTGCGCCATCGGGCCCGTCAATATGAGACTTTAATGTTTTTTAATATATTTTATTGGGGAAATATTTATCGTATAATTATTGATGACATGTGCCATCCGGTACACAAAACAATACTACTTTTCTATTGTGTAGCTCACTTATATTGATAATTCCTTTATAACCAATAAATAAGCGACGGCTAATATAAAATAATGCTGAATGCTGAATACTACGAGTTCCCAATTACACAACTAATTTTTTTACAACAAAGACATATATATAATTAAATATCCTAGATATAGCACGTCTGTAGGCTATGGTCACGCTCATAATCAGGCATTTTGAAACAAAACTATTATTGTAGTTGATTAAATGAAAAGATTAAATTTTTTTGAGATTGCTGTGCAAAGACAAATAAAGTCTCTTAGTACCATATCATTAAAATGAATGTTATTTTGTTCCAGAATGTGCGATACGACTGCGGAATATAAGAAGCGGGCGAGTTCATTCAGGTCATCTGCCGCGCACCCACGGATGCCGCCTTCTCATCCCTCCACCACCGCCAAAAAACGCTCTGCTCATAGAACTGCACAAGCTGAATGTCCCATGTGCGGCGGGCTTCATCCGCTTCGCTCCAAACACCCAGACATTGTGTGGAAAGCTAGAACAAATCCCGTATCCAAACAGAAGGTTCATGTACAACTCTGCATCTAAGAACCTGGCATTGGAACTCCACGGCCGACCCACGTTCGCCGCAACCTACCGTCTCGTTGACCACTGTCATGATGTGCTCCTGACGGCAAGGAACGGCTCGTTCGAAGTCGGCCCCACCACAAAGCTGCTTTGCTCCTACCACATCCATTTGCCTTATGGAAACCGAGTGGCTTTGAGACTCCAGATGGGCACGGGACCAATGTCAGCTAAAGAGAACGATGTGTCCAATATCATCCATGAAGATGCGAACGCTTCGTGTCGAGGAATGTTTCTGGAGCTCGAAGACGGGACGAAGAAGTGGGAACACTGTTCACAGCCAATCGATCCCCTGCGAAGTGTTCAAATCATATCCCAGGGGAACACTGTGAGGTTGAATATTAGTGTGTTAGCGAAGAAGAACTCTTCGGCTATGTGGCTGAAAGTGTGGTGGATGGATAAATCAGTGGAGGAAATAGTGGGCCATTGCGAGTACGGGTGGGTGTTGTCTGGAGACTTCTGCATATCATCGGTAAGAGACGCGAAGAAGGCTTGGCGGCAGGCGGAAGCGGAGTGCGTGCGGTTGGGAGGGCATCTAGCGAGCGTGCTTAATGAGAGACAACAGAAAATTATGGACCAAATGCTAATATTTGCGTAAGTCCTAACTTGATACTAATACCGAATTATTTATGCAGTATTAATAAATAAATTAGGAGTAGAGTTTTACATTGAGCAAATGTTGCCCAGGGGAAAACATACTTTCATTCTTGTATAGCTCTGTTTATCTAATTAACTTATGTTACACTCAAGTCTCAATTTTGCATTGCAAGTCAAATATTGCCAGAGCCTTTCAAACTTCATTTATACTTATGGGCAATTATGTACCGGAGATAAAATCTGAAACTAAAAAAAAAAGTTTTTTTTTATTAACATGATATTTATAGGAATTTCATTGATGGTCTTTGTACGAAATTGGCTTTAGCGCAATTAATATATGTCTTGTGATTTATCATTCCTGAGTAAATAAGTAGGTCTGAAAGAGGAGCTAATAAACGCCCCGCTGCACGATTTTCAAAGTTAAGCAACTCGCAACGGTTTGAAATTGTATTTTTGGGTGACCCAAAATTTATTGCCATCTGTGTGCAAAGATACGTTAAACTGCCGCTGTTAAAGTTCCACTGTTGGACATAATCCTCGCTAAATAAGGGGAAATTTTACTCCTGTCGGCTCCGGTACCTTACGACCCCTGTTGTAGAAAAAGGTATTATTCTACTCAGCCGGCACCTTAAGACTTACTACTCTGAATTGGGCTCGCCTTATTATCCGTAGTCTGTGCTGCGCATCAGTACTGATATGAGAGTATATAAAAAAATAGCTGATGAAGAATTAAGTGAGGAGTTCAAAAGCAATATTTTCTAGGCCTGGCGCTGGTGTTGACGATGTATACTGGATCGGGGCTACTGATGCTGTCCACGAGGGTGAATTCCGATGGTCCGACGGCCTGCCATTCTCCTATGCACGTGAGTTTCTTTTTTAATTGTACACTATACTCCTTTATATGTTGCTTGATTAGAATGAAATGTGTCAATGGAGTAGCGTCAAACGAATATTAATATTAGCATTATAGTATTTGGGACCATAAATACTTATTTACTAGCTCACACGAGAGATATCATCCTGTATCTATATTTATCATGAAAAAATATTCATCGTTATCTACATAGGCTGCTGGACATAGGCCTGTTCCAGGAAAGGGAAATTTGCCCATAATTGCCGCGCTAGGCAAGCGTGTTGCCAATCGCAGGACGCAGTTTTCGTGACGGAGATGCTTCCGCCCATATCCGCCCTGGATATACCGCTACCTGTCGGTTCCTTACCTTAGTCGCCTCTTACGACACCTGGTACAGAGGTACTATTACGCTACACTGTAATATCTACTACTCTGCCGGTAACTCACGGCTTACCTAAAAAAATATTGCGACTATAAATCGAGGCATAAACTTTCCTATCTCTCAAGTTGGATCAAATTGTTTATAATTAGCCAAAATTGCTTAGAATTGCTATCGAACCCGGAGAAACACAATGACACGAAATTTTTATACATACGTATATAGTTTCCATTATAACAAAAGTTTCATATTATAAAACTGTTTTTTGTAATTTTTACGTCATTTTCAGAAGAAAAAAAATTAATATGTAAAAAACTTAGGAATCTTACAATTCTTCCGATGTAGTTTTACCGAAACTATCAATGGCCCGCTATTATTATTTTATAATTTTAAAACACGTTACAAAGTACATACATACAACATATCAAATAATACACACCTTAAGATACGCTTGGAGCGTAACAAAAAAAAGATTGACTTTCGTATAGTACCTGTTAAGAAATGCTTTCTTCAGCCTCTTATAATCTAGTTCTTTTTTATCTCAATAGATGTAACCTGCAATAATTTGATGTGTTGTTATCAAAATTTTTATCCGCAGTCTTAATATTATTTAGAAAATTTTATGTACTAGTATCATATTTATTATATAAAATCCACTAATAGCTTATCCCAAGTGAAAAGTATGTGATTGTTTAAATATATAAAAAAAAATGGATCGCCTTAAATCACTCTATATAACCAATACTTTTCTAAATTAATAATACAATTAAGTATTCTCAAGTTTCACAAACTTAATTTATATATTTTGCATTCATTTCGTTAATTTGAAAGACTTAATTTGGAGGGTAGTTTGAACAGTTAGTAAGGTTTGTATAAAGTAAAGCTATTATTTAAATTTATTATTTAAAACTTATTGAACTATCTTGAAATGTACGATAACTATTTTAAAATAAACTAAGCATTTTACAAAAGCAACAGATTACTTCGTTTTAAATGTATTAACTTAAATAAGCATTGAAAACAAAGTAAAGAAAACAATTATAAATGAGATGCCCATTTCATAAATCTATTGGTATTCGTGGAAAATAGGTTTCGTTTTTATGTCTCAGTCTAGACTTTCGGGCGACGAATGATAGATGAAATATATTTATTCATCTTAATGATGACTTGATTGCGGATTATGTCTCATCGTATTGCATTGTTATCCGCAATTTCACATAAAAATCGTTTCTCTAGGAAAGAATTGTAGTCCTCTATCATACTGCGGGTCAATGCCAGCAATATCATTTACTAGGGGCGAACGTACATATACATACATACATACTATAACTTTCAAATCCTGACATCTTCTGTCGATCTCGAGAACGTCAAACTAGAGTTGTAAAAAGTTAAATAAACCGTGTTTTAGTGCCGTTAAAACGTACTTTTATTACTAGAGGTAGGTTATATATACAAAGATGGTCTGGGTTTATAAATACACTCACCTATTTCTACCTCCAAGCCGCAGTGTTTGAATTGCTGTGTTCTGGTTTTAAGGGGGAGAAAGGGAGAAAAATTACTTCATAATTGCCGCACTAGACAAGCGTGTACGCAATCGCAAAGCGCAGTTTCTGCGACGGGAATGCTGCTGCCCATCCCCGCTCTGTGTATTTGAGTTTCACGGTTTCAGATGGATATACCGCCATCTGTCAGTTTTGGTATCTTAATTGCCTTTATAGACACCTGGTGCAGTGGGAGATCCTATTCTATTCTGCCGGTACCTCACGTCTACTGTAATGTACCAGCATTACTCGTAAACTAAATTTTAGACCCGTCTGGTGCCGCCAGACTGGTTTACGGTAGGCCTAATTTAAATGATTGATAAAATGCTGTTATGATCCTGTAGAGTGTTCAACGTCACCATTATTATAAGTATAATAAAATCTAGCACATTCGATTTTTGAAATATTAATGTTTTTATTTTGATTTTGACGATTTGAAAGTGCCTGTGAAAGTGAAACTGACGGGCTTACATAAAACAATGTATATTTTTAGTTAGAGTTCAGTCATACAGATTGTTATTTATCCTTAACTGAACACATAACAGAGCCATCTATCATTGTACAATAAATATAAATAAATGAATTCACACCACATCTCATACAGAGGGATAAGTCGCTTAAAGCACTTGTGTTATGGACAACAGAAAACTGAGGATTCACAAATATAGTACTTTGGTACATAAATTTTAATGCCCAGACTGAACAAACTCACATATAATCAGAATTTGTAGGAATATCTAAACATAGGATCATAACCATCTGCGCACTCGGTCCCGTTAAAGAAATGTTTCTTGAAAATGACGTGCCACAGTGTTTGTTCGGGATAAACTTATAAAGTACCGGACCAATTTGAATAATTATTTTTTTGTTGTGTACACTCGGACATTACTATTTAATCTGACTTGAGAGAGAATAGTTCATATCTCAAATAATAGTCCCGATATAATTTTCGTGATAAACATAGATATATCGTTAAGACATGACAAAGCCATTTAAATATACTATATAAATTAGCTTTTAACTCCAAAATTAAATCAGTTTTTAACGGACTAATAGAATCATAAATTGGACTATCATTAAATAAGGTTATTTGTACAGAGGATATATATTTGTTAAATATGAAAATTAAATAAACATCTATTTTTAATTTGTTTTTTGAATTATTTGCATATTTTCATAATATGCTAACAATTCAAATGCACGGTAAGTTGAATAAGAAATTATTTAAAATCTAGTTTTGTGTCAGAATGAACGTATCTGGTATTGGTTAGCGTGCTACTAATATATTTCTGACATACACCTAGATGTTTTAAACTATCTACCTTAAATAATAAAATGGGCCCGCTGGCGCAGACGGTAGTGATCCTTGATCCTGGATATATTTATAATTGTTCTGTATCTGGGTGTAAAATAAATGTATTTAAATATAATATTTATGATTCTTCTGTTACCTGTCTGACCGTAACACAAGTGCTTTAAGCAACATAACACGGAATCAGGTCAATGTATGAGATGTTATGGGTGATCAAAAAAAGATATTTTGTTTACTTTCTAAGATAGAAGTTAAAATAGTATAATAAAACTAGTTTACACAAAACCCGAAACATGAGACTATTGTCGATCCTTTTTTATCTCTAAAAATATCACAATGCCACCAAATGTAAATGTAACTCCTAAAGAGAATATACCTTCCTCCAGAACGACTGCCGTAAGGTAACCGAAACGTCGAACAAACATTGTGAAATATTATATAAACTGCGCTTTAAAGCCATTACAATAGCAGTTTTAGAACTGGAATTGGAGTACTCATAATAAAACTGCTCTTAGAATCATGTAAATATTAGAAAATGAATGTAGTTCTTTGACTTTTTATTGCTACTTCGACTTTTCAAACAGCTTTGAAAAAGCTAATATCCCTTCAATATCAAAAATGGTGAAATTATTCAACGTATGCCAATCTTGATTAGATCGCGTTTCAAGTGAAAGCTTGACTCTAAGCTGAATGGTCATCGAGTATTGAGCACTCTCATCGTGGAGGGTTTTGAGAGCATATCATAGCGACCTTTCTCAAAATGGTTATTTAAATTACGTCTTGATCTTTAAGTCTTCCTTATAACATATATTACTTTAGTAAGGACATATTTGTGTCTTACTGTTACTAATAAATGCAAAAATTTGTGGATGGATATTTGTAAATATTTTACTCAGAAATTATTAAAGCAGTTTCTTAGTCATTTTGCTAGTGAAGTGCTAGTGAGGAGGCCTTCGGGTACCGGCAGTTTATAGTACATGTACCCAGGTACTAGAACCGACAGACAACGTAACGTAAATGTAACATGGTGGGAATGGCGAATTCAAGTTATAATGCTTCTGATGGATGTACACTACTAAAAAAAAATCATCATCTGCCTTTGGAAGTCCACTACTGGACCCTGGAATCGACAAAAAAGGGGGAATTTTGCCCATAATCGCCGCGCTGGGCAGCGTGTTGGCAAAACTAAAAAAATATATGTGATTAAAACAATTCCTTATATCACAACTATTATAGGTTAATGTAAGTAGTTGCGTCTCTAATCATCCAATCATGCCACGTGACGTCACATAATTGGATGCTGCCCATCCCCACCCTGTTGTATTTTCTATACTACTGTACTTCGAGTAGATACACTGCCATCCGTCCGTTCCTGTGCCTCTTACGACACCTGGTTCAGGGGGAGGTACTATAGCCGGTACTACATAGACAATAATTATTTTAAATAATCCTTTTATCCAAATAACTTTTCAACTAAACCATCGCTTACACGTATAGCTTGCTAGTTTTAGCTGAAACACGATTTCAATTTTGAATAGAGAAAAAACAATAGCTCAATCTTTTTTGCGATGAAGTCTTATACATTTTTTAATTAATGTGGGCTGGTAGTCTAAGGCATCCTCGTGCTGTGTTCCCTTTTATAACTGCTTATATTTTCCTCGCTTCCTCGCCTTCTTTGTATTTACAATAAACCTAATGAAGACATTTCATAAATAGAGCCTTACAAAACACTAGCACATAAATAATTCTCGAAAAAAAAAAACAAACACAGTGGAGTACCCGTAATTTTTGTTAAAGCTCTCGATCTTTCGAGCCTTGACATAATTGTAAGGTCGAGTTTTATTAGATAGCTCAAGCATCGTCGCTAGTCGAGCCATTCACGCCTTGTACTCGTTGAAAACTTGAGTCTTTTAATAACACAATTTGGAATAGGTGCCTTAGTTGTCACTGGTTAAACTCAGCTCCTTAATTAAATCGTTCACAATAATATACATTCACTTCGATCCTGTCCTACTTTCCTACATAACAAACATTGATCTCTTCATAAACGATAACAGAGTGTAGACCTGATTATACAAATGTTAATAAACATTTTAAATAAATAAATTCCCATAACATCTTATACGTTGACCTGACCATGGTAAGTCGCTGAAAGCACTTGTGTTACGGACAACTGAGAAATCACAAATATATCACTTACATACATATATTTAACGCCCAGATACAGAACAAACACACATATCATTACACAAATATTGGCTTTTAATGGAAATTGAATCCACGACCCTTGACGTACAAGATAGGTTCACTACAATATGTGCCATCAGGCCCGTCGATTTAAAAAAATAGCTTACCCGTCAGACGATGTTCTTTCTTTATAAATATTGCAACTTTACGTTAAAACATAAACTAACCTATCTTTTAAGTTAGATCAAACTGTATAGAGTAGGTTTAATTTATTGGAATCGGATCAGGAATTTGGAAGTTCATCCGGTCAAAAAACGCCTTACGTATATTAATATATTTTATATATAAAGATCTCTCGCTTACGCTGTATACCTTTACTAACTGTTCATTCAACTGTGCCATTGGATATTGTGCCATGGCTTTGTAAGTCAATTTAGTAATTCTACTGTAATCTAAGCGGACTGTTCAATGTTTTTCATTTTAAAAAATCACACATCTTATAACGTATAAGATGTGTGATTGTTTAAAATGAAAAATCCTGACTCCGAAATAAAAAGCTTGAAACACATGATAAAGAACAGCAGAGGAGTTACAACAATATCGCTTAAATACATCAATTCTATATATACAACAGGTTGACACAGAACAAATAGAAATGTTCATCTTATTGTCGTCTTTAGGTTGACTTATGGTTAAAAGTGGATTCCAACGGTAGAAATGATGATGATGACTTATTGGTGAACAGGATAAGGAAAGCGAGAATGAAGAAAGATATATTTCAATGAAAAGACAAGCACGATATCGTGTTTCATTTTGGGACAATATCGGATGCGATATCGGGCACATTATGTGCTGCAAAGACTACAAGAGGTAGACCTCCTACAATTGTCGTCTTCATTGGTACCTCACTTTCACCTATTTCTACCGCCGAATAGCAGTGTTCGCATTGCTGTGTTCTGGTGTGAAAGGAGAGACAGAAGCAGTGAAATTTGTAGTTAATATCTTTTAGTAACCAAGTTGACAATGCGCTAGTGATATCCTTGTGATATTACGAGTATGTATTTAAGTTTCGTAATTGTAGTTCATCTGTTGACAGATATCCGTAATGCATGTGATTTAAGCTATCTGTGTCGTTGTATTATTTATATAGATAATAAGGTAATTTTGTTTTATGATCGTCTTTTAAGCTGTTCTCATGTCAGTGCACGATATACGTTCAAGCGGATCATTGGATACAAATGGAACTGCATAACTTTGCACATAAAAATTCTAAGTTGTAGATCTACTGCATTGTTGTTTGAAATGCTTTCACATTTGTATTACCATTGTACATACAGAATAATGTTCTGTTACATGTCATCTGTCTCTTTGAACAGTGTTTCTTATTTCGGTGTATAACGATGAATTTCTTAGATAGAAATCCGGCGCATAAATCTAATAAAATAATAGCTAACTTGACAGACATTGTCTTGATTTAACTAAACTTATATGTATATTATAAAAAAATATTGCGACTATACATTGAGATATAACTATACTATTTCTCAAGTTGGATCAAATTGTACCTTAAAGCCTTAAAAAAAATCACATTGGATTACCAATTTAGAAGTTTCGTAAAAAACACCGTGACACGAAGTAATTATTTATAAAGATACAAGCCGGTTAGAATACACATTTTTTTGACTATAAATATAGAATTCTAATTGAAATAAAAAAAAAGTTAAGTGCTTGCTGAATTTCTAATAATCGTCGTTATGTCAAATGCCATAGAGTACCAATAGACAAGTTAATAATCATGATAATTAAATGTATTTATTCTGTTAATATACCTATATAGATAAATATGATGATCACACAACACTGATGAAAAAAGTTCGACGACCCGTACAAGGTCCAATATCTTAGTACAAGATTGATGCGTAGTCATATGGTTTTCATCACAAGACGGATAGGTTCAAGAGAAAAGATCACATATGCAATTTAATACTATTGAAATAAATATATTTATAGTAAAAGTGACATAGAAATTAAAATGAAAAGGCAATTTTTTGCTGATAAAGGGTATGATGAACAATCGTGGTAACAATTGCGTCCCTTATTAAATTAACAATATAAGCACTCATTTGTTTGTAATTATATAAATTTATAAAATATGTTCGATTTAGACTTTACAAACTGTTATAATTTTTCTGTTAACTTTCATTCTCAAGAAATCTACTATAACCTTCTTTTTGTTTATTTTTGATATATGTGTAACTGTCAAATTTTAACATTTAATTGACATAGTATGATTAGTCATTACTTGGATATGTTACTATATTATTAGATAAGAGGTCTTATTCTGCCATATATTTATTTTATTCCTTTTTGAATTGTTATAACGTTATAATATTCTGCTGTAATAGTCTTTTTTGGTATCTGAATATTCATATTGGATTTAATATTTATTATCTGTTTATTATATTTGTTTTTTTTAATTTACTTTACATATATTTATATATTGTATTTTCTTTTCGATTAGTGTATATATGTTACTATGCTGACAACTAGCTTTGACAGTGCTAATGAAAGATTTTATGCAGTAAATAATCTTAGTGATAGTTTTGCAAGTATAACATCACTTTCCAATACTTTATCTGCAAAATTCTCTGATGTATCGCAGAATTTCAATGTGGTTCATATGAATGCACAAAGCATACCTGCTTATTTCCCTAACTAGCTGTCATCCTTTGACTGTAAGAACAACCATGCTTTTCTTGTCCTGGTTAAAACTTCTTTTCCTTCAACTTAATACTCTCTCCCTGGTTTTCAACCCAAGCGATCGTTTCTAATAAACGATCGCTTGGAGGGAAGTGGTGGTGGCGTAATCATATAACTTCGCTTACACATCACCATTTCTATTGTAAATGCCTCAGCCTCTGCCGCCGAACGAATGTGAACATCTTTTGATTGAAGATGAGCTGCCTTATTTAAAAGTTCTCCTTGGTGTTTATCACTGTCTTTCTGTCTTTACTGTGGATTTGCCACCATCTATTAGTTACAGTGCCTTATTTGCCTCTTACGACACCTCGTATATGGGGAAGTATTATTTTACTCTGCCAGTAAGTACCTCACAGCACGGTACGACTTCAAAAAAAATCCTCTTTCACTCTCTTGTATATGACCGCAATTAAGTAACTAATGTTTTTTTTATTAAATTACGCCTAACTAGGCTTTAATTGTTAAAAGAAAATATACTAAAACTCCTGACTCTACATTCCTTCGATGCGCAGACATATTAAAACATGAAAAATATTTTAGGTAAATATAAATTGACAGTCATACTAAACTACTATACCGAAAGATACTAGTTTAGTAAAGTATCACTTCTCTACGTTCCACTTGTCTTATGAATTCACTAAAATACCGACACCGACGGGTAGCGGTATACCAATGCCATCATCATAAATCATATCATCAATTTACACGGTTAGCAACCCACTAGTGATATCGTGGTAACGCTTATCACGCGGACTGTATTGGCTGGACTGGCTTGTTTGTCGACCTAGTCCAAAAATAAAAGCTACCCTAAAAATTCACGCGAATTCATAGGCATACGAGAACATGGCAAAACAGGCGTAAGTCGAATTCGACCAATCCCATTAAGAGTGCCAGATGTCCCATAAAGTAATTGCCTCTAAATCCCTGTTACGACAACATAACTCTTGCTTACCGGATTAAGCTGACGCGGTGGACAAATCAACGATTGTACATACAGTCTACAGACTCTATCTGTAGTATTTTTTTGTATGTGTACTGCCTAAGCAAATGTAAACTATCTATAGTAGATGTCAGACTCATATGTATATGTTCTTTATACACTTTCTACTAGTAATATTCAGAAGAAATCTTCTGAATATATGTTTGTTTTTTAAGATTAGATGAATTGCAACCGGCTGTGATCATCTTGTGCTTGAGGGTCGTAGTTTTGATCCCCACCCAGGACAAACCTCTAAGTCATGAACGTTTATGTTTGTCTAGACTTAGGTCCGGATATGTATTTTAGTGCTAGCCGCGCCCCACGGTTTCAATCGTATTCTCTTTCCTGTGCTAATAATAAAAAAACAGCCTTAATTAAAATTATTTTTTAAAATCGGTCCAGCAGAATTAAATAAGGTTGTTTTATAAAAACCGTTCATACGCCTATTGTACATATGCCTATTGTAAAACCTGTTGTTTTGTTATTACAAATAGTCATTATAACTTTGTTTATATGCTTATATACATATAGAAACAAATTCGTTTCTGTCTGCAGCTCAAACACAAGACAATGATTAGCAAATTTGCGGGTAGAACTTTGGAGGCGTTTGGAACGTGAAGTATTTATTATATTTTGAAAAAATCTTTATAAATTAAAGTCTGTGTGTTATTGTATAGAGCTATCATTAAAATCTATTTAGAACTTTATTCATAAAAGAGTAACAAACACACATACATAACTTACAAACATTCACGTTTGCAATAGTATTAGGATTTTTTTTCTTATTTCTCTGTTGACTTGTATACGTTACACAATTTTTTTAAGCTACTTAAACATGAGTCAGGTCAAAATATGAGATGTTCTGCTAATGTTCTATTCGTGGTTATAATCATTGCAGTGTTTACACATATTCATAAAGATGACCTTGATGTCTGATCATTAAGTCAGTTATCATCATCATCGTCATACCACCCATTGCAAATCCACTGCTAGAAATAGGCCTTTCCAAGAAAGGAGGTAATTTCTCAATCTCAAAAATCATTTCCGCGCTGGGCAAGCGTGTTGGCAATCGCATAGTGCAACTTTCGTGACGGGGATGCTACTGCCCATCCCCATCCTGTACATTTGAGCTGCACTGTTTCAGATGGATAAACCGCCATATGTCGGTACCGGTATTTTAGTTGCCTCATACGTCACCTGGTACAGGGAAAGGTACTATTTTTCACTACCGGTACTTCAGGGCCTCATTAAGTCATTCAAGGTTAATCATTTTTTATTTATCTGGCATGCAAGTAAAAATGCATGTTGTAATTACGTTTATTATGAAATATTTCCAATGTCGATATTAATAATAAAACGTATTGCGAAACTGCAAACGAGTAATTACTTTCTACATGTTAAGCATTAGGGAACAGGTAAAATGTGACATCATAGTTATATAGAGTCCGTCGTTGGTAATTACTACTCTATAGGTAAGGGTAGAGTCACGTGTCAGCAACACTCTATTTCGATTAATGTAAACATGTCAAGGAGAACACGCAACGATGTCAACTAGTGGCGTAATTAGGCATTGCGAAGCGGCTAGCTTCTCACTTAAAGGAGCCTAGCGAGAGGTCTTGATGTAGGGTTATTCAAGAGAATGTCTAACGCCGATGAATCTAGTTACTGTAGTCTTTGTTATCATCATCATTATACCAGCCATTGGAAGTCCACTGCTGGACATATACCTCTACAAGAAATGAGATATTTTGCCCATAATTGCCGTGCTGGGCAAGCATGTTGGTAATCGCAGCACGCAGCTATCGCGACGGAGATGCTGCTGCCCATCTCCGCCCTGTGCATTTGAGCTGCACTGTTTTGGATGAATATACCGCCACATGTCGGTTCCAGTATCTTAGTCGGCTTTTACGCCCTCTTGCTGGAAGAGGAAGTATTTTGTTGTGTTTTTCTATATTATTTGAATGTGTTGCTTATGGTGTGTATAATAAAGAATATTATTATTATTTTATCCTACAGCTATTTATGCAAGTATAATAAACCCATACGTAGGGCAGTTGCAACAAAGAAAAAATAGTTCTTTTGTTTGTGCTTCGTGTCGTAAGACGTGAATGAAGAAGTGGAACTGACAGATGGAGGTATATTCATCCGAAATAGCGTAGCTCAAATGAAAATACGCGGAGATGGGCTGCAGCATTTCCGTAACTAAGCTATTCTCTGCATTTGCCACCACGCTTGCCCAGCGCATTAATGAGCAAAATTTCTACACCGATAGTCAATAGTGGATGTTCTGCGGCAGATATGACGATAATAAATAATCTTTTGCACTTTTGGACAGCATTGAAATCGAATGGGACGCTTACATAATTCTGACACTTATTTATATCGCATGGATTTTTATTTTTATTCTGGCACGGAACCCGAGTATTTAAGGCCCCCATTTTGAACTCGGTTGACATTTTCCACACTCGTATTATTCCGACTAAACTCCAAGGTTGAAATACTCAACAGAGGCTTAAATACATCGACTTTTAAGTGTAACACGAGTTGAGTACTCGAGTCTCTTTGAGCAGTCGAGTTCCTTTTAAAGTAAGGTCTAGCTGAATTGTACCAAGTCTACTAACTTTAATTTATTTAAATGGACGGATCGATTCCCACACACTTCATAAATAATTAAAGTTCAATTAATACTAATATTAGTTATCTATAAATAGTGCAAAAGTAAATTCAAAGATGGAGTTGTATTGCTGTTGTGAAAAACATTTCACCGATATATGTTTTATTTATACAATATGGCAAGTAACTTTCTAATTGAGACTGTGCGGGACCTGCAAAGTAATATAAAATCACCATTTGTAACAGTTTTGGGTAAAACAAAAGTCGAACAAAGAATTAATTAAATGTTATTGCACTGTTACAATTACTAACTCTCACTAAATAATATACATACATACATCATGCCTGTGTCCCATAGGGGTGGATCTCCACTTATTACGATCTTGGTACATCTCTCTCGCTTCCCTTACTCGCATTAGTTATTTTATACACACTCGTTTATTCGTACCTGGCCCTACTTTAATACCTCTTGTATCTGGTAAAGATATGTTCATCTAGGTCGTCATAAAAGTATAATCAGACGCAATAATATAACATGAATTCCCTCCTCGAGAGCTGTAATAGCCTTTTTTAAATATAATATATATAATTTTTGATAACCCCCACTTTTCTATATGAATCACGTCAAAAAGACAATTTCTGGGAGCTTTAACTGATTAACTTAAATAAATATGATTGAATATATTAATTCTAGACAATAGAAATAATGAAAGTGAATAATACAATTGGGTATATATCGTGACTTGATACATTATTTATATATAAGGTTCGAAATGTATTATTGAATAAATTGCATCTTTAAACTGTAATAAAATCTGTTTCGCTGCGAGGTACCGGCTGAGCAGAATAGTACCTTCCCTAGTACTACATGTCGCAAGAGATGACTGAGGTACTAGAACCGAAAGACGGCGGTATGACTGAGCTAAACTGTTTCCGATGGATATATATCCAGCTCAGTTGCACAGAGTGGGGATGGGCAGCAGCATCCCCGTTGCGAATGTTGCGCTCTGCGATTGCTAACACGCTTGCCCAGCGCGGCAATTATGTGTAGGGTCTTTCTTGTTTGACATAGGCCTCCCATGTCAAACAGTGGACTTTTAATGGCTGGTATGATGATGATGACAAAGACTACACAGTAACTAGATTCGTCGGCGCTAGGTGATGATGAGGATATATAAGGAAAGGAGGCATGAAAGAGTACCTTATAGAGTAAATAAAGTATATGAGCATTCCTGCGAAGATGTAATAGGAACTCATACAACTAGTACTTTATCTATCGCTTGATATCGGAGATAGTAATTTCGGACTTGCAGAATTCTCAATATATTTTTGTTTGGGCACCTGATTTTGTACCTACACTGCTCTTAGATTCCGTGACAAGAAGTATGATTATTTTGGAAGTACAACAACAGATTAGTTTGTACTGCTAGTTTGAATCACAGCACGTGTTAGGAGCATATGTAAACTTGAAGTTTAATTGCCTCGCTCGCACGCCATGAAGTGTACGCGCCTCATGAATATTAATATAATGCAAACGCACTGGTTCTGTTGGTTTCATCAACTACGTCTGATTTACAGCGAAGTTAACGGACTTACAACAAAGTTTGGATATGCACTTAATTAAAAGCTATATCTTATCATACGGATTCTATATATACATACATCACGGTTGTATCTCATCGGGGTAGATAATTGCTACATTCTACTTGCTATGATATACTTGCTACGATCTACTTGCTACGATTTACTTGCTACGATATACTTGCTACGATATACTTGCTACGATCTACTTGCTACGATCTACTTGCTACGATTTTGGCTTAACTCTCTTAGTTCCTTTACTCTGATTAGTCGTTTCTTATACGCTCGTTTATACTTAGTAGTAACGACCTTGCTGTTGCCTCTTCTGTCTGGATTATGTAAGTTATCCTTTGTTGTTCTATACTAGTGTAGTCATTCTACTTTCATCTATCCTTTCTACGTATCCAAGCCATCTTAATATTTATTTTTCTATTGTTGTCACCTCATATTTTACACCACATCGATCTGATGCAATACAAATAAATCATATACAGTCCGAACCATCATATAGCGGTATATCCACTCTAAACAGAGTAGCACAAATGCAACAGGGCAAGGGTGGGTAGCAGTATTTCCGTCTCAAGGGTACGCGCTGCGGCATTGATGGGATTTCTAGTCCTATGCGTAGCAACTACTGCCGTGTATATGACTTCCAACGTAGTCTTCCCACGGCCTTTATGATGAGTGCGCAACTTCATGACGAGGATGCTGCTGCTCATCCTCATCTTATAGTATTTAAGCTGAGCTAACTCCGAATGATCTACAGCCATCTGTCGGTTCCGGTACATTCATTGCCTCTTACGACACCTGGTTGAGAGGAAGGTACTATTCTGCACCACTAATACCCATGCTTCGAATTTAAGTATTATATTTAAGTGTTATAGTGGTTTTTCTGTTGTCTGATGTCCGCAACACGAGTAGTTTAGGTGACTTATCTCATAGTCAGGTCAATGTGTGAGATGTTGTGTAAATGTATAACTAGAATATCACAATCTTGTGGGCAGTATTAAGTGACCATAAAAACAAAATTAATTAGTACCGCCTAGAGGCTAGAATAAACAATAATCCAGGTAACAATAACCCGAGGGAAAAAGGCGTGAAGATTATCTCAGACACAATAGGTATTAATACAAGCAATCCAGTACCAAACGTTATTATTTTAACTCTAATATTGATTGCTTGCCATTTCTATGCCATGGGGACATAAAACTTTCACTGCTGGACTGCTAAGAAAAGGAGAATTTCCCCATAATTGTCGCGCTGGACAGGCCTGGTGGTAATCGCAGAGCGAAACATCATGACGGGAAACCTTTTTCTGCCATGTTGCATTAGAACTATTTTTTTGGGTGTATATACCGCCATCTGTCAGTTCCGGTAACTAAAAAAAATATTCTATTCTGCCGGTACCACACGACCATTACCTAATATATATTATGTATATAAATATTATAATTGAGAATAACCAAATGAATGCTAGTAAAACAAAAAAGCGTCAACTAATTGTAAAATATAGTAGGGGTGATTTGAGATGAAACTGTTCTGTCTATATATTTTTGTCAAGCGACGTATCAATAAAATGTTATCCATTAGTAAGCTACTAGAAAATTAATTATTTTCTAATAAGATACAAATTTTCACATAAACTAGATAATCCATTATAATAATATAAAACAAAACTCAACAATATTAGTAATTATATAAGAATAAATTTACTGGTATAGACAAACTGCTTAAGAAAATACATTTTGAATTAAAAATTAGCACTCAATAAAGATTAATTTAATCAAAGGCTCCCTAATTAATATTTTTCCTTGTCCAACACCAATTTATCCTCGAAATCCTGGACGCTTAACGATCCGCCCGCGCCGATTTCCGATTTTAATTATGAGCCCCCAATTAATTCCCCCGGGAAATTCATTTCCCAGAACAAATACCTGCTAATGGAAGACATCTTTCCTCATCTTGATTTATTTCTTTTGTGTATTGTACATTAACAATAGGTAATGGTTTTTTTTCTCTTAATTATTATTTATGGCATCTTTATTACACATGTATTTCCCTCGTTATCGCTCACGTTCCACAATACATTAAAATAACCTCTCATAGTACACTATCTAACACAGCTTCGTACGATTTTTAAAACATACCACCCGTACATTTTTGTATTAATAATAGAATCTTATTACATCAATAATAATAATAAACTCACATAAACATCGATATACATTGACGTGACTCCGTGATAAATAGACAGCTAAGGAATTACAAATATAAGACATGTTTAGATACAAAATACAAACGGTCATCATATAAAGCTATGTCCTGGGTTAGGATTGAACTCACGACCCCTGTCGCATAAAATATTGACACTACAAAAGTGTCCTCAAGCGTAAATTAAAGGTAACTCTTTAACTTCGACTCTCAGTACTTATTTATGTAAGACTCATTAAAGAAGCTGTTATAAATTAAAATTAAATTTACGAAGTACAAGGACAATCCGCATCCGTAGACACCTACTTCAGGATATAGGTATCCCCAAGAAAGGGAGAATTCTGTCCGTAGCTACCCCGTTGGACAGACGTAGTGACTATTGCAGAGCGGCGCTCTATCACTGGAATGCGCAGCGCCCATCCATCCTCGTCCTGCTACATTTGAGCTACGCTGTTCAGAGTGGATTTACGCCATATGTCGGTTATAGTGCCACAGTCTCTTTCGATACCCGGTACAGGTAGGAGATGCTATTCTAGTCTGCTGACATCTCACGGTCAATATCATAACCATTTCTGAATATCGCCAGTACCATGCGATACACTCCGAAAGCCAAGTGCTGTGCAATTTGGGGTCACCCAATAAAATACCAACCTTTGCGGAGGTTGCTTAACATTTACGATCGCGCGGGCGTTATAGCCGATGCGTAAATAAAAATATGAGTTGGGACAATAACAGGTTAACAATATTAATTTAAGAGATTGTTAAAATTTATTCGCCAGCAAGATTGTTAATATTTATTCCTAGTATTGTATCAGCATGGCTGTCCCAACAATTTACCTATCAAAGTCGTTTATACACTTAATAAAACGGACGACAAATGCATATTCAACGACTTCCATGATTGCATTTAGATCGAAAAAAATAAAATATGCATGGCATCGGGCGGCCAATCTAGGCCGTCACAGCCAATTTCAAAAGCATGCGCTCCGGTTGCCTTTGTCGGCGGGTTGTTACAATGCGAGATATTTTTAGGCGAGTGCATTGTGTTAAATGTGTTATAGATAAATCAATGTCTATAAAAGGACAAGATTAATGATTGACTGATATATCAATGCAGGGCTAAACTATTAGGGTTAGAAACTTGAAATATGTATCCCTTCATCGTGTTTCCATTGGATTCTTGCATATTATTTCATTATTCTGTCTACTGTACATGGCACTCGCTCAGGTCCCGTGAGCCTTGCGGCAGTAGCTATACTCGCGGTCACCGCTGCGTGACAAGCAAGTGAATACGGGCACAGCGTCGCTTGGTCGCTTATAAATGAGCAACCTTGACTTCTCTCTCAGTAGCACTGGGATTGAAGTCTGTGTAGTCTAGTTAAATGGCTGTCTGAAAACTCTACATGGTGCTTTGTATATACTATACTGACATTCTTTTTAAAATTAAATTAAAATGCAAGAGGTTATTAAAAATATTAAGCGATACTCAAATGACTCTTATAACTGACTAAGGTCATCAGGATCAGCGTCATTAAAGCTTCCTGAAGCCAATCATAACATATCGTTAAAATTCGTCAAATAATGGTGTTCCTAGATATGAAGGAAATATATTATTTCTATTTGACGGGCCCGATGGTGCAGATGGTGTGTTCCTATATTTTGCGTCAGGTGTTGTGGGTTTGACTCCCACCAAGGACATATATTTATATGATGATATTTGCGTATATCTGTGTCTAGGTGTTAAATATGTTATTTAAGTAGTATATTTGTATTTACTTTGTTGTCTGGCGTCCGTAACACAGGTGCTTTATGCGACTTACCACGGAGTCAGGTCAATGTTTGATATGTGAGAATTTATTATTTATTATTTGATACAGTCTTCATCTACGTGTGCGATTCATATCGCTACATAATCTAAGCTACATAATCTTGATGCCACGATCTTTTTTAGCTTATCACCAATAACAGGATAAAAGTAGAGTACGTATTTGTTTATATAATGAGGTTAAAACTGTAATTTAAATAAACATAACAAATATGTGGTTGTTTTTTTTTAATGATAAAAGTTAATGTTAAACATTTGGATCCTAAAATATTTCAATAGGTGAACTGAACTCCACCGAACCGAAATAATACAGTAAACTCTGAACAAACACTACCTTACAATTCAACTAGTAACTCTTTCGTAGCACAGATATTGCTAACTAGAAACACGGCTACGGAAAACCTCAATACTACGAAGCTACTACGTACACAAACAGAACTACGAAACTCTTCGAGAGTTCCGTAGTTGTTCGTTACCTGCAATCGGACTATTTACTTCGTGTATGGGTCAAGTCTGAAAAGATAAAATTATAGTCCGCATTATCTGTGTTGGCCGCTGTTGGTTCCCTGAGTGTTAGCAAAATTCGACAACAATGCTTGTTTTGTTCTTTTGTTGTAGACGCAATCGTTACTTATAAAAAATCATTTCTTTTTTTTGACTTTGCACGTAACAAGTAGTCACACTGCCCAATTTCAGACTAGCTAACTGAAATCTTATAATTGTTGATCTTATTTCTGATTAATACTTGAAAATGACTTATACTTAGTATCAAAACCAATGACTGTGTGTTACCGGCAGAGTAAAATAGTAACTCTCCCTGTACCAGATATCGTAAGAGACTACTAAGGTACCAAAACGGACAGATCCACCCAAAATGGTATAGCTTGAACGCAACAGGTCGGGTGTAGGCAGCAGCATTCCCGTTATGAAGCTACGCTCTGTGATTGCCCCCACGCCTAGCCACCGTGTGGCTAAAACTATGGGATTGTAAATGTCCTAAAATACGTCTGCATACTTATCAGCTGTTTGCAATTTTAGTACGTCCTAAATGACTGGCTGAAAGATTTGCACATTTTACATTCTGGACTCAAACAAGAGCCCATTTCACCAAATCGTCCCAACCCTATATCCCGGCACTATTTTATTAATACTGCATATTTTGCAACAGCTCTTGCATTTCATGGGTGTCGTCTCTGGATAATTTCTGATAATTCAGGGATGGCACCCGGCATATGTACTCACTTTAGATGGTATCAAAGGTCACGTGTTGATATCGGTCCCGTGCTTGCATGTATTTCTTAATGGTTAGGGTCGTGGTTTGGGTCCACGTCCATCTTAAAATATACCTACATAATAATAATAATAAAATAAACAAAATTAATTCTTGAATACATATTTAAGATTTTAAAGTGAGACATATTAGCAAACAAACAAAGCAACAATTCATAATATAAAAGTTTATTTCGGGTGGGGATAGATCCCACGACTTCTGGCGCACGAAGTAAGTTTATTACCATCGGACGCGTCGAACTGAATTCAAAGAATTCAATTTTGATGTATCCATTAGAAACAATGCAGCTTCAACGAGAAAGTTGAGAATGGACGGTTTCTCCATTGTCGCTATTTATTGACAGTATCATCGTTGGAAATTATAGACTTATTAAATTGCACAAAGAAAATGTTTAGGTGAGCCTTTGTCCATCAGTAGACGGCTAATATATGATATGATAATGAATTATCATCATCATATTATCACAAGCTTAGCGTAATTAATCATCATACCAGCCATTGGAAGTCTTCTGCTGGACATAAGCCTCTCCAAGAAAGGAGGATTTCAGCCCATTATTGCCGCGCTGGGTAAGCGTGTTGGCAATCGCAGAGCGCGATAGGGAAACTACTGTCCGTTCCCGCCCTGTGCATTTGAGCTGCACTGTTGCACCAATGGATATACCGCCATTTTTCGGTTCTGGTACTTTAGTCGCCTCTTACAACATCTGATGCAGTGGAAGGTACTATTCTATTCTGCCAGTACCTAAAGACTAATTTTAAAAATACTCCTATTTAATTTTACTTTTAAAATAATAATTACGTTACGAAGAGGTATCAAGTCTGAATGACAGCTGTTGCAAACTATCGTAATTTACAAGTCTTATAATCATCTAAATTTTAAGTTTATTTAATATGTGAGACTTTTGTAATGTAAACGATATTAATAACAGATTACATTCTTACATTACACCTGAATCCTACCGGGGTAGACAGAAACTATAGATTACCACTTGCCCATTTTGCACTTGATCGATTTAACTGAAGTAGAAGTAGTAGTAACAGTAGAACCGAGGTGTATATCAGATAGAGCAGAGGTCCTAAGACGCTGCCTTGTAGACTTCTGTTGTGATATCACAAAGATTTGACAGGGCATCGCCATTTTGGATAAAAAAAACTTCTATCCTGCAAGAAGGACTTCAGTTTTTTTAGAGCTTTGGTGGGAAATATTGATTTTATTTAAGATAGTAATCCATCACGCCAGACCCTATTAAAGGCCCGGGATATATTATGACATATATTTGAAAGAAAGTCTCTGCACCACTAGCCTAGTTTTCAATTAACAATGACACTTGTACAACTTGATATCATAAATTAATAAAAAATATAGATAACATAACACGAGGTCTACGAGTTCCAACGTATAACTGATTAAATATTGAACGTTCAATATTATTTCTTTCATATTAAAAAATATTCAATTGTTTTTGAACGTAAAAAGTATTCATTTCTCGGCACGTTTGTTTTGTTGTCGAAATTTTACTCGAACATTTTATATTTTGATATCAAATAACCGTTTTTATGCTGATGAATTGTAACATACCGGCAATTCTCGTTTTATTTATATTTTATCCTACAAAAAAGTATTATTTCAATTAAAACCTTTAATACTTACTGCAAAATAGTTCAGTTTGTAAAAATATTCATTTAAAAGGTTTTCTGTAAGACGGTTTCATCATAAAAAGGAGATTTTCCCAAAAATGCGTAGCTTTTTTCCATTTTAACTATGCTGTCTTGGATATAATGTCGCTTATCAGATATTTTAGCCGCCTCTGGCAAAAGCTGGGACACAAATAAATAAATTAACATACATATATATGTCAAACTTTTGCAATCGACATTAATCTCTCGTCTTTAATTGGAAATCATTGCGTTAAAAATGACTACAAAAGGGTGTATCTATTCACACAGTTAATAAAAAACAAACTAACAAATGCTCCTGCATGGATAAAGCAATATGTAAGCAACGATATGGTGATGACATTTGAAGATGACATTCTTTATTTATTATAAAGGAAAGCGTAATAAATACTTCCGATAACAATACATTCATAACGCTTATCAAATATTTTAATATATAAACCATTAAGAAATAACCTATTTGGAATTTTAGTATTGTTAAAGAGACATATGAGACAAGATTGTATTAAACTTATTGAAGCTTACCTTTTGCTGACACTGTCAATTCTTATTTAGAATGAATCTATCTTATAATATAAAATAAATATAGTGCAGCGTTGGAACGCCTAAAAATCACAGAATTACGCTGGATGCCGCATACAACCGGTCCTATTGGATATCAGAGACGACAAGCAGTCAACACCTTACTGTCGATATGAGCCATCTATCCATGCTTTTCGGACCGTTTCCTATCGAAACACCAAAATAGAGAGATGTCTCATGTCGACCTACAAACACAGACTTGAAATGCGCATGCGCAAAGTTATAAAAAGCGATTTAAAAAGCATTACTCGATACTGCAGATTGGACAGAGCGCGCCGTCACCCTGTGCATATTTTACCTTTCAATCTAAATCCAATCAGGGCGACAATGGTTGGTCGCGGCTGATTTACTTTTTATGAGGCGAACTAATGGTTTTTGCTCCAATGGCGTGTTAGTTCAATACTTTTGTGGACGCGCCCCATAGCGCAGATGGTAGAGGACTAATCCTTATGTGCCAAAAGTAGTGGGTTCGATCGCTACCCAAATAAAATATTTACACGATAAAAATTTGTATTTGTTTTGTGTCTGGGTGTTACTCATATATATCTAATCTACGTGTTATTTATAATTCCTCTGTTGTCTAATATCCGTAATACAAATGTTTTAAGCTACTTACGAGTATCTCAGATTCAGATCAATGTATGCAATGTGGAAAAAGTTGATTTCTGTATTTAACAAAAAAAAGAAAAAGATACAACCTTAACGTATATGGTCTTGGGTTTCAAGTCATGAAGAAGCTTGACAGATTTATGAGATTAAACTCGCGTGCAAAGGACTCTTTTAAAGAATATGTTATCTTGAGAATGGTCTTCAGATAACGTATTTATTCAGCGAAAGTCAAATGTTGCAAGTAGTCACGCAGATGCGTGAGGAGGTCGAATACACAGCCCTATTTTTTAATAAACTAAGTCGACAAATAATTATGCGGTCCGCTGGACAATAAGCGTCACCGCAGCCTATGAACGTACGAGTATATCGTATTATCACAAAGATATCACTAGCGCGTTGCCAACTTTGTGTCTTTAGAATGTTATACTAAATTAACTAGTAATTTTACTGCCTCTCTAACCTTTGAAACCGGAACACAGCAATACGAACACTATTTGGTAATAGATGAAAATGAGTAATTAAGGCAAATAACCATTGTACTAGGTTTGCAGAATTGTTTGCCATTCGTAATAAATACATTTCCACAACATCTCATACATTGATCTGACTTCGTGGTAAGTCGCTTAGAGCACTTGTGTTACGGACGCCAGACAAAAGAGGAGTCACAAATATACTACTTATATACATTTATTTAACAACTACACAAATATCATCATATAAATATTTACTCTGGGAAAAGAACCCGCGACCTTTGACGCACAAGATAGGATCACTACCATCTGCGCCATCGGGCCTGGCAATAGTTTACTTTGAGAAAAACTAGTCAATTCAATAATTCCAAACTCTTCCACAGACTGGTTCCCTGGTTGGAGGAAGCACAGCAGCCAACCCAATGATGATGGCACCTCGGGCCAGGATTGCGTGGAGGCACGACGAGAATTCCCCCCGCGCCCGGCTCCCGCCATCCCCACCTTTATGTGGAACGATAGAGGCTGCAGGGAGCATAACTACTTCGTATGCGAGAAACCTAGTGTTGAAGGTACGTGACCATACTTCTTTTAAATATATCTTGATTAAAATGACAGATGTCAGTGTAGTAGCCAATTTTATTAACCGTGCGAGTTATTATAATTGGCGTTATGATATTTGACATAATAATTTGTTATTTATATTACAAAGGTTATAAAATAAATAATAATATTTTCTAGCAAATACTCGTTCGCAACTCATAATAAAACTATTTCGGTTATCTTGATGCTCATGCGTTATGATGTTTGAGAATTAATAAGGAAAAAATGTAATAATCAAAAGTTTATAGCCGTTAAAAGATTAGTTACAGTATTAAAAAAAAACAACGTTCCTAAACAAATACACCATTAGTCTGTCATCAGAAATGACAAAACATCTGTTCTAAATTTAAACATTATTCGAAAATCAACATCAGTTGTTTCAGACAGTCAATGCCTTTTAGCTATTTACCGGATGCAGCTTGCTTTACGGGCAAGTTTTAACGACTTCGCTGCTTGTATCAAAATACTACGCAAGACGTGGTAGAGTTGCAAATCTAGTGAAACATAGTCTACAAACTAATTTGAAATTGGACCTGGATAGACGGATGACCTGGAACGACTTTTCCGATTTGAAGTAATACTAATAATAATAAATCCTTACCACATCGTATACGCAAATATTTATATAATGATGATGCGTTTGTTCCATGTCTGGGTGTTAAGTATAAGTGTATGTGTGATTCCTTTGATGACCCGCATCCCGCATCACAGACGTTTTCCATGACAATTAAAGAAAATTTAAATATAAGTTAATGCAATATTTTTTCGCCAGTAGACCAACTTTTGATTCAATTTTGTTATTTAAAACAATCCCAAATTGCAAAAATTCATAAATGTAACTGTTATATATTTTAGTAAATACTAATAGTTTTGTATGAGTTTTTATTGAATACATATATCAAAAATGTTGTGCTCACTTATAAGTGACATACACATATCAGCATATATATATATATATATATATAATATTATGTACCTAGAATAAGTTTTAGTGTGTATGTTGTTAGTGAGACTTAATAAATAAATAAAAGCTAGTTTTTTTTATAATGGAAGATTGAAAAAATTAAAAGTATTCTAAGTATCAGCTTCATATAAAATGCGCGCTCGGCTTTCAGTCCCTATCACGCGTACAAGTCGCTCTGCCGTTTTCGTCACGCGCGTGTTCAACCTCTTTTATGTAACGCACTTGTCAGAGGTTCGAGTCAGCACTATTTCAAATATTTTTCATTTTATTCACTTGCTGTGCTGGCTGGTTTCAGAAACCATAAAGCTTAGTCTACCTTAATTAGCCTCCATAGTAAATTTGGCTTTATTTAGTCTTTATGCTAATATGGTCCGCGTCTGGCTTTGTTTGTTCTATTATAGGGATATATATAATGACGGACCAGATGGCGCAGATGTTAGAGATCCTATCTTGTGCGCCAGGGGTCGTGGGTTCGATTCCCACCAGAGCAAAAATTCATATAGTGATATTTACATTTTTTCTGTGTCTTGGTGTTAAATATATATGTTTAAGCAGTATATTTGTGATTCCTTTGTTATTTGGCGTCCGTAACATAAGTTCTTTAAGCGAATTACCATGGAGTCAGGTTTTACAATATTTTACGTTATTATTACAATAATTTACGTAATGAATATTTCCTCTTGTTCATATGTATCTACGTTGGTATCATCATCGTCACATCAGCGTCAAAAAGTCCACTGTTGGACAAATGCCTCCCTAATATAGGGGGCTTTTTGTCCATAATAGCCGTGTAGGGCAGGTAAAGTGATAATCGCAGAGCCTACCTTCGCGACCCTGTATTTAAGCTGCCCTGCTTCGCAAGGATATACTGCCATCTGTTTCGGTACCTAAGTCACCTCTTGCGACACATGATAGAGAGAGAGGTACTATTCTACTTTGGGTCTATGTATTCATAATCCGTATATCAATAACACAAGGGCTTTATGCGACTTATCTCGGAGTCAGGTCAATGCGTTATTTTTTTTAATTAATTAAAGTTTTACAAACAATTATTCCACTGTTACTAAATAACTATCGTTCTTTTAAAATCTTGTTGAATGTACAATTTTTACAAGCAAATAGCGTGTGTAATATTTTATATCATGGGTTAAATAGAAAAAATATGCAAACATTTTATGACAATACAAAAATTTATAAATATAAAATTAAATTAGAATTCACCATCATCATCATCATTTCAGACATTTAAAGTTCACTGCTGGGCAAAGGCCTCTCCAAGAAAGCGGGTATTTTCCCATAATAACCGCGCTAGGCAAGCGTGTTGGCATTCGAAGAGCGCAGCTTTCGCGACGGGGATGCTGCTGCCCACCCCCGGCCCTGTGCATTTGAGCTACACTATTTCGGGTGGATATACCACCAACTGTTCTCGTACCTTTGTCAACTTTTACTCTGCTGGTACTTCATGGTTTAAAATTAGAAGAAATTAGCAATTATGTAGTTATAGTGGTCTTGCAGTATACTTAAAAAATATTGTAATATCATTATAATAAAGTGTTTTTATTAGAGCTGTCTTATTTTACATGGTATATGAATAAATATGTGTAATTATAATATTGTATTTACATACACAATGTACACGTCAATATAGAGATATGTCAGTTATCATAATATGTCAGTTAAATTCCGCTCCGTTTAACGCTCACTTGACACAAGCATAAAATTTAAATTGCCCGTTCCCAGAAGAAATGTTCCTTTTACAGAACCACAAACAATCATTCACCCCGCTAAGTGCCACTTAGTCTGCACTTCCCGATAAAACGTCACTTAACTCCTCCTATAGAGATTGTTACGTTAACATTCAGGGTAAATAAACTTCGTGTGCTTAACTGACGTACGCTTCGCTTCAGTTGAACTGCATAAATTGGGTTTTTCTTTTCTATAATGTCTGGCAGCACTCCGTTGTTCCGTACCAGCGGAGTAGAATAGTACTTCCCACTGCACCAGGTGTTGTAAGAGTCGATTGAGGTTTCAGAACTGTCAGATGGCTATATATCGATCCGAAACAGTGCAGCTCAAATGCACAGGGTATAGATGGGCATCAGCATCCCATCGCTTGATCAGCGAGGCAATTATGAGCAGGAACCTCCTTTCTTGAAGAGGCCTATGTCCAGCAGTAAATTTACAATAACTGGTATTAAGATGATTATGACTCCGCTGTTCCACCCGCGTAGTTCTCTTACTTGTAAGAATGTGACAAATAATATAGCTTGTATTACTTGCTTATAATAAAATTTAATTAAAATAAGGAGCCTGTTTGCCTGAGATTTCTTTGCCGTGCGGTTACTGTCATAAATCCTGTGCATTTGATGTGGAGATGGGCAGCAGCAGCCCCGTCGCGAAAGCTCTATGATTGCCAACACGCTTGACCGGTGCGGCAGTTATAGGCAAACAATTTCCTTTCTTGGAGAGGCCTATGTCAAGCAATGGACTTCTAATAGCTAGTATGATGATGACGACTTTGAAATCAGTTTATTCGTTTTTAGTTTATTTATTACAAGCAACGCTTCGCAGTTCCAACAATATGGGGACACGATATTTTAATATGTTGATAATGTAATTTTCTATTTATGATCAATTTTTTTGTAATCAGTTCAGATTATTTCTAAGTTTATTTGGTGCAAACGTACAAAAATACAAATCTTCTGGTTAGCGATCTTGGTTAATAAAGAAATAGACCTATTATATTAAATGACTTTTTTTAAAATCTAGAGTTACTAAAAACAAAATCTACAATAGATCTTGTAGATTTTGTTTTAGTAACTCCGTAACAAACAATCAAACCTTCCCTCTATATAATATTACTAACAAACATACATACATTACATTTTTATTTAAATGTTCAGAGATCTATTTTATTTTTTTTTAATATAATATAGCCAATTTTTCTATATAATAATGTAGCTTTCTAATCATTATCATCATACCGGCCATTAACAGTCCGCTGTTGGACATAGGCCTTCCCAAGAAAGGGGGTATGTTGCCCATAATTGCCGCGCTGGGCAAGCGTGTTGGCATTTGAGCTGCTTTATATACGAGCTATATTACATCACACAAACATAATGTATTATAAATTGGCGGGCCCGATGGCGCAGATGGTAGTGTTCCTATCTTTTGTGCCGTATCCTATCTTATGATCGTAGGTTCGATCCCCTCCCAGGGTAATTATTTTATCGTCATCATCATAGATGCCACTAAACGTCCACTCCTGGACAAAGGTCTCTACAATAAAGAAGAAATTTTTCCCATTATTGCAATGGCGTTGTGTTACTGAGAAGGTCTAACAGTGTGCTAGCAGGCATGTCAGAACAGATTTATTCCTATTTTTTTAAATAAATTCCTTAAATAAAAAATTCAGCATTTTCCTATGCATAATATCCTAAGGAACTTAATAAATGTTAAATTTGCCTTTTACTAGTAAAAGTGGGTACCCTTCTCAGAAAATATATTTAACCAACTCAAGTGTTTTCTCTTGAATTCTCTCTGAATGGATGTCATACGAAATTTGAACAAAGAGGTTGATTTTATTCTTGTTTTGCCCAATTTATTACTCAAAGCGACTGTAAAAAGCGTTTTTTAGACTAACATAAAGTCGTTGTTAATATTTTAAAAGACTATTGCAAAGATTTATCTTAATCGTGGTACTTACTAAGTACGTAAGTAAGTCGGCTAATTCCAAACCTTGTTAATGTTAAGACATGGCTTAAAGATGGCCGTTTCCAACAAAATATTATAACCGAATAAGATTTGCAGATTCTACATAAACAAAGGAGCATTAAAAACTAAAGCCATACTGAAATTAAAATAGCTTCTACCTTTTTAAAAGACATTTAGGAATTACAAAAGTTTATTTTTTATCTCGAACAGAAGAGTTTATGATGAATGCTATATAGACCATAAATACTGGCTGTCTTATTGACAAATTTTTTTTTTTTTACTTTAAAAAGAAACATCGGTTACAGTAGATCCCGGAATAATACATATATTGAAATCCATGAAAGTATGGAATATCAGAAACATAAAATATGTCAAAGTTGTACTCGACGCGTTCCTAATTCATACTGGAAAACCGCTACATGCGACCTGACCAGAATTTGTAGAGCTCCTCCACAACTTACACTGTCCTTTGTTCGCCTCCGATATTAGAGATGAGAGGGGAATGAGGGGTCCGAATACGCTGGATGCTCACCTGCGTTCGCTTTGACACTCTGTGACCTAGTTCAACGACAAAACGGAACGCACTCCGCGCTTATGGGCCTTTACAAAGTTGTTTTTGCAGTTGGAAGAATGGATTGTAGGCTTTATACTATTATGCTTAGAGGCTACAGTGGTGGAAGAGGTGGGTTGGGAGCTGCAACAACGCTGGTATTGTCATGGACCAAATGACTACACCGGCCGATGTGAGGGTTGCTAAACATGCAAAGGTATTCACTTTAACGACACTAGTGTCTTGCTTTAATTTGCTCTGACGACCATTATCTTGAAGTGGACTCTGTTGTTCAAGTAATCAAGCATGACTGAAGTCAAATGACAGGGTACATAATATTAACACAACATCTCATACATTGACCTGGCTCTGAGGTAAGTCGTTGAAAGCACTTGTGTTACCGGGTATCGAATCAGGTTTTCTTTAATCAATACCGGACCAGTTTTGGCTTACCTATACGTTTTGCATAGCCACCATCTATTGCAACGAGGTTCTATTGCACTTAGGAATATTAGCTGCACTTATAATGGACTTTACGATGCCCCGCGGTGTCTTCAGACTATTCCGTGCACGATGTGTGTAAATAAAAATGTTTGCAGTTTTATAGGTTAAAAGTTTTGTATCTTGTTGTGAGTTTATTGACGCTCGTGAAGATAGCAAGTTATTTTTGGAATGGCCACTGTGTGTTCGATCAATAACTATTGCTGCGTAAAACTATACAATTATTTTTTACTACCTAGAACTGGTTTTCGTTTACAAGAGAATAGTAAATAGTAAAATTAGCTTAAGTTATTTCTATCATCTGTCATCATCAGTGAAAGTTAATATCGGTGGAATCGTTTCAAAGCCGTTCATTAGTCGGATCAATCCGAAGGTCGTGGGATTGATTCCAACCCAGATCAAATATTAATAAAAAATTGTGTTTGTTCTGTCCCTGGGTGTAAAATAAATGTATTTAAGTGAATTCTCTATTGTCTGGCGTCCGTAACACGAGTGCTTTAAGCGACTTACTACGGATTGAGGGTAATGTATGAGATGTTGTGGGAGTTTATTATTAATTTAACCAGACTAATCCTATTAGTGCTCGGAGGTACTGGAAGAGTAGAGAAGTACCTCTGACTAAGGTGCCAGAAGCGACAGATAGCGGTATATTTATTCGAAAAAGTGCAGCTAAATGCACAGGATGGGAAGGGACAGCAGGATCTCCGTCGCGAAAACTACCGCATGTCTAAAATGTATCCGGTGAAAGAAACCGGTTCAAAATATCCGGTTAAAACGCAAAAAGAACCGGTTATTTAACCGGTGCCTGGCAATGACATTTTGTCCGTCGGCCGTTAGGTTCTATTGCAACGTGCAATTTCGACTCCACGATTAATATTATCGTTTACGACTCCCCAGGGTGTAGTCTACGGCACCGGCAGGTTTTTCTTATATATAAATTGGTCGTGTTTTAAAGTTAAATAATATAGTTATATAATAAATAAAATGTGACTAAAGTACCAAGCCGACAGGCATCCACCGGTAACACTGTAGCTTAAGGGCGAGCATCCCCTTTGCGAAAGCTGCGTTCTTAGATTGCCAATATGCCTGCCCAGTCGTACAGTCTTAATTCCCTCATACTTTTGAAGGCCTATATCCAGCAGTGGACTTTAATTGGCTGATATGATGATGATGAAGTCTAATACATATATAATTTATTAGAAGATTGAAAATAAGACATTATCTAAATATAAAGTAAAAGAAAAATAAATATTTATTTCTTAGTCATGGCATAGTTTAGATGAGGTAGAAAAATGTCGTCTGAAAACGTCAGAAAAACGTCTAAAAATGGTCGTCTGCATTGGTACCTCACTCTCACATATTTCTACTTACAAATAGTAGTATTTGCAATTCCGTCCAGTTTGAGGATTGGTGGATGAGAGAGGCAGTGAAATTACTGGGTAAATGTGACATAGTTTTCACAAGGTTGGCGACACGCCAGTGCATATCCCATCAAGCGGACCGTTAGCTCATTTGTTGATTTTTAATATAGAAAAAATCATCTTATTGTATTTCAAAATGTACCAAATATTGAAATGCCATTATTGTAAATGCATGTTACACGGACAAGGTTATTTAAAAAAATGCATGTTATTTGTAAAGTTGATAACGTTATAACGATTTTTATGAACTATCGACGCTAGGCTATATATAAGCTTTCTATTGTTTTATATAGGCTAACAAAATGAAGTTTCAGTGTACAGAACCGGTGGAACATAAAGCTCTAGTATGACGCGTACCAGCAAGCGTGCCTTGGACAGACGATCGGAATTTCTAGTCTGCGTAAAATCTTGCTGGATGTATGACGCATACAAATGGTGCTAGTGGAAATATTTTAAGATCTATTATGTATGTTTCGGCTAATACAATGAAGCAATACTTCCATATACTTTTTTCAAGTCGTAATCATATTATAAATACTTAAGAAAACTACACACAAAAATAACTGCACAAAATATAGCGTCAGTGTTTTTACGATATGTCTATTCATCCTTTTATTGTTAAAGTTTTGCATTCAAATGACATAAAGTAAAGAAATGGCGGAGCTTTATTGGGCTCCAGAGAGAGTCGACACAGTGTTGCGAACTACATTTCAATGGAAAACAATGTAGCGAAAAATTACAATCGAAATTGTTTGATCGTAATTATTTTACGTTTACGATAGTTATAGTTATATATAGTTTATAGATAGATTATAGTTTGTAATTTACTTTTATGGTGTGATTAAAACAACGTCTTGTTAATTTAGGGTTCAATTATACGTCCTCGGTCTTTATCATAAAATACTTTTTACAATAGTTGGCCCGACAGACTTTCCCTGTTTTAACTATGTATGTTAATCATAAAAAAAATTTAACTATTCTATCTCTTACCTTTACATGACGTAGACTTCATACAAAAGGTCATGTCTATTGCTACCTCACTCTTGTCTTTTTCTACCGCCAAATAGCAGTGTTAGCATTGCTGCGTTCCGATTGGAAGAGTGAGGGAGGCAGTGAATTTACTGGGTAATGTGACATGATATCTTCAAGTCACAAAGTTGACAGTGTGCTAGTGATATCCTTGTGATAATACGAGCGTATAAAAGATGCTGTGACGCTTACTATTACGCGGAAAGTATGCTTATTTGTTGACCTAGTCTTATAGAAAAAATCTCTCAATTTCATTTAACTGTAACGCAGTAAGCAAAGACGTATTCAAATTCAGTATTTAAAAAATTCATCCCGGACTAACATGCCTGTATAAATTTACAAGATAAATTGTTATAAGTTTTTTTAAGCAGACGTCAATTCTAGCGCCCCCGGGAGAAGAGCTATTTTGCTCATTAATGAGCGACTTTGTTCCGTGTGAGCGGGAGAGATGGCGATCACCCAAGGCTCGATCGACCCAGGCTCGCGTTTATCCGGCCTGTATCCTGCGGATACGGTGACGGTTTTTACTTTTTAGTTTATTGTGTTTTAAAAGCGTGTTTTCTGTGTAAAGTGTATCTGATTGTGGAGTGCCAGTGAGAGGGTGAGAGAGGAACGCTTTCAGAGAGATTATAGTATTGGGCGGGTTGTCTAAGACGTGTGACGGACGTGAGGTATATAAGCTGTATTGTCCATACTATTTATAGAGGCTATAGTTTTGTTTAAGCAAATATGTATATGTAGAGTCCTTTTAAGCTTATGTTGGAAAACTCTGTTTCTCTTTACCGAAACATATAATTTCAGTGAGTACAAAAATTTTAGTTAAAAAAAAAATTGTATTTGTATATGGACGTGTGCGTGTGGATTTAACTTAGTAGTAAAAAAAGAATAAGTTTTACTTACTTTAATGTTATTACAATTATCGTTAAAAATACTTTAAGAATAACTGCATATTAAGACGTTTTTAAATAAAATTCAAATTGTTAGAAATAACCTCTGTATATCGCAATATTTTAATATATGTCATTTCATTCAATAACACCTGAAGTTGACGTCTGAAGAGTATCAAGCTCACCTAGTAATCAAAAATTAAGTGTTTTACACGCTTTATTAAGTTGTATGTATGTTTGTAACCGACTCATTCGAAGTTGATTTTGACCCACTTTACACAGACAGACTTAGTTGAAGCTCTGTGAACATATCAATAATCTGTGCTAATACAATATTTCGATAAGATTATCTCATTGTCCTGATAAGAATCTTCAAGATTAATAAAAGTCCTTTAATGTAGAGCAAGTGAGTCCATGCAGCCTGCGTATGCGTACCGTCTACCTAATTTCGAGCTCAAGTACTCATCTAGTTTATATTATTGAACAATAAATCGTATTAAAAAAAGTAAAAAATAAAATATAGTTGTAGTTAAAACTAAAAACACGCCTTTGGAATAACAATACATCAAACTAAAAGTTGAAAATAATTTTTCATTACGAAGTGAAAACAATCATGAACAAAAAATTCTAGTTGTGTTTTGTACAAAGAGTGGAGTGCGTTGTTTCATATTTTTCGTAATCCTCATTTTTATCATAATAATTTTCACTTTGTTATAAAAAATATTTTTTACTTTTTAGTTTGATGTATTGTTATTATTTAAGCGTGTTTTTTTTGAATTTTTAAATATATTTTATTATAAATATAATTTTAAAGTCTATGGCGGTATGTCAGAGACTGTTGGTAGCTATCTCCATAAAAGCGATAGTTCAGTTTAGTACCCTGTAAACACGCAAGAGGGCGTTGATTGTACTATAGTGTCTATTTCACCTGTAAATAGTTTATTATTCCATCAGCTAAATACATTTAATGTCAATAATATATATTGCAGTCGTGGGGTACCGGCGGGGTAGAATATTACATTACATCGGTCGTAAGAACAACTAAGGTACCGGAACCGGCAGATGGCGGTTTATCCATCTGAAACAGCATAGCTCAAATGCTTCAAAGCGGGGATACGCAGCATTCCCATCGCGAGGCTATGCTCTCGAATTACTACCAAACCTCGCTAAATTCTCGGCAATTAGCTGGCTAATGTACAGTAGTAAATAATTAATATTTCACACAACATCTCATACACTGACCTGACTCCATAATAAGTTGCTCAAAGCATTTGTACCTGTAACTCCAGATAACAGGGGTATCATATACTACTTTAATAAATATATTTAACACCGATATCATCATTTAAATATTTGTCCTGGGTGGCACTACCATCGGACATCAGGCAATACAGGAATCCTAAATATACTACTTAAATACATATATTCAACTCCCAGATACAGGGCCAATACAATTATCATCATATAAATATTTGTTCTGAATGGGAATCGAACCCACGGCTTTTGCGTACAAGGTCACTGCCATCGAGCTTGTTTCAAGTAGCGTTCCACGGCTGATCTGATGACGGTGATAATTAATCATATTCTTTATTGTTTCATCATTACAGCCCTTGGCAGTCCATTGTTGTACATAGGACTCCCCAAAAAAGGGGAAATTTTGCCCATAATTGCCGCGCTGGGCAGCAGAATTCACAGAGCGCAGCTTTCGCAATGGTGTCCCCATTCTCCCCCCATCTGCTGCCCATCTTCACTCTGTACATTTAATCTACACTGATTTGGATGGATTAACCGCCATCTTTCGATTCTGGTACCTAAGTCGCCTCTTATTACACCTAGTACAGAAGGAGGTCCTGATCTACTCAGCAGGTACCTCACGGATAAACCATACCCCTTCATTGTTAACAGAAATAAAAAAAAAGTATTGTCGACTATAAATGGCTTTAATAAATAAGATATCTAACTGTAACAACTGCAAGAACACCAAAAAACATTTCACATATGTGCAGAAGTCTCGATATATCGAATGACTGTACAGTTCGTATTTACCAAAAGCAGAAAGTTGCGGGCGTGATTCCCTGCTGAGAACCAAGGAAAAGTTCCATACCCAATAGTTTCAGCTCAAATTTGCTTTAAGCATCCACCCGGTAAACACACCAAATCGTAAATATTTGAAGTACTCTAAATCGTTTCTGGTACCAAGCAATAGAGTTTGGATTAAGGACACTGTAATTGGATGGTCTTTCACGTATTTTTTTTAATAATACCAGCTCGATAAACATGTAACGGTCCGTGTGATAGTGAGCATCACTACAGCCTTCGGACGCTTGTAATATCACAAGGATATCACTAGGACGCTGCCAACCTGTAACTTGAAGCTGTTACTCTCTCTCACCCTTAAGACAGGCACAGCAATGTGAACTCTGCTATTTGGTGGTAAAATAATATGTATATCGTCATTACTTTATAAATTGGTAAATATCGGTACCTTAATCGCTTCTTACGACACAGTACAGAGGGAGGTACTATTCTACTCTGCTCGGCTAACTCCCACGATTTGCTGTTGTAACTACTTAACAACAATGTACATTCCAAATTGAATTCTATACATCGATGGCTAATAGATCAAACAACCATCCCTCAATGAAAGCATTACCAGTTATAAATATTATAAATAATGATAATAGTAATATATTTATTCGGAACATAAAAAAAGTAAAATAAAGCAACAGCTGCCATTTTTTAAATATCGCGGTGTGACAAAACGGCAGCCGATTATTTTCGGCTGATTATCAGTGGTCACCTGTTGACGATTGAGGAAACAGACGCAACATATGTAACATCATCATCATACCAGCCGAGAGACGTCCACTGCTGGACGTAGGGCTTCCCATGTAATCTCCATTAGGACCGGTGTACGACGAAGAAACGGACAAATCAGAAATAAATGATGACATTACATTTTAGTATTCATCTAAAATAATAAATAACACACACAAACTAATCTATACTAATATTATAAAGAGGAAAGAT
Source organism: Heortia vitessoides (assembly GCA_020976665.1). Classification (NCBI taxonomy): domain Eukaryota; kingdom Metazoa; phylum Arthropoda; class Insecta; order Lepidoptera; family Crambidae; genus Heortia; species Heortia vitessoides. Next base: position 15,974,380 of record JACJUM010002971.1, read on the forward strand.
TTAAAAAATACAAGACCGATTTCAAAAAATCTTTCACCGATAGAGTTATGTCAATCTTTCACCCGTACCCAGTAACGCAGTTAGTTCTAAGAAAATTACTATTATAAAAAAAAATTAACTACCACTGCCTAAGATGGAACTGTGAGCAGGATTTGTATTTGTAAGTTTGTAACGAATAAACTCAGAAATTAGTAAACTCATTTCAAAAAATTAATTTGGTCATGAATAGAAAATTACATTCATTATCAGCAAGCAAGCAACATAGGTAACATATTGTATCTCCATATTGTCACAAAATCACACAAAAGGTCGTCTGCATTGGTACCTTACTCTTACTTACTTCTACCGCCAAATAGAAGTGTTTTGGTTTGAAGGATGAATGAGACAGTGAAATTACTGGGTAATGTGACATAATATCTTCAAGTCACAAGATGTCATCCTGGTCTAATAAATATATTATATAGAACAAACCGGTCTTTGTTTTATATATATATATATATATAGCGGAGCGGAGAAAAATCCAACGAATCAAAAACCCGTCATTGTTTTATATATATTTCTCCGCCGCGAATAGCAAAATACATATTAAAAACAATGAAAACTCGATTTGTGTAATGAATACTTAATCATTTCAATAAATGCTCATTTCTTTATTAAATGTCAAAAATCTGTTGTCCAATCCTGTCATATGCTGTAACAACTATTTATGTTTGCGTTCAGAATTTTTTTTTCTATAAAATATCTCGAAAGTTCCGGTAGGTACTGTTAATATGTTTACATCGGTAATATATAAATATGAAATTATAAAAAAAGAATGTATCGTTAATAATATAATCATATGATAGCACAGTAGCACATATATGCTTCTTTCAAATAAACTCAATAAAATATTGACGTAAATAGCTAACATCCAAAAATTTCATAGAAACAATGCAATGCCTTTTACGAGTAAAAGTGCATGTATAATTTAAATTATGTAAATAAGAGATTGATGTGGTGTAAAAGATGATGTTGTGATAACAAAGAGAAATAAATGTTAAGATGGTTTGGACATGTAGAATGGATGAATGAAAATAGAGTAAGTGCTTAAATATATAAAGCGGAAGTGAATGGAAGAGTTGGTATATGACGACCGAGGCAATATCTTAACCTGGTAGAAGAGGTACTAAAGAAGGTCCAGGTCAGAAGTAATACGAGTAAGAATAAACGAGCGTGAGCATGAAAGGACTAATGCGAGAAAGGGAAGCAAAAGAGGTATGACAAGATTGTAAAAAAAGGAGATATATAGTCTCTGTATATGTAGATGGAACACAGGCGTAAAGTATGTAAATAATAGTTTATTCTAAATATGCGTACACATAAACAATTACATTACATCTTTTAATTGATTTTCTCGTTTCAACCAATCCGCGTGCAGCAGCCTGTGCTGATATCATGAAATTCGTTGAACAAGAACTAACCGTCAAATACAGTTGGTTGAATTTTTGATAGCAATTAGTGCCTCTGCTGGTGTAATCAGTTTCCCGATCGGGTTCAAAACAGGGCATTAGTTGGCGACCCACTTACGGTGGGCTGATTGCTTCCGACTAGGGTTGTTACCTGGCTAATATTTAGTCAATTGATATAAAATCACGCCTGTGTACTATCGGGGTTGGCCAAAACTATGGATCTCCACCTGCTACGAACTTGTCATACCTATCTCGCTTCCCTTACTCGCAATAATCATTTTATACACACTCGTTTATGGTACTTCTGACATGGTCCTTCTTTATTACCTCTTCTACCTGGGTAAGATATGTTTGCCTAGGTCGTCCTATACTAACTTTCTATTCACTTCTGTTCTATATATTTGTGAAGGCATTCTAACAAGTCAGAAAAGCCCAACGAGGTATGGTGAGGACAATGCTCGGAGTCTCTTTGCGCTATCAAATCAAGAATAAGTCCATAAAATAACCGAAGTTACCGACACAGCCATAGATAAGTAAGTGTCTGTAAGCAGGGCACATAGCACGAACCGATAGACGATGGAGTCGTAAGGTTCTTGAATCATCCATCCACGAAATGGATAGGCGATGTGACTAAAACCACAGGGTCGCGCTGGACGTAATTCTTACGTAGTTATGATGAACTTGTATGGCGTGTATTACAAATAGCATCACTGACTATTTGCTATGAAGATACTATGACATTAAATATCTATCTATAAATCTACATTATATATAAATCTATATATAAATCTATCATTTATATCTAGCATTAAAAAATGCTGTAGTGTGAGTCGATCCCATAACATATCGCAATGCTCTTACCGCTGGGCTTCCGATATCCTAGAAAATTGCTAGAAATTTTATAGTACTCTGTGATTTAAAGTGTCGTAATAACGCTTTTACTGAAGTTCTTCACTATTCCGATTCATTTTATTCGTTTATGTTCATCCAAAGGTTCTCTGAAAGATATTGCACAGAGTGTTGGTTGTAATATATTGTGTACAAAAAATGATATATATGATGATTACATCATCATATCAGCCATGCGAAGTCCAGTGTTGGGCATAGGCTTCCCCAAAAAAGGGGTGATTTTGTCCGTAATTACCGTGCTGGGCAAGCGTGTTGGCAATAGTAATGCGCAGCTTTCACGACGGGGTGTTGCTGCCCATCCCCACCCTGTGTATTTGTGCTACCCTGCTTCGGATGGATATACCACCATCTGTGAATTCCAGTACCTCAGTTGCTTCTTACGACACCTGGTAAGGCACAGGGGGAGGTACTCTTCTACTGTACTGATACTTTCGTTATATTATTAAAATAAAAAAAAGAAAATTTTTCCATTAAAAGTTTTTCAATCACTGTTTTATCTGTAATTACAAGATAAAGTCAACCAATTTTAGGAAACTCGAGTAGGAACCATCCTTCAAGACAACTTTATAAAGAAATTTCTTGAAAAAATTAACTTCTCGAGTCTATACTTACTAGTCGGCCTCAGGATTTATTGAACAACATAACTCGCCATAAACGGGAAGGTCCCCAGATAAAGTTCTGAAAAGGAATTTTTTTTAAACTTGACTTAAGCCTGACCATTGCTGAGAGAATATATAATAATCTACGTCAAGGACAAATAAATTAGTCTTGTACTAAGTAACTAGAATTCATCATCATCGTAACAACCGTCGGAAGTCCTCTACTGGGCTGTAGGCCACTCCAAGAAAAAGGGTAATTGTGCCCATAATGTGTATTTAAGCTACACAATATCGGATGGATATACCGCCATCTGTTGGTTCTGATACCTTAGTCGCCTCTTACACGTCTCGTTCTTACTTACCTCGCCTGGTACAGGGGCAGGTACTATTATTCTCTGCCAGTAACTCACGATTTAACTAGAATTAAATAACTATTATTAGTAACTAATACTAAAAACATAGTATTAAATAACTTGTATTAAGTAACTAATATTAAATACCTTGTAATAAATAACTAGTATTAAGTAAATAATATTAAATACCTAGTATTAAATAACTAGTATTAAGTAACTAATATTAAGTAACTAATATTAAATACCTAGTATTAAATAACTAGTATTAAGTGACTGGTACTGAGTAACTATTATTAAGGAACCAGTATCAAATCAAACAATTTATCAGCATTTGCACTGAATTGAACTAATTACGAACGTGTTAACCTTATTGCTAATATGCGAATTGTGCTCATTGACTTGATAAGGGCAAAATTGTGGTTATCCCTGATTTTGATCGTTCTCGTTACTTCTACGAACATTTATAACTGCACCAATCAATTGGTGTTTTATTGTTGTTTACTATTAAAAAATATGAGCCCGATGGCGCAGATAGTAGTGGTCTTCAATTTTGCGCCAAAGATCGTGGGTTCGATCCTAACCCAGAGCAAATATTTATTTATATAATAAAGAATCTTTGTATTTGCTCTGTCTGGATGTTATTTGTATGTATCTAAATAAACTAATTTGCAAAACAAAAAGGGGACCTAAGCAATAAATCATTTTAAATGTTACTATTGGTTTGTTTTATAGATAGTTTTACTTTCACAATTTTGTAAATGAATAGGCACATATTCGTTTTCGTCAGTATTATAAAAAAGTTTACAAAATTTATGGGTTTTATTGCTAAAGTTCTCTAGTAGTTTATATTCGCTAGTAGTGCATATGCTCGTGAAGTAAAAGTAAACAAAGATTTTTGCTTGTTTTAATAAAGTAAAAGCAGAAGGAAGAAAAGAAACGACATTTAAAGTTATTATTTACAATGTCAGTTTGAAATCACAACTATTTTAGTGGTATTGTATTTAAACAAGTAATTTCTCAGATTATAACAATGTGACGTTTTTAGGTTATAATTTTTTTACCACAGATAACATTGAATGACATTAGACGCGCGACTGCGCGGGAAAATTTAAACTAAGAAAAATATATTTTACATATATATTATATTAAGTATGGTATGGTGTAAATTTGAGAGATAGTGGTCTAAAAGATGATGTTGTGACAATCATATAGATAGACCAAGGCCTTATAGGCAAAGATAAGGGGATTGTTGACCATAATTGCCGCGCTGGGCATGCGTGATGGCAACACAGAGCGCAACTTCGCGACGAGGATATTACTGCTATTCCACCCTATGCATTTGGGCTACACTGTCTCGGATGGATATACCTTAGTAGCCTCTTATGACGCCTGATACAAAGAGAGGTTCTATTCTACTCACCCGGTACCTCACGGTTAATATAATATACAAGAAATTAAACGATGCAGTATTGTTTAATTAAACGGCAAACATTATCCGCGGTATACAGCTAGTGTACATCATATTATCTCTTACCCTTCACAAAAGCCCGACACATATATGCCGCTTAACTCTATCTTGGCATGTGTTTTTATTGTTTGGCGGCGGCTGCAAGGGTCGCGGCTCTATGTAGAGAGTTACTGGCCAGTTACGCTACTTGATTTACAAGCCAGTGAGAACTTGGCACACGGCGGCGCGGACTGATTGTAGCTCGTGTAATTGAGATGCGCTGCCAAAATTTCGTTTTACTATTTTATGTTCGGAGAGATTCCATTCTTGAACTAATTTTGTTCGCGATAATTTATATTCACATTTTCAAACTTTAAAGCTATTCTTATGTTACTTAAACTTTAAATATGTTATTGAGAGCACTTATCTATTGAATGATAATTAAATTCGCAGAAAATATTACAAATTTCACAGAATAAATAAATAATACATTTACAGAATAAATAATAAATAAACCCACAAAATATATAGGCTGAACGCTACACTGTGTGATTTATGTATAAATCAATTAATACTTATTAATGATGTACCTAAATTTACAAAAGTATCGATACCTATAAAAGGTTTAAGGAAAATGTTGTTCCTATACCTTTTTTAAAAATGGAATGCGATCATTTTGGTATAGCAAACCCTGTTTTAGAATGATAGTTCATTTTTTATTATTTCTCTTTCTTTTACTTTATGATATAGAAATTTAATATTAAACAATAAAATAACTGTGCTGTTATTTTAATAAAGATACAATATTATGCATATAACAGCTTATAACATTATTATGTGCGTGATAAACAAATTCACACGGGCATCGGGTTGCTCAGTAATGAGGGGCCCCGTCCTCTCGCTCGGTCGCGCTGGTATTGACGTCTGAGCAGTCCAACAATAGGTTCGTCCGAAAAAAAAGAAAAAAAATCTTCTATGTATTTCCTAAGCAATATACCGTTGTTGAGTAAAGGTTGTTATTTTATTGGCTAACCTTGTCACCCCGTGATTATTAACTTGTAGTATCACCTGGGTGGTATGTTCAAACATTCACTAATATGTTCAAGGATATGGTGATAAATCTTTGCACATACTAATGTATCCAGAAACATGCACGTTTACCTCGTTAAGTCGCAGCGAGACTCATTTATTTAAGCAAATGGCCTATCCAAACTCCCTAAGTTCAAATGATAAGCCCCGCTCATTCGTAACAGCATTTGTAATCACACCTCAAGTTTGTTTGCGGCGAGAAGTTGAGGCGAGATGATTCATTGTATTTAATTAATTTGAATACGTGATTTATAAGATGTGAAAATAGTTGAAGGTTGAAGTCGTCGGTGGAGTCATGTGGAGCCTTTGGTAATAATTACCATATCTACTATTTTTTTTAATTTGAAGTTTGGTCTGACGCTCTGATGGCATGGGGCCTCTCTAACTATAGATACATTAGATATCACTTACATGAGGTAGACCTCATACAGAGGTTGTCTGCATTGGTACCTCACTTTCACCATTTCTATCGCCAAAGATCAGGGTTCGTATTGCTATGCTTCGGTTTCAAGGATGACTGAGGCAGTGAAGTTAATGGCAACGCGCAAGTGTTATCCTTGTGATATTGCAAAGCACTAGGCTGCGGTGAAGATCACGATTGATCTCGTTTCGAAAAGACATCCAGATTTTAAATTTCATTAAAAAATAATTGTAATGGCTCGAAAATAAGCAGCTTAAAGCACATTATATATTATCACCGATTTCAGAGGATTCAAAAATAATAAAGTACAAACACAAATATCCTTCCATCTTCATAATGGGTGGGGATCAATAACGCTTGGCGCTCAAGATGTGCTACTGAATGCACGATTGTACCCGTTGTATTCAATACATACTAGAAGAGGTATTCAAGAAGGTTCAGGTCAGAAGTACTAAGAATAAACTAGCATATATAAAAAGAATAATGCGAATAAGGGAAGTATATATGTAGAAGACGTGATGTATGTATGTATACAATATGTTTAGTAGTATATTTTGTATCAGGCCCTATTTGGCCCTTGAATTTAAATTCTACTCTTGATAAAATTAGTGTAAGAGAAAAGCAATAGAGTTATGTAATATTATATAAGAGTTGCCTGCATTAGTATATTAGTATCTCACTCTCACCTATTTTTACCTTCCGGTTTAGAAGGGTGTGAGAAGCTGTGAAATTTCTGGGTAATGTGACATAATATCTTCAAGTCACAAGGCTGACTACAGGCTGCTGTGACGGGGACTGTATACTTTTTGGTCGACCTGGTCTTATAACCAAAGTAAAAGTTTGAAGTAAATCATTAATTTTAAGCGGGTCTAAAGCGATTTTTTCCCCCTGAGTTATTAATAAAACGTTCGTACATAGAATATAGTGAATCCTAGAATAGAGCGTGTGTCATACCACAAGCCAGACAGGCGAAAATATGTCACCTGCGGTGTAACACTAAGACTTTAATAATGCTTTCATATCGCCTAAAATTTTTAAGTATATTGAATTGTAACCAACCAACCAACATTAAACTATAGAATTGTATTCTATTTACTTCATCAATAAAACAATATGACAGCTATTATATACTAAAGGTGCCCCGTGGTTTATTTAATAAATAAATTCAAGTAATTTTTTGGTTAGTTAAGGTTTTTTTCCAAGTCAGATGCGTTTTTATTATAACCACATTTTATATAGACTTGAATTCTCTTTGACGTTATATGTATTTTTATATTTATATTTAAACTTAATTTTTTAATATTGTTTTAATTATTATATATGATTTATATATTTTATTACACATATTATTCAATTCATATATTTCATATATTTCTACAAAAAATATGCATTCCAAAAAAGAGATATGTCCGACCCAAAGGACCCAGAGTGCTTGCAGCATTTCTACGCTGCACAGCAAGTGAGATCTACTGCAGTAAAAAAGCCCCAAAACGGTGGACTAATCCCAACTCTACTATAAAGAAGTTTTCTCCTACATTCCATACTCCAGGTGTTTCAATAGCAACTGGCACGAAAGAATAATTAGCTGTCAATAAACAATATTGTGCCGTTGTAAGTCTGGCAGCCATTTATATATAAATGATGCACAGTCATGTCACAGTCATGATGACAGTGACATGACTGTGCATCAGATCAGTCTCTCTGTGTCGAGAGAGGAAATCTTATAAAAATTTGCAATATTTTTATTATACTATACAATAATATTTATTTATAGTCGGGCCCGGTGGCGCAGATGGTAGTAATCCTATCTTGTGCGCCAAGGGTCGTGGGTTCGATTCCCACCCAGAGCAAATATTTATATGATGATATTTGTGTTTATTTCAAGTCTGGTTTGTTAATTTATGTATTTAAGTAGCATGTTTGTGATTCCTGGCGACCGTAACACAAGTGCTTTAAGCGACTTACCTCGGAGTCAGGCCAAAGTATGAGATGTAGTAGGAATTTATAATTATTATTTATTATATTTCCTTTTGTGTATAGAAAACCTGATATATATACAAGTCCAGTGTATACAAGTAATATTGACAAATCAACCGGAAATCCCGTTTCTGTCAAACGTTCAACGATAAAAAGACACGGTAAATATTGAATCCCACATTGTATGTCAACAGAGCGCGCAAATAGATTTCTGAACGGAAAATGGCTGTGAGTAGGCATATACGAGCATACGTGTCAATTGTTACATGTTTCAACGATAAGATTCTGATCGAGTTATAATTATATTTTGTAGACCAAGTAGACACTTGTAATATCGTAAGGAAATTATATACGTGTTGCCAACCTTGTGACTTCAGAATATTATGTCACATTACCTAGTAATATCGCTGCTTCTCTCACCCATCAAACCGGAACACAACAATGCAAACACTGCTACTTGGAGGTAGAAGTAGGTGAGAAAGTGAGGTATCAATGCAGTCGATATTTGTATAAGGTCTACCTCATGTATTCTGGATATTTCTGGAAAAATTATTTGTGCGTAAGCAGAGCCAACATGTGTATTGAATATACCAAAAATCCAGCCTGCAAAATAATTTGATAGTGCTTCATCATCAATTAGAAATATATCATCTTCATATCAGCCATTGGAAGTCCACTGCTGGACTTAGGTCTCCGCAAGAGAAGGGAAGTTTGCCCATAATTGCCGCGCTGGGCAAGCGTATTAGCAATCGCAGGACGCAGCTTTCACCACGGGGATGCTGCTGCCCCCTTGCATTTGAGCCACACTATTCCGAATGGATATACCGCCATCTGTCGGTTCTGGTAACTTAGTTGCTTATTACCACACCTGGTACAAGGGTGGTAGGGTACTTCGCCGGTACATCACGGCTATTTCTTTTAGAAATATAAAGAGAAACTGTGTTATACCGATGCATTTTTATATATAATAAAAACCAACACTCATTCAATTTGAAAATAACATCATATATTTAAGCGTAAATTACAGAGACACGTACACGTATACTACTAATCTATACGCGAGTATATATATATATATATATACACGCGTATAGATTAGTAGTATATATACGCTTATATAAGTAAACACGAAATGAGTTTATTCCAGTATATTAATCATAATCTTATTAGCCTATAATTCGTCTATAATCAGGGATGGGTAAACCTATCTCATTTCCTAAAGTTACTGGATTTATTTCAATATCTCTAACACTAATGGAAGTTATATTATCAACAAATAACATAAGCTTTATTATTTATGTTTTATGATAGTACAGGAATGGAAATTACAACCTTTAGGTATCTACTTAGTAGAACTTAAATCCTTTGCCCTTGATTTACGCTTGAATCTAAAAATAAAGAGTTTCTAGTATTTGGCAAAATATAATAAACGATAATACAAATTTGTGCATAACAGAATAACGGAACTGTGATCAAATGAAAAGGAGCAGCTATTTAGCACTGCGACAAAGTGATATATTACGTGACTGCTCCGAGTAAAAGGCTTTTATTTCAGCATGAAACTTGCACACGATTTATGGAGTTGGTTAAATTGAATTACTATCTAGGAATTTTTGGTCGCTTTTTAATTTCAGAACGTAACAATATTTGTCAAAGGAATAGAAGTGAAATATTCAAACTGAAAGTATATTCTTTATTCAAAAAGCTACCATCACCATTACATCAGTTAGATACGTCTATTACATATAAAAGGAGAAGTTGACTGACTGACTGACATATTAATACGAGGCCTAAACTATAAGGTTTAGAAAATTGAAATACATAGGTATACTTGAAATATGTGTGATGTGTTTAAGTTATGAAAAGTACTACTAATAAGTTTTAAATCTAAAAAAATAATATCGATAAATAAATAAAATTAATAAATTGACACAACATATCATACATACCTAACGTCATGATAAGTCGCTTAGAGCTCTTGTGTTACGGACGTCAGACAACAGAGGAATTATAAGTATACTACTTGAATACATATATTTACCACCTTCGTAGGTGTCAAGGCGACAAAGGCATTAGAATTGACAGATTACGGTATTTCGATTTAAAACAGAGTAGCACAATTGCACAGGGCGAGGATGGGCAGCAGCGTCCCCGCTGCGAAAGTTGCGCTTTATAAGTGCCATCACGCTTGCCCAGCGTGACAATTATGGGCAAATTTCCCCCCTTTCTTGGGGAAGCCGGGAAGGGACTTCCAATGGCTGCATCGTGATGCTGATGTTCCCTGTAAGCAATTCAGAATCTCTCCGTTGGCGTGATTTAGTATGATGCGACGTTAAAGAAAAACTAAAGGCGTTTAGAAGAAAAAGTATCTCAATTTAACGCCTTAATTAACGAGTCAACAAATTAATATCAGCAACAGCATCGTATTTGAAGAATAATTAAATTTTCTTTTACTGATTATTCCCAATAAAACTCTCTGTACCAATAACTATGATGTTGGATTGCTGCATTCTGTTAGCACCGCGGACACAATACTAAGTAATTAGAACCGGCAGCCTGAAAATCAATAGTGACAATATACACTGAAAATATACAAAGATATTCCTTTGTCGCCGTATTATTTTTAAACGAGCGAAGTTGAAAGGAGCTGCCGAAGCGAAAGCAGACAGATGTTTCCGGATAAAACAGATACAATTTGCTTTGCTCAAAGGCTCTCTCTATCTCAGTTCCGAGCGGCGATGGGTAAGTTTGTTTTGTTATGTCAAATCTATCTAGGAAAATGTATGTGAGAGGTATTCGGTCGTTATTTCATTCACAGAATATAATTCAGCTGAATACAGACAATAGGATTATCATCGCACCCGTAATACAGCCTCTGCTGGACCTAGGTCTCTTAAGAAAATCCTAACTTAATTTATTGCCTCAATCAGTCAGCCAAGCAGCTTGTCTCTTTATTTTATAGATTATTTATTTATTAGATTATACGCGATGTGTTTATTAAATACTACATAATATAATTAAAAGCAGTCGAAAAAGAACTAAATAGTTTGTTTTCCATATTTTAGAATAACGTACGGACTTAGTCTTTTAAGACTCTACTTAAGACTTAAAAAAGGGAATTTATTGCCCATAATTGCCGCACTGGCCGGGCGTGGTAGCAATAGTAGAACGTAGGGTGGCTACGTTTCGTAGCATTTATGATAACTTTGAGATGGATATACCGCCATCTATCGGTTCCGGTAATCCAGTCACCTTTTACAAACCCTGGTACAGGGAGGTAAATCTGCTCTGACAAAATTCCACGGCTACAATCCTGGAAAAAAAATACATTTATATTTTTTTATAATTGTTACTAATATATGTTATATAAAATAACTTTTCTATCAAATAAATAGCGCATTATCTGGATATAGACCATAACATTTTGAGAAGGTATTTCTGTCTGTCGGATACGATTAACAGCTTGAAAAATATTGATACTATATACTTCTGATGTAGAAAATTCATAACTATATGAAATATTTTATTATATATCCACTAAGAGATCTATGTGATGTGAAAGATGATATGACAATAGTTGAGAAAGAAACGTTGAAAAATGTAGAAATTATAGACAGAAGTAGAATTCCTGCACAAATACATAGAGCGGAAAAGAATAGAGGAGTTGGTATAGGTAGGTTGGTATATAGTGGAACATTCTTTAACCATGTAGAAGAGGTATTAAAGGAGACCCAGGTCAGAAATACCAAGAATAATGGACTAAACGAGCAAGGTGTGGCAAAACCCATCATCATATCAGCCATAAGACGTCCACTGCTAGACATTGGCGTCCCCAAGTAATCGCCAATAGGATCGGTTGTATGCGGCCTGTGTCCAGCGCGATCCTGCGGTTTTAGTCAGGTCGTCTGTCCATCTCGCGGGTAGACGCCCTACGCTGCGATTGCCGGTACGTGGTCTCCATTCCAAAATCCATAGACTCTGCCTATTCCGATAGGACACAGGCGTGATGTATTTTGGCAAATGTTTTAGCGAAAGAGAACTACAAACTTACGAATACGTCACAAAGTTGCCGACCCAATTGAAACAACTCTGTTACCCAACTGCAAATATAACTGGCAACATTCAAATTACAAATAAATATATGTGTATATATATATATATATGTTCTAGTCATATAAATAAACGTATGTGTTGTGAGAAAACAATGGCGAATCGTGTTGTTGCCGGCCACCCAACTTTCGTTGAAAGTTCTCGCACACGGTCCGCTTGTACTCAATAGCACGCTTGCGGAAAGTTTGGTGGAACTATACAGATATGGAAATATAAACTAAATGAAAGACACAGATTAGATATAATTCAAAAAGAGACCGGATAAGTGCAAGTGATGATGAGGTAGACAAAGGTTATCTGCATAGGTACCTCACGCTCACATATTTCTACCGAAAGAAATATTGAAATCGATCTAACTATTCATGCGTGATTTCGTGTGGCCAAGGAAAATAAGGGTTCATTGTCATATATTTTATCGATTATTTATATATATATATATATATGTATATATATATATATACACACATAGCAACCATTAGTAGCGGCAGAGTAGAATAGTACCTCCCTCTGCACCAGGTGTCGTAAAAGGCGGTATATCCACCTGAGGCAGTGTAGCTCAAATGCATGGGGTGGGTATGGGAAGCAGCATCCCCGTCGTGAAAGCTACACTTTGCAATTGCCATTATGGCAAAATGAGAAAGTAATTTAGTCCGTGTAATTCTCCCTACACAAAGTGGAAACTGTCACCTATTTCAATACAAATAACTCTATCACAATTTTGATGGAAACTGAAAATATTGTCTGATCACACCTGAACAAACTTCTGTTTGACCAATACCTCAGCATTTCACGTTCGCGCGTGGGAAGTTGCCGTACGCTAGTCCGCGGTGTATTTTCCCGGTGTCCCGCAAACTTGCCTTTTGTCCCGTCAGCTAGGTATTTTTCTAGTTCCCCCAAGTGTATTGAAACAATATGCTATTCAATGGCGGGCATCGTTCAAACTCAGGGCTGTCAACTGAAATGTAAATCGTGGAGGGGAATCGGAACACTGAGACTTTCTTGTGCGTCTATTTATAGAGACAGTCGAGTATTTTTAGAAAGAAAGGGGAATTATGGTTTTTAGTGCTTAAGTTAAGGAGTAGTTGTGATGTGTTTTTATAAAACTGATGGATCTTTAAAAACCTATTTGCTATGTTTCTGAAAATTATATTATATATAACTAGCTTTTCCCACCATTTTACCTATATTCATTTGCGCAAATGTTCCTACTTATTGAAAAAGGAGGACTTGCTACGATCTTGGCATAACATTAGCCCTTTGCTACACGCTCGCTTATTCCTAGTTCTTCTGAGCTGGCCCTTCTTGAATACTTCTTCTAACTAGTTAAGTGATCTGCGTCTACTCTTCTACATTACTACTACACATACTCTACGTCTACTAAATTATATCAGTGTTGATACAAGCAAGGCTATCTAACAATTTATTTTTTATAAATCAGTTTTTTCAATCGTTGTTTAAACGCGGATAAAGATAAGAGTTTCAGCTTTAAAAAATTACTAAAGACATCCGAAATAGTCAAGACGGCATATATTTTTACTTTTATAAATGATTGCAGCCGTGATTCCCCAGTGAGTGATCATTTAATACTATTAAATAAATGTATTGAAGAATATTAAATGTAAAGAGGTAGTTTAATTTTATTTCTGTTTTTGACATCTCATCTTACTTGCGACGATATGTTGTTCGATCTACTATACGGTTTAACAAAAGCTTGGAATGGAAATGGTGTCTCGTTTTAGTCATGGTATGCCAACACTATCAGCCCACTTGAATTAAACCCTCAAATGGTCCTAGAAAGAATTTTGGTCATTATCATACTAGTCGTTGCCGCGCTGAGATTATGTGATCTGTGGGTATGCTATTGCTCATTCTCACCCTGTTGCTTTAAGATATACTGTTATAAGATACGGATTAGGTAGGTTACCTACGCCAAGGGTTGTGGATTCAACATCCATCTAGGACGAAAAATAAATATGACAATTCCTTTTTTATTGTATGTATGGGTATTAAATATATATATAAGAGTTATAATTGTGATTCTTCTGTTCGCTGATATCCGTAACACGGAGTCAGGTCAATGTATGAGGTATTGTGCCAATTTCAAAAATTTTATATTAGTATACCTCTTTGTTTCAGACCCGTACATAGCTTCAAAGGTGCAGTGCAACGAGACAATAGTGCTGTCTCACTCGCACCCGCACGCCACCGTCTCGAGCCCCGGCTTTCCCCGGCCCTACCCTGACGACGTTGACTGCGTGACGGAAATACGCGCGCCGCCCGCGCACACCCTACGACTGCACTTTGAGGAGCTACTTACAGAGCACGAGCCGCAGTGAGTAGCTACTCTTAAGTACTCTATATAACTATGTATGTTCTTGGAGCCTATGGAGAAAGATGGGTCGTGGGTTACTGATTAGTACCTCCTCTAGTACTGATGACGTGAGAGGTAGCGGTGGTCCAATTACCTCTGGTACGATGGTAGAGGGAGATTTTTTTGTACGTTACTGTTACTTCATGTCCTGTTGACTAATTTTTAAAGAAATTAAGAATAAAACAGTTCCACGTTGGCAGTGACAAAAATAGTGACATTTAAAATCATAATAAACATGACGAGCCTTGATGACGCATAAGGGAATGACCTCATCTTATGCGCCAAGGGTCATGCATTCGATGTCCATCCAGAAAAAACATATGTGAACATTTATATTGTTCTATGCTGGGTGTTGTATATAATATATAGTTTTGTTGCCTGACATTCGAAACACAAACTCTTTAAGCTACTTAATCCGAATTCATTTATAGGATGTTGTGGTAAATTAAATAAAATAACTGTTATTATATATATTTATGTATAAAAAATAAGGCACCAGGAGAGTAGAGTAGTATCTCCCGTAAACCAGGTGTCGTAAGAGACGACTGAGATACCGGAACCGACAGATGGCGGTATAGCATCAGTGTAACTTAAATGCACAGGGC
This sequence comes from Heortia vitessoides, assembly GCA_020976665.1. Taxonomy (NCBI): domain Eukaryota; kingdom Metazoa; phylum Arthropoda; class Insecta; order Lepidoptera; family Crambidae; genus Heortia; species Heortia vitessoides. The sequence continues at coordinate 15,989,709 of JACJUM010002971.1, forward strand.
GGGAATAGGCAGCAGTATCTCCGTCGTAAAGGCTACGCCTCTGCGATTGCCAACACGCTGTCCAAAGCGACAATTATGAGTTAAAACCCCTCTTTTCTTGGAGAGGATTATGTCCAGCAGTGGACTTACAATGGCTGATATGATGATATGATATATATATATATATATATAATCAAACTTTTTTAAATGTATGTAAGTGATATGAATACTTGTAGTAACTAATAGAGGCAACAATGATGTAACACACTAAGCTCTCTTCAGCACTATAGAATTACGGCGTATGCAAATGAGAGTAAAGTTGAACGATGCAAAAATATATTACAAATTTTATGTTAATCAGGCTTAGGTACGTCTGCAGTGTAGCTAAAAATTTAAAAGCGCGAGTCCGCACGTTTTTCTAAAAAATGCAAAGCACACTCATTATTTATAGTATTTACCAACGGCTACATATATAGTATGTATATATATAAATATGTATGTAACGGTTTAAAGGGTGAGAGAGGCAGTGAAATTACTAGATAAATGTGACATAGTATTTTCAGCTCACAGGCTTGGCGATACGCTAGTATCTATGTGATGACACTAGCGTCTATAGGTTGCGATCAGGTTTACCGTCAATCAGACCGTGCTTGTTTGCTGAATCAATAATATAAAATACTTCGCATATAATCTTTTGTATAAATAAAAGAAGTAGTGCCTGACTGACTGACATATCAACGCAGGATCTAAACTATAAGGGTTATTTACTTGAAAATTTGCAGAGGTTTCTTTTTACACCGTAAAGAAGCAATAACAAAGGATTTTTGAAAATTACACCCCCTAAGGGGGTAAGACGGGAGAGCAAAGATAGTATAAAACTTTGCTGTTTTGCTTTAAAGTTATTAGAAAAAAATCAGTATAAAGGTTCTCTATTAAAAGTTATAAAACACGTGTTATATATTTGTTTGAAAATCATCTCCGGAAAGAGTATAACGAAGGTGCAAAGATATTATTATCTTTGCTGTTTTTGAATTTATTCGAATGAAATTCAATATAAAGATTTAACATCGATAATTATGAAATAGTATAAAATTTTTCAGTGATATCCGAAGCACAAATGCTTAAAACTACCTTTTACGGGATCATTTCAACGTATAAGATGTTGTGGTAAATAAAATAACTGGTTATTTTTGTTGTGAGGTACCGGCAGAGTAGAATAATACCTCCCTCTGTACCAGGTGTCGTAAGAGGAGACTAAGGTACCAGAACCGACAGATGGTGGTATACCCATCCGAAACAGTGTAGCTCAAAAGGGCGGGTATGGGAAGCAGCATCCTCGTCGCGAAAGGTGCGCCTGCGATTGCCAACACGCTGGCCCAGCGCGGCAATTATGGGCAAGATTCCCTTTTTTGGGGAGGTCTATGTCCAGCAGTGAACATTTTACAACTGCTTTGCTTAATTACGCGTTTATTAATACTAATGCACGCCTAGTTGTTACCTGATTGATTTGAAGCCGGAACCAATGACTGTAACTGATTGACTAATTGATTCGCTAATAAACGTTACCTAACTTCAGCTACTGCCTAGATTTCATGAAACTCGAACCTAGTTTTCACTCGTGTGGATTAGTAGGTCAAAACTTCGCAATCGATATTAATCATCGTCATGATGACATCGTCATGATGACATCGTCATGATGACATCGTCATGATGACATCATGACGACATCGTCCTCTACTAGACATAGGCCTCCCAAAGTAATTGCCAATAGGACCGGTTGTATGCGGCTCGCGTCCAGCGCGATCCTGCGGTTTTAGTCAGATCGACGGTCCATCAAATGGTAATAAAATAGTGCCTATAGAAGTATCGCTTAAATAGTGACGTAAAAGTGTACCCAATTAAAAATAACCGTTAAATGCTACGTGTAGTTTAATTATCAAAACCGCATTCCGCACAAAACCGCTTCATTGAATTATAGTTGGCATAATTGCCGGAATTATTGTGAAACAAAACAAAATAAGGCTGATTATAAATGCAATACGATGTGGTGTGCAGTTCATTACCTTGTGATGAGGGTTGTTATGCGAATCCGTAATCGACAAACGGATATATGAATAAAAATTGATTCGAAATTGTAATCGTGTTTGAACTCATAAAAATAAATAGCGTCTTTGAAGTTCAAAATTTCATTTGTTATATCTACATATATAAAAGACTGACATATCAACGCAGGGCCTCAACTATAAAGACTGGAAACTATACCTTTTATAACGTACGGGAGGACTGAGAAAAGATTTTTTAAATATTACCTCCTAAAGGGGTAAAACAGGTATGCAAAGTTAGAATGAAACTTTAATGTTTTTTAGTTATTCGAATGAATTCATTGAGAGTCATGAACCAGGTATAAAATGTTTTTTCGAAAATTATCCCTAAAGGGGGTTAAAGAGGGGTCCAAAGTTCGTATGAAAGTTGTACAACTATGTAACTTGTTGTAATGCGGTTAATTGTTTATTAATAAAAGTTACATACAAAAAATAATATATAGGTAGATCTTACACAAAAGTCTTCTGCATTGGTCTCAAAAGTCACAAAAGTCTCTTGTTTATTTCTCCCACCAAATAGCAGTGAGAGAATAGACATGGACAGTTCACATAGAAGATATCACTAGTACGTCGTAAGCCTTGTGATTTCAAGACATTATACCTTTTCACCTAGAATTTTCATTGCCTGTGTTAACCTTCAATCGGAAGACAGTAAAGCGAACTCGGTTACGGATTATCCGCAAAAGAAATTAAAGGTTTTTAATATCCGTATACGAATTTTCATATGTGACATCCCTTGAGTTGTAATTACGTGGACTATGACGTCACGACCAAAAATAAACAGCGCTTTGTAAATTCACGTCGAATCAGTAAGGAGGGTTGACACAATTACTTTCATTGAATTTTGTGCCATTACATTTTAATGGAGTTTTTATGGGTCCTTGTTAAAAAGTTTTGAAGTGCACTGCTTTCATATTTATTATCCAATTTTAAACATCTTTTTCTCGTTATTTAGTCATACAAATTATTCTTGGCACTTCAACTGTTTATAATATATTTATCTCTTCTTACGCTGCCAATTCCGATCCCTTTAAAAATGAATAAAAATGAATACTTAATATGAATAAGGCTTACAGAATAGTTTATATATAAAAGAAGGTTCTTGTTGGTACTAAACAATATATATTAATCGATTTTAAAATCGAATTTTATCAACTAGAATTGACAAGCCCTCAGAAGTATCAATAAAGCATCAAACCACTTAATTCTTCGATATAAAAAGCCTTTTCTAGAGAAACAGCCAAGCGTTTTGCAAAGACCCAGTCGGTCCCAAAGGAGACATCACACGAAGCGTCCTCGACTTCTCTGAGCTGCACTTTTACTTTAAATTTTATACAAAAGGCATTTTTGCTTTATCAATCCTTTGCAGTGAGTATGTAAGTATTTCACGCTAGAGAACCGGCGAAGGAACTTGCGGATTCAACGTGAATTTCATGATAAACAACCATCAAAATATTACGTAATTCGGGTTGGTATAAATATATACTCGCACAACAATAATATTCACATAGCATCCCATACTTAGACCTGTATCCAAGCTTAATTAAACACAAATATCATTACAAAATATTTGACCTGAGTGGGGATCAAACCTTGGCCCATTAGATAGTATCACTACCGTCTGCACCATCACCTAAAAACTTCTTGTCTCAGATTACACATGGAACTCATACCTGCATTTTTTCAACAGAGACCTTATTAGCAATTATTTTTACCTTAATAAAATAAATACGTCGATATTTTTCTGGTTTCGCAAATGCGCAATATCAAACTTGTACAAACTTGAAATCATTATCACCGTCATCATATCAGCCATTAGGAATCCACTGCTGGACATAGGCCTTCCCAAGAGAGTAGGAATTATGCCCATAATTGCCACGCTGGGCAAGCGTGTTGGCAATCGCAGAGCGTATTTTAGCGACGGTGATGCTGCTGCCAATCCATGCCCTGTTCATTTGAGCTACATTGTTTCGCAGGGAGATACCGCCATCAATCGGTTCTTGTACCTTAGTCGTCTCTTACGACACCTGCTTTTGAGGGAGGTAGGTCCTATTCTGCTCTGCCGGTACCTCACGGCTATGTTGAAGTAAACTTTAAATAAGAAATACTTACGTATTATCTTTATATATAAAGATTTTGTGTCACGGTGCTTGTCCAAAATGATCTTCTAAATACAGCACCGATTTAATCAATTTTCCTTAGTATGTCTAGTTTGATCCGACTTGAGAAAATGGATAGTTTCTATCTCAAACTTACAGTTGAAATACTTTTTTCTTGCTCAACTTATAAGTATAGTTAAGATAGGAAAACGTCAGTATATATATTAGTATATATATATATATTTTTTTTATATTTTATAAATTGACAAAATATTATAATACCACTATGTATTTAAAACAAAGGGAATTGGATTTGAAAATAAATTCTATGCAAATTACGTGTATACACATACAAATGTGCAATTGGACCAACAATACAAGAACTATGGCTTGTTCCTGAATTAGGTGGAGCGTCACTTTTGTAAGTGTTTTACCGACTCAGACAGTATAGCTAATACATCTTATTAAAAATACTTCAACAACAAATGACACACCCATTTACTGTATAATCATTTCCTTAAAGTAAAGCAACACAAGCGCAGAAACAAGATTAACTCCGCCAAACTCCCAGCTGACAACCCTGTGTTATAAGCACAATATTAAAATTTAATTCAAAATGTACTTTAACTAAATATTATAAGGACTATTATGCAACGAATCAGCATACTGCAGCGTCTAATGCATACTAAATAGGCATAATAGAAATTTATAGGAGTATGTACGGACGCAAGAAGTTATCGGTCGCGTTTAATAACAATGATATATATATTGTACACCAATAAAATCAACACAAGAACATCACAAAAAAATAGTAGGTACAAGAGGCGGCTTCGCGATTTAGGTACTTTTATTAAGAGTAAGCCTATTTATAAAGCATATTATAGTGTTAAAGATTATATTAAGGATAAACTAAATGGGATTGAATTGCTCTAACCTAGCTTTTAGACAACGGTTTGTTAGGGTGCCGGTAGAGGTTCCATTAACACTAACTATGTAGTGTTGAATGAACCTATATCACCACCAGTTTTTATTATAGGTTCCTTTCTAGTGGTTTAAACTTAGCTTTAAGACCCGTCTAGTGCCGGCAGACTAGTATAAGGTAGGCCTATTTTAAATGTTAGATGACTCTTGTGATACCGTCCGGTCATCAGGGTCATCAGTATCATGAATATAATACAAATTAGTACTTCATATTGACGTGACAACGTCTTATAAATTGGTTTGCCGGGTGACACTTCAAGAAACTGCGTTACGCTCCGCTCACGTTATGCGCTTACAATGAGAGCGAGTGAGAGGCACGCGTCCCTCTCACTCGCTCTCATTGTGACGTGTGTTACGCAAATGTATTGCAAGTTATTGTATGTATATTTGTATATAAATAAGTATGTAAGTGTAAAGGTAAAAATAAAATTTTGTTAATATGAAATTCAGTGCGAGATTCTTTGTATAAATTAATGTTTTAAATTGTTACTATTATTTCATCCTAATTCCTACTATACGAATGAATAATCACATTAAAATTATTTTACCACTCAAAGTCGTTGTCACGTAAAACTTTCGCCCGTATACCGACTTTACAGGCAACTAATTTTTTTTAAATTGAAAATATGTCTTTTTATTAGTTTTGACGATTCAAAAGTATTTGTAATGGGCCTACTTGAATAAATATTTACTGATCCGGCTCTTTTCTGGACGAACTGAATGCTGGACTACACAGATGTCAAGTCCAGCAATATTGGTCTCTTAATGAGTGACCCAGTGCACGATTGTGGCCAATGCGCGCATCGGGTTCACCCTGCGGTAATGTTTAAAAATAACTTTCCTTCTGCGATTTTCTCTGAGAGTTAAATACGAGTACTTTATATTCCGTTTCCGGGAATTCTTGTTATTCCAAAAATAAGTCTGTGTCGTTCCATGACAGCAAAACAGAGAAAAAAATCGTAATGATTTTAGGAAAGATAAAAATTCATATATTTCGTACAGGATATTCATATATTCCAGACTATAAATAATAATCGGCAGCAATGAAACTATGGTTGAGTAGAATAGTATCTCCCGTAACAGGTATCGTAAGAGGCAAATGAGATACCAGAACCGACAGATGGCTGTATATCCATCCGAAACAGTGTATCTCAAATAATAATAATAACTTTATTCAACAACAAAAGGTAACTTAAACTAAAATACATTTTGATACTTAGCTACCTGAACTAGGTCTAGCCTGTTCTTATAGGCACCTTAAATACAGAAGCGGACGAAATATGGACGGATGGATGTGTATCCATCCGTCTATACAAACTTTCTCTTTTATAATATTAGTCGGAAAACACAATTACTGATTAAGTGGTCTCAGCGTGGATGAGTAACAATCTACCCCACAAATTTCAGCATCCATAATGTAAGAAGAATTTACAAAACATTAAACCAAATGTCAACTAGTAAATAGTACCTCCTCCTGTACCAGGTGTCGTAAGAAGCAACTAAGGTACTGAAACCGACAGGTGGTGGTTTATTCAACCTAGATGGCGTAGCGCGAATGTAACTGGGCGGGGATAGGCAGCATTCCAATTGCAAAGCTAGTCTCCGCGATTGCCACCACGCCTACCCAGCGCGGAACTGTGGGCATATTTTTTTTGGGGAGGCCTATGTCTAGCAGTGGACATACTACGGCCGCTTTGCTGAGGATGATGAAATTTACAAAAACTTCCAATAAAAAACAGTAAAATAAACTGGGAGTCCACGACATGGGTCCTGTGGCACATTCCGTAGTATTTCTACCTTACGCGCCTACTGTCGTGGGTTCGATCGCCACCCAGGACAAAAAATGAGTTCTGTGTTTGGGTGTTAAATATGTAGTTAGTATTATTATTATTACAAAGGCGAACATATCTTAACCAGGCAGAAGAGGTTTTAATGAAGGGCCAGGTCAGAAGTACCAAGACTAATAAAGCGTGTATGAAATTATTAATGCAAATAAAGGAAGCGAGAGAGGTATACCAAGATCGTAATAAATAGAAATTCATAGTCTCTGCTTACCCCGATGGGACACAGGCGTGATGTATGTATGTATTATGTTTGTGATTCATCTATTGTCTGATATCCACAATATAAATGTTCCAGGTGACTAACGTCGGAGTCGGGTCAATGAATGAGATGTTGTGTTGATACTCGCTACAGCTCCTCTCTTACAGCCAAATCCCGAGATAACGCCAAGTTACTAATTACTTTGAACTATGCTGGTTGACGCTAATTGTCGAAAGTTGCAACATTCCGCCCCGTAACGTATTCGCAAGCTGTCACCGATATTAATAGCGTTATTTTATATGTAACTTTATTGTTAGATGTTACGTTATTTCTAGGCGTAACGGTAATGTTAAATGATACGTTATTTATTATATAACGTTACTTATATGAGTCACGTTGTTTTTATATAACGTTATTGTTAGATGTAACGTTATTGTTATATTAATGTATTGTTATTTTTCTCTCTCTCTGTGTGTGTGTGTGTGTGTGTCTCTCTCTCTCTGTCTCTGTTATGGCAAGGATCGTACATTCGATCCCACTCAGGAGAAATATTTATGTTATGATATTTGTTTTTATTGGTGGTTAAGAATATGTATTTAAGTATTATATTTTTTTTATTTATTTAACTTTATTGCACAAAATGTACAAATGGCGGACCTAATGCCAGACGGCATTATCTCCCAGTCAACCATTACACAAAACAGAAAAATATATATATATATATATAGTGGTGCAGGCAATATATATACAAAATAAATAAACGTGGCATACATATTTGTATAAATAAACGCAATAAATAAAATATATATATATATATATACATAAAATAACGTACATCAGAAATAGGGCTTTGTAAAATTCAAACTCTTTGCGCGGGTCGTGTACCATTGTCCAAACAATGTCCAAGTAGCTCTTAACTCCTTAACTTTTACATGAGGTAGACCACATTCAAAAGGTTAACCGCATTGATACCTACCTCTCACCTAATTCTACCACCAAATAGCAGTTTTGCTGTGTTCCGGTTTGAAGGGTGAGAGAGGCAGTGAAGTTTATTTATTTATTTAACTTTATTGCACAAAATGTTACAAAATGTACAAATGGCGGACTTAATGCCAGATGGCATTATCTCCCAGTGAACCATTAGACAAAACTGAAAAAAAATATGTATATATAGTGGTGCAGGCAATATATATACAAAATAAATAAACGTGGCATACATATTTGTATAGTTTCTGAGTAATGTGACATAATATCTTCAAGTCACAAGGCTGGCAATGCGCTAGTAACATACTGATGATATTACGAGCGTCTATAAGCTGCGGTAACTCTTACTATAAACTAAACTGTATGCTTGTTTGTCGACCTGGTCTAAAAAAGGAACTCCGTAGTATTAAATCTTGTCGTAAGGTACCGGCAGAGTAGAATAGTACCTTCCTCTTTACCAGGTGCCATCTGAGATCCAGTGTACTTTCAATGCATAGGCTGCACTCTGCGATTGCCAACACGCTTGACCAGCGCAGCAATTATAGGCAAAGTTCCCCCTTTCTTAGGGAGGCCTATGTCCAGCAGTAGACTTCCAATAGCGGTAATGATGATAATGCGTATTTAATCCTCAAAAACTATTTCAAGATATTACGTGGTTAATCAGCTCTTTTTTGCAATAAAAGGTAACCTACTCATTAATAATTATCAATGTCTAATCTTTTAGTGGTTTGTTTAACTGTAACACAGCAAAAAATATATATTTACATTCCAAAGCAAATATTAATATGATAATATTTGTGTTTGTTCTGTGTCTGGGTGTTAAATATATGCATTTAAGCAGTATATTTGTGTTTTCTTTGTTGCCTGTCGTCTGTAACACAAGTGCTTTAAGTGACTTACCATGGAGTCAGATCAATGTATGAGATGTTGTGGGAATTTACTGTCAAAGGTCTCACGAAAGGGAAATTTTGCCCATAATTGCCGTGGTGGGCAGGTGTGCTTGCAAACTCTAAGAGCTGCTGCCTCTAAATTACGCTGCATTGTGGTTTACGCCATCTGACGATTCCAGTACTTCATTCACTTACGGTACTACGTAGAAGGGGAGTATATTACTATAACTCTGCTGGTACCCCACGGCATTTTACAATTAAATTGGTCGCTTAAAGCACCCGTGTTATGAAGACCACAGAGAAATTACTAATGTAATACTGACTTCACGGGCCCGATGACGCAGATGGTAGTGTTCCTATCTTGTGCGTCGTGAGTTCGCTCCCTATTCAGGGCAAATATTTATATAAATATATTTGAATTTTTTCCGTGTCTGGGTGTTAAAAATATATATTTGAGTATTATATTGCTTTAAGATGCTTATCACAGATTCAGCTCAATGTATGAGATGTTGTGGGATTTCTTATTGTTAAATTAATAAATACTAAAATATATATATTCCACACCCACACATATTCGTCACGAGTAGTAATCGAACCTACGACCTTTGCCGCACATGTGTGATCACTACCATCTACGCCATTGGGCCCGTCAGTATTTCTGTATAGACGCCGTGTATTCTACTAACCTGCTTAATCTTTCACCCGCCAGCTATTCTCAAAAGACAGGCAACTTATCACAAAGTGTATAAGCGTATAAAGCTTCGCGCGCGAGCATCGAGCGTACGTCGGTGGAGCGACAGTTTGCACGTAAGGGAGCCTCCCCGACGATCAGTTGCGGGAGCCGCCTTGTACAGCTCATTCTAACACGTCCCAGAGGTAATACGAACTTGTAAGAGGGATGTACGAGGTACCTCATAGTAAAGCGAAGTTGTTATAAGGGGCTTGTTATATGTGTGTAACGTGCTATTTATTGTCCGCAAAATGTATACCCATTTTTAATGAAATTCCGCGTACATACGTTGACCCTTGAACCTTAAACTTTAATGACTCTGTTACTGTGAAGGAGAAGTATGTGAAGCTATTTTTTCATACAAAACGCGTTAGAAATAGATAAAACTTTTATATTATTCAGAGGTACCGGTAGACTAGAATAGTACCTTCCTTTTCATAAAGTGATGGCGGTATATCCATCTGAAATAGTATAGCTTAAATGCATAGGGCGGGGATGGACAGCAGCACCCCTGTCACGATAGCTGCACCCAGTGATTTCCAACACGCAGCGTGGCATTAACGGTCAAAATTTCCCCTTTTTTGGGGAGGCCTATGTCCAGCAGTGGACTCCCAGTGGATCCCCTTCCATCGCAAATATTTACATAATTATATTCGTATCTTTTCTGTGTAAGGGTGTTAAAAATATATATATATAAGTGTTATATTTTGTGATTCTTCTGTTATCTGATGTCTGAAACACAAGTGCTTTAAGCGACTTATATCGGGCTCTAATATGAAATGCTGTGTGAATTATTATTACTAGTTATTTTAGTACAGTACCTTGGCGGTACCATAAGACAAGATTTTCTTTAAAGGTTTGTATTAAGCCATATAACTTATAAGAATTCTACATTTCCCAGTATGCAGGCGAAGTAAAAACGAGTAATGTATAAAATAGGTTTTAGTAAGTAGGTTGGCTAAATCCGGCATAATACTTCGCATATACCACGATATATCGCAATGCAATATGGTATTGCATATTCCATATGGGATACACTTAAAAATAAAGGTATGAAAAAAGCTAAAAAGTGCAGCATAAAAGTTTTGCTGAACGGTAGACCATGTTTTTTTTAACGAGCATAAAGAGAGATACAGTGAATTTAAACGAGAATAAGCGACACATCAGCCTATAGACGATCGTAACATCACAAGGTTATCACATTTATTAGTAATTTCACTGCTTCTTTTAACCCTCAAACAAATACACAGTTGTTAGCTGCAGCAGCAAAAATAGGTAAGAGTCAGGTATCAATGCAGACGACCTTTGTATGAAGTCTATTTCAGTATTCTCTTATGAAGGATAGGGAGCTTTAGAATTAGGTCATACAAAATAAACACCAATACGTTACCAATTTATATTTATTATAAATCTTATTTTAGATGTTTCCTTTACCTATTTTGGTTTACTAGCGCCCGCCCACCCGAATGACATCTCTTAAGAAAAATACGTCATTCCACTACTCGTATTCCATTTGTGCCTTGAAGTAACTGCGGAGTGGAATAGTACCTCCCACTGCACCACGTGTCGTTAGAAGTGACTAAGGTATCAGAACCGACAGATGGCGGAATCCGAAACAGTGCAGCTCAAATGCACTGGACAGGGATGGACTGCAGAATCCCCGTTGCGAAAGCTGCGCTCTGCGATTGCCAACACAATTCCATTTTCAATTAAATTTATTAAAATAATAGACGTTGCGTGAAGTTGCTGATATTTACAACCTTCATGGAATCAATTTAATTCCCTTCAAGCATTAGAGCGGATGTACAAGTTGAGTCATGGAAAAAATAGATTTTGCTGATAGGCTACTACGAATATATATGTAAAGAAAACTTCTTTGATTTACGATCATTTTGCTTAAGTTTGTCTTTGTCGTTTTATTCGACAAAGCCACTAGATATCACGACTGACAGTTGTGACATTTTATGGAATGATATAATTATGATATGTTTCACATCAATAAGATTTATTTAAATTTAATTATAAAAAGACCTGAAGTAAAGGCTTTAAATGTTGCTTCTTTCATTATTACAGAGAAACGCAATTACGTCTTTTATATCGTTTATCCCAGTTATTGAAATAGTATCATTATATATATTTACACACTTAGTATCAGGAAGAGACGAGATTTGTTTTATTAATATAATGAGTGATGAATTGTACCACGCCCTGTTTTGACTTCTATTTTAGGCTGTGGTTGGATGTATGTGCAGGCTGTGTAATTTAGGCAGATGTGGTGGCAATCCTTGAAAGTAGCTTTGCTACGAAGTTGCTGCTGCCCATCGAGGCGATTACGATTGAGCTATGCTACAACAGTGAGAATTAATTTATCTGTTGGTCTACGTTAGTCTTTCTCTATAACACCTGTTAAAAATTCAAATCGTATATTGTAAAAACAAATTACAGAGCATCTCACACATTGACCTGACTTCGTAATAAGTCACTTAAAGCCCTTGTATCAGATTTAAGATGAACCACAAAGATAATATACTTAAATACGTATTTTCTACAGCCAGATACAGAAAAAACAAAGTTAAACTTTATTTTTAACTTTATTGGTCACTTGTCCGCGTGGAATAGTTTTTTGGGTACCATACCTCTTTACCATAACTTATATAAACTTTGAATGTCATGTTTATTTATATCGAATGAATGACCTGACAAATAAGTATACATATATTCTAGCTCTAAAAATAGCGATACTTCCATGCAACTTTTCATCCCCCTTTTCGACCCCTTGCAACCCTTATTTCGAATTAATAGGCTATGTCCTTTCTCAGGGTCTAAAGATTGTCTGTGCCAAATTTCATCAAAATCGATTGAGAGGTTTAAGCGGGAAACAGACAGACAGATAGACAGAGTTACCTCACATTTATAATATTTATAAGGATGATTGGGGACGAAACCTACGAACTTTGGCACTCAAGATAGGATCACCACCATCTGCACCATCGGGCACGTCATAAATGGCTAAATCTAATACCAAATTATAGATTTGCTTAAAAATAAACAATGTTAATTCATTTTGGTGGTTGAAATTATCACGTTTAAAGTAGCTTAACAAAACAATAAAATTTCAAACAAAATTTGAAAGTCTACAAACTGCGTAACAAGCTGAACAAGTTAAAAGTTTGCGGCTGCAGCCGGCGGCGCGCGCTAGTCGACTTGCGGTCAGTTGTGGTCTGTCTGAAGTTCGCGAGATCCTCTCTGTTATTTTAACGTTTCACTCCCAAGTGTTCCTGGTTTGAATGGCTCGTTTGGCTTTTCATAGGTTTTGTTTGTTGCCTACAAGTTGGACTGATATGAAGCTAGCGACGGATAAGCAAGCGCCAATCAATCAAACCGGTGATTGGATGAAGGGCAAATGATCCATTGGTTTCTGAAGTTTTTTTATTATAAGACTAAGTTTAAAAACAAACAGACGGGTCATGTGATAGAAACCGTTACTGTGCGACAACACATTACGGCGACTACATATACCACAGAACCTGCATCGCGCTTACAAAGATTTCACCTTAGTCGTTTGTATAAGAACCTAAAACACAACTGTCAATCAAAAACACAAGGGACAGTAAAATTGGAGTCGATCAATTTATCCGCGGAAGATCTTTCCTTTTTACACGCTTTATATTAGCTTCAGTTGTATGTATTTATATTGCGATAAGACCGCCTATTATACTTTAAAATGAAAAATGTTTTTCATATATTTTTGTGTTTGGTGTACAATAAAGTATTTATTATGAATGTATATTTGTAATCGACTTATTCGAAGTCAACTTGGACCCACTTCAGACGGACAGGTTTAATTTAAACTTTGTACATATATTAAGAATTGGAGCCAATTAAATATTTTGATAATATTATGTTATCATCCTGATCAGGATAAATGAAATTCGTCTGTATAAGAGCTAATGAGACCACGCAGCCTGCGCATGCGTCCCATTTACCTAATTTCCAATTTAAGAACTTATCTAGTTAATATTATTAAACAATAAATCAAACAAACATTTGAAAAATAAAAATATAGCTCAAATTATATTATATTAAATATATATAAATGTATATTATATTAAATACATCAAACTAAATAGTAAATTATAATTTTTAATACAAATTGAAAATAATTGTAAAATGAACAAAGTTGTGAAATGAAGCTTATATAAATTGATGATAATGTAAATATCCGTTAGTAAAATTACCTAGAAATAATGTCGCTCGGTCGTCCTATACCATTTTAGAATTTATAATTTGATTTTAATTAATTACTCAGTGAAGATATAAAAATGAAATAAAGAAATAAATTACCACCACAATACATACAAATTTTGAAACCTGACTGCGACTTGTGATATTATTTGAGGAGACCTCATCTAAAAGGTCCTACCGCAGAAATAGCAGAATTTGCAATACTTCATTCGCACCTTCCTGAACAGTGAGAACATCTTTAAGTTACAAGGTTGGCAACGCGTCAGTGATATCCTTGTGATATCGACAAACAAGCATATAGATAGTAAGCGTCACAGAAGCCTATAGACGCTCGCAATATTACAATTATATCACTAACGCGTTGGGAAACTTGTGAATTGATGATATTGTACTACATTACCTAGTAAATTTACTGCCTCTCTCATCGGCATTTATGTATTTTATAATTTTTATTGTATCTTTGTACTTTTTTAACAAATAAATGATTAAGGCTTTATATTAATCTTAAAAATGTGTAAATAATTTTTTCTTAATCTATAATCAACTATTCTTAACAGTGGGTAAGATGCAAATTTTATAATGTAATATGTACACTTTTCATTAGAAGCAGTGTTATTACATATTTGCTAAGTTTCATCAAAGTTATTTCATAGTGTTAATTCGGATAACAGCTGTCATCCCTGCCAAATTACAGTTAACAACAAAAGTTATCGCTGACATACGAGTATCTCCCACCACAAATTAGGTAAATAGATTTGGCAAAACGAATAAAATCCGCACAACAATGAAAAGATATTGACGGGCGAGATGACGCATTCTGTTGTGTTTCTATCTTGTGCGCGCGTGGGTTCGATGCCGATCTAAGACAAACATTTTTATGACGTTGTTTGTTTTGTGTCTAAATATTAGATATGTATTTAAGTATTATTTTAGACTAAACCGTCAAAAAACAAATAATTGTAATATCGGCAGAGTATAATAATACCTCCCCCAGTACAAGTTGTCGTAACACTCGATTGAGGTACCGGAACCGACAGAGGTAGCTCAAATACAACATAGCGGGGATTGGCAGCAGCAATTCCGTCGCGAAGTTGCGCTCTGCGATTGCCATCATGCTTGCTCAGCGTGGCAATTATGGGTGTAATTCTCGTTTCTTGAGGAGGCCTCCTCAAGAAACGAGAATTACACCCATAAGTGGTATGCCCAGAAGTGGACGTTGTATGTTGATGATGATAATGATCAAATATCATATTTGTGATTCCTCTGCTGTCTAATGATATCCATAACACAAGGACAAGATTTTATCGACTTAACTCAGATTCAGGTCAGTGTTACAATTTACTACTAATTTTACACTCGTGCGAGGACTTCATCTCATCCTTGAATCTCTTGTTATTCCGACTAGAATTCTATGTTGCTGGTAACTAGCAAAAAACTGTGTATTAAGTCATGCTGATTTAAAAGGTGCCGTTAAGTACCGGCAAAATAGAATAGTACCTCCCCCTGTATCAGGTGTTGTAAGAGGTGACTGAGGTACCAAAGCCGACAGATGGCGGTATATCAACATGCTTGCCCTGCCTTGCCGCTGTCTCGTCGCAGATCTTGCCCATCTTCACCCTGTTTCGGATGGATATACCGTGATCTGTCAGTTCTAGTACCTTAGTCGCCTCATGCAACACTTGGTACAGAGGAAGGTGCTATTTTGCCTTGCCAGTAAATCATGGCTAATCATATAAACTCTGTTCCAAATTACATCCAGATCGGTTAAACAGCACTCTAAAAACTTTTAAATTTTCGTAAGGATTATTGTAAAACGACAAACTTCTTAGACAACCAACGTTAATGCATCTTCTTATTTATTTGAAAAAGTTCAAGACCTTCCCTGGCACTGTTCCCTTTCTTGAATTTTGTAATCGAAGAGTCTAATCTCAATCTAGCGTTTATTCGAATCAAACCCTTCAAACCCCTTCCCGCCCTCCGACTCCAGGAGTGGATGACAAATCACTTGATAATAATTGAAACTGTTAGGTGATTTTATTTCTTTTACTTTGATCGTGGACCAATTTTTATTCCTTGATTTTTATCTATTTCTTTTTCAACTACTAGTCGGATTTCTTTTATACTTCCATTTGAGTCGAATAATTGTTCACAGCTTCTACCTTCACCCGAGTGAATATCCGATAAAAACAGTACTATTTCAGGGTCGAAAGGGTTAAAGGAACTATATATTCCTAGTTGTGAAGTTTACGATATAAGATAAAACGTAAACAGAGATATTAAACTTAATTTAACATTTGTGATATATATATATTTGAGATTGAAAAACTGGAATCGGATTGTAATATTCCGATCAAACTAACTTTTACTCGATAGCGTTTTGAAATCGCTCAGCGCCATTTTTTGATTTATTTGTAGTGATTGTAGTTAACCTTCATAAAGTTCGTAGTATCTTGGATAAAATCAAGGCATGATGAATGTATCAGTATTCCCTTTGTTGTTACTATCAATGGAGGCGATTCCGGTTTATTCATACGTATAGTCCCGATTACAGTGATCTGATTTTCTGATAGATTCTGTCCAAGTTGTTGTACTGTAAAAAAAATATCTACCATAAGATTATGCCCTTTCAGGCTGCCAGTCAAATTAAGGGCTACACGTATTCCTTGGTATTTTTCAGGCACACCCCCTTTATTTTTACCCGTGTAGGGATGAATAGCAGAATCACAAAGAACCCAAAATGTTATGCCATATTTAGCGGATTTCGATGGTATTTACTGTCTAAATGGACCTCTTCCTCTGAATGTTGTTAATCCACAAGTTGCTAATCTACTGTAATATTCTCAGAAGGATTATAATATTTTAGCAAAAGGTCACTGATTCCACAGATCTCGAATTAGAGTAAATTTATCCAGCCATCGGCGTACGGATCGAGTTTCCATACTGTCAAACCTAATCAACCTCGTAACTTTTTAAATGTTTTTAGTGACATGACTGCGCCAAAAATGGATCTGTCTTTCGCAATATCGCATAAGCTTTCGATACTCTCATTTTAACGAAATACATCAGATAAGTAATAGTAGCCCAATGTATGCGAACAAATGAATATCGTAAATGTCATTCTAATTATCGGCAAAAACACGCTTGCCTTCCACATTTGTGTGGAGGGAAAAATATTCGAAGTTGGATTTTTCATCTGAGGTAATCCTCGAGCAAGACAAGTGTCAAACCGGGTATCAAATTCATTATATTTTCTCTGGAAGCTCTTCCACAAGTCTGTGTGACGGGGTTTCTGGAATATTTTATCTCTCCATTCTTTGACGTCATTGTTGGTACAAGTTAAATCACGGTCACTATCCCAGCTATGAGATGGTTCAGCTTCTTCGATGTAATCTTCTGTTTAGGAAATAGATTAATTATTATCCGACATTTCATGTAACACCTTCTATTTGACTGTCTATCATCTTTTATGAGCTATTAACGTTTTCACAACTTTAATCTAGGGTACGTGTTGTTCAATTGATGTTACATAAACAATTGGGACGATAACAGATGCGCTGTGCGTTTGTTATAAGTTGCGGTCAATTCTGACCCGAAGACCGTTAGAGTATAAGTACAAACGTAAGTGGATTATTTTAATTATTATAATTATAAAATTGAAGCAAATCATTAAAATTCATAAAATATCAAACATCTTGAACGCTTCTTTTTTAAGAAAATTAAATTTTTATCTCAAAATGGATCAGAATTGACCCGAAGACCTTATAAAGGTTAATTTTAATTCCCACAGGAAACATTACGATTTTTTAATAATAAAAGGTAGCCTTTGTGCTTTTCCGCACACTTAATTATATGCATACAAAATGTCAATAATATTGGTTAAACCTTTAGAGGTTTTTGGTTTTTTGTAAATTTTCATTCTCATCATTATCATATCAGCTATTGGAAGCCCACAGCTGGACATAAGCTTTTCCAAAAAAACGAGGTTTTTTGCCCATAATTGCCGCGCTGAGTAAGCGTGTTGGCAATCGTAAACGAGTCGCAGTCGCTTTCGCGACGGGGATAATGCTGCCCATGCCCGCCTTATACATTGGAGCTGCACTGTTTCGGATGAATCTACTGCCATCTGTCGGTCTCTACTACTGTCATCTGGTATCTCAGTCGCCTCGTACGGCACCTGGTGCAGTGGGAGGTACTATTCTACTCAGCCGGTACCTCACAGTAACTAAATTGTCGACGTCAATCAAAAACTGGACGAAATAAAAGTAAAAACTTGTAAAAAACAAAAACAAGTTCAATTTAAATATTCCCGCGCATAAAATCAAGATGGCGGATGGGCGGCCCGCAAACACTAGCCTTATAATTTATTTTAAAATGAAAACAAAACCGTCATGGATACAAACTCTGCTGATGGCGAAAGGTCTATTTGTTCGTATTAAATCCATTAACACCCGAATGATCATAATTTGAAGCACTAATTAGTGACTGTGAACGAACACAGACAGCGGATAAACATTCAACCGAATGGAACCTTTGTTGCATACAAATTTAATCAGCTCTGAATATTACGAAGTTAAATAATTGAAATCAAAATAGAAATAGCTTGATTATTATACTCTCAAAAACTAAATAAACCATTACATAAAGTCAGTTAATTTGAATACAAGTCAAATAAATAATCTAAAAAGTATATACAAAGTCTAGCGGAGTATGAGAAGGCCCCAAATGTTCTACAGTCAATGAGCTAAAATTGAAAATTGTCATAAATAAATTAAAAACATCACAGACGATGTTATATGATGATCTTTGTGTTTGTTCTATGTCTAGGTGTTAAATATTCTATCTATACAGTGTTAAATATCTAAGTAGTATAATATAAGTGATTCCTCTGTTGTTTAGTTGTTTGTAACACTGTGCTTTAAGCGACTAACTAGAGTCAGGTCAATGTATGAGATGTTGTAGAATTTTATTAATTTATCTCTCAACGCTTCCGTTTCTTGCCCTCTCACTGGCACTCAAGAACCAGCTACACTCCACACACACGCCTGTCCTATCGAACGATACCTAGTGCGACTAGGCTTACTTTGTCCTCTCTGGCAAAATTTAACTTTATTCTCCAACGATAGCTACCCGAGCCTCGGACGAGCCTTTAAGATCCGCGTATCCGATAAACGCGTGGTCGCTGCCGCGGGGCACGCAGGTGAATACAGGCACAGTTTCGTTTACTAACGAGTGACTTCACCTTCTCGTTCGGTATTGACATCCAAAATTAGATTCTTCCGAAAAAAAAGACCCTTTATAAAATCCCAAGAATATCATTAACGCGTGGCCAACCTTGTGATTTGATGTTATTTGTTACGGACATTAATTTCATTGCCCCTCTTAACTTAATTATTATGTCGTAATTATTGCCGTGAGGTACCGGCACAGTAGAATAGTACCTCCCACTGTAGCACGTATCATAAGAGACGACTGAGGTACCAAAACTGAGAGATGATGGTATACGGAACAGTGCAGCTCTTACGCACAGGGCGGGGATGGGCAACAGACTCCCCGTCGCGAAAGCTGCGCTTTGCAATGCGGTGCCAATCGCAGTGTGTAACTTCGTAACTGGACTGCTGCCTTTCTTCCCCGTCCTGTTGCATCTTTATATCCATAAACTACGCTGTTCCTGCTAGATATACCGCCATCTGTCGGTACCAAGGAGGTAAAACAGTAATTGTACTCTGCTGATACTTCACGACTGTAGCGTCAAGGGAGTTAAGCGATTACCATATATGAGTACACACATATAAGGTGTATATTTCCGCAGAGGATAATGAAGAAGGCGTCACCATGACGATTCTCGTTGTAAAAAAACATACTAGCAATGCCCCGCAGCTTAACCCGCGTAATTCCGGTTTTAGTGAAAATAATAAATCCAATAAAAATTGTAAGTTACTCCAACGAAAGTCCGATTATTTATATTCCCAAAAAAGATATCGGCGGTAATAATTATTAGGAACTCAAATGTAATATTTTACTTCAGAAAACTTTCGTTCTAACTTTACACTCCCCTTTTACTCCCTCAAGATATTATTTAGGAAATAATATTTTACATGTATTTCGTAGCTTTCAATAAAGCATCTTCATACTAAATATTATTTCAGTAACTTCAAGAACGGCAAAGTTTCATACATATATAACTTTGTATCCTCGTTTTACCCCCTTAGAGGGTGAATTTTTGTCGATTAAGCCTGTCAGTGTAATCTATTGTAGTTTTTCTTTTGTTATTTATGTAATTAGGTTTTGTAACTTTTGCAGTAGTTTAATAAATTATTATTATGTATTTCGTTAATTGAAATTGTCAGATTGCCCTGGAGACTATGTAATAAAATTAGACGGGCCAAGTATTTTTTTGTATTTATAAAGAATCTAGCTGATAAGTATCCGATAGTTGTAAAACAATTCTCACTGTACGACATGTTAAGATTGCTGCTTTTTGGAGTAGTACATATGTATATTTCGATAGATTGAGTGTATTAAGATTACTAAATAGTTGTTTTGGTATAAGACATATTTCAGAAACCACTTTTGGTGCTACGCATACACGATTCATTTTCATCATTATTATTTTCAAAAATCCTTTCTTAATGCTCCCTGCGTTCAAAATAAACATCTATACAAAATATTAAGTTTCTTACGTATTTAAGTTTAGACTCTGTGTTGATATGTCAGTTAATCAGTCGGTTTTTCATTTTATATATACTCGTACGAGTATATTACATCCGTGTTCTTCGTCGTTGATGACCTAAATTTTCCCTTTTCACCATAATAATTTATTTTCTTATTTGCCCAAATATTTGTAGTACGTTCTTTGTGGGTACAGTTCAAAGAGAAATTTTAATATCGTCTTAATTACAGGTTTTGAGTAAATAAATATTGCTCCAACATTTTCAACTTATGAGTCTTGGTTTAACAAAATACTCTGGATTTTTATTTAAACCAGTTTTCGTGAGTTATCTAAGCCATCTTTGGGGTCAGTATTATCGTTAAATGCATTTTGTTCTGATACCGATTTTGTTCAAGACACTTGACATAAAATATTATTTTGGGACCGTCCATGAGTTTGAAGCCGCATTATTCTTATTTATGAGGAGGTAACTTTATGAATTGTGTATGTAAACACAATTACTGCATACACAGCCAACCTACATTGATACCTTTAAAAGCTGGATGTGTACTGCATTCGGCTTTTCAGTAAGATATATATTAATAAATTTACTCAACATCTAATACATACTTGACTTCGAAATAAGTCGCATAAAGCTCTTTTGTTACATACCAAGTGCTGCGATCCCGATAAGGTCAAATTATGGTTTGAAATCAGCTTTGTAATCATGCCTGTTTTACACACAGCATTGATAACAATAGAAAAAGGAATGTTAAGATGGTTTGGACATGTGGAACGAATGGATGAAAATAGAATGACCACACAAATATATAGAGCGGAAGTGAATGGATGGGTTGGTGTAGGACTACCGAGGCGAACTTATCTTTACCAGGTAGAAGAGGTATTAAAGAAGGACCATGTCAAAAGTACCTAGAATAAATAAGCGTGTTTGAATAGACTAATGCGAGTAAGGTAAGCAAGAGAGGATTGCGCAGATCGTAGCAAGTGGAGATCCATGGTCTCTGCCTACCCTGATGGGACATAGGCATGATGTATGTATGTAGATATGTACTCGTATATTCATCCAAAACTGCGTAGCTCAAATGTACGTAGATTCTTAACTCATTATTTCAATTTGTTACTGACGAGCCCAATGGCGCTGATGGTAGTGATCCTATCTTGTGCACCAAAGGTCGTGGATTTAATCCCCGCCTTGGAAAAATATTTGTATGATGTTTGATTTGTATGTTATTTGTGATTTTATGTGTCTGGGTGTTAAATATATGAATTTAAGTATTATACTTATGACTCTTCTATTATCTGTTTCCCGTAACACAAGTGCTTTAAGCAATCTCTCGGAGTCTGGTCAATGAGATGTTGGGTGAATTTATTATTAATTGTAAGAAAACTATTTTAACGGGTTTGAAACGCCATTTATTTAGCTTTTATAGCTGACGTTTCAGGCAACCAGTGAGTCACTTTTATGAAGTCGTAAAAAGTAGATTTAATGTACGAGGCAATAGCAATAATTAATGGGCAGACAGTCTGACCGTTAGCTCTTTTAATACAACAAGTCATACGAATACTACTATATAAGAATACTTTGCCGTGGGTACCGGTAGAGTAGAATACTACCTCCCCTGAACCAGGTGTTGTAAGAGCCGACTGAGGTAACAGAAGCGGCAGTTGGCGGCAGGCAACTCAAATGTACAGGATTGGAATGGGCAGCAGCAGCTCTGCAATTGCCAACACGCTTGCTCAGCGCGGCAATTATGTGCAAATCCCCCCTTTTTGGGGAGGCCTATATCCAGCAGTGATTTATAATGGCTGGTATGATTATGATAACGAAAAATACAACTTTTCACCCGAAACACAATCATTACAAGACAAAGTCTGTCTTAATCCCGTTTATTTTTCCAATTAATTAACGCATTGTTATAGAAATAACAATAATCCTCTCCTGTCTCCCGTTTCCCGAGAAAGCGTTCTATAACACGACACATCCGATACATTCCCGTTACGTCGCATCGCCCGACCGGAAAGTATCAGGAAAACACGGGAATTGTGACACCGGATCGGTGCCTCGAAGGGTTGCCACTCTCGGCACATCCCGCGCACATTTCCATAATTGCTCTAAGACATGGATTTAAGGGAACATATGCTTTATTTAGTCTATAAATGTAGACTAAATAAAGCAATTATTAGAAGGGTTTAACATAGCATTTATTTTACTTAATAAATTTAATATCTATACTAATATTATAAAGCTGAAGAGTATGTATTGAATTTGCTATAAACTTATTTATAAGACCCATCTGGTGCCGGCAGACTAATATTAAAGTAGATTCAAGAAAGGTCATTGACCTATTTGTTTAAATTACTCTTATGACATTGGTTGTCTATGTCATCAGTCATTTGTATAAAATTGTAATTAGTAAATCAAAACTCATACATTTTTTTGTTGTTTTGATGATTTGAAAGTGCTTATGAGAAGCCTATCTAAATAAAGGTATATTTGACTTTGAATTTGTTTGTTTGTTTAAACGCGCTAATCTCAAGAATCGCTGATCCGGTTTGAAAAACTATTTTATTATATAATAGTACATTTATCGAGGAAAGCTATTAACTTCTCAAAGTTACAATTTCACGAGAACTAAGTCGCAGGCACTGCTAGTTATGATATAATACAATATTCACTTAACAACATCTCCTATATTAACCTAACTCCGAGGAAAGACGCTTAAACACAGAAACAACGGAGGTATTAAAAAAATACATATTTTTAATACCCAGACAGAACCAACACAAATATCATAATATCCAATTTTTATCCTGGGTGGTGATCGAACCCGCAAAATGACCCTTGGCAATAAAAGACAGGATCATTAGGATTGAATAGTACCTCCCTCTGTACCAGGTGTCATAAAAGACACCTGACTGAGACTGATGGCGGTATATCAACCGGAAACAGTGTAGCTCAAATGCGGCAGGGCGGTGTATTTTATAGTAACCACTTAACTCTGTGTTTCGACGATACTCCCGTGGAGTATCGGCAGAGTACAATTACTATTCTACTCTCCTTGGAAACGACAGATGGCGTTATATCCACCTGAAACAGTGTAGATCAAATGTAACAGGACTGGTGTGGGAAACAGCATGCGATGCGTGTAATTGCCACCACGCTTGCCTAAACTAAATGATACCAAACAAACACACACACCCCCTTATCCCGAACGTAGAAGAACTACTTGTTTTGTTCATGGTGTTCATCTTTACGGTTATAAATGAAAGGGCCGCTCTCGGTCCTTACGGCGCCTTGTTGCGCTTTTAAGGACCAACACCAGTGAAAAACTAGTACCGCGAGGACGGAAGTCGACGCCCTCTTCTTCTAAGAAGTACCGGAGCTATAGTCACTCACTACTCGTGGTCGCAATCGCAAATTGCATTCGACCAGATAAGCCGATTCCCTCTCTTTCCGAGGAGGTCCAGAGCTGTAAACACGCTCTCATCTTGATGTACTTGCATAGGGGGATGCCCTTAAGTTTTCCTAAAGCTGCTGGGTCAATAGACACTAGCGACTCATCGTTTGCATTCGTCCATCGGCATTACTAGACTGGGTCTCGCTGTGGATTCGCTGGCTGTGACTGGATCACCCGGTCATAGCCTATAAGCCACTGCGAATTCAACCTCAAGCTTAGAGACACAGCATGACAGAACTGGCAAGAACTGAAAGAAAGAAAGAGAGAAAACATTTATTGACCGAACTAAATAAATAAATTAAAATTATTATTACATTACAAAAAATAAAATAAAATACGAGTATTACAAGAAGCTACAGCGGCATCATGTAGGATGCAACTGCAGCGCTGGTCTGCTGCTGGTCAACTGCCACGCGGTCGGGCTCTGAGCCTGCATTACCAATGGTTTCTCTGTAAACCCCATCTACTCGGGTCCTGTAGATAACAAAAGAAACAAACATTAAAATATTTCCTATTTATAATATTCGTATAGAGGTAATTATGGGAAATATGACACATCAATTATTTAAGGTTTGTGACTAATGCTGTGACTAATTACGAATCGTCAATCAACTAAACGTAATCACAGCTAAGCGCAGGGCAATTATAATACCTGTATAATATTTTAGTATTTTGGTATTTCAGTGCTATCAATCAAACTGCCTCGCTAATGCCCCAAAGGTGTTGCTTGCTATTAGGTACCAGCAGAGTAGAATAGTACCTACTCCTGCACCAGATGTCGTAAGAGGCGACTAAGATACCAGAACCGACAGATAGTGGTATATCCATAAAAAAAACAGTGCAGCCTAAATACACATGCCCATTAGGACAGCAGCATCCCCGTCGCAAAAGCTGCACTCTGCGATTACAAACACGCTTGCCCAGCGTGGTAATTATGGGCAACATTTCCACATTCTTGGGGAGGCTTATGTCCAGAAGTGGACTTTCAATAGCTGGTATGATGATGATGATGATAATAAAGCTAATTCATCATTATTATTAGTTCAGCCGCAGAACATCCACTGCTGAGCATAGGCCTAGAATGGGGGAATTATGCCCATGATTTCTGCGCTGAGAAGGTTTTGAGCCAACAGTGGTGTGGCCGCAGAGTGTAACCTGGCGATGGCGATGCTGCTGCCCATTCTCGTCCTATTTTATTATTGCTGATATACTGCCACTGATATGTTCGGTACCTCAGCTGACACCTGGACACCTGGTACAGAGGGAGGTACTATTTTACTCTACCGGTACCCTAAAGCCAAAGCTGATTAATCATTACTTAAGTCGTAGGATGGATATACTGGTGTAGATATTTCTGGTCAAGGACTTTCCCTATAATTGCTACGCTGAATGGACTAACAGTAGGTAGAAATATTGTGATGGGTATACTGCTGCCCATTTCTGTCCAATTACACTTGAGCTTCGCGGATTGATCTATTTATGACGGGCCCGATAGTGCAGTTTGTAGTGAACCTACCTTATAAGTCTACCTTGTACGAAGATTCGATCCCCACTCATAACAAATATTTATATGATAAAAGTTAGTGTTTGTTCTTTAAGTGTTATATTTGTGATTCCTCTGTTGCTTGATGTCCGTAACACAAGTGTTTTAAGCGACTTGTCTCAGAAACAGGTTAATGTATAAGATGTTGTGTGTATTTGTTATTATCGTAACTTCTAAATACATAGTCTATAAATGTCTATAAAAACATTGGTTTAAGAAACACTATGACATACATAATGTTAATACCAGAAATAATACACGGCTCTATAAAATAAATAAATCTTTAAAGGGCAACTGCATATGATTTTACAATAAGTAATAAATAAATTTAAGGATTACTTAATGATTAAGCTTATTTCTAAAGCATATCATAGTGATAAAGATTATAAAACTGTCAGGGATAAAATTACTCTAACCTAGCTTTAGGACAACGGCTTGTTAGCGCCGACGCCGGAAAGGGTTCCATTAGCACTATTTAGTATTTAGTTGACCTTTATCACCACCAGTTTTTCTTGTAGGCTGTTTTCTGGTGGCTCTTGTAATGAACCTGCATTAACCTTAGTTTTAAGATCTGTCTGGTGCCGGCAGTCTAGTATAAGGAGAGCTAATTTATATATTAGATGACTCTTACGATCCCGTTGGGTCATCAGGGTTACCAGTATTATAAATATAATATAATTAAGTACTTCATATTTATTTTTATTATTTTTGATGATTCGAAAGTAATTGTAATAGGACTACATGAAAAAAAAATTGTTTTAATAATAATTATAAAAACGTCAAGTATGCAATACAATAAAGTATCTATTGATCGTAAAGACATTCTTCTTATTCTTGGAGCCGTATTTATATTAAAAGTCCAATGTTAAACTAAAAAATATGCAAAAGTAATAGAGATGGTCATGCAGATCGATAGCATGCCAATTTCTTGAACCACTCACATATAAAAACAGAAAGTATTTTACGTATATTGTCATAATTTTATTAACCATACGTTTACTTACCTAATTTGTGATTATACACACATACATACACTCACACACACTTCTAAACAACCATTTTTTTTATTTGTCATATTCGTAATAGCTTGTCTATATAAGTAAATATAACCCGATTTTTTATTGTTACATTCATAAATAATTACAAATTGTCGCGGTTTTGGTTTTATTTTTGAATTGTACTGTTTTATTGTTTGTGCCTTGTAAATTGGGGGCCAGGTGACCGGTAATATGGGTCTCTGAACCTACACGACCACTAGTCTCTTGCGAATGATTTATACCTTTATAAATAATATTTATATGCCTATATTAAACGTTATCGTTTGTAGAGAAACAAAATAAAGAATTGATTTAATAATCCGTCATTACGTATCCCTAATGAATCCGCCTCCAGTAATACCTCGGGCGATCATATCGCTGATGTATTAATCTCTGGCGATGCCTTGCGTGATTATATCGCTGAAGTATCAAACTCGAACGATATCAAGCCTGATCTTGCAGACCGCCGTCGTGTCGCGCGCCGCGGCGTTGACCGGGCCGGACGCCGACGTCGCGACGAGGAATTACCCGAGATATCGTCTGATGTCGCAATCGATTGCAATACTTCTATTGATTTATTGCATCGGAGATGTGGCTATTGTCTTCGAATCGCAGGCGAAGTGTGATTTATCTCTAATAATCGGCTGTCATATTTCTTTCTTTACCATAACTATGTTTGTTAGCTTTTAAGTCTTAAAAACAGATAGACTCGGTCTATAATAATCGCATAGACAGTATCTAAAAGGAGAAGCTGGTAAGCTGGCTGGCTGACTGGCTGATTGACTTTTTGACTAAATAGGTGACTGACTGACTGACTGGCTGATTGACTGACATATTGACGCATGAACTAAACCATAAGGGTTACACAGGGGTACCTTTTACAAGGTAGGGGAGCACTAATAGATTTTTTTTATTCACCCCCTATGGGGTCAAAATGGGGATGCTTATTTTATATGAAAATTTGCTATTTTTGGAATTATTTGAATTATATTAAGTAAAAGGGTTATTTTTACCAAATTTCATACAAATATATTACGATAGTCATAAAACGTCTGTAAAATATTTTTTCGAAAAACATATTTTATCGTAAATGCTCGTAATCTATAAATAGCATAATCTAAAAAATAGCTTTCCTTATCTCGAACATTTTCTTTTACCATGGCCTTTTATTTGATCTTTTATTTGTTCTACACAAAGCAAACGAAAATACTTGATGAATAATAAAAATTATAAAAACTTCTTATGTCTATCTGTTCATTGTTGAGAAATATATCAGAATCTGTCTCTGTTTATTACTTACTAGCGCCCGCGTACGGCTGCAATAAGGTAAAAAATGGTTATTGTGGGTTATTCCTTAGAAATAAACATATGTCATCGCAGACTTTAATGAACACCTTTAAAACTTACAATATTTTGATCTATCTCGTCGGGTTCAGCCAGAGTTTACAATGTAAATTAAAAAAAACGTGGATTTATTTACATCAAATTAAAAAACTTTAAAGATATTAGTGTTTTTCTAATATATTATACATATAAACCTTCATCTTGCATTATTATATCTATCTATAAAAATCCATTGCATAAATATTTCAGATTAAAAGATCTAAACATACATAGGGACAGACAGACAGTGGAAAGTGACCTTGTTTTATACTATGTGAGCAAAGAAATCAAGTTTTGTGAGTTGTTTTTATTTTATTCTAAGCGATATATAGATCATCAAACATATTATATGTATATATAAAATAGAAAAATCATTGGGAGCAGTAAAACAGATGGAGCAAGGTGAAGGCAGAAAAAGATTATTTGGAACGTAATACATCTTATTAGTTAATTAAAAACAAAGTGAAATTAAGTTTACATAAAAAGAACAGGGAATGTCAAAAGCATATTCAAACTTAGAATACCATGACTGGTTCAAATTCACAACAATAATTATTAGTTAGAATCCAGGCATTGATGCCAAATAAAATTGACCTGTCTTGTATTTTCCGCTCATCTTAAAGCCTCCCTGTACACTACGTTGGCTGTGATATGTGTAGGTGGCAACGAAGCGTATTGATTTTCAGGAGATCCTACTCGAGAAAGTGCATACAATTGCTCTCGTCGAGTTAGTTACTCGATGCGCTGCGTGGCGGCCGCCGCCGGCTTTTATTTTATTTTAATTTCATGATATCTTTTGAATGGAATGTCCGATTTCAATAATTCAAAAAGTAATCATCAGGTATTAAGAAAATTTTATGTATTAAATTATTTATATGGATAAAAAATTATAAAGGGTATGGATAACACAATCTGATTTTGATAGGCATTTCTATCAATTTGTTAAATGTAAAAAAGGAGTTATAGTGACGTAACTATAATAGTTAGACATACGGTTCCGCGAAGTTTTTTGTAGATATTAATATATTCTATAATATTGTCAAACATTTTTTGTCCTATCATTAATATTCTTTGCAGCGTATGCGATGAAAGACATTTTATGGCAAATTTTATACACCTTTGGTTGGTTTTTATAGGAATTTCTAAAGTAATCTAGTACTAAATATGGCCTATGTTACTCAATGGTAAAGTAGCTTTCTAATAAAAAAAAGAATTATTAAAATCGGTCCA
This sequence comes from Heortia vitessoides, assembly GCA_020976665.1. Lineage (NCBI taxonomy): Eukaryota > Metazoa > Arthropoda > Insecta > Lepidoptera > Crambidae > Heortia > Heortia vitessoides. Next base: position 16,019,083 of record JACJUM010002971.1, read on the forward strand.
GTACTTTTTAAGTTTATTCGCTACATACAAAAATACAAATCTTTCCTCTTTATTATATTAGTGTAGATGTACATGAAACAAGTTTTAATTTATTTTAATACGACTGTTACAAATGTTTCAAAAAGCTCTGAAAACATTTATGAAACGTATTTAAAGCCACAATCATTTTGTCAAGCGTGATTCAACAGAAATAAATTATGAAATTACACACCGAACAGGCTCGACAAACAATGCTTATCTGATTTATTATTTATGAAGATAAGCGTCAATTATTTACGTATAGCTTGTTCACGTGACTTTAGCCGCATAAAAGTCGGTTTTGTTGAATTATTACTTCCTTTAACACGTATTGACTAATAGATACACACAACCACACTTACGATCTTTCTATTTAGATTTTTTAAAGACGGTGCCGTGAGGTACCTGTAGAATAGAATAGTACCTCCCACTGCACTGAGTTTTGTAAGCGGCGACTAAGGTACCAGAACCGACAGATGGCGGTGTATCCATCCGAAACAGTGCAGCTGAAATGCACAGGGCGGGGTAGGGCAGCAGCATCCCCATCGCGATAGTTGCGCTTTGCGATTGCCAGTACGCTGTACTACAGTACGCAGTGCCTAGTGCGGCTATTATGGGTTAAAACCTTATTTTTTGTACAAGCTTATGTCCAGCAGTGGACATCCAATGGGTGGTATGATGATGATGATAATAAAAAGACATAAGTTTCCACCCCAAATACCTTACCGCGTAAGGTTTACTTGCCAAGACGCAACGTACGGACAAACTGACAGACACAACGATCGGATAGACGATCTGACTAAAACCTCAGGATTACGCTGGACACAGGCCGTATACGGCCGGTCTTATTGAAGATTACTCAGGGGCCTTCGTCCAGCAGTGGACGTCCAATGGGTGGTATGATGATGATATGAAGATTTGTGTTTCTGCTGTGTCTGAGTTTAATATTATATTTACATTTAAGTATTGTATTTGTGAGGTCATCTGTTGGCTAATGTCCGTAACCTAAGTGCTTTTAGCGACATACAACGGAGTCAGGTCAATATACAAAATGTTGTACAAATAGTATTTGTATGTATTTCAGTGGCAACTTCCGTTGTTACTAGTTACTATAACACATAAAAAACTACTACTTTTATATACAAAATAATATACTGATAACCCTGATGACCCTACAAAGACTCATTAGACATGTAATATACCTATTAGTCCGCCGGCTCCCGATGGGTCTTAAAACAAAATGTATTGAAGGTTTTTTACACGTTACAGCCACCAGAAAAGAACTTGCAAGAAATACTGGTGGTGATGAAGATCACCACACAATTATCAAGTAATTAGTTTTAATGGAACATCTAAAACTTTTCGGGCCTGATAGCGTAGATGATAGTGATCCTATCTTGTGCGCCAGGAGTCGTGGGTTCGATTCCCACCAGGAGCAAATATTTATATGATGCTATTTGTGTTTGTTCTGTGTCTGGGTTTTAAATATATGTATTTAAATAGTATATAATTTTTTCTTAGAAGTAAATTTTAATTTTATTTATTGAAAGATGTTGTCCTAATAAATAAACTAGATACCGATTCTGCAGCGCCACCTGCTGTGCTGATATGTGAATCAAAATCATCCAGTTCTGAACGATTGAGAGCAAAATAAACTAGAATTAAACAATATATCATCCAATGGGATTTATTTTACTGCGTTTATGTGACATGTACTAAGGTATTAGCCGACCGAGAAGTGAGTGACAGATAACATTGACAATAGCGATATCAACCGTCAATCGTCTAACACTAAGGACATCTCAAACTGGTTTATTCAATTATTGTTATAAGGTCCCCATTTGATATGTTCATTTATAAATGTGGCAAATTTTAGATGCAATACCTATTCTGGCGTGAAGCGTGAAGCGTGAGTAAAAAACATCCATACATCAATTCCAAACATTTAAATATTATTTTATATATGTACTTACCGTACGGTACCGGCAGAGTAGAATAGTACTTCCTTCTGTACCCATGTGTCGTAAGAGGCGACTAAGGTACCAGAACCGATAAATGGCGGTATATCCAACCGAGACAGTGTAGCTCAAATGCATAGGGTGGGGATGGGCAGCAGCATACCCATAGGCCTCCCCACGAAAGGGAAATTTTGCCTAAAATTGCCGAGCTGGGCAAGCGTGTTGGCAATCGCAGGGCGCAGCTTTCGCAACAGGGATGCTGCTGCTCTCCCTCACCCTGTGCATTTGAGCTGCCTTATTTCGGACGGACATACCGCCATCTGTTGGTTCTGGTATCTTAGTCCCCTTTTACTATACCTGGTACAGAGGGAGGTACTATTCTACTCTACCGGTACCCCACAGCAGAGTAATATTCTTATTCAATTATGTTATTATTATTATTAATTCTGTTCTTACGAATTCACAATTCTAATCGGCGGGTCTTCATAACATCGCAAAATAAATAACATACGAGTGACGAATCGTCGGATGTGTGGATCGACATTAACAAATCACCACCAGCGAACGAACCTAATCCTATTTTCTGCATTTACCGATACCAATCGCATTGATTTATTGGTCGGGAGATATCGCACATTGTCTTCGGGGCATTTGGCTGTCCTAACGAGAAATTATCTCTGCCCGTAAATCCTCGTAATTGCCCTAAATTCGAGGCAGTGTGTTTTTTGAATAAAGTCAAGATTACAATAATCCGTTTTATTCACGAGGAGCGTCTGCAAAGTTCTGAGTTTTAATACTTTTCATGCTAACACAAGAGTGTTATGAGGTAGACCTTTCACAAAGGTCGTCTGCATTGGTACCTCACTCTCAGCTATTTCTACCACCAAATAAATCTGACATAATCAAGTCATAAGATTGGCAACGCGCTAATGATATCCTTGTGATATTACGAGCGTCTATAGCCTCCTGTGACACGGATTTCATAAAAGGTAATTAATAGTCTGTAGGGTATCGGTAGAGTATAATATTACCTTCCTTTGTACCAGGTGTCGTAACAGGTGACAGTGGTACCGAAACTGATAGGGGGCGGTAAATTCACCCGAGCATAGCTCAATGCACTCGGTAAGAATGGGTACCAACATTCCCGTACCAATTATACGTGACTTCCTCTCTCCCTCGATTGTGGAGGATAATACCCAGCAATGGAAGTCCTATGGTTGCTTGATGATGATGACATGTTTAGTTCATATTTTCTTATCACTATCTATTTTAGCAAACGATTCAAAAAATCTATTTCGACTCACATCGATCAATGTAGACATAGGCCTCCTTAAGTAATCTCCAATAGGAGTGGTTGTAAGCGGCCTGTGTCCAGTTTTAGTCAGATTGCCTTGACGTTACGTAGTCTCGATTCCAGAACCTTACGACTCCATCAGACATCGGTTCTGCATACCAAGTGCTCTGCCCACTGCCACTTCAACTTACTAATCCATAGGGTTACACCGCTAACTTTGTTTCTGTTACAAACCTCCGTATTCCTGATTCGATCAAACAAAAAGACTGAGCATTGCATAATTCGTAACACATACTGTTCAAAAAAAAGTTTTAGTATGCACAAGAAGCTTTTGATACTTGTAACTCTGATATTTAGAGAAATTTATTTAAGTAAAACTTTACTAATTCATTTAAAAAACGATGATACATGATTGCACTATTGAGAAATGGTAGCCGTCTCTGTGGACTCAACCCGTCAGCAAACTGTCAGTCAATCAATAATAGATGTGCTCTTACACAATCGTTTTCAGGCATCCATCTCACTTCTCGTGATAGGCAGCAAGTATCGACCTATCACCGAGTTAGAAAACTGCCCCAGGGGAATTGCTCACAGTCCACAATCTGTCAATCACTGCCATTGCTCTCTCAAATAAGTTCAATGTCAACTTTTTATCGATTCAGGCTGTCGTATCTCAATGCGGGCTACAGACGGCAACAGATAATGTCATTACAACCGTTTCGGGGGGATTTCCCGGAGAATCCGCCGACGGCATGTCTCTTTTGATTTGAGCGAGCTCTTTCATTTGATCGACAAGTTTAAACCAATTTCGCGGGGTGAAGTTAACCGTTATAAAGCCTACACACAGTTTCCTCTGATCCTAATTAAGTTCAAAACATTTAGAATGTGTTTTCGGAATCTATTAAGCAAAATATTAGTTCAAGGTTATATATGTATTATCAGTATTAAACAGGATATTTTTATACAACGACTAGCTGTGCCTCGCGGTTTCACTCGCGTCAAATTGTAAAACATTCAAACTAACAGTGCACCCCCTTTTTACTCCTTTCAGGCAAAGCCTAGCGGTGAGGCACCGGCAGAGTAGAATAGTACCGCCCCCTGTACCAGGTATACCAGAACCGACAGATGGCGGAATATCCATGTAAAAAAGTCAATTCAAATGTACAGGGCAGATACGGGCAGCAGCTTCTCAGCTTTTCAGAGTAGCAATTATGGGCAACATGCGGTATGTTGCCCATAATTGGCAATCCCCTTCTTAGGGAGGCCTATGCCCAACAGTGGGTTTTTAATGACTGGTATGATGATTATGATGAAAGCAAAGCAACCTCTGTGATTGCTACCACGCGTAATTGTCCATCGCAGCAATTATTAGGCAAAAGCCTGTGATTATTATAAATCACTCTATCAGACTTATTTCCGGTATGCTTTTGTTCCTTCTACCGCACAAAACCACTTGTTATCCAACCTCAATGCTTTAATCATAAAAAAAAATATCTCGAGCACTGTGACCTATTTTTGAGGGACCTAAAAATGACAAGAGTATTCCCTAATTTATTTCACTGCAAATACGGTGTATTTGCGAAGGTTTTCTACCAGAGGGTTCGTTTGTCAAACTAATTCAATTACAGAACGAGACCCGGGTGTCGTAATTGTCGTGTAAGCTGCGATTAGGACTGCGAGCGGCGCTGGGCCTCTTGGGACCCTCGATTGCTAGGGGCCGACGGTTAACTCGATGGTTTGTATTACATTTGACAAAGCGACGTCTTGAACGCTCAACCTTAAATTACTGACTTCCATCAAGTGTAAGCTTTGGAGGAAATAATTGGAACTGGCGGGCCCGGTGGCGCAGATGTGATCTAGTGATCCTGTCTTATGCGGTGAAGGTCGTGGATTCGATCTTCACCCAGGACTTATATAAATATATATAAGATAACATTATTATCATAATTAGGTAGAACTTATTTCAAATCGCGTGTCATCACTGACAATGCTTATGAAACCGCCCATCGCTATGCGGGTAGCATATTTCCTCGACTCGAGCTGCTTTGGACGGCAAGGTTATTGGATTAGTGTTCGGCGCGATTTGCAGTTTCTACCCTTATTTTCTATAATTATTTTCTGTACAAATTAGAAGATGTTTATCGTAATTTGATTTATGTTTTAAATCAATTATATAATTAATAGTTTTATAAATAAATAATAAATTCCCACAACATCTCATAAATTGACCTGACTCCGTGGTAACTCGCTTAAAGCACTTGTGTTACAAACGCCAGATAGCAGAGGAATCACAAATATACTACTTAACTACATATATTTAACACCCAGATACAGAACAAACACAAATATCATCATATAAATATTTGCTCTGGGTGGGAATCGAACCAACGACCTTATTAATAAGTTAATTAATAATTTTTCGTTCGTTGTTCTTTATTGTTCTCAACTTCTGGTGGCTAAATATTTATAAGTTAATATTGTTTATTTCTGTATCTGTGTATTCAATATATATATTTGTAATCTGTTGTATGATGTCCGTAGCACAAGTACTTTAAGCGCGTTATCCCAGAGTCAGGTCTACATTATGAAATGTTGTGTGAGATATTTTGATTAATTGAAACTGGTTAAATTTTTTTTTAATCTATTAATAATGTCTATTATCATCTGTTCTAAACTGTCAACTAACATCAAATTCGGTCACGAATACACCAAATTTATCTATATGTATAATAAACATTTTGACAGGCTGGATGGCGTAGATGGTGATCATCCTATCTGGTCATGGGTTCGATCTCCACCCAGAGCAAATATCTACGTTATGAATATTTGTATTTGTTTTGTGTCTGGGAGTGTTTGGTCTGTGCCTGTCTCATATCTGTAACACGCCTTTTCCTACCACACACCGTGTTAATTACTACATTAGGTATTAAAAAGCCTTTTTAAAGTTTTTAGACAAAGGTTTTGTAAGCGCTGATGGAGCTTCCGGTAACATAACCAAGGTGACATGAGGCTTCATCACCTGCAGAGAAGGTTGTTAGTTCCATCCAGTGATGGCAATCTAGTCTCGATGACAGATGTGATATGTGACTGTCTACGCATCGTAGCGCTGTAAAGTCGGGAGTACTTTTAGTTTAGGCCTAATTGAAAAAAAAGCTACTTATCTCATAGTTAAAAGATAATTTTTAAAATAATAATAATAATCCCTACTTCCCTACTAATATTATAAATGCGAAAACAACTTTGTCTGTCTGTCTGTCTGTCTGTTACGCTTCTCTGCTTAAAATCAACCGATTTTGATGAAATTTGGCACAGACCTTTGGACCCTGAGGAAGGATATAGGCCAATTTTATTTCAAAATAAGGATTGTTAGGGGTCTAAAAAGGGGGTGAAAAGTTGTATGCTAGAAACTTGAAACTTATTTTTCAGGACATTAATTCGATATAAATAAACATGCCATTCAAAGTTTATATAAGTTAACATAAAGAGGTATGGTACCTAAAAAACTATTCCACGCGGACAAAGTCGCGGGCACAGCTAGTTATTAATAAATTGAACTGAATTACTCGAAGTAATTAGACAAACGCCGTGACAACTAGTTTTTGTGCATATTATATATTGAGATGTACTGGATTTAGTTAGCGTATAGGTGCCGTATGTACGTACGTACTCGTATGCCAACAAATGCAGCACAGAATGCACATAACAAAAAGAAATATTTATTTAAAATCGAACATAATAAAAGCGAAAGTGGTGGTCAAAAATCAAGTAAATGAAATTTATTAAATTTTTGCACGCACAGTGTATCCAAATACACAGGTCACTACATGGTATTGTGAAAGCGCGATGTCTACAGAAATGTCCAAAGACAAATAAATGGCGCTTCTAAATAAAATTACAAACCAATCAATACATATTTTTAATCGCTTCAATTTTCAATCTGTCACGGTAGTGGCCCTGGAAAATATACCGCTAAGCTCCGCAGAAAAAAATCTGCGGAGTCTGGCGGTATAAATTCTGCAGAAGCAGCTCTCTAAACTCTGTACGCTTAGAACAAGGCATTAGCTACTATTGATCCTGAAGATTAACGTTATAAAATGTAGTCGTGTCGTTTTATTCTTTCTTGTTCTCTAATGAAAACAATTGCTTGTTAACACTATAAGAATCCTCGGAAATAGAAATTATAAAAGCTAATATAATATAGCGCGTCAACTTTATTATTCGAGTAAATTCTGTAAAACCAAACTTTCTCTACTTTTGATATAGAGCAACTAATATTGCACGAAACAAATGAGGTGATTAATGACACGATTTAATTTTATTAAAGTATCTAATGCATTTTATAACCTACCGAATGAATTTCAATACCTCCGAGATAGTACTTTGAAAAAGAAACTTAAAAATAAATTAATATACATATCATTCCATAATATAAAATAATATTTTGAGCTTTAATTCTTTAAATAACTACTCGATGAGCCCGCGACTTCGTTCGCGTGGAATAGTGACTTGCATGGGTAGTATACTTGTATATTCTTTCAAACGATAAACTTCCACACGTTTTTTTCTCCCCTCTTTTAAGTCAAAATTTCATAAAATTGGAATGTGTGGAATAGTGATTTAACCTTAAGATATAAACATATGCTGTTTTTTTAGCTTTAACATACATACATCACGCCTGCGTCCCATCAGGGTAGGCAAAGACTATGGATCTCAATTTGTTACAATCTTGGCATAGCTCTCTGCTTTCCTTACTCGCATGAGTCCTATCATACACGCTCGTTTATTCTTGGTACTTTTGATCTGGCCGTTCTTTAATTCTTCTTTTACCTGGTTAAGTTATTTTCGCCTTGTTCCTTTACCAACTCTTCTATTCACTTCTACTCAATATATGTTTGCAGTCATTCAACTCTTCTATTTCATCCATCCTTTCTACATGTCAAAACTATCTTAATATTTCTTTAAACCACATCGATTTAGCTTTTAATGTTGAAACATTCTCTCAAATAAATAGTTTTTGTGCGACTTGAACCGTTTACGCAACGCACGTAACGGAAGCTCTCAAAACGTTTATTTTTCGCACGTTCTTGCCACATTTTTGATTGATTCTCTGCTCCTTTTAGTTGTAGCATGATGTTATATAACCTAAGTTACTTCTTATTAAATCAGCTATCTAAAAAAATTGAAAATATATAAAAAACTATATTTCAAGTCATTGCTACAGGGAATCAAAGCTAAACCAATCTAGCTCGAGCTTTCTGCTAACAAGTCCTGATCCAAATAACTCAAAGTCTGTTTTCCAAAAAGTCCCCAGGGCTCGTTAGCGACTGCTTCGTTAGCGGTCTGCCGTCGGGTCAGTAATTGTCGTATAATCCTTATTAGGGTCGCGCCTCGAGACCCCTATTGGCTCTTAGGCGCCTCATCTGTTTTATAAGATTGTGTTTATTTTTAACTTATCTCAACGCCGTTGATGGAAGCATTACTCTGATTGAACGTTGAAGACGTAGAAAACAATTTGAAACTTTACTGTCAAGTGTTTACCTACGCTGTACTCTTAGTTGTAAAAAGTCCACTGCTGGAAATAGGTCTTCACAAGAATGGGGTAATTTTGCCCTTAATTGCCGTGCTAAACAGGCGTGGTGACAATCGCATAGCGCTGCCTCGCGACGTAGCAGCATTCCTGCTAACTATCCCAGCCCTACGTTATAAAAGCTACGCAATTTTTTTTATATTCCCACAACATCTAATACTTTGACTTGAATCCAAGGTTCGTCGGTTGTGCATAAATACCTATATTATTTTATATTTTTATTGCATCATCTTTATGAACTCATCATGCAGCCATGTATGTACCAAATATATAGGACAGATTAATTTCATGATCATTGCACATCGATTTGCACTTAGCACCATTCCCTAACTTGTAATATGTTATTATAATAATGTGTCTTCATTTTATATTGATTAGCTATAGAACTCTCTCTTTGTATAACTGTTGAACGAACCACGGCAAATATATTAATCAACAATTGTTCGTGTTTTCATCTCAAAATAACACCTACTCAACACCTTACTGCTAGATTGGAGACCCCGACGTGATCTTCTTGGGCCGACTTGATCTTCATTGCGCGACGTGATCTCCGTGATCGCACATCTCAATCGGCTTTCCACAACAGGAATCACAAATATAATTCTTAAGTTATAAAAATGATGTTATATATATGTATTTAAGTAGTACTTGTATATTTGCAATTGCTCATACCGCTTACCACGGAGTCATGCCAATGTATGAGATGTGTGAATTCACCATATATCTTTCCAATTGGGAATTGGATGGGATGGGATGGGAAATGTTCCAAAACTGGTATTTACACGCCAGCCCGTAGTTTATGCTTGAAATAAGCGACAAACCGACCATTAAGGGCATATTCACTGGTAAATCCCGTGTTATCGGGCAGTAAACAGAGGTAAATAAACGCTAGGGTTTATTGGGCTCTCAACTCGAATAACTCCAGTGCAGGCAGAGTAGAATAGAACCTCTGCCGATTCCAGCTGTCGTAAAAGGCGATTATGGCACTATATCCAATAGATGGCGGTATATCCATCCGAAACAGTGCAGTTCCAATGCACAGGGCGGGGGTGGACAGCAGCATCCCCGTCGTGTTATCTCCGCTCTGCGATTACTAACACTCTTGCTCAGCGCAGCAATTATGGGCAAAATTCCCTGTTTTATGGCTAGTATGACGAAGTTGACTTAACGTCGAGCATTTTGTAAATTCTGTGCGTTTACGCTGTCATCAGTTTTTTGAGGCATTTATAACGTATTTCGGTCATGAAGCTACTCTCTGCAGATGCCAATATTGCTGCCCCAGCGCGGCAATTATATGGGCAAATTCCCTTTATTTTTAAGAGGCGTATATTTAACAGTGGACGTCCGAAGGCTGATAGAGTGATAATACTGTCACATTTATTTTTATCATATATAAATTGGCAAACAAACAAACAATGTATTCCTATCACCAACATTGTGATGTCAAGATACTATAGATAATATTTACCTCTCGTGCCTCTCTTACCCTTTGAAATAATTAGAAATATGTTTACTAAGAAATATCTGATAGACGTACCAAGGCTGACGACATATTTTTGAAGTCTGCATGAGGTAAAAATCTTCTGCTATACCTAGCTCATACTACTTTCACAACCGCTCTACAAAAAAGTTTAGAACGATAATGCCGCCAATTCTACTATCTTCATATATAAAAATTACGTATCATGGTGTTTGTCCGGAACGTACTTTTAAACTATTGAACCGACTTTAATATTTAGTTGCTTAATGAGTACAGTTAGATCCAGCTTGATAGAATAGTTTACATCTCAATTTACAGTCGCAATATTTTTTATGATAAACATAGGTAGATATAGTTTTTTTTTAATAATAAATTCCCACAACATCTCATACATTGACCTGATTCCGAAATAAGTCGCTTAAAGCACTTGTGTTACGGACGCCAGACAACAGAGGAATCACAAATATACTACTTAAAAACTATATGTAACACCCAGACACAGAATAAACACAAATATCATCATATAATTATTTGCTCTGGGTGGGAATGGAACCCGTGACCCTTGGCGCACAAGATAGGATCACCACCATCTGCGCCGTCGGGCCCATTAAGACAGGACAAAGTGGGACGGGTCAGCGAGTTTAAAATACAGAATATTATTATATCAGTGAACATACCAGAATTACTCTGTATACATTTAACCCCGAATTTCGCGAAATGTACAAACCAATAAAAAAATATATTTTCCATATTCTAAATAATAACTGAGTATGTCCGTGCATGTTTGCTGAATGCGATGAATTTTATTAGTAATAACTCGTTGTATACTCCATTGAAATTCAGGGTGACACAAACATTTCCCGTATGAAGCAGACGTATAAAATTTACGGTAACATTTAAAGGCACTAAATTCGAGCCGGACATGTTGTAAAATGTTCATTGATGTTGTTGACATCGTGTTTGTAATAATAATTTATTACTATCAAACTGAATGCGTGTTCTCATCACGACGATCTATGTGACGGTAGCGAATTCCAATGTTTCGTTAATACCTCAGTCTACATTAACATGTTATCATATCAGCCATTGCTTTCCACTGCTGAACATAGGCTCCTCCAAAAATGGGGCAATTTCGCCCATAATTGCCGCGCTGTGCAAGCGTGTTGGCAATCGCAGAGCGTAGCTTTGCGACAGGGATGCTGCTGTCCATCCCCGTCCTGTGCATTCGGGCTACACTGTTACGGATAGATACCACCATCAGAAGCGTCTTACAACACCTGGTACAGGGGGAGGTACTATTCTACTCTGCTGGTACCACACGGCCAATGTACCTCACTCTAATCTATTACTAAAGCAATATACGCATTGATATGTCCGTAACACTTCGAAGGTAAGGAAATTACTGGGTAATGTTACATAAAATATTCAAGTCACAAGATTGGACCGTATGCTTATTTGTCGACTTAATCGTATAAAAAAATAAATATTTATGTATACTGCATAAGCATATATTTACTCAAGTATTATATTTGTAATGCCTTCTATTTTCTGATATTCGTAAAAATCTGCGTCAACGAAATAGTACATCCATTTATTTTGACCACTACAACAATGATTATACATTAATCTAACTATATAAAAGGATAATATGGCTGGCTGACTGGCTGATATATCAACGCAAAGACTAAACTATAAGGGTTAGAAACTTGAAATTGAACACAGGGGTTCCTTTATAAAGTAAGGGCAAGATAGAGATTGTTTAAAAATCACCTCCTAAGTGGATGAAACTATCGTGTAGTATGAAGCTGTTTTTGAAATGATTTAAATTAAAATTAGTATGATAGTTCTTTATTGAAATTCATTAAACACGTGTACAATATTATTACTAAAATCATTTCTTGAGGGGCTTAAAGGTTAGTATGAAAGTACTCTGATTTACACAGATATTTCTATTAAATGTTGTGGCTATAAATATAAAAGGAGAAGCTGACTGATTGGCTGATTGGCTGACTGACATATCAACGCGGGGACTATCTGGTCAGAAGAATTCAGTATTGCATAGCCCACTTATCGAGAAAGGTTATAGGCTATATAATATCACACTAGGACTAATAACAGATAAGAACAAATCTAGTTCCATTTAAACTAGATTTGTTACACAACTTCATCATATCAGCCATTGGAAGTCCACTGCTGGACATAGGCCCCAAGAAAGAGGGAAATTAACCCACAATTGATGCGATAGCAATCGCAGATCGCAGCTTTCACGACGGGGATGCTGCTTCCCATCCTGCCCGCCTATGCATTTGAGCTACACCGTTGCGGATATACCGCCATCTGTCGGTTCTGGTACCTTACGCCTCTTACGAAACCTGGTACAGAAGGAGGTACTATTCTGCTTTGCCAGGTACCTAATGGCTTAGCTATTACTTAACGCGAACATATTAAAAAAAAACATGAAGCATCTCAAGTCATCTTGAATTATACAACAAGAAAAAAATATTAGTATTCCTTAACGTTTGCCCTCGTTACACCCGAGGTGCTAAATATCGGCACAAGTCAAAATGAAGTCGATCAAAGGGCGATGACACGCGTCTTTCAGCAGCGTCAGTCACTGGATATCGGCCATTAGCTGGGAAAGTGGACGGGAAATGGCTGAGTCAGCCCAACTGTCGCCACGCCCGTACATTAAACTTGCTTTCTATTACCTGCCACTATAACTTGAACCTTCTATTTGATTTGTTTATTGCCAGTTTGATTTGTTGTATTGATTTTTTTTATAATAGAGTCCATTTTAAACAAACGTTGTTAACAGACGGACCCGATGAGGAAGATGGTAGTGATGCTATCTTATGTGCCAAGGAACGTGGGTCGATCTCCACTCAGACTTTAGACACTCGTGTCATCACAAGGATATAACTAGCGTATCGCCAACTCTGTAAACTCAAGATACAATGTCTCCTTTACCCAGTAATTTCACTACCTCTCTCACCCTTCAAACCGGAACCCAACAATTCGAGCACTGCTTTTTGTCGATAGAAATAGGTGAGAATAAGATTCCAATGCAGGCGACCTTTGTAAGATGTGTATATCAGTAATTTTAAGCGACATATCTCCGAGTTAGGTCAATATATGAGTAAAGTATTTTTTATATATATATACTAAAACAGCCATGTTGTAATCCTGCAATTGAGGTATATAATATTGTGTGAATAATATATAGTTATATATATTTAATTATGTGATTTGCCCTATATTCGGTACAAGTGTAGCGCAAGTATGTACTCATATATTCTATATTTATTAAAAAGTATTAAGACAACAGGCCTCTCCAAGGGATTTACAAAAGGACCGGTGGTATGCCTGCGTCCAGCGCAATCCTGTGTTTTTAATTAGATCGTCTGTCCACCTTATGGGTGGACGTCCTACGCTGCGCTTGCCGGTACGTGGTCTCTATTCTAGAACCTAACGACTCAATTGTCTATGTCCAGCAGTGGATGTCTTGCGGCTGATATGATGGTGATAATGATAATATAGCCAGTATTAACCAAGCATTTTCACTGGTATCATTTCGAACCCAATCCGCACCTCACAATGCTCGCACTGGAACGAACATCGAATGGACGGAGAGACAAAGACTTAAACCGATCAGCCACGTTACTTAGTTACATACGTCTGTAGAGATACCTAAAGCTCTGTTTCAAACCCCAGGGATCGAAAGCCAAATGGCTACCTATTTTCTATATCTTACCCAAATTATTCTAAAGACCCTTGAGTATTAATAATTATGCCTTGTGTTGGATCTTTGATTCGCTTGTCAGTGCTGTAATTTATTTTATATAATTTTATACAAAATCTCATGGATTTTTGACAGGCTCGATGGCGCAGATGGTGATACTTATGCGCCAAAGGTCGTAGGTATGATCCCCACACAGGACAAATATTTCTATGATGATATTTGTATTTATTCTGTATCTGTGTGTTAAATATATGTATTCAAGTAGTATATCTGTGATTCCTCTGTTTTCTGATGTCCATAACACAAGTGCTTTAAACGACTTATAAGGAACCAGGTCTAATTAGTCCTTAAGATTAGTAATTAAGGAACCAATTTATTAACTCAAGGTCAAATAGTCATACTTAAATACATACTTAACACCAGACAGTACAAACACAAATATTCATCATTTATATTTTTGTCCTGAATGGGAATCGAACCCACGCCCCCTTGGACAACTAAATTCGCCATCGGCCTCGCCTCCTAAAGCTTATTTTGATACAGTTAGTATCGAATATTATATTCATGAATTTCCGTCCTCGACTACTTACTACTACCGCCAGACTTTGCGAAAATATCTACCGATTATATAGAGAAAACTGAAAAAGTCAGAACTCTCCGATGGGAGCATATTTTCAGGTTAAAACTGTTTTATATGCTACTCTAGACTATGATTAATTTTATCTATATTTGTTCAGTCGTTACGGCGTGATGAAGTTACAAACATATATCCACACATTTATACTCACAAACTATCACATTTATAGTACTAGAAGGTTGAAACCGGTTGGGATTAAAAATTAATTTAATTGTTCATTTCAATTACATTATAGACATAATCAAAAAAAATTACTTCCTAATATAAACATGCCTATTATAGCAGTTTCGTTCGAAAATGGGTAAATTTTCATTTATATAAATTTTATTACAAAACTCTCAAGTAATCTAGGATTTCACAGTTTATATCTTTGAATGTTTTTATCTAATTCAACTAAAACCACTTCCACTATAGTAATTTACATATAGCTTGATTAGAATGACATCTGTCAAACTGACGTTATTTCCAGAATATTTTTGTCTTCATTTCAGGTTGATTTTATATAATATGCTATATAATAACCTTTAATAATATAAAAAATATGATGACAAATAGCATTGTGCTAATATATATATTTAAGCGACGCTACTATATTAACATCTGTTATTCTAATCAAGCTATAATAAAATAGTTAAATCAGCTTAGTGTCTATTGCTCTTCGTCCAAATGTCTAAAAATGAGTTAAAAATAAATGATAAAGCTATTGAAAAGACAATAGTCTACGAAACATATATTGCTTTAAAAATGTCCGTACCAAACGACAGACGCACCGTCAGTTTGCCAAATGCCAAGCTGTCCGGACGCCAAGCTGTCACGCCAAGCCACGGCTTGCCAAGCGTCGGTGCAACTGCCAAAAAGGAAACGGGTATTGTAAATTGATCTTTGGTATTATATGAACCAGTAGTATTGTGAATGAAATTTATTTCTAAAGTTTTATAACTGAATTTAAAAGTCACACTCATGTGTCCCATCAGAGTAGAAAGATCTCCACTTTGTACGACCTCATACCTCACTCACTCCCATCGAAGTGATGGGAGCGAGTCAGCGATGGGTCCTTTCATACACGCTCGTTTATTCTCGGTACTTCTGGCCTGGCCCTTATTTAGTACGTCTTCTACCTTGTTAAGGTTTGTTCATCGTTCGTCGTTCTATATCAACACTTCCTTTCTCTGTTCCGCTCTGTATATTTGTGCATAAATACTACGTTCATTCATCATGTCTACATGTTTATACCATCTCAACATTCATTCTGTTGTCACAGTTCTTTCCACACCACATCGATCTCTTATCAGATAGTTATTTTTCTCTTAAACTTACACCATACATACTACTAAGTGATCTAATTTTTTCTATTTAAATGCTTCTTCTGCCATACTCATCATTTACAACCATATGTCAGTGTTAAAACTAACACGACTCTATGTAAAGCCAGTTGTGCCCTTTTTTGACATATTTTTCCTGCCTATAAAAGCATGATAACATTTAATGTGCTTTTATAGACAAGGATATACTTAATAAAGATTTATTAAAAAAAAAGTTGTAAAGGCTTTTAAGACTTTCAAATGAATGTACATAATCCCAAGGACATTGAGGCACTGAATAGAACACAGGATCGCAAGCCGCTTACAACCTGTTTTATAGGAAATCTCTTTCGAGGAGATCGTACGGCTGAAACATTTATGATGTTAAAAAAATAAACCTACGTAGTGAACGAAGAGGATACGCATGTGCGGAAGTAAGCGATATAAATATTACAGGATCATAGCAAAGGGTAATGAATAGTTTGTTCACACGCTATTTTAGGACCACGACGCAACACAATCTAAATGAGAATCATCATCACATCAGCCATTGGAAGTCCACTGCTGGACATTGGCCTGCCCGAGAAATGGGGAATTTTGCCTTTAATTACCACGCTGGGTAAGCGTGTTGGCAATCGCAGAGCGCAGCTTTCACATAGGGGACGCTGTCCATCATCACCCTGTACATATGAGTTACACTGTTCCAGGTGGATGTACCACCATCTGTCGGTTCTGGTACCTTAGCCGCCTATTACGACACCTGGTACAGGGGGAGATACTATTCTATTCTAATCTGCCGGTACCCCACTGCTAAGGATAGGGAATCTATTCATTAGTATATATTAGACGGGAATGATGACGTCGATGGTAGTGGTCCAATCCTGTGCACCAAAGGTCGTGGGCTCAATCCCCACCCAAAGCAAATATTTATATGATGAATGTTTGTATTTATTTTTGTCTAGGTGTTATTCATGTGTATCTTAATATTATATTTCTAACTGTAATTCCTCTGTTGTCTTACATCCATAACGCAAGTGCTTTAAGCCACTTATCTCGAAGTCAGGTCAATGTTCTTTATTTTCTTTTATATATTATAAAATCAGCAAACAAGCATACGGTCCGCCTGATCTGTCATCATAAGGATATCGTTGGCGTGTCGCTAACCCTATGAACTGAAGACACTATATCACATTTACCCAGTAATTTCACTGCCTCTCTCTTAAAAGCGGAACACAGCACTGCGAACACTGGTATTTAACGGTAGAAATATGAGACATCGTCTGAATTTAATTAGTATTTTCTTTGAATGTTGATTACTTTATATTTCATCATATTAGCCGTGAGATATCCACTGTTACGCACGTAAGCCTTCCCAAGAAGCTCTTTCTTGGGAAGGCTTACGGGCATTTTGCCCATAATTGTCACGATGGGCATTCCCAGAGCATAGCTTCGTGACTGGGATGGGCGCTACCGATCTTCACTCCTGCATTTAAATTACGCTGCTTTAGATGGATATACCGCGATATGTCGGTTTTACTTTATACATATTTAGGTCTACCATCGACCATGTCGATACGGTCCAGTAACATGGATATAGTCATGATCATATCAGCCATCGCAAGTCCACTGCTGGACATAGACCTCCCCAACAAAGGGAGAATTTCGATCATAATTACCGGGCTGGGCAAGCATGTTGGCAATCGCAAAGCGAAGCTTTTGCGACGCGGACTCGCGTAATATGGACATAGTGCATACGCTATTTTGCAAGAACAAGAACACAACTCAATATAAATCAATTTTCAAAATTAAACTCTATAGATACCATTCGTTAGAGTTCTTATTTGAATGCCAGTTAGGATGATACCATAGTACCAATGTTAGTCCGTGTATACCAATGAACGTCAAAGAGAATTTCGCAGCTACCAATTAGCCCGAGAAGTAGACAATTTTAGATTGGTTTGGATAGGTGAGGCAATATGAAGGGGAAGGGTACATACGAAAAAGAGCTGTTAACTACCGGCAGAGTAGTATAGTACCTCCCTCTGTATCAGATGTCGTCTGTAAGAGGCGACTAAGGTACCAATACCGATAGATGTCGGTATATCCATCCGATATAGAGTTGCTTAAATGTTCAGGATGGAAATGGACAGCAGCATCCCCGTCGTAAAAGTTGCGATTGCCAATACATTGCCCAGCGCAGCAATTATAGACAAATTCCCCCTTTCTTGGGGAGGCCTATGTTTAGCAGTGGTCTTCCAATGTCTGTAATGATGATGATGGTGATATGTAGGGTATATAGAAATAAGAAGTATGTAATGTCATAAATACAATAAGGTCTAGTCAACGTTAAATTGATTTTTGACATATACTCGCATTCTGACATTTTTTTTGCATTGACACTGTTATTAAATTATCACCATTCTTATATAATAATTTTAAGTTTATTTTTTGACGAGATTACTTTTAAACATTCAGTCGATTTTACCGTACTACTTTGATAAAGCCTGAAATACCGCCCATAATGTCTAAAATACCAACCTAACAACTATCAACCGGCTGCCAAATTTAAATTTTTCCCGTGTTTCAAGGCTGGCAGACTTTTCGCTTAAACTTCCAAATATCATGTGAACACAACAACTCAAACATTAAACTGACTCCAAGGTAAGTCGCTTAAAGCACTTGCGTTACGGACATCAGACAACAGAGGATTCGAAAATAATATTTAAATACCAATTTTTAACACACTGACACAAAAACATAAATAAATGGTTGTTGTTGGGGATTGAACCCACGACCCTAGGCGCATAAGATAGGATCACTACCATCTGCGCCATCGGGTCTAAGATGAATATTCTCCTTGACGCATTTAAAATACCTTTGGATGTTATAAAGCCTCGCCATTTGCGGTACACAATGAGACAATGAATCCGCAGTTCTGTTCATACGAAGTAACTATAAAAGGAATTTGAAACAACTATAAGATTTTGGAGTTTATTATTTACCAGCGACCCGCCCCGTATTCCTACGGGTGCAATGAGGATACAAAATTAGGATGTTATTGTGGATTATCCCTAAGAGATAGACGGAGATAGCCATCGTGGACTATTTTGTACCTTTAAAGTGTAAACTGTAGTACACTATTACAATCTATCTCGTCGGGTACAGCCCACGTTTGCAATGGAAGTGCAAAAAGATGTGATCTTTAGAAAACATTTTACACAACTCTGAAATATCATTGTTTTTTTACTATATTGTACAAATAAATCTTCCTTTTGATTCGCTTTATCTATTTAAAAAACCCGCTTCAAAATCCGTTGTGTTTTATTAAAGATGTAAGCATACACGGGGATAGACAGACAACGGGAATGACTTCATTTTATACGATGTAGTGTTGACGGGCGGGTATATATATATATATATATATATATATATATAACACAGATCAATAAGTAGCCGAGCCCGAGACAATTAAATCAAAATGTTTTTTGCAATTTTTTTTTT
>JACJUM010002971.1:16056610-16071203 GCA_020976665.1 Heortia vitessoides
TCACCATAGTCAATTATGGGTAAAACCAAGGATTGAATAAGAAGGGTTTTGGTTTTAGTAGGAAGAAAATATTTTAATCGATTGAGAGCACGAAGCGTTCCAGTAACCTTACTGCTGATTTCATTAACATGTGTATCCCAGGTTAAGGAAGAGTCGATAAATAGGCCAATTAATGTTTTAAATACATTACCAATTAGAATATTTATTTCTAAATACATTTTCCATATGTATCATCATCTTTAAAGCCATTGGAACCCCACTGCTGGACATAGGTCTCCCAAAAAATAAGGAAACTGGCTTATAATTACCGCACTGGGCAAGCGTAGTGACAATCACAGAGATAGGGATGCTGATGCCCTTTACATTTAAACTACATTGTTTCGGATGCATGTATATCTATTGAGGTATCGCTATCTGTCGGTTCTAGTACCTTAGTCGCCTTTTACGACACCTGGTTCAGAGTGAGGTACTATTCTACTCTGCCGGTACTTCGCGGCTTTTACTAGGGCGGTTTGATACAAGTCAGTGACTTTTTGAATTTCCCGCGCATTTATTCCAAATGCAACAGTGCTGCCGTCAACTGTAATCTATTAGCAAATTTTGAGCAAGCTATATCATGCAGCTGGTGTTTGATAGCCATTCAAAACAGACAACCTCGTGAATTTTTAAAAAAATGGAAAATGTAAATTTCGTGTGCTGATTAATCATTACTTGAATGATGATAAAGCATTACATTTTACGTAAAAAAAAACAATCACTTAAAATAGGAAAAGCTCGATAAATACTACGGGACTCGGCACCATTTCAATTTCAAACGGAAATCTGTAAACCATACCATATTAGTGCAAATATTATTCAAAGCTTTTGGACAAATTCGACGTCAACTTAAAGAAAAATGGCCGCTTTTAGCGAAGAAGAAAGTGCTGTTTCATCAAGTTAATGCACGTGTGCACACTTGTTTAGTCACGATGGCGAAAATCCACGAATTGAGATACAAACTGTTACCCGATCCAGCTTATTCTTCAGATTTAGCCCCCTGCGACTATTATTTGTTTCCAAACCTAAAAAAATGGCTGGCTGGTAAGAGATTTGAGTCTAATAAAAAGTCATTACCGAAGCAAATGCGTGTTTTGAGAGCTCTGAGAAAACCTTTTATTTGGAGGGAATAAAAAAATTAGAAAAAAGCTGGACTAAATGTATCGAGCTAAAAGGTGATTATGTAGAAAAAGTAGCCACAAAAAAATGTTTTATTCAAAAAGACCCGGACTTATCAAACCACCCTCGTATATAATAAGGACTAACATTTAATATAATTTAATAGGCCTCCCCAAAAAGCGGTATTATCTTTTGTTTTTTAGAATTTCCGCCAATTTTAAGATACTTAGTGGATAAGTTCTTACAAATTACCTAAACCTTGAACAGCAACCAATCGGTTTTTGTCCCTTATCACATGTCCTATTACTCTATCCGGTCCCGTTTTAGAAAGCGATGTAAGAGTCTTGATTGGTAGAGGTCAAAACTGATGATTTTCATGGGTAAGAAATTTTTACATAGAGCTTTGACATCATACGTGGGTAAAGGGTTATTTAATGTAACAACAGTTTTATATATCAAAATTATAATATGTCAATAAATAAAATATATTTCGAAATGGAGATTGACCGATATGTTTTGTTTGCAGTTGCAGCTACGACTTCCTGGAGATCATCGAGACTGGAAGCGAGAACGGGACTGAACATGCAGAGGAATGGCTTCTTGAAGATCACCACGATACTTACAGTGCTGAAAATGAAGTAGGACTTATTATTTTATCAGCTTACTATAAATGACTGTGTAGAGAGAACGGGTAATTTTTAATGGGCATCTGTTATATCGACGGTCTTAATATTCCTTCTTTATATTATGAAGGCAGCAAACAAGCATACGATCCGCTTGATGGTAAACATGACCGCAGCCTATAGATGCTCGTGTCATCACAGGGATATCACTAGCGTATCCGCAACTCTGTGAACTGAAGACACTATGTCACATCTACCTAGTAGTTTCACTGCCTCTCTCGCCCTTCAAACCGGAACACAGAAATGCGAACACTGCTATTTGGCGGTAGAAATAGGTGAGAGTGAGGTACCAATGCAGACGACCTTTCTCAAATCTTTAACCTATTTGATGCTTGCTAATCGTGGAGCCCATTAAAAAATTAATTAAAAGTAATGAAAGGTTGTAAATTTATAAAATAAGTGAAAGAAAAATCCAATTAGGCGAGTGAGTTTGAATAAAAATCGTGT
Organism: Heortia vitessoides; assembly: GCA_020976665.1. Taxonomy (NCBI): domain Eukaryota; kingdom Metazoa; phylum Arthropoda; class Insecta; order Lepidoptera; family Crambidae; genus Heortia; species Heortia vitessoides. Next base: position 16,058,896 of record JACJUM010002971.1, read on the forward strand.
TTAAATGAAAACAATAGAAACTGTGAGTCAACAGTTGAAAGCTAATTAGTACTTAAAAGTCAACGAGATATATAATTTTTTTATGCTACAATAACATCCCTTCCATTTATTTGTTAACCAATTTCTTTGTATTTTTCGACCACAATTTAACTATTGTTAGTAGGACTTTGACGGGCTCGATAGCGCGAAGGTAGTGATCTTATCTTGTGCGCTAAAGGTTTTGGGTTCGATACCCACCCAGAGCAAATATTTATATGATGATATTTGTGTCGGTTCTGTTTCTGGGTGTTAAATATATGTATTTTAGTATTATATTTTGACGTATTTTGTAGACAACGACAAATCATGAATAATAATTAAGCTCGATGTAGAAAAACTTAATTTTTGTTATAACTTCATAATTGAGTAATTGGGATAACCCGTATTATTATAATAGTAATAAATAAATATATGTGATTCTTCTGTTGTCTGGCTTTTGTAACTTGGCGACTTACCACGGACCACTGACCTGACGGTTAATGTATGAGTTGTTGTGACAATTTATTTAATTGAAGTAACAGTAAAACTTTTATTCAAGTGAGCATTGTTTTTAGTTCTAGTGCCTCCACTAAACTACCCTCTCTTTTCTCATTCTATATGAAGAAGAGTTTTATAATTTTGGTATATATATGTAAAACTAATATACAATACTTTTATATATATCCATAACTGGGGAAGGTGACTAGCATATCAACGCTGGGCCTTAAACTATAAGGGTTAAAAACAATGCACAGAGGTTTTTTTTACACCGTTTTTTATTGCATCGCTATCCCTTTTCTGTTTTACCTGATGGTTGACAAGTCCGCCATATGTACATTGCTTTATATAAAAAAAGTTAAATAAAAACTTACGGGACGCATGTATTCCGTAAATGTTCATAAATTTATTTACCTCACAGGTATGGGAAGAGCCAGAATATCTTCTACCAGAGTCCGACGCAGCAAGCGCTGGCTGGTCGCGGGATGCGCACGCGACGCGGGCACGCCGGCTCTGTGGCGACTGGGGTAGCAAGCTTAAGCTACTCCGCTACCAATCCAAGAGCAGCGAGCTAAGGCTGCGGTTCAGGTCGGACCACTCCAGGCACTTCGCCGGGTACAAGGCCAAGATTACCTTGGCTGACTGTAAGTATCTTCCAAGCATATATATATATATACTAGCAGACCCGACAGACGTTGTCCTGATACCTACCGACTGCGGCGCCATTTGCTGGACTGATTTGTGAATATAAATCATCCAGGCCCACACTTAAATGCATTTAGAAAAAAAAATTATATGTATCCAGCCCTTCAGTTGCGGTATTAATTAAATAACCTAGATCCCGACTGCAGCGCCACCTACAGGTTTGTTTTGTAAACGAAACCACCTAGGGCACCACTTAAAAGCATACAAAAAATTAATTCTAGTCGGTCTAGCCGTTTAGGAGTTCAGTGACGTACACAAAATGCAGTACATAATATATATATATACATAATAAGTACTATAAATAAATATAATATTCGGTACTCTCAACGATTGCTGTATTCCCATTTATTTATTTACATACATCACGCCACTTAGCCGTAAGGTACCGGCAGAGTATAAAAGTACCTCCCCCTGTAGTAGGTGTCGTAAGGACGACAAAGGTGCCAGAACCGACAGGTGGCGATATATCCATACAGAACAGTGCAGCTTAAATGCACAAGGTGGGATGGGCAACAGCATCCCCGCCGTGGAAGCTGCGCTCTGCGATTGCTAACACGCTTGCCCAGCACAGCAATTATGGGCAAGTTTCCCTTTCTTGGGGAGGCCTATGTCCAGCAGTGGACTTCCAATGGCTGATGTGATGAATAGATGATGATGATCTAAAGTAATCGCACGTAATTTGAAACGGTTTTTTTACTATCCTCACTTTTCATGATCTTTTATTAACTTAAAACCAACAATACGAGAATTTTGATATTTTCGCTTTCGAAACGTCAAACTATAAATAAAAAGAAAATAACGAACCGCGTTTGAAATGTGTGAAAAGTGTAGTTTATTTTTTTTTGTGTGAGAGGGTATATCATTATGATTTCGATAACGCTATGTTGGACAACAATATAAAAAGCCATAATCGAACGACTTTCCGGCTAGCGAGACACTAACCTACGCCACTTCGCCGGCCAATATAAAGAAAGCCTACGACTTTTGATCCTGGGTACATTTAATCAAATTTTTATCTATTTGTCGTAAGAGGCGACAAAAGTGCCGGAACCGACATATGGCAGTATATCTATCCGAAACAGCACAACATAAATACTACAGGGTAGTAATGGGCAGGAGTATCCTCGCCGCAAAGTAGTACTCACCTGCCCAGCGCAGCAATTATAGGCAAAAATCCTCCTATCTTGGGGAGGCCTATGTTTTATATGGGTGCTCTAGAAATGAAAAAAGTATCAATTGTATACAAAGCGAAAGGTTATTCCTAAATTTCTTATCATTTAATTTCTAATTTTTGAGGTAGTCTACACATGTAGGCAAGTTTCAGTTGAATTTTTTGTCAGATTTTATCAGGTTCATCTTTATTTTAAGTACAAATTTTTTCAATACTCTTTTATTAACCAGAAAATACGATAAAGGTGTTATAGTTAATCATTGTAAATATTTTTTTGTTAGCCAATATATTTATCAATCCTAATGAAAATAAAAGGCGTCTCCCATCAACTTCAATAAACTTTTTTACGTTTTCAATATCTTAAGAGTGATGAAATTAAACCTGAGACTCCTTTGCTTGAATGAATAAAAAATTAAGCAAAATCATCATGACTCCAGATCCAACTTTCAGTCTATAGTAATAAGGTCTATTCAGTCGTGAAACTTTTTGAAATTCGAAAAGTCTGGTTTGAATTAACGACATAATAGCAACCTCTTTTTTTAATATTCAACAAGCCTTCAAAGGCACTCGTGTTGTTGGTAAAATGCAAAAATTGAGGCTCATTTTCGTGTTTTCCCGTAAAATGAAACTGCAGTTTTCGGTTCACTTTTATGATGGTTTGTTTGGTGTTTGACGTTTGCTATTATTCTTTTCGTGCCGTTGAAATAGTAACTGTGTCTGAAGGTGACAGCAAATGAATCGGTATAGAAATAGCATACATTTGTAATATATTACATACATACATATATCACGCCTGAGTCCTATCGGGGTAGGCAGAGACTATAGATCTCCACTTGTTACACGCTCGTTTATTTTTGGTACTTCTGACTATACTTTTTTATGTAATATATTATCACAAAATTAAACTTTGTGCAATAAATACTTCAAACTCAATGATTATAAGGTAGACCTTGAGACAAACAGCCACAGAGGTACCTCCTTTCAATGGCTGGTATGATGATGATACTGCCATCTGTCAGTTCTGATTCCAAAGTCGTCTTTCAATATCTATTACTATGTTACTCGCAATACTTAGCTGACAGTTTACTTGAATAGCTGAATACTTAACTATTTTTTTAAATCTTGCATATTTTAAAAGTCCTAATAATATTAATTCATTTAGTCTATATTGTATTACAAGATAACATAACTGCGTTGCGAGAAAAACGAGCTCCGACAGATAAAGCAATTTATAATTCAAATAGAGACCTAAAATTTTATCAACTCAAACTTAGATTTGTTTATGCCCTATCTATTTCAAAGAATCACCGATTAGGTTTACATCGTTCAGTATTGAGAATCTCATTTATATCTTCAAATTAAAAGTTTAGCTTTAACGTAATCTCAGAAAGATTTCAGTTGTGATTTCTACTAGCGATAAAAATGTTATCAAATTCCATTTCATTACCAAGTCACACAAATCGAACTTACTTTGAATTTGAAGGTAACGCGCTAATTATAAACGTCTGGAAACCACCAAAGTCCTGAACAGTTTTCAAAAGTGCTTTCTCCAGTATGCTGTGGATTACTGGTAGAATACAATAGTACATACCTATGTATTATGTGTGAGAGACAATAGCGGTACCAGAACTAACAGATGGCAGCATGTTCACCCCAAACAGTATAAGATAAATGTTAAATAGGCGGAGATAGCCAACATCATTGCAATCGTGAAGCTATGCTCTTCGAGGGATAAGCTTTATTCATTACTAGTAGAACCCCGCAGTTTTACTCGCGTTAAGCTGTAGAATAAACTGTTGTTGATCCGATGTTATATTTAGAAATAAATAAATTACCACAACATCTCATACATTGACCTGACTCCACGGTAAGTTGCTTAAAGCACTGATGTTACAGACGCCAGACAACAGAGGAGTCACAAATATACTACATAAATACACATATTCAACACCCGAACACGGAACAAACACAAATATCATCATATAAATGTTCGCCCTGGATGGGAATCGAACCAAATAACTTCGCAGTAATTCCGAATTTTCGGGAATACTAGAATCTTCAAATTTGGCACATGCGTTCCTTTTATAACGTGGAGGAGCACTCAGTCATTATTTTTGTAAATTTACCCACTAAGGGTGAAACGAATATTTACGAAAAACGTATAAAACTTTGCTGCTTTTGAAGTTGTTCGAATTAAATTCAGTATAAAAGTTCTTCATCCAAAGTCATGGAGTATAATTAATATATTTTTAAATCATCCTTTTAGGAAAAGCGGGTTAGTTCATCAACTTCATCATATCAGTCATAAGAAGTTGCCTTCGTATTTAGTATGCCATTTACAAGCGTATTTATGTAAATCTTCGAAGGATAAAGAATAATAGTGTTTTATGTTGAAGTCAGACGAACACCGACCATATTCGGCTCGTTTCATCAAGCTTACCCACTAATCCTTTATTAGCTGTATTGAAATTTCAATTTCGCGTTAAATGAGTTTGACGGCGGGATTATAATAAATCTGTTATATGATGAAACAACAACGGTAAATGGATCCTAGCAGTAGGTACTCTTAAGTCCAGAGAAATAAACACGCAATATGTAGATTGTTTAAAGAGATTCTTCAAGTCGTCCTATAAAAATACAGTTAGATATTTTTAACAGCAATAATGAACAAATATTATTAACATGCCGTGATGTACCGGTAGAGCAAAATAGTACCTCCCACTGCACCAGGTGTCGTAAGAGGCGACTAAGGTACCAATACCGATAGGTGGCGGTATATCCATCCGAAACAGTGTAGCTCAAATGCAGAGGGTGGGAGAGATAGCGGCACCGCCGTCGTAAAAGCTGCGCTCTGCGATTGCCAACACGCTTGCCCAACGCGGCAATTATGGGCAAAATCCCTCCTTTCTTGGAGAGGCTTATGTCCAGCTGTAGACTTGCAAAGGCTCGAATGATGATGTATTAACATTCGTATAGCATCTTCTGGTGGTTATATTTACTGTAGATGTCTGATATAACATCCATTACACCAAAATTGGCTTGGCAGGCGATAATTAAAAGATTCTGCTACAGATAGTTAGACAGGTGAAGGAATATAAATAATAATAACACTTCTTTTGTTTTAACATTCGTTTGTCCACAAGGCGGTGAAAATCTTTTGGAGAGTACAATGTCCATCGGTGGACGTGCTATGGCTGATGTGATGATGATGATTTGCATGAAATTATTGATCTGGTACACTGTAGAACAGTACCTCACTCTGTTACATGAGGTAGAACATACATAAAAAGATCACCAGTATTGGTGCCTCATCACACCAGGCATTGTAAGTCCTCTCCTGAACATATGCCAAGAAAGCTTCTAAGAAAGGAGGCTTTGTGCCCATAATTGCCCCACTGGGCAAGCGTGTTGGCAATCGCAGAGCGCAGCTATCGCGACGGAGATGCTGCTGCCCATCTTCGTCTGTGCATTTGAGCTGCACTGTTTTAGATAGATATACCGCCAACTGTCGGTTCTGATACCTCCTTACTCTTACCTATTTCTACCGCCAAATAGTCGTCATTGCTATGTTCCGGTTCAAAGGGTGAGAGAGACAGTGAAATTACTGGGTACTGTGATATAATGTCTTCAAGTCACACGGTTGGCTATGCGATAGTACCCTCTTGATATTACGAGCCTTTGTAGGTTGCTGTGACGCTTACTATCACGCGCACTACAAAAAGAAGTCAGTCACGGGCTCGAGGCCTTCCTTCATTTTCATACTCGTAATAGCGTGTTTCCTCACTCTCGCACATGCCCCATTATTATATTCATTTTACGTGATTCGTGTTTCGATCGTATTATACGATGACAAATTATTATATAGTTTTTAATTGGCGTAAATTAAAATAAATATTAATATTTATTCCATAATTCAAACAAAAGACATCAACATATATGAATATAAAATACAGACATGTAAGAAGTGATCGTTGGCAGCTGGTATTGGCAATTGGCCGTGTGGTACCGGCAGAGTACAATAGTACCTCTTCCTGTACCAGGTATCAAAAAGGCTACTCAGGTACCGAATCCGAAAGATGGCAGTATATCAACTCGAAATATTGTAGCTCAAATGCAACAGGACGGGGATATTCGGTAACACTCCCGTCGCAAAGCTACACTTCGAGATTGCCACCACGCCTGTCCAGCGCGACATTTATGGGCCAAGTACCCCCTTTCTTGGAAAAGCCTGTGTCCAGCAGTGGACGTCCAACGGCTGATATGATGATGATGCATTAAAAGAGCATAACGTGACATTTAAGTCAACTAGAGTTAAAAAATACATAGTGTTTCGACCACTGTTATTTTGAGGTATATTTGTGCGGATTAAGAAAAGCCTTTCATCGTCTAAAGATTAATTTATCGACGTTTGATAGGCGTGTTTATTAATCAATTTGCATTCCAATAAAGTTAAATCTGTATCCAATTTGAAATCGGCTACAGAAAGTGAGTTGTTAAATGTGAAAGTTAAATGTTAAATGTGAAAAATAACGAAAGATCTAAAACAGTTATCATCACTTATTAAAATTATTGTTTTACGTTGATTAATATTTATTATAAAAAAAACATTAAGACATGGTTACACTATTAGAATTTAAAAAAATAATAATAAAAATAGAAGGGTCTTTAATACCTCTAGTACCTTTGTACCTGGCTAAGATATGTTCACCTAGATAGTCCTTCACCAACTCTTCCAATCACTTCCGTTCTATATATTTGCGCGACATTCTACTTTCATCCATCCATTCTGCATGTCCGAACCATTTCAACATTCCTTTCTCTGTTGTTTCAACATCATTTTTTACATCACATCGATATAAATACAAATGGTGAAGAAATACAAATTTAGGAACTTATAAATATTGAAATCGGTGACTACTGTGTGCAATTGGTATACTGCTCTATAGTGGTATACTGCTGGTCAATCAGGATATGATAAAATGATTATCCCTTATTCTTATTTTGTACAAATAATCCAAAAAATAATTCCATACATTCACTAGAATCATATACTTATGTAGGTGTCCCCAATGAATGTAGAATTTGAACCATATTGGGCAGGTTTCGTGTCAATCGCGGAGTGTAGGATTACAACGGGTTCACTGCAGCCCATTGCCCTCCCCCCCGATAAATTTACCGCGAAAATCGCAGCTCTTCCCCGCCCACTCACTGGCACAACACAATCATTGACACTGCACATGCATTCGTATAATAGAGCAGTACACCGCGTTCGCCGGCGAACGCGTGCAGTCCCTGCCCCTTCGAGCGATAACCAGCAGCCCTAGCTAGAGCTGCCGGCTCACTCCGTCCGTCCTCTTTTGCTGAATTTCATAATTAAATTCACCCCCAACGATGGCCGCCCGAGCCTAGGTCGAAAACCTCTAGAGGCACCCTCAGCCTATCGCCGTCGATCCCGCTCAGATCGCGCGAGCCTTGCGGGCGCGACCGTAGCTAAACGCAGGAGAATCATGTGCATCGGACCTCTTATCTATGAGCGTCCCCGCCCCTTTTTTTTCGGTGGCGCTGGAATTGACATCTGAGTAGTCCAGCAATAGGTTCGTCCGAAAAAAATAAAAAATATATACATATGTATATTATTTAATATACATATGTATAAGCTACATGGGCTTAAAGGCGCAAATGGCAGTGATCCTATCTTATACGCCAGAGTTTGTGGGTTTGATGACAAATATTTATATGATGATATTGAATTTTTCTGTGTGTGTTAAATACATATATTTTAGTAGTTTATTTGTAATTCCTCTGTTAACTGATGTCTGATGGAATCGGAGTCAAGGTATGAGATTTTGTGGGCATTTAAACATATTTTTTAAACATATTAACACTGTTTTGGATAGATATACCGCCATCTATTGGTCCCGGTATCTCAGTCGCCCCTAACGAATTCCGGTACGGGGGGAGGTATTTTCTACCTGGCACTAAAGTATATTTAGTTCCATTCGCTCCATGAATTCACATCACGTGTACATATATATTTATTTACATCAGATTTCAATTAATTGAGTTAAATATCCGTCAGCATTATTGAATGTTCGTGTCAACAGGTCCTCAAATAAAGCTTCACGATGTATCATTAGATCTAAGAGGCTCGTAAAACATTTAATCCTTTGTATGATTCCTAAACTAGGCCAAATGCCAATCCAAAATGACATCTATCACCATCAAATAGGGTCCCCCCCGTATCACAAGAACAAATGCAAACTTATTTGAACCGCTATACGCATTACCTACACCACTAATTGCTTCCCACGTCGTTAGGGCATAATTGCGCGGCATACATCGCCCGCTTTGCTCCGCACAAAGTAATTAACCAACGCGTGTTCCCCCACAAACCGAGTAATGTGCCTATGTCACCGTTGATGAATTGCTGAAGGCTTTTGAAGGAGCCGCTTTTATTCCATGTTTGCCCGCCCTTATGGTACAATTCATGTTTACATAGGAAACTGTTAAAACAATAAGCGTATTTCGCAGTTTATTTAAGGCGAAACCCTAAAAATCCTTTGACGTACGTAAAATTATGCGCTAATGGGGTAAGTAAAATGAGCGGTCTTTTATATATGCTCCTGGCTCTCACCCCTTCAGTTCATCTGCACGGGCTACACTTTATATTCGTACAATCTTTCCACACTTAATTTTGTTCACTTTATATATGACGAATGACACGTGCAGACGTGTACAATGAGGATTAATATTGAAATGAATATTGTGGCTTCACACATCGCGAACTTTTTTTAGTCCTTTTAATGGTGTACTGCAGTACATTATTTTATCTGTCTGGTCTCATCAGGTTTAGTCAGCGTTTGCAAAGTTAGCGCAAAAACATAATTCTCTTTTTTCGACATTACATTAGAAAACACTTCAGTGTTTTCTACTATATTATGCATTACATATAAACGTTCCTCTTGATACACTCTATTTGTTAAAAAACCGCGTCAAAATCTGTCGCGTTGTTTCAAAGATCTAAGCATATATTATTACTACACTACCCATTATAATTTTACTGCCTTTCCCACCCTTCGAACTGGAACATAGCGATGCGAACACCAGGAGTGTTCTGTGGAGTCCAGGAGTGGCTTGGCGGTCGAAATAAGTAGGTGAGATTGAGGTAACAATGCAGACGACCTCCATATGAGGTCTTCTTCTAGTTGTAGCTATCACTATCACCGTATGCATGTTTTTCAACTTAGACATATAAAAAAATCCTTTTTGAAAAGAGATTTATGAAATCACTAGCTATACCTGTACTTGTCGGTGCAATGATTAACTCCGGTTTCACTAGAATTGAAGACTAAGTTATCCAACAAGTCGAGAAAAAAGCACGCAGGTAGAATGAACGATATAGAAAAAGAAGCACTTTGAAGTATGAAGTATAGAGTGATAAGAAATTAATATTGTATAAAAGATGATGTTGTGATATCATCAAAGAAAGGAATGTTGAGATGGTTTGGACATCTGGAATGGAAGTCTAAAAATAAAATGATTGCATAAATAGAATAGAGCGGTAGTAAATGAAAGAGTTGGTACATGACGAATTAGGCAATCATATCTTAACCAGGTAGACAATGTATTAAAGAAGGGCCAGGTCAGAGGTACTAAGAATAAACGAGCGTGTATGAAAGGACTAATGCGAGTAAGGGAAGCGAGAGAGGTATGCCAATATCGAAACAAGTGGGGATACATATTCTCTGTCTACCCCAGGACAAAGGCATGATGTATGTATGTATGTGATCCATCAATAAATTAGTCAAAAAACAGAACTCATTCCTTTTAATTTAAATAAAATCTGACAACAGAATAGAATCAAATGAATTTTCGTCGCAACACGAAGCCTCCGTTCCCCGGAAAGAAATGCATATTTTGAATTAACGTTAGATCGGGAGCTGAATGTCCCATTCATTCACTCGAGAACGAACGGACAAGTGGAACTAGTTAACGAGCTCGCGTTCCATTCCTCTTTTTTCCACTTTTGAATATTTTAGTTGCGAGGAACGTTCCGTTTCACTCGACAACGCTCGCCGGATGATACTTTCACCTTTGTACTCGGAATGGGTGGAAATGTCGCATTTTTTATTTAACTACCAATGCCTGCGTTCTCAGTCGGTATATTTATCGATACTGCTACAGTGTATGGCGACCTCGATTCACACATCTCATACATTGACCATCGGTGTCGGTTTCGGTTCTTCAGACGCTTTTGACGACATCATTGTGTCGTGCGTAACATAGTTTAGACACGCGTATTACTCTAGTCTGCCGTACGTGGTTTAATAATTTAAAAGATCATACCCTCACATAATTTCAGGTAAAACTTGTGATTGGAGAATTAATTATTGTGTAACAAATATTGCAAAAGGTATTCCTCTCGATACTGTTTCAGTTTCAAACACAATTCCAAGTATTCGAAAACAAGTGCCTTTACTGTTACAAACTCGACATCGATCTAAATTGAAAAAGTTCCTAACACATTGTATACACTTTGTTTGTTTATTTAGCCGAACAAACATTGAAATTTTACATATATTTTATCCATTGTTTTAACCCCCTACTTATTTAGCTACGGGGTACCGGCATAGAGGAATAGTACCTCCCACTGCTTTAAGTATCGTAAGAGGCGACTAAAGTACCGGGATATGCAGATGCCGTTGCTGGCGATTGGCGCGAACAATTGAATAAACACAACAACCATTGAATTCACGTCATACAAAGGTCGTTTGCATCAGTACCTCTTTTTAACCTATTTCTACCTCTGCATTTGATCTCCACTGTTTTAGATTGATATACCACCATCTTTCGGTTCTGGTACCCTATCTTAGTACCTAGAATCTCACCACGTAAGTCTTAGGATCCGAGCCTAGATTTACTCGTCTCGAGTCTCTGAGTACAGATACCGAGAGACACTAGGACATCATCATTACAGCCATTAGAAATCCACTGCTAGACTAGGCCTTCCTAAGAAAAGTGGGAATTGCCCATAATTGCCGCGCTGGGCAATCGCATGGCGCAGCCTTCGCGGCAGGAATGCTTCTGCCCATCCACACCCTGTGCATTTAAGCTAGTCTGTTTTGAATGGTTTCACCGCAATCTGTCGGTTCTGGTAAGCCTTTTACGACACGAGGTACAGAAGGAAGTACTAGTATACTCTGCCAATACCTCACGAAGTGTCGGATTAGGTACGAAAAAAGGATTCTTAATACATGAATGCTTAAACCCTAATTCCAATCGCTTCTCAAATAAAACAGTCTATTGTAATATTTAAAATTGCGTAATTACGCCGGCGCCAACAAAAGACATAACTAGTACTTATATAAATTTAAGCAATTTATATAATATATAGTTTATTGTACTATATATAACACTCATTCATAATATAAATTAGCAGCTTCTTTATAAAGTCTAAGGCAAGTCTAGACCACCGTTTATAAAGAGACAAATTAGATTCTTCACCGTGAGTAATAGTCTTAGGACCGAGTGACGCGCGCCTGACAAGGAGTCTCGAAGGAGGACCGGTTCACGGTTCATTACTCACACATATAAGAGAGGCTTCTAGAAAATCATGATAAAGTATAATGAATCGATAAAACACATTAATTTAAAGCTAGTCGAGACCTGCGGTATTACGCAACGTGTCGCAGCGAATGGAAGCTGGAATTAATAGACATGAGGTAGACCTCTTACAAAAGTCATGTCCATTGGTACCTCACTCTCACCTATTTCTACCGCCAAATAGCAGTGAAATTTTTGATAATATGACATTGTATTTTCAGTTTACAAGATTGGCGACACGCTAGTGATATCCTTGTGATGACACTAGCGTCTATAAGCTGCGGTCATGTTTACCATTAAGCGAATCGCAGGC
>JACJUM010002971.1:16091820-16341757 GCA_020976665.1 Heortia vitessoides
ACAATTAAAGTCTATTCTTCCACCAATTATTCTTATTTATCTATCTTAAATCACAATAATCTAATACAATAATAACCTCTCAACTGACCATTGACCTCAGACTTTAGCGCTTGTCAGTTGTCAATGTCATTCAATGTCGTTCAAAAATTAAAGAAATATTATTTCTTTACATACATTCAATGTCGTTCAAAAATTAAAGAAATATTATTTCTTTACATATATACTACATATATTAATCCTGAGGTCAATAACAGGTTTTTGTAAATATATTATGATTATATTACTGGCAGTAAACGGTTTTAAAACCAATGTTACAAGAAAAAAAGAATTAAAGAAAAAGAAATAGTATCATTATTAGGCAATCGTTATATTCCTTTAATCTAATTAAATAATTTTCACTCTGCATATGTACGTTTGTATTATTTATTTATGTTTATATTAGTTTACGAGCATTCAAAAGGGTCCAAATATGAAATCACTTCGTTTTTAAATTTTGTTCCATTATAGCTGGGCATAAATATACCTCTTCAAGAAAGGAGGTTTTTTGCCAATAATTACCGTATTACGTTACCATATTACACTGGGTAAGCGTGTTTTGTATGGCCGCCTTCTATCGATTCTGGTACCTTAGTAGCCTCTTACAACACCTGGTATATAGGGAGGTACTGTTTTAATCTGCCAGCACCAGAAGGCACACTTGTGAAATTACTACCGACCCGAAGCTAGACAGTGAAAGTTTATTATATATTTACTCGAATATAATTAATCGAATCTAGAATATATTAGGTAGGAGCTGAATTTATAAATTTAATTAGGACGCGCCGGATTCGTATTATCCTTAACTGTAACAATGTTAGCTTTAGATCGGAAAGACTAACAGAGCCAATTAAATTTTAATATTGGCTTAACGAAACCTTTAGTATATTACAAAGAAGTAATTAAACTAGGCCGTTACTATACGGTATGTTGAAAATTAAAGGTCAACGTACGGAAATTAATTTATTACCTGATCCATTTTTAACATCGCAAACAATCTTTATTAATAAACTAGCTGACCCGACATATGTTGTCCTGTCTTAGTGATGACAATTTGATTCGAATTGGTATAAGTATATTTTTTATTTAATATAATTATGTTGATAAAAAAAGTGTATTTATTGTAATACTTTATGATATAGGTATTCGTCGTATTTTTTCTTGCGCGTATATAAATAGTTTTGGACAATATAAACTTTTTTAATGTAGCATCATATGACATTTGACATAGTATTGGCCGACATATGGCGATATCCATCCAATACAGTTTAGCTCAAATGCACAGGGCCAGGATAGGCAGTAACATTCCCGTTATGAAAGCTGCGGCCTGCTATTGCCAACACGTTTACCCAGCGTGGCAATTCTGGACAATACTCCACCTTTCTTTAGGTTTATGACCAGTAGTGGACTTTCAATGGCTATAATAATGATAATGATGATGATTAACTGTGTACTACACTATCAGATGGTGTCAGCAACGCTATAAATGTAATATACAGACTAAATCACTCAATGCTATATAAATCCTAGATCGCACATACAAAATATCTACAGACACTAAAATTTACGAATACCGATGGAATGCGAGAAAAGCTAACGCCTAAAGCCACATGAAAATGTCGAGATTGGATCCCTCTTCTTAATCTCAAGGTTAATCCATCAATTCTATTTAGGTATAGGCTCTGGGCTAGATTTTATAAAAGAAATGATTCGAACCCAAACAAATTATTTCATTAACGGCACATAACAGCACAAGTAATGACTGACAAAAAGCATAACACAAGAAGAACAAAAATAATGATTTACAATTATTTACAATAATTATTTAGAACAAAAATATTAATTTTATATTAAATAAAACAATATAGATAACACAGAATTAACAATAGCAATTAAATTTCCTTTTTTCTTTTCGCGGCATATTTTAGGGTTGTCAAATTCAAAAATTATAGGACTGTGGCCCTAGAATAATTTCAGAGCGGATTACTTGCCACACTCGACAGAGGTTTCTTTAAATCTAGATCACTGAATGAGTTAACGAATGAGCGAACGCTATTTTCTTTTCGAGTAATCAATCATTTACTTACAAAAAAAATGTATTAGAGGCTGCTTGATGAGATTTACTTACTACACAAAGTCATTGGGTACTGGCAGAGTACTACCACCCGCGGTACCAGTTATTGTAAGAGTCTACTAAGGTACTATATATTTACTCATGTGAGACTTATTAAAGGCTGTGGAGTATGGTACCATTGTAAAAAAGGTCCAAGTAAAGTACTGTAACTGTCATCAACAATATATCAGTAAAGTGAGGAAATTACTGTTCTACTCTGCCGGTACCCCGCAAAATCAACAGATGGCGCTATACTAATGCGAAACTGCATAACTTATATACAATTATTACTCATTAATTTTCATAATCAACTTATATTAGGAAATGTTTAATAATAATAATAATAAATACTTTATTGTACACCAAACATAGGAAAAAACAGTAATTATAAAGTACAATGGGCGGTTTTATCGTAAATAGCAAAAAATCTTCCAGGCAACCTTTGGATAGAAAGAGTGAATGAGAGAAAGAGGTAGTAAGAGGTGTTAATAAAATCGATTAAATATACCTATATAACTTAAATAAATTGTATTCAAGGAAATATAACTAGATATATAACTACAATGATAGAAAGTTATCTTTCACCAACTGTTCGAACACAAGCAGGGACTGCCTGCCTGCATCTAATATTATACGGGTGTGCATTCCACAAACGAACAGCCTGGACCCTAAAGGACTTACTAAAAAACGTTGTGGTATACACCAGCACACGCACATATTTACTGATTTATTATAACACATATTGTTACAGCTCCGCGACCCGAGTAGTCTAAAATCATCAAGATACTGCGGCTCGGTCGGGGAGACGAGATGGGTGGCCGCGGAGAACAAGGCCATTTTGCACTTTCACTCCGATTACAAGTGAGTAAATAAAACCTGATAATATATCATAAATTTGAACTTCTTTATAAAAAGATTACGATAGCAAATTTAGTAGTCTTTCTCTTGTACTCCATAGGAGGTCTTGTAAGTTCGATCCTCACCTATGACAAGTGGCCCGATGGCGATTGTTCTTTGCCTGGGTGTTAAATATATGTATTTAAGTAGTATTTTTTTAATTCCTCTGTTGTCTAATGTCCGTAACCAAGTGCTTTAATCGACTTATCACGGCATCAGGTCAATGTATGAAATGCTGAGATTTTTTTTTAATTATTTATTTATGTCATGAATATTTGCACTTATTATGCGTCTGAGTGTCATTTGAATATAAGTTTTTATATATATATATTGTGTGTTATATATTGTATGTATGTATATTGTATGTTTTATATTATACATGTATATATAAATCAATTTTGTTTTCATATCCATCGTTTTTAATTCGTCTGATATCTGTGTAATGCAAGTGCTTTAAGAAGGTTATCACGGAATAAGGTCTACATTTGAGATATCGTGTGTATTTATTTATTTATATTCTATGAGAAATATCTATTGAACAATACTTGCTTAATTTTATAAAACGCTTTTAACTCATTGTTGGGGAATGGGCCTGGAAGTATCGTTATCGTTTAAATGAACATCGTGAAAAATCACACGTGTAACTAAAACCATTTTTTTCCAGCACCCAAGGCGCGGGTTTTTCTCTCAGCTGGTACGCAGTTGAGCTGACTGGCTGCCCGTCCCAGACCTTCACATCGAAGGAAGGCATACTGCGAAGTCCCAACTTCCCCAACTTTCTGCTGCCAAACCTGGACTGCACCATCGATATCCTGGCGCCTGTTGGTTCGTATCAATTTTCCTCAAGCTCAGAAGCCGGTTAAAAAATAGCGTTATTGTAACAGCAATCAATAATATGAATCACGAAATAATAATTATCATCATCATACCACTACACTGTATACATACACTGTTGGACATAGGCCTCCCCAAGAAAGGGGGTATATTGCCCATAATTGCCGCGCTGGGCAAGCGTGTTGGCCATCGCAGAGAGCAGCTCTCGCGACGCGAATGCTGCTGACGATCCCCGCCCTGTACATTTGAGCTTTCTTTTTTGCATGGACATACCGCCATCTATTGGTTCTGGTACCTGAGTCGCCTCTTACGACACCTGATACAGGGGGTGGTACTATTATATTCTGCCAGTACCTCACGGCAACGACAAATATCTATAATAATGAATGAATAATAATAATTAATAAAAATAATAATATTACACAGGTTAAATTTAATTTATTTTACTTCCTCGAAAAAAATTAACGTGGCAACAACATCTACGAGAAATTCCGAAAACTTGACACGTTTGAAATATACTTTTAAAAATGCGTATTCAGAATTAAACTATCTGAAGTTTTGATGACGTAATCACCGAGCGCTCAGTAGAGACGAGGTCGTCTATTTTAAGTGAAAGGACGCAATGTATATCTATATTATAATTCACACGCTCGCTAAAGGTTATTATCCAGGATTATAGGATAGCGTGCTGTAAATGATCACTAAATATACTGAAACCTGAGAGAACATCGATCAATCAACACCAAGTGTTGTTTGTATCGGTATTGGATTGTTCCAATCAATTTTCTTTTGCCGCCAACATTCGATCACTTATAAAAATATGTATGGTGTATATTTTGAGAGTAATTCGTTTTAATATAGCATTGCATTATATTAGGGGATCATGAAAATTATCTCATCAGGGGATCATAATAATTATATTTAAATAATCATAGTAATTACTTATTTTAACATTTGAGATATCGTGTGAATAGAAATGTCGAATAAAAGTTGCATGCTGCATTTTATTAAACCATATTCTTATATATTTTCATTCATATTCCTGTGTCCCATCGGGGTAGGCAGAAACTATGGATCTCCACTTGTTACGATCTTAGCATACCTCTCTCACTTCCCTTACTCGCCTTATATTATTAGTCCTTTCAAACACGCTCGTTTATTATTGGTACTTCTGACCTGGGCCTTCTTTAATACCTCTTTTACCTGGTCCTATATGTTCGCCTCGGTCGTCCTATACCAACCTTTCCATTCACTTCTGTTCTATATATTTGTGCAGTCATTTTACATTCCTCCATTTTTTTTACATGTCCAAACCATTACATTTCTTTCTCTATTGTTGTCACACATCATCTTTTACACCACATCGATCACATATTTATCATATATATATATAACTGGGTAATCTTAAGACAGTAGTAGCCTCTCTTGGAGTACTAACCTCACGAAACTAAGCGATAACAGAAATAGTGCCTATAACATCTTCATATATAGCATCTGGTTTGATTGGAAATAAATTGTTGTATATCTAAACTATTGCAGGCAAACGAGTATTCCTCAACATCAGCTACTTCGACTTTGGCTATGGAACCTTTGATAATGGTGTTCCGTCCAACGACACCGACTCTGCCAGAGAGCCCTCTTCTAATGAGTCTTATTTGGAAGTACAAGTGAGTAATTTTCAGTGAAATCTACCATTTCAAGAATGTTTTGCTCATTATTGCCACGGTTGCCAAAGATGGTGGCTACCGCAGAGCCTATCTCTCGATGTTCTATGGCTGCTATAATAGGCATGATGATATCTAGATATAATCTAGTTATTTCTATTACAAGGCCTAGAATCACATGTGAGGATAAACCACATAGATACGCTTACTTCTATTGCCTATTGGCATAAGTGCAGTCTAATGATTGCTATTTGCTTCCATCTAACCTCATTTCTCAACATTTAGCTATCTCTCCATATACGAGAGTCTATAGAAAATAGATCGTATCTGCCTCTATCTTAAAATATATTAAGGAAGGTTAGCGACTGCCTTTCGTGGTCTGCCTGTACCAACCGGTCAGATCCGATCCATTTCCTGATAGCTACACATTTAAGTATGATATTTGTGATTCCACTGTTTTCAAAATTTCGTAACACAAGTGCTTAAGGCGTGGCCTCGGATTTCATGAGATGTCGATGTCAATGTATGAATTAATCCAAGGTTCCATCTCCAGGTTGACCTTCAGAGCATGTGGATCCGTCCGTTCACCAGCGCAAACGTGCTCAGCGGTGGGCTGTTCGTCTCCCAAGCAGAGATCCTTCGGCTGCGGTTAAAGACCGGGGAGAACATCACCGGGATAGGCTTCCAAGCGCACTTCAAGACTGGTAAATGAGGAATAAGAACTGACATTGTCTTTTATATTTCCAGATCTGACGACTCTGTGTTACTTTGAAGTTAAAAGGAATCTGAATTAGTACCTTACTACCTAAAACTGTGTTCGCATTTCTTTGTTCCGGTTCAAAGGGTGAGGAAGGCAATATAATTATTGGATAATGTGACATAATTTCTTCAAGTCACAAGGAAAGGATATCCTTATGATAAAACGCGATTATAAGGGTGACGCTTACTGTTGATTAAGTCTAAAAAAAGAAAATAAACAAAAGATATCAACGTAATTGTTGTTCGGCTTGTTTCTTTTGTAACATCAAGGCGAAGGTGAACAATGAACATTACGTTACAAAGTAAAGGTAGTTGCGGACGAGCTTTTCCCTTAGGTCGAGGACCTAGAAAATGGATATCCACATCATAGACGCTCGTTATAATACAAGGATATCACTAACGCGTTGCCAACCTTGTGACTTGAGGACATTATGCCATATTACCCAATAAATTCACTGCCCTCGCCCTTCATACTGAAATACAGCAATGCGAACAATGCTATTTGGCGAGAGTTACCAATGCAGGCGTCCTTTTGTATGAGGTCTACCTCATGTAAATGTATATTACATATTTCATTTGTCTTCGTATACTGTTACTGAGCCTCATCCTAAATCTGCAATCACTGAGGACGTGAAACGAATCACGTCCTCCTATCACGAAGATTATCGATTTTATTATATACGAGGGATCAAATATTAAACACAATTTGAATCGGCTTTCAGTGGGATTCCTGAACGTGAGCCACGTGGTAGAACTCCGGCGTGGTGGGCGGCTGGCGGGCCTGAACTACCCGGCGCCAGCGGCTGCGCAGGCGCAGATGCGCGCGCGGCTGCTGGCGCCGCACGCACACACGCTCGCGCTGGCGCTGCACGCGGCGCGCCTGCTGCGCCCCGCCGACGACTACGAACCGTGCGGCCCGGGGAACGGCTGGGTTGAGGTGATGCTAGCTGATCGTAGCTTTACCTCAGTCTGACATCTTCCGTCGTCTCGCCTTGTCACTCCTTAACTCTAACCTGTTTTTCCGTCAAGCAGCAGTGTTGTCCAATTTATCGAGTATTCACAGAACACGGTAACACTTCTTATTTCGAGACTTCTTACCTATAGTGTATTTCCCATCATAGTCTATATATTATTACGACTATTAAATAATAATAATAAATAATAAATTCCCATAACATCTCATACATTGACCTGACTGGTACGTGGTACCTGGTACTGGACGTGGTAAGTCGCTTAAAGCACTTGTGTTACGGACGCCAGACAACAGAGGAATCACAAATATACTACTTAAATACATATATTTTACACCCATACACAGAGCAAACACAAATATCATCATATAAATATTTGCTCTGGGTGGGAATCGAACCCACGACCCCTGGTGCACAAGACAGGATCACTACCATCTGCGCCATCGGGCCCGTCAGATAGAACAACATCATAGAAATGAACAACATCACCAAACTGGATCATTACCTTTTTCTTGTGTTTATTGACAGGACCCTGGTCCTGACAATAAACACAATAAAAAGAAAGAGAACTTATAGATTACAGTGTCAGGATTTGTGTGAAAAGAGATGATACCTTGTGTTTCGTCAAATATTACCTTGTGTTCGTAAGCAGCTTGGTATTTTATAGGCCTTGGGTCTTGGAATGTAAAACGGGATTCAATTTACACTTACCTGGACAACATCGAGTCAAGTCGCTAGTAGTTCATAAAAAATACTTATCACTTGTATCATATACGATAAAAAGCCTTTTTTGAAGTTATATAAAACTTGTCTAGCCATATACTTTTTATCAACATCGTATGTACGGTATGTACGTTTTTTTGTCAATGCGATGAATACACTAATGTCTTAACAAATAAATAGATCCAGTACAATGATTTTTTTATACATAATTACTATCCACCGACCACACATATTGTGAGTTCCTTGATAATGCAATTATACCTTTAAGTTGTCTTGAAAATCATGCCGTTCAATCAATTCACAAATATATTTACCTATCTTAGGTTAAGGACAGTTACACAGACTCCAACGGCACAAAATGGCTGCTCTGTGAAAGCGAACGGAGCAAGAGGAAGATGGAACCGACCGCACCCTTAGTCATCAACTCATACCTACATTCGCTCACCGTCACTCAGTACGCCGGCGACGCGGGAATCAACATCGACATATCCGTCATCGTTAATAAAGGTATTGGGTATACCTCCGTTAAGATTCATTATTCGTGCATTGCGTAGTAGTTTGTTATTGAGGCGGGAAATTAACCTCCCACTTCCGCTTCCACGCAAAAAAAAATAGCAAAGTTAGAAAGTTTGAAAATTAACAACTAATTTACGTGTAATAGTTTTCCCTTCATTGCTTAAGTTTCAATATTAGATATATATATATATTCTCGTAAACCACACGCTTTCGCTCTTTTACCGAAGAGTTGTGTTTTTTAGACTAGCAAACTTTGCCATACATAATAATCGTTTATTAGCTAACTCGACGGACGTTGTTCGATCTTAATTATACTTATATGATTATTATAAAAAATATATATATCTAGAAATTGATATTTAAATATCCTATCTCTCAAGTTGAATTAAACTGTACACAGTAAGCAAATAAATATTAAAATTAGTTTCAAAATTTAGAATTTAAAACACTGTGATACGAATTTATTTTACAAGTTTATTATTTCTTTGCTATATTTCTAAATAAAAACTTTCTTTTCATTATTGTCTAAGAGAAGTTTTACTGACATTGTTTCCAATTTTCTTTTTTGTGATGGTGTGCCAACACATCGGGGTTTTTTAATCTGGACATAATATCAAAAATATTACATGTGAAGACCCAGACTACCACAACAAGCTGCTCATGTTACCTGACGAGACGAATCTGGAGTCGTGCTACCCAAACCCTTGTGCCCATGGAGGGGCCTGCGCCTCCGATGACACCAGGAACTTCTGCCAATGTAGCGGATATTACACAGGTAAGTAGTTATAGAAAATTATCTATTAGCTTCTCTACTATTCATAAAAAATAAGTTGCTGCTTATTGTCAAGTACAACTCGCCTTTCCTTGATATTATTTTTGATGTGTATTCAAAATTGACAAGTCAAGGTTTTTATTGGAGCAAATTGTCGGTAACGGCTTAATGTCGAAGTGAGACGTCAGTATAGATCAGACATGAATAAGAATTATTAATAAAATATAGATTTTTTTATATAATTAAGAAAACTTAATACCTTACCAGCTAAAAGCTTTTAAAAAAAAAATTATTCCACGCTTCATTAGCCTTAGAATTAATAGCTATCTAAGACAAGACGCCTTTATTTTGGGGATAGACCCGACGCCAGGGAAGAACAGATAAAGTAAGAATAATAATAATAATTATGATAAACCATTAGGAAAAATAAATATAGTCGGAATAATAAAATAGATAGTAGCGTAGAAAGAAATAATAATTCATGATTTTCACTCTTCAAAGCTCAATAAATAGCAGTAGTATAAAATATTACTGCGCCATTTAAAATAATCAAAGGTATAACTTAAATATTATTGGAATTCGCCCACACAACACTCGTTATTTTTATTACGACAGGTATATTTTGCTTGTTGACCGCTTGCGAACGGTCGCCTTGCGTCTTCGGAAACTGCTCCCTGCTGGCCAGCGAGGAAGGTGGGAACGCGTTCACGTGCATCTGCGCGAAGGGCTGGCGCGGCAAGCGATGCGCCGAACGCGTGCGGCCGTGCGCCTCCAAGCCCTGCAACAACCGGGGCGCCTGCACCGAGAGGGACGGCGGCTTTTTGTGTCAATGCAATCCGTCTTGGACAGGAAAAAGGCAAGTGTTTTCATCATACACTTATGTCATCTGTAAGAAAAGGGGGCCCATGTTAGGTCATTGAAGAACTCTTGAAATGGAACGCACAATTGAATTATTGATGTTCGATAATTCAGACTGTCTTCTCTTTTAAAATTAAACCATTGTCGTCAGCAATTTTTATTGTAGGTTCTTTTCTGATAGCTCGCGTTATGAACTCACTGTCAGTCTGAAACTGGAAGACTAGTTTTATAATAGGTCACTCGATGACCTATTTGATCAAATGATTCTTATAACCCCATAGTGTCATCAGAGTTATATTGTAATTAATAAATAGGTATTCTATATTTACAGAAAAAACTTTTTGTTTGTCTTGGCAATTTAAAACGTACATTAATTAACGTATTTGTGTACATGGAATTTATTGTCTTAAGCTTATATGTATGTGACTAACTCAAAAATAATTTACTGTTTAATATCATTGAATCATTGTCAGAAAATGTTAATCATTCATCTGTTTTAGGTGCGAAATCCCTAACCCGACCCCAAACATAGTTGGTCTCGGAACTCGTATGATGCAAGAGCCGTTTTGGCTCGGCCTATTCGCCGTATTCACAGTCCTCGGGATGGTCGGTCTCGTATGGTGTGCCAAAAGGCACTTTCCAGAAAAGATCGAGAAGCTTCTAGCGGAGGAAGCCGACCGATGTGCCAGACGTAAGTTCACTACATACATATTCTAGGGAACCACTGGAGGGCAAATCTTTAGGCTCATAATTGGAACCAAACCTGATACTTGAAAAGACTTGTTCTACCAATACTTTTGTTAGCACACTCAATATGCGTACAGCTTATCACAGTCACGATTTTTATTTGAATATACACAGATTTTTGTAAGATTTAGTTAATTTCGTGAAGAAACCAGTAAATTTGTATATCGTATCTCTGCCACAGTAATATTGATGAGCTTTGTTCTATTTGTAAGATTGTTTCTGCTATACTCATGTATTTTCTCGATAAACGCACTGTCTATGGGATGGTAAGGACACGTTTTGCGTACTTTTTCTTCTTTAACTATCTCTCTTTTCTGTGTTTGTAAAGCTTACGGGTTCAGAAACTGTCTTTAGTTGTCAGCAGTGAATAGCAGTTGTTATTAATCGGTGCATGCACTGGCCTAGATTAGTAGTTTAAAATAGTGTTCTCCCCTAGAGGAGTTTGTTTGGTTTCTGGACTTCGTGAGACACACAATTCTTTTAACTCGATTTGCGGACTAAATTTGTCTTCCCATGTGTACAAGAGATGTCCCCGTAACTTATTAAATCTGGAAAACTATTGACTTTACTTCAAGTTAAAGCAATTGTGTTAAATGTAACCAAAAAAAAAGGAAAGCCAGACCAAATTACGCCTGGACATTCCAAATCAGACAATTGTCATTTCATACTTTAACATGTTTCAATGAAAGACCAAAATCGCCAACTCTCGATCGTTCGTCAAATCAAAAATTTGCCCGATCGATCGCGAATGTGTCCACGCGTGATCTGTCTGGAATTCCGTGTGGGCCAGCCGGCGCGACGCGGGCGCGGCAGCGGTACGCCGCGGTGCCGCAGGCGGAGTAGCGGCGGCGGCGGAGTGACGCGGCGTTTGTCCACAGCAGCGAGGTGGCGAACGGTGACGCATGGTGGGCAACCGTGCGGGGCGGCGGGGGGCGGGGCGGGCGAGGCGCCGCGGACCCTGCTCACGCGGCTCGGTATCCGCAAGCCGTCCGTGTCCGGCCTCGCGCCGCACCCGAGGGCCGCGCGCACCTTTAGCTTGGACGATCTGTTAAAGCCGCCGCCCGGACGTAAGGAGCGGAGCGAGGTTCCCCCCGGCCCGCGCACTCCGCACCGATGACCGGGACACGCGACCTCATTCTTGCTTATTTCCACATCTCTATGTCCTACCTGTGCTATATTCCACTTTTTAAATTTTACATTTCAACTACATCACTGACTGCGCCATAATATACAATCGCTATGACTTTTAATTACGGGTTTCCGTTGTTCATGATTTTCTTAACGATTAGTATTATCATCATCACCATACCAGCCATTGGAAGTCCACTGTTAAATATTGGCCTCCCCAAGAAAAGGAGAATTTCACTCATGATTGCCGCGCTGGGTATGCGTGTTGGCAATTGCAGTGCAGAGTTTTGGATATAGCTGCCGGCTCAAATGCACAGGGTCCTACCACGTGCATTTGAGATGGATATTGAAACCTGTTGATTCTGGTATTTTAGTCGCCTCTTACGACACTTGATACAGGGGGTGGTACTATACTACTCTGCCGGTACCCCAGGGCTTAGTATTAATGGATCATTGACCGGAATCATATATACGTATAAAACATTTTTTTCCTTTTATTCTACATTTAACTGTCATTCACTACATCAAAGCCGATATTGTACTCTGGCATACATAATCATCATAATTTCCTCCTGTATTATTTTTTAACATACCCTGTCTGATTTTCTTCGACTACCCAGCATCGTCTTATTTCTTCATTCGTTGTACCATACAAAAATCTATTTAGAGATCATTATTTTGTTTTATTTGCAACGTATATCGAAAACATTTGAAGCATCCTTGCGGAGAGCGCGGTGCACCAGGGCTCCGAGTGCACTGGATGTGTCCCCTGCTAATGAATGACACTCGATGTGGAATGCTATCCTAGACCAGCATAAACTGGTCCTGCTATCTTCGTACTTCAATCAATGTGTGCACCCTTGACTATGCACAAAGCATTTCTGAGTAGCGCTCCTTCCTTCGTTTACACCTTTTTAGATCGTCCAACTATGGTGTCATCTTTTAAACTGTTTATATTAAAAAAAAATGTATGAAGAAATTAGACAGTTTAAAAGATGGGATTTCTGTGAATGTTGAATGTTGCTTTGGCATGCTTTTGAATCTGGACATTGTTCTGCATTTTAATACCTGTTCGCTTCCATACTTTGGCAATGAGTTGACACTTGTACATATTTATATTTAATAAATGAAACCATATATATCCAGGCACAACACTGTCCTCAAATAAGTATAGTTCTTGGAAAACATAAACGATTTTGTGCTAATCAAGCACGTTTTGTATAGCTTTCTGTGTTGTACTTGTGTCAAGTATCCAACAACTATACTTTCACATTGGTAGATCAACATCCCCATCTGTTTTGTCGTAGAAAAATACTACAGACATTAACAAATTACAATACAAACACTAGTCAATACTCCAATTGGCACGGTTAACAAAATTTTGATTATAACAGCACTAACCCTAAAGAATTGGCTTCCATTAGATGCACTCAGTGAGATCAAGGCATGATGGTGATCTCTCAACCTCTAAGCGTTTCCCGTAATTGTTTTAATCCAATTTGCAATATGTTTTTCTAAATATTGTGTAGTTGTTGTCATGAACATTGGTGTTGTATCAAACGCTTCTCATAGAACAATTTGGATTTCTTCCATTTGGTATATCAAAGATTTCTGATACAGGCACACCATCGCCTCGAAAAAAACGCAATAATTCAACGCCTACAAAGAAAAACGCAGCAGAAAAAAAGCAAATATTGCAACAACTGATAAGCCCTGCATCGGGGAACGACCACTCCAAAAAAATCACAATGGGAGAACTAATACAAATGTCGGAAAAAAGAACCTTAAGTACAGTGGAAAGCGCGCCGGCTTTTATGGACTATGGAATAGAAAATAAGGAGACCTCGTTTGCTAGTGAGGCATCTACGCCGTCGACGTCGCCCTCCATGAGACACGTATCTGATCCTAAGCTAGAGAAAAAGGTGACATTTGCCAGACTTTTGAATAAAGTTTCCGCTGAAATGAGTTCTAGTTCAGATGTAGATATGGTGAATACTATAACGATTCCTATGGCTGTAATAGCTGATAGAGGAATGAGGGCTAAAGCTTCCAGTACTCCACCATCACCGGGAGTTGAGATCAAGTCTCCTCACAGCACGTCAAGTAATCAAGGCAGTGACTCAATGTCCAGTCTTGATTTGACGCTCGCGAACGCTGCGTTGAAGAAATATTCCAGGTACGGCCTAAGACTTTGTAGTTTTATTTGCAAAAATAAACTTCTTTCATTTTATCATCAATTTCTTGCACAAAAAAATCTTATAAGCATTCTAATTTTATCCTTTTTCTGTATCCAACTTTTAGAACACCAAAAATATCAAGTGCAGATTCGATTCTCGCGATGTTTCGCAATTTTTCCTCATCATCTGCCGCAATAGTGTCTCGTGCGTCATCGGGTGGCGTCTCTGCTTCAAGCACCCCTTCAGCATCATCACCTCAGGATGACACAGTTGACGCCGATGATATATCACTGGCGTCTTCACATGTACCATCACTTGCACCAGATTCACCGGTTACTAGACCGCATAATACTATTGAAATACAGGTAAAATTATTCTTTTTAATGTAATTACGTTTAAACACAGGTTAACATAAGCAGTTATATTATATTTAATGATTTTTCAGGTCCTCGACCCTCTTAGTGCCCACAAATCTAACTCATCCGTCAGCAACCTGTTACACCCACCGTCTATCCTGTTAGAAGTACCTAGTGGGATAAACAAGTGCCTATCGCCAATCCGAGAACTACCTACACCACTTCCCACCCCTCTCCCTACTCCGCTGCCAACACCTTTGCCTTCACCTAGAATGCCCAGAGCAAGCATGGAACCAGACACAAAACACGATTTGATAGCTAATTGTATGTCACCAAGCGAAGATGAGTTGGATGAAATTAAGTACGAAATCAGGCCTGAGAGACCTATTTCTGGATTACGTCTTAAAGTAAGTGCCATTGCGTAATTTACCATTTACTATTGGAAAGTCTTAATATTAATTTATCACTATTTGTTACAGCTTAGACAGCCAACTATCAGCTGTGAGACCCCGACACCTTCAACTCTAGTCACTGATTCCCCCAGCCCCAGCTTTACGCAAAGCCAAGATTCAGAACTGGAAATGTCGTCGCCGTCCCCTGCTCCTCCAGCCCTCAGGGTTCCTATCCTAACTATTGAAAGACCTTCGCCTGGTTCCCCCCCTCCAAGACGAACTCCTCCACATTTGGAATTTCAACCCCCACCATTAATAACAGTCACATATAATGCAAGCGAAGAATCCGACGAACCGATGTCACCCAGACCTCCTCCACCAAGTGGGAACATGTGTTATTTAAGTCCTTTTTCAATGTCCGCTAGAGGTGAACGTGCCCCTTCAGAATCCAATCTGTCCTCCTCCGGGTACAGCTCAATGGCAAGTCCAGGCCCTTCAAGGTGTGGGTCTAGCAATCCCTTGTGCCCATCGGAGATGGAAGACCCGGGCTCCGGAGGCGGTCCATCCTGTTTTCAATCTAGAAGACGACCATTGATGAAAACTAACTCAAGCCCCGCAACTTCTAATGAGGATTCAAAGGAGCGGAGACGTGGAAGATCAGACTCGGAAACATTATCTGATGACCCTTTACTTGAATCAAACGATGAAGGTATAGGGACAGATGAAAGAGTTGATGACGTGCCGTCCAGTGCTAAGGAGTTGGAAAATATTGTTGCATTGAAGGAATCTTTAGAGGTTCCGTTGGTACCTCTGTGTTCCTCTAGCGGAGTGACTAAATGTTCTATAGTGAAATGTATTAGTGTCGAGAGAGGGTTAGACGAGAAAGCTAGTTTAAGGCCACCAACTTTGCTAACCGATTGTAATAGGCCTTTGAGTCCTGTTAGTTCTAGAAGCGAAAGTCCTTTAAGCGACAAGACAGGTTTGGGAAGATTTTCACCCCAGTTCTATGGCAGGCAGCTGCCGTTTACGGATTCCGATGGATTGTACGACTTCCCCAGTTCAGAGTGTGTTAAAGGTAACAATTGTAAATCTACTAATAACACGCAAAAGAAGTCTGGTAGAAGAAAAGATAGGAGAACAACACGAACTGCGTCTCACGAGGTCACGGGGACTGCGAAATCCACTCTACCCCATATGCCGCATTCTATGCACAACTTATTAGAAGTAAGTTGATATTTTTTATTTATATTACCGAAAAAAATTTGATTATTCCAACTTATGATATCTTATTTTGATCTAAAAAATTCTAAATAATTAATTAATAATCATAAACCTAATTGACACCAATGGAACAAAGACAGGATCAAGGTTACATTTATAATATTAAGTTAGTACAATTGGCGTAGAGCGATTTTCAGGCAACCAAGTAGTAACTAAAAAGTAGATGAATCCATTGTGAGGCACCGACAGACTGAGACAGAGGTGACTAAGGTACGAAAGCCGACAGATGGCGGTCCGAAACAGTGCAGCTCAAATGCACGGGGCGGGATGGGCAGCAGCATCACCGTCGCGAGAGCTACGCTCTGCGTTTGCGAAACACGCTTGCGCGGCGTGTAGATTGTGATACAACGAGATACAACCATTTTAAAACCGGTCCTATTGGAAATAAGTGAACGTCCTTAAGCTCATATGAAGATGATTATTTTAGACTATTTATTATTTATGAAACGATTTTCCACTCAAACATAATGCGTAATGTCTCAAAAAAAGTTGAATGAAATAATTCCTAATGTGTTTGTATCAAGGTGCCAGGTTGTCGCGAGCCCAATAACCGCAATCGCAAGTCAGGCGGCCGACGCCGGTCCAGGTCTCAAGCACCCGCTCCCGCTTCCTCATCATCATCAGAGGACTCTGTATCCAACGCCTCGGTAGCTTCTGTTGCTTCTGCCAGAGAACTGAGGCTACCTGATTTAGAAATGCAGGTATTGAATCTTTCACTATCACTTAAATTAATTTTACTGTAACTCGATAAATAACTTGTATAAAGCTTGATTAAATTAATTTGCAACGAAACTTTTTACTTAAATAATTATTGTGTATAAATAAATTGTCTCATTATGTACTCATATTTTTAATTCTTTATTCACATAAGTGCAAGTTAATGTGGGTAACACTAAACTATAGGAATAATCTGATGTATTCGTTTCGAAGAAGAAAATGTACATTTTTTTAATTCGTTCCGCTAGCACGACTTCACCGTGAAATCAATTAAAGGTGTTTAACTTAACGCTTTTTCTAAACCTTATAAACCATAATCTTGAGTGAATCAGTTTTCCAGTCCACGAAAACGGATGCTCAAAGTTACCCTGATAGTTCAATGTTGTCCAAATCGACCTTATTATATCAAGCCCGTGCAATATTTTTTTTCAAATAATTCTTTCGTTTTTTGTCATATAAAATGTATTTTAGCGGATATATCTACGGGCCTGGTTAATATCGTGAATGATACTTCAATACTGCATAAGTAGCTTAAGTTAATAAGGTCCATTTTCCATCTTTTCTAATTGAATTTTCAACTTTATTTGCAACTGCTACTTACGCGCTATTGCGCTATCATTGACAGTATGTTATTTTGATTGTGGATGATAGCTAGATGTAGATATTGTGGGATTATTTTCAGCCGTGTGAACCGACAAGACTAAGGAAACCACTCAAGCGACAAAAATGCCGTAGCTCAGAGGTGATTGTATACGATGTCAAGCGTTACTGTATCTTTGTTAAAATTTGCTTAAAACATTTTTAGTGTGTCCAATAAATTACTGACGCGGCACGTCCACTGCTGGACATAAGCCTCCCCTAGGAAGGCATACTTGCCGTATGGCAATCGCAGAACGTAATTTCACGACGGGAATGCCCATCCCCACCCTGTAGCATTTGTGCTACACTATTTCGGGTAGATATTCCATTAGCCATTAGTCAGTTCCGATACCTCAGTCTCTTACGACTTCTTACAGGAGAAAATACTTTTCTACTCTATCAGCATCCTAAGGTTACGTTTGATTTCAGTGAGATACCGAAAAAGAATATTTTTTTATGATTTTCAATCGAGCAAAATTAGTCAATTTGCATGATGATTTGACTTGGGTACAGATGACACGTTCTAGTCTCTCTTCAGAAAAAGATCCCAGCCGGTATATTTAATTCCGACATACTAAAAAAACACCTTCATATTTCTGTCAAATATTTATAATACATTGCGTTCCATTAATAAACACCTAAAATATAATGTTTGTGGTGGTTATAGACTAACTGAATTGTCCACTGGTTTGGTTGACTGAACTTGAACTGAAACTTGAATTGTCCACAAAAGATTGTTAACACGACGTTAAAATAATTTTACTTTGGATGTTCTATATTTAGTAAAGCAGGTATAACAGATAAATGCGAATACACGCTGTGTGTGTGATTGAAACATGTAGCAGTTACTTCCTAAAAAATGTATTTTAGCAACAATACCTGAACGCAGCGTGAATTTCATAAAAGCTTGTCATTATAAACTTATACAATGCCCGATGTTGAAACGTAGATTGAAAGAATGGTAACATTAGATAAATGTTTGTAAATCATTACTTTGATACTACTTCAAAATTGTGATCATAATGTGAAATCATCGTATGATAGCCGAATCTTCATTATTGATTGTAGAATAGATATCTAAAGGAATGTGTTGGACATAGACAACGTAATTTACATATATTTGTACCCTGTTATGTTACTAACAAATAGATATTCTTACTAGTGTAACGTTCACTGCCAAACAATTGTCTTTTATTTTATAATCATCATCATACCAGCCATTGGAAGTCCACTGCTGGACATAGGTCTTTTCAAGAAAGGATTTTTGCCAATAATTGCCGCGCTGTTGTTAAATGCATTGCACAGCCTTCGCGACGGAAATGCTGTTGCCCATCCCCGCCCTGTGGATTTGAGCTGCACTGTTTCGTATAGATATACCGCTATCTGTCGGTTCTGGTACCTTAACCCTCTTACGACACTCGGTGCAGTGGGAGGTACTATTCTACAATGCCGGTACATCACGGTAATTTTAATTTACAAACGGTCTTTATTTTCAATACATATAATTGATTTATTTTGACAGTTGTTATGGCA
This sequence comes from Heortia vitessoides, assembly GCA_020976665.1. NCBI lineage: Eukaryota > Metazoa > Arthropoda > Insecta > Lepidoptera > Crambidae > Heortia > Heortia vitessoides. The sequence continues at coordinate 16,110,934 of JACJUM010002971.1, forward strand.
ATAACGATATTCTAGTATGACAGTTATGTTAAAATCATAAACTCATAGCCTGTCCGAATGTAGGTAGGACTCCATTAGCGACATGTCTATGCTGTTTGAACCGCCTGAAGTTGAAGCATGATGTTCTCCCATAAATTAAGGGCATCATCTATATTTCTTATTATTGCGATGTTTTAGGACACATCTTCGAAAATATCATCGAGTCTTGATCTAACGGAGGACGCAAGGAAACCGGCGAAAGTCAACAAACTGAGGACTATTAGCAATCAAATACGGTACTCTATCGATCAATCTTCTTTTGCACGTATTAGAATTTAATTCGCAAATCCATGTTTATTATAGTCTTACATTTAATGGTTACATATAATATTGAACTTTAATTCTTTACTCGTTTTCTAGATTCCTACGGCGCTTAGAACGCAGCCTCAAAATGAAAGAAAGCTTCCCGCCTCTATCAGACGACGAAGGCGACGAGTCCTCCAGTGTGACTTCACCTTTGCTGCAAGGCCGAAAAGACCTCAATAGAATGCCTAGCCATGCCATATCAGCCCCTATGCTTAGCTCAGTAAGGCCGAAAATCACTCGACAAAGACGGTACGACAGAGCGTTAATTAGCGAAGACATTAGGACTTTAAATCCCGCGGTTGGACACGATAATTCGGACTAAAGCGTATATAAACCTGCGAGTGCATTAAAAATGTTTCTGAAAAATGTTCTTTATAATACAGGAAATTTTCTAGAATGTACCTTATCAATTTATACACACTTATGTAATAATTATGTATGTGTGACAATTTTCGTGGCGGTCGGTTCCCTGTGTTGCGGTAAATATACTTAATAGGACATCACTGATATTTCGCACGGTTTGACAGCTGTCAACTTTAAAATTAAGGAAATTATATACAAGATTCTAACCTATTGTGATACGATATTTTTTAAGAAACATGAATCTCTAGTGACATTTATTGTTTTCGAGTAGACGTACATGTTGTTTATAGCGAGTAAAATTTAATGATACAAATTATCTTTTCGTTCTGTTTCACTTTTGATGTCTTGACTTACTATAAGGTATGCTTGACGTGTAAATATTTTCTAATAGCAATAACTTGTTTGTAGAGAATAGATGGTTTTACTGTAGATAAAAATACTGTAGGTAATATACGTAGACCTTTCTGTATGTTTGTTCATTGTGATTTTCTCAGTTTAATAATCATACATTTCCATTTGACCTATTATTGTATACAAACCTTTAGTCAAATTCTTCGCGTAAGTTCTTTTTTGTTTTTATATATACTACTATGTAAATATGCTTTATGTAAATAAATTAAACGTATTGCTCAAATGCATATTTTGTGAAATCGTTTTTTGCGCACTTTTTGCTATTTTGTAAATAGTTAAACATAATAATATTATTGTAAATACCAGGACTCGAGAGAAATTTTCTTTTCTTGATCATGTTGAATTACTTGTAAATGTTAGACTTTAAGTATTAAAAATCGTAATGGAAGGCCCAAAAAAAAATTGGTATACCAAATGCACAATTAATACTTATGTACAATCGTGTACGAGAATAAGATCGCATAATATGTTAAGATATATATATATATCGTGTGGTATATATGTCTATCGTTATACCTGATGCACCAATAGAATAGTTTCAGCAATATCTTATATGATACTCGTATTAAAAAATAATCTGAATTAACCCTAATAACGATAAATCCTTTTATAGATACGCATAATATTCCTCAGTTCTTATCGACCTAATGGTATTCCCACTTTATCTAAATGTTCACTAACGTCTCTTAAAGCACAAGTATGTATTAATTTTTTGTCCTAGTTCTAACCCTAACCATACTTGTTCGTGATCACGACGAAATGTTAAACACTCATAGATGCCTTTGTATGCCTGAACGACATGGTAGATGAAATGTAGTAAGTAGATTGTCTATACCATTAGTACCATTGGTGTCATTAGCGTTTTATACTTGACAGTAAAGTTCTTCGATTGATCGAATAATACAGACGAGGTACGTAAGTCTAACTGTAGATTACTTTAGGACTATACCATTGTTAGTATTGGGTAAAGATAACTTACTGTCATTTGTATGATCCAAACGACGGCAGCCCGAGCAGAGGTCGAGCCTTTAGGGGCGCCATCGAACGACCGCTCTCGATCCCGCGAGACTTGCGGAGGCGATCGTAGCGTCGGGTCGCTCAGTAACCCCCGTCCCGCCCTCTAACTCGGTTTCGCTGGAATTGACGTGTCCAGAACAGTCCAGCAATAACTTCTTCCGCAAAAAAATATATGATCCAAAACTAGGTGTCAACCTAGCTCTAAACACTGTTGAACATATGTATGTAAAGTAAATGTTCTTTCCAAAAAATGGTGTCGTCCCATAGTAAACTCTATGGTGCGTAGTATTTCCCCGTAGTTAGTCTAAGTCCGGTGTTAGTATCTCGTAGATAGAAGCTTAAACGTTAACATTTCCAGCAATAATTTTATGTGATTCGACTGTTCAAAGACTGACGTTTACCTTTGTGTGCACGAACCAAGTCTAGTATTTCTGTGTTTAGTTTCGGTGTAATCTATGTGTAATGATAAGATGTATCAATGTGTCGAAACGAATAATCATTTTTAGTTGCAAACTGACTAACTTCTTAGTCTGTTTAAAGTGGTCTTATTAATGTGGAATAGCATTTATAAATTAGTGATACTAATTTTGTTTGACTGTGATCTAATGATAACAGCAGTCCACGTGTTTTTATTTTTTTTATCTATAATTTCTATTGTCCTGCACTCTACCTCCACCAACTTCACATATTATTTAATTATAATTTGCTCTATACTTCCTTAATACAAACAAAAGACATAAAGCCTCTAACAATGCCATTGTTGTAATTAAATATATTCGCTGTAACACATCTTTTTAACTCTATGTATTAAAAGAATGGCCTGTTCATTGAGACTGATTTTCTAAATCGTACTCTTTTTAGCGTTACTCTTTTGTTATATCTTCATGCTATTCATAAGGATAGCTGTCTATACTTCACTTTCGGCTAATCGTTATCACTATCACTTCATCAATCAAACTTCGAATTTTGTGTGACTATGGGGTGTGTATTTGGCAATGATATACATATTTATAAACTGTTTTAAAATATATTCAATATATTTTATCTGAATCATTTCAACGCAATCCAGAGCGAACTATGACTAAGATAAAATTGTAGTTCTTTAAGGAAATGTCTTATTTATAAACGACTGTGACATCAGAAAATTAGCAACAATATACATCTCTCTGGAGATGGGCCTATAACCATAGTGGCCGTTTGTTATCTTATAATATCTTTAAAAAATATTTTTAATAATCGTAAGGGGGTGTTTAAGTATTACGTAACGAAATTTGAGAGGGCGGGGGGTCTTGTAAAAAATTGGATGCATTTTCGAACAAATTTATAATCTATTTTTTTTTAATAAAAAAATAGGCAATTCGAATTTGTCATCTCTAGGTTATTACGTATGTATAGGTATTATGCTGAATTCCTCGATTATGTACGTTATTTTTATTTTGTTATTTAAAGTTGTAGTGGGTGAAGTGAATTTATGCTGTAAGGAAAGGAGGGGGGATAAAAAAATCTTCCAATATAGCATTACCTACGTAATAATTGAACGCTCCCTAACTGTGCGATTTAAAGGTCATGATTAAGAGTCACCATTATGAGTTTTGATAATAGCATCAATAGAAATACCTAGGTCATAAAAATAAATAGCATTTGAAAATTCCGTAGTATTGTGCTTTTTATTAAGATATTGAATGAAATTATTATTACTTGTTACAATATATTGTAAAGAATATAGACGTGTCTATCACTATTTCACTGAATTGTTTTAGAAATAAAATTATAATTATATACTATTCTTATTAAAGAAATGATATTAAATACTGTGATTGTACTTTAACGTTAAGTTGCTTAAATTATGTATTTTACATTATCAATTTGAGCTTCCTATCTATTAGTTATTTCGCTAATTCGACATTGTTTTTCTTGATACGAAAGCGAAACGTGTTGCATTGCTGGAAGGATGCTTTTAACTTGCTAATCATCCATATGAAATCCAATACATGATCGGCCACGGTCCCCTATGTTTGGCGCCATTGCATTTCTTTAAATGGCGCCCATAATGGTGGAAATTTGTACAGATAAGTAAAGCGAGACATGATGTTCTAAATCAAATGTATAATTATAAAGGATCAGCAATGTGACAACGAAACTTATTTTCAAGTTAAAAGCTTTTCGACCGTTCCAAGTAAACAAGCCTTACTTCATTTAAAAACTAAATGCATAAGTGAATATAACTTCGTCTCATAGGACCATCTAGTTGAGTAGCATCACTTAATGTAAGTGCACCTATACTATAAGCTACTTTTGGTGTGGTTACGAACTTTTTAAGGTACATAAAGATTTATAATTTTAAATTAAATAATAAGGAAAATATGAAGAGACATTGTTATTTTTAAAATATTGGAATTAACCAACATAGGCACACATTTTTTAGTGATATTTTAAGATTCGGTTTTAGTTTAAAACTACTAAACAGAAAGTTTGGAAATTCCAAACTATTATTATTTTCCTCGCCTTCTGCCCTTACATTCTTTAAAATATTCGACTATTTATTTTCCTTTATTGACACTTGTAACAATATATATGTGAAATACTTGATTAAATCACTAGATGACTTGATTAAATGACTAAATGACAGTAGTAATTAAATGGCAGTAATAATGACAAAAATTCCAAAACGCTAAAAAATAGTTATAACTCAATAAAAAAATATCTAACTTGGTTCTCGTAGCAGAAATACTATTGACATACTTTTACACATTTGCCGGTTTATTGTCCGTGGCTTGTATTGTCACCAATTTCAATCGCTCTCAATCAAAACCTACACGTTTTAATTTTATTGTGAATATTTTTTATTTAATAAAGTAAACTGAAATCATTCATATTAAGGCAACTTTTATTGGATATTATTTTAAATTAAGTTTTCATACCATATATCTTTTATCTTGCACTTTTTCTTTAGAATGATCATAACTTTTTTATCTGAGAGATATCCAATCTACGTAGGTATAAACAAAGCTAATACACAGGTGTAAAAAATTAAAATTGTCTTATTAGGCTTAACTCATACCAATACAGAAGTTTATATCCACACCACTAGTATAATACTTCATCATGAAATACTCTTTGACTTTTGTCTTTGGTGTTCAGTGCGTTACCTGTGTATTCGGATATCCGCAAATGATTTCTTCGATACTCATAATTCAATTAAGATTTCTTCCACTCAAACCGGGCTGTCTAAATCTATAGATTATAGGTATATACAATTGGATTACGTTCTATTTATAATATATTGTCTCGATATGTCTAGATCTTTTGTGTTTATTTCACTGATCTGTTAGGGGTGTACATTTTCTTGTTTTCTGGATGAATTATATTAGGAATAATGTGAATCGATGTCAATGCAGGTCTGTCGGTTTCGGTCAAAATTCCCATGTAATTTACCAATCGAATCGCACTAATTAAGAAGGGATTCAATAAATATACAGTATGCACTTGTATTTTATCATCGATATGCATTTTAATGGGTTACATGATTAATCTTAATGCTCTATAATCCGACTAGTAAGACATCTAAGACCGCATTGCAAAATTTTTCGGATTACTGGGTACAATGCATTTGATAAGACCTCAAAAGACAACTTTTTTGGTAAAATTTTTTATTTATTCTATGAGTGCTAATACTTTTCATGTTGATTATATAGTATATACTATACTATTAAATAAGGCAGCCCATAATTCGCACCCCTTTAAGGTATCTGTTGTAACTCAATTTTGTCGTAGTTATTCGAAGAATACGTTTCTAAACGTATTATTTTGTTAAAATCATTTATGAGACTTGAATAAAGGGGTGCGATTGATATTACCAACATTGTTACTGTTCTGTTTATCATAGTTAAGTGGTCTGTGTAAACATATTTACACACTCATTACTAAGATTGCATGTTGAGATGTATATCGATTATTATATAAAGCATCTTACTCACAAACAATGTAAAAATAAATAAATAATTTTGCTTGTTACATTGCCTTTGATCTCACATCCCGTTACATTGAGTGGTCAAAGAAAAATACGAATTGGGCCTCAAACCTTGGTACAAAGGTCGTCTGCATTAATACCTCTCTCTCACACATTTCCACAGCAAATAGCAATGTTCGCATTGATGTGTTCCGGCTTGAGGGTGAGAGGCAGTGATATTACTGAATAATGTGACTATATCTTCAAATCACAAGTTTGACAACGCGCTTGTGATATCCTTGTGTTATTACGAGCGTCTATAAGCTGCGGTGACGTTTATCACGCGGACTGTCTACAAGGTCTAATAAAAAAAATTCCAACCATTGCGGTGAAGTTTACAATCACGTGGATGTATGCTTGTGTCGACCTGGTGTAATAAAAAAAAATACAAAACCAATTCAAACCTTTTATTTATGCACAATTTTTACAACTCGTATTTACAAATGGTATAAAATTCGGCTGTATCTCAAACTGTAAGTACACAAATATATAGATAAAATATTAAGAAATAATGTTGCATTAAAATGTTATGTTTGTGAATGCAAAATCTTTATAAATATATGTATCAAGCAAATTTACGCCATGTTTCCATCAAACGTATTGGGACGCTACCGTGTCGTATTTAGTATTTGGACAAGCCTCGTGCTGAATTATACAGCTACCAGTTCTAACATCACTGAAGGCGAAGATACTCAGTTATTGATCAATTGACAACATTTTATAAGCTGTTCTTGTGCTTCCAATATATTAAATGCATGAAGGTTAAGAACAATTGAGATAATTTGACGGATTTTAGTAAGTTGATCAGAAGCAGTATGTGTGTGCAGTGTGACCTAAATGGTTATCTGCATTGTTACTTCTCTCATCTATATCTATCGCCAAACCACATGTTCGCATTGCCGTGTACCGATCTAAAGGGTGATTGAGAGATAGTGAACGTCACTAGAAGTAGACGTCAAGTCGTCTACATTGGTACCTCACTCTTACCTATGCCAAATTGCAGTGTGCGCTGTGTTTCGGTTTGAATGGTAAGAGACAATGAAATTTCTCAGTTACAGCGAATGTCACTTTAACTAAGAAATTTCTCTTCAGTTGACAAAAAATGTATCTTCAGTTCACAAGGTTAGCGACATACAAATGATATCTTTGTGATAACACGAGCGTCTATAGGCTGTGGTCAGGTTTACCATTAGTAGACCGTATGCTTGTCTGCTGACTTCGTAATCAAAAAAAGGCAGCAGGTTGGCAAGGTGCTAGTAATATCCTTGCCATACGAGTGTCTATATATAGGTTACGGTGATGTTCATTATCAAGTATATTGTGTAATTGCCTGTCGACATATAGTCATATAGAAATGCACACCTTTTCTATATGACTATATCTGTGTGTGTATGTATCGTAAAAAATAAGGTCAGTGCTCGATTCGTATATTCGTAGTCGAATATGCAATAAAATAGTTGACGAAGAATGCACGTTCAGCGGCTAACAATACGTTCGATGAGTGACAATGCTTGCTCCGTCAGTGTAAAAGATGCCAGTTTCACGTATATTCCACCATTACATCACTATTACATTTGTACTATAGAAGTTTATATCTATAGTAAACATAGGCTTGTCTTAGTCACTTATTCCGCTCAAATAGTGCCATAACTAAAACTTTTTTGTAAATGTGTAGGTATACACAGATATAAATGAAAAAAAGATCTACTGCAACTTAAAAAAAGTCATAAAATAAATAAAACATGTCGTGTACTAGGTTACCGTCTAGTTTATATTATATTTTATTATCAATATTAGTATGTATGACTACACTTATAGTAATCTATAAGTGGACTTATACTAAATAAATAAATAAAACTTTTAGAGAGAAGTATCGGGATATTTTTTACTTAGCTTGTAAAATATAATAATATACCTTAAAAACTTGCTCTCGATAGTGTCATTGTTTTTTTTTTTATATGGACACTATTTGATCGGATGTGCAATATGCATAATTTAATCGAAAACTGACATCTTAAGCACTATGCTGTTTAAATGCTAAATAAAATTAATTTCACATAAATACTTTTTCTCAAAACCTTGTGCAAATTCTTGAAACCTGATCCCTTGTACTTTTCGTAGTTTCAGATATCTTATTTACATTATCAAATATATTTTTTACTGGCAATACAATATTATATAAACAAAGTTATCTTATCCAATAAATACTATAAATAGCTATCTTCTTGTACTTTTATGTTCACATTTTGTTATTTACCTTAACACAGACTTCGTCCACACAAGACACATAAGACTAGGGGCACCTTCCCACTATATATATATATATTATTACATTATATACCGGGAATTTTCGGCCTAATGTTCGGTATATCATTTTTACGTAGCTATTACAATGAGGCTATACCGGTACTTACAAGTATTACATGTGATAACAGTAAATCGTCTCTTCGTAGTTCGATTCTTGACTTTGTTTTTACTCATCGATTACTCGATCTCTGATTCCGGGTACTATCCAATCATAATCTAATCTACCAACTATAATATAAAAGTAGCGCAATAAATTAATAGTATAGTTGTCTTTAAACAAATATACAATAGTTTTTTATAGTCTGTAAAAACAACTGTGTACAAGTGAGAAAATATTACTGTAAACAATAAATTTAATTAATAAATAACAAATCTATACAACATCTACAAGTTTACCTGATCCGAGATATGTGGATTAATGCATTTTTATTACAGTCATCAAACCACATAGTAATTACAAACATCTCGACATAACGTTATATTGATAACGTTATTGATAACGTTTAATGGTTTTTGCGCACGATCTATAATATTCACATAACATCACAAACATTTTCACACAATAACTTACACATTAACCTCACTACCAGGTAAGTCGCTTAAGGACACCAGGCCGACACGCAAGTGTTAAAGCGAACTGTTGGTGCGATTACATTTGTGATTGCTTTAAACAAAACAAACACAAATATATTCGATAAATATTTCTCGGTGGGGATCGAAACCACGACTTGGCAACCAGATAGGATCACTACCATCTGCTCCATCAAACATCAAGTATATAATATGAAATATTATACTTAATTACATATATATAACACCTAAATCCAAATTAAACACTAATGTTCATCACACAGATGTTTGTTCTATATGGGGATCAAACCCACGACCCTTAGTGCGCAAGGTCAACCATCGGACTTGTTAATTTATTACGTATAAAAAATTCATGTAAAAATAAGTACGTATGCTGTTACAACATCAATCAACAAAACACTAACTTACTTTAAAATATTGTCAAATATTAAATAGGTCTGAATTAATAATCGAATATCGAAAGATCCAATGGAGCAGGTGGCAGTGATCCTATCTTGTACGCCAAGAGTAATGGGTTCGATCGCCACCCAGACACAAACATTTATATAATAAAACAGTACTTGTAACACACTAATAGCTCTGCGCCTGGGTGTTAAGTATTTGTGATTTCAATGTTGTGTGATATCCGTAACACGAATGCAAACGACTTATCTCGGGGTCAGATCGGTGTATGGGATGTTGTTTAAATTTATTTATAAGTTGAGTTATCAACACGATGTGGGAATGAGATGTTGTGTGAAACATCATACCAATCGGTCTACGTCCACGCGTGGATTTAACTTAAAATTTCTAAAAGATAATAATATATAAAATTAACATTATTCTACTTTAGTATACACAACCACAATAAATTAAATTTAATTTAAATTATATGTAACTAAATGCGTACACAAATAATATAAACTACAATTAATACAACTTAAACAAATTCAGTAATTACGGGTTACTTTGACCCTGTGGTGTAACTTTGGCACACCTTAGGAAAAACCATTGGGTAGATTTTTTTATTGATATTTGTAACTTCATAAAGAGAAGCCTATTACCGCTAAACGTTAATTAACTATGAGCCAATGTTATGGTTTAGAGCCAAAGTTACGGTTTACCGTCGAAGTAACCCGCTTCAACGGTACGTTGCAGATGTCAAACTTACTATCTTTTTGCATATATTTTTACATAATACAGTCATTATATATAATAACAAAATTGTATAATAATTACAAATGAATGTGATTAATACTGTGTCACAAAAGAACATTTAACTACTAAAAAACCCATCAATTTCACAAATTATTATTTTGGATACATTACATTCTATAAAAATAATCATTTAACATTATACAGGTTTTGCGAATGTTTTACTTGGGAAATATTTCACACTGTTGATTTTTATTTTTCGGCTTTAGTTGCAGTTCTAACCTAAACATTATGTTTCAGTTGATCCTACACATGTAATTTTATGAAATAACGTTTTATCATTCTGAATAATTCAGTGTCATTTATCATTTTGTCACAAAATAAATTAAATCCTTCGTTATAAATGGTTGGATAGTATATATATATAATTTCCGGATTTATTAGTCTGGCTGTAACATGTATATAATATAAATTAACTTATTTACAAATAAAATGCGACATTTACATTATAATTATTGAAAAATAAGTTATATTTACATATTACGCCACCACCATACTCAATCAAATCTGTATTGGTTATTAAATACAATTCCATCCTAGAGAATACACCTCAAACAGGGTTGCCATTGCTTACAATAAATACGAATATATAAGTCATTGCGAAATCCTAGAATTTACCGGCACAACCTAGGATTTGCTTGATAGTTCACAGGAGACTGAATACTTTGCACGCAATGAAGGGCCCGATGGCGCAGATGATAGTGATCCTATCTTGTGCGAGGGTCGTGAATTCGATTTCCACCTAGAGCAAATATTTATATGATTATATTTGTGTTTGTTCTAGGTCTGGGTGTTAAACATATGTATTTAGTACCTTAGTACGAGGACTACTTCATGTAATAATTATTATTTAAGTATTATATTTGTAATTTCTCTACTGTCCGATGTCCGTAACATAAGTGCGTTAAACGACTTACCACGGAGTCAGGTCAATATATGAGATGTTGTGAAAATTAGTATTATTATTGAAAATAGTGTTTAACGCCATTAAGACAGGTAAAGGTATAGGACTTAATCACAAGGCCAATAGCAATTATAATAGTAATACAAAATAAATTCACACATCTCATACCTGCTCCTAACTGGATATAAATATTGTACGTATATTGACCTGACTCCGAGATAAGTCGTTTAACGCACTTATGTTACGGACATCGGACAGTAGAGAAATTACAAATATAATACTTAAATAATAATTATTACATGAAGTAGTCCTCGTACTAAGGTCGCCTGCATTGGTACCTTACTCTAACCTATTACTAACGCCAAATCGCATTGATGTTTTCCGGTTTGAAGGGTGAGAGAGGCAGTGAAATAACTGGGTAAATGTGATATTGTTGTTCAGTTCACAAGGTTAGCAATACGCTAGGGATATCTTTGTGATGACACGAGCGTCTATAGGCTGCGATTACGTTTATCCTCAAGCGGACCGAAGCTTGTTTGCTGACTTCATAAAATAAAAAAAGAATAATAACACCCAGGCACAGCACAAACACAAATATCTATCATAAACATATTTGTCCGATATCACTATCATCTGTGCCATCGGGCCCGTCAATATATACGTATTTACATGATTCCGATATAAGTCGCTTACCGCACTCATATTATAGACATGAGACAACAGAGGAAACACTAATACCATACCTAATACTTATCTATACACCCAGACCCGAAACAAATACAAATATTCATCATATCAATGCTTGTCTCGGGTGGGAGAAGAAGCGTCATACCCACACATTTAAATTCTACTAAGACTTGTAGCCAGTGGAATTCCTTTCAGACCTTTAGCGAAACATCACTGGTCGATAATGATACGTCCATAGACGTATATAGAAGGGGATGCCGAGAGGGTAGTGCCTATTCCAAGATGGTCGAGCCCACAGGTTGGGCTAACGATTAAAAACTCTGTAAAACTGATAGTCGACTTCAGACAACTCCTTATTTGACTTAGTATTTAAAAGTATTATAAATAAAAATAATGTTTAATAATAAAATATTGTTAAGCTGAAGAGTTTGTTTGTTCAGTTAAAGGCGCTAATATCAGGAAACGCTAGTCCAATTTGTAAAATTCTTTCAGTGTTGGATAGTCCATTTATCGAGGAAGGCTACTATACCCTCAAAGTCAATATTCCACGCGGACGAAGTCGCGGGCACTACTAGTATATAATAAAAGCTAAGCTTCCATAGTCCATAGTCCATCAATAGTCTCTGCCTACCCCAAAGGGACACTGGCGTGACGTATATATGCATGTATAATATAATTATAAGTAACACTTGCGGATGTCGCCGGTACTAACTTTTGTATATAGTCTATTAATTTGAAGGTTCGTCTGTTGTTTACTATCAAGGTGTCAGAATTTTGAATCATTACAGCTTGAAAAAGCTGGAGCTCGTTTTAGTTAAAGCGAATTTGCACTGTGAAAATTTGCACAAAACGGCCTTTTCTTCATAAAAAGGCACATAAATTAAAATCCAATGAAATAAAAACGTCCATAAGAACTCTGTCACTATAATAAAGCTAATAAATGTGTAATATTATGTTGTTATACCGATCTCAACTACTCACCGACTGTACATTGAGGTTTGACTTTGCATCGCATCGACTGCGACATGTCAGGGGGCAGCCCCTCCCCTCCTCATCTGAAAATTACCCTCAACATACGCCTACAGACGCGTCTCCTCTACGATTCACAACACTAGAATCTAACCTTCACCTCCGTTGCATCACATAGGAGTATCCCTCACCGGGACTACAGTCATTGCGAACTACGTCTCGCCTTACCTATCTGAATTGACTAGCTTGGGTCCCGCCGCCGCGCTGGGCCTAGAACATGCCGTCGTGGATGCCGATGGGCACCAGCACGGCCAGGAAGATGGCGAAGTTGCGCAGCGCGGCGCGCCAGTCGTCGGGCACGGCGCAGCGCGCCACCACGTGCGTGAGCGCGCGCAGCTCGTGCGCCGTGCACACGAACACGTACGACGTCACCACCAGGTTGAGCGCGGGCGCGCCCGGCACCAGCACCAGCACGCCGTGCGTGTCGGCCGCCAGCCAGATGTGCGACTGGCTGGCGAACAGCTCCAGCGGGATGGTGCCGAACCACGCGAACATGCTCGAGTGGCGCATGCGCAGCGCGCCCGACACGTTCCGCAGGATGATGTAGCTGGCCAGCGGCAGGAACGACGCGTAGCTGTGGATCTCGTTGCAGTCGTACGAGTTGGTGCAGAAGAAGGTGAACGTGACGTACGAGCCGAGCCCGATGAAGGCGAGCAGGGTGGCGCTGAGGGAGACGCCCGGCGTGAACAAGTTGCTGTGGTTGTTGTCGTCGAGCAGCTTGTACCGCTGGGCGAGGAGGTACGCCATCGCGAATATGATGCCGAACGTCATCGAGTACCTGGAATCGAGGAGTTCGCTCGTGAACCGATCTGCCGGGACTGATACGACGAATATTTGTATCTTTTCTGTATTTGAGTGTAAAAAAACTCAAATGTTTGTATGGATTAATGTTCGAACGACTTAACTGATCTCGATCGTCTGATCGGACACATCTGGCACAGAAATCGATTGCGAAATTCGGCATATAAATCACAAAGGCTTCTTTTATCCTGAAAACATGTCCAGTGGGATAAAATTTTCTCCTAAAAATCTTCTGGCAAACACGTTATAGACAGGTAGGTTCCTCAGGATTTAGACATAAAGTACAGACCACGCGGGCAAAGACAAGGGCGAAACCCTAAAACTCGCACTAAACCCAGATCGCATACAAACCGTCCTATTCAAAATCAATTGGGGTGGAGGGGGGCGCTATGTACCTAACCTACTCACCTATCCTGCTTCCATCTCAACCACCACTGGTGTATGTCATCATCGGAATTGACAAACAGCGCCTTCCACGGGCGTGTCACGAATATCTTCTGGAAAAACACCTCGCTCATGTACAGAACCGTCACGATGCTCAGTAGACCGATGACCTTGAGCGCGATGATGAGGTACTGGTAAGGTTTAGACTCTACTGTGTGCGATGAAGCCGGAGACATATGTGGGGGGAGAGCGAAGATTACGAACATCTGGAAAAAAGGACAAATACTTTGACAGACAAATTTGACAGGCCCTATGGCGCAGATGGTAGTTATCCTCTATTGTGCGCCAAAGGTTGCGGGTTCGATCCCCACCTAGGATAATCTTTTTACGAAGAGTATTTGTAAAAGATCTATCTCAGCTCTATATTAGGAGGACTATCTCAGGAGGTCTGAGGAGTTCTATCTCAGAAGGTCTGAGGAGTTCTATCTCAGGAAGTCTCTTATAAGGTCTATCTAAGGAGATCTATCTCAGGAGGTCTGAGGAGGTCTATCTCAGGAGGTCTATCTTATAAGGTATATCTGAGGAGGTCTATCTTAGGAGGTCTATCTCGGGAGGTCTATCTCAGAAGATCTATTTGAGGAGGTCTATCCCAAGAGATCTATATCAAGAGGTCTATCTTAGGAGGACTATCTCAGGAGGTCTATCCTAGAAGGTCTATCTCAAGATATCCGTCTCAATAAGTCTATCTCAAGAGGTCTACCTCAGGAGGTCTATCTCAGGATATCTATCTCAGGAGGTCTATCAAAGGAGTTCAATCTCAAGAGGCCTATAAAGGAGGTTTACCTCTAAAACAATAAATATTTTGACTTTTTAATTCGTGTAATTCTAACAATAACACTCACCAAGGTATACCAGAAGGAGACCAGCGGTATGAAGCTGTAAAACTGGTAGGGCCTATTCATGGTCAAGCAGAGAACTACGGTCAAGAAGTTCAACCTGAATATGACCCTAAAATATCTGACCAGGCCCGTATCTCCAGTCTTCCAGGTGTAGTAGAAGTGGCCATAGCCGGTGAGGAACAAGTACGCGGAGACGAGGGTGCGGACCAACATGTAGATGGGCAGGATCTTGCTGGCGCCAGTCACTTGGTAGACCAGGATCACCAGCTGCATCCAGCCTTTCCATTCGTCGGTTTGGTCACGATGGAGTACTCTGGAAGTTGAATTTTACTACTTACTTACTTTTAGTCTGCAGAATACTAGCGAGCCTCACCGCACAGTTTAATGTGGGTTTTCTCTAATAGACATGTACATATACCATCACGGACTTTTTTGAAGACTCTTTTAAGGTGTTTAATATATAGTATAATAATTTGATCAATCTCGTTGGGCGTCGCCAAAGTATGCAATGTAATCGCGAAAATAAAAGGAGTTTATTAACGACATCACATTGGAAAGCTCTAAAATATCAGTGTTTTTCTACATGCATGTATTATACATAAACCTTCCTCTTGAATCTATTAAAAACGTATCCAAGCCGTTGCGTAGTTTTAAAGATCTAGAGATACATAAGGACAGACAGACAGCGCGAAGCGACTTTGTTTTATACCATGTCGTGATTTAGCTTATATCGGAGACATGCAAGTTGGCAGCTTCACTTGTATTAATCTATCACTAGGAAATAGCGTTTAACTGAAACTCTTCATAACATGCCCGATGGCGCAGATGGTAGTGATCCTGTCTTGTGCACCAGGGGTCGTGGGTTCGATTCCCACCCAGAGCAAATATTTATATGATGATATTTGTGTTTGCTCTGTGTATGGGTGTAAAAGATATGTATTTAAGTAGTATATTTGTGATTCCTCTGTTGTCTAACGTCCGTAACACAAGTGCTTTAAGGGACCTACCACGGAGTCAGGTCAATGTATGAGATGTTGTGGGAATTTATTATTATTTAAAATATATATATATATATATATATATGTACAAAATCATTTTTTATATATTTTTAAGTCCGCAAACAAACATATTTCCTCTAGATGGTAAACGTTACCGCAGCCACTCAAGGATATCACTAACCCTGTGAACTTAAGATTTAATATCATATTTACCCAGTAACTTCGCATTTATGATACCAGTTGTCGAAGGGTTTAGACGTCAAGTATAACAAACAAATATACATTTAAATTTACGATAGATACGAAAGTAGAATCCCATTAAAAAACATAAATGTGAAAAGGGGGCCAAATACAAATGCGTACTTTTTGTACATAAATTATAAGTAACAAAATTAATAGAAATCATACAAAAGTTTTTGTTAATAAAAATCGATGTCTTGGAAAAAAATAAAATCGTTAAAATTCCAACCCCAAGCTTATTGCCAAATTTCTGCTATCTAGGTCACCTGGAAGTAGCTAAAAATTGTGATCTATAGGTCAGTGGAAGAAAATGAAGATTTTCAGACGTTAATATCTAAATAACCGGAGCTGTATTTATGATATTTCGGATACTTGTTAAACTATAAGGTTTTAACAACTGTACTAAATTTCATGTGTTTATCTTAAATATATTTTGAGTTATTAAGGAGTAAAAAGCGGCTCCAAACGGTTCGTGTAAAAAAATTCAGACGGCGGCTGCGTCGCCAGTTCTTTTTTTGAACTTGGCTGACTCGCTGCCGCGTGTCTTGATGACTGCACAAAAATATAGAGCAGAAATGAATGAAAGAGTTGGTATAGAACGACCTTCGCGATTCTACCTTAGCCAGGTGAAAGAGGTATTAAAGAAGGGCCAGGTCAGAATGCCAAGTATAAACAAGAGTGTATAAAAGGTCTAATGCAAGTAAAGGGAGCGAGGTATGCGAAGACCATAGTAAGTGGAGATCTAGTCTCTACCTACTCTGGGACACAGCAGGCGTGTATGTACGCGTATAATAAATTCACACGAAATATATCACACATTGATCTGACTTCGAGATAAGTGGTTTAAAGCTCTTGTGTTACGAACGTCAGACAACAGAGGAATCGGTAAAAAAAAACTTAATTAATTAAATACATACATGTATTCAACACGCAGACGCAGAACAAACACAAATATCTTGATATAAATATTTGTCCTGGGTGGGGATCGAACCCACAACCTTTGGCAAATAAGATAGGATCTGCGCCATCGGACCCGTCTAATACCCGCGCGTATGTATGAATATTATAGTTCAGAATTAGGTCTATTCACAACTCAGACTCCAGGCTGGACTCGAACGTGCAACTGCCAAGACCGGGAACTTGTAGACACGTACTTAAGAGTTACTGCATTATTTTATTGTTTTTATGTATTGGAAAATATATATATTCTTCAACAAACAGTGCCCCGCGGTTTCACCTGCGTTAAATTATAGAACTTTCATACTGACCTGTCACCCCCCTTATATCCCCTAAGTAATACTCCTCGTATTTTACACGTATCTTATGACTTTTAATGAAATACCTTATACTGAATTTCATTCGAATAACTTCAAAAAGTTTCATACATATTTTGCTACCCTGTTTTACCCCCTGTTTACCCTGTTTTACTCGTTTTTTCGGGAATTCTGGTGCCCATAACCGCCCTGGGGCATTTGAGATACACTGCTTCGGATAGATATATCGCCATCAGTCGGTTCTGGTACCTCAGTCGCCTCTTGCGACACCTGGTGTATGTAGATCGGCCTCTTTTTGCCATACGTTAATACAGAACAAACCTTACACGCTCTCAATACAATAACTAATGGTCAGTATACCATAGACACTGCTACGTAAAAAAACAGCACTCACTTGCTAGACCGAGAGTCATCCGTGAAGAACAGCCCCAGCGCGAACACATAACCCACCGGCAGCCAGAAACTCCACTCGGAATAGTACTTGTTCTCCTTCATGAAGAAGTTAGTCCTGTCGCATAGGTAGAAGTACGCCATGATGGTGCCGAGGCGGGCCAACGCCGCCAGCGGGGAGGGCGCCGGCGCGCGCGCCAGCAGCGTGTACCCGGCCAGCTGTTGCGAGAAAGACTGGGACCAGCCCCAGATTTTCTTGATGCCAGCCAATACTGCGCTACACAGAACAGTTTCTTCCTTATTGCTTGGCATAGATTCCTTTTTTAGTTCGTTTGTAAAAACTAATGGCACGATTTTCTTGATTCTTATTGGTAAGTAGTGAGTAAATTTTAATAGATTTTTTAAGGACGAGACAGCTTTCTTGATCCAGGTCAAAGAAATCACTTAAGTGCGATTGATCAGTTTGCCTAAAATAAATCAATATCATTGAAGTGGACAGTACGGATATACAGAAGATTTACACCTATTTTTTTGGTTGGTGTGTCTAAGCCGTGTCCACTTACCACAAAGCTGCTGCAGCAAATATTAACTTTTTTTCAATCATGTTACACACATCAAACTCTGTTGTGTAACTCACACTCACCACAACGTGACTCCGAGATAGGTCGCTCAAACCATTTGTGTTACGGACATCAGACAATAGAGAAATCAGAAATATTATACTTAAAAACACCCAGACAAAATACAAACATCAAATAATAATTTGACTTTGGTGGGGATCGAACCCACGACCTTTGGCGTACAGAATACGATCACTACCATCTGCGTCATCAGGTCCGTAATTCATGTTTCAATTTTCAGCTGAAGAAAAGTGATTGAGACCTTGCTGTCTTTTCACAAAAAAAACGTTTTTTTCCGGACAAACCTATTGCCGTACTACTCAGACGTCAATTCTAGCGCCACTGGAAAAAGAGAGCGGGGCCTCTCATAGATGAGAGGTCGTATGCACGTAATTAACTTAACCGGCAGTTCAAGGGCTGCCAGTTATCGCTCGTTGGGGCAGGGACTACACGTGTTCGCCGGCGAACACGGTGTACTGCTCTATTGAAACAAAGCATGTGCAGTGTCAATGATCGTTTTGTGTCAGTGAGAGGGCGGGCAAGAACTGCGATTTTCGCGGCAATCTTATCGGGCGGGAAAAGAACCGTGTCGTTGCTTACAAACGTTATAATCCCAGCTTCGCTCGAAACCTTGATTAGGAAGAGTCTACTCACCACAGCAGAAACAGGGCGAAGGTGAGAACCTGCAGCTGTGTATAGGGCTCCGGCTGGGCGCAGCAGGAGCCATCATTGAAGTTCATATGGTCGTTGCAGAACATGTTGAGCAGGATCTGCGCGGCGTGCCGCAGCGCGGTGTAGCTGAGGGTGACGCCGTCGTCTGAGGGCGCCCCGCTCGCCACGAGCCGTGGGGAACTCCAGATCTTTGCTTCGCTATGGGTTAAGATCTGAAAGATTGTTGGCATTACAAATTGAATACATAGAACGCAAATTGTGAGGCGTTTCAACGACTTCAGAGCCCGATGACGCAGATGGTAGTGATCTATAATATAGGCATAAAATAATGCCCCAGGGGTCGTGGGTTCGCTCCCCACCCAGGACAAATATTTATACCACGACATTTGTGTTTGTCCTTTGTCTGAGTGTTAAAATATCTATTAAGGTATCATATTTTTGATACCTCTGTTGTCTGATGTCCGTAACACAAGTGCTTTAAGCGACTTACAACAGTAATATACATATAAAACTCAAATTTATCATTTTAACACCCAGACACAGAAATACAAATGTGCATCACTAAAATATTTGTTCTAGGTGGGTACCGAACCTATAATCTCTGGCGCATTACTACTAAATAGCGCCATCAGGCTCGACAAACAAACTTTATTTTTTGTATTTATAACTAAAACGTTTTCCGCCTTAACTTCGTCCTCGTGGACTAAAATTCATATCGTGATGGAGCCATTGGAATTACACTGCTGGACCTAGACTTTCTCAAGAAAATGGGAATTTTGCCCATTATTGCCACGTTAGGCAATGCTTATCTTACGAAACCGAAGAACAACGACTTGACTTGGTATGATACACGCATGTAACTACTGAAGTGATTTCTTTTTTTCAATTTAGGCAAACTATAGCTTTAATTCATACTAACAGAATTATATTCGTATTATATGATGATTATGGTGATGATAAGGGGTTAAGAAAACTTACCTCTACAGCAGCTTTATTATACGCATCGATATCACTATTGCTTATCTTCTTATTATCATTTTTTAGTTTCCCCGAGTCCACCGCTTCCATCAGCTTCCATAGCACCTGTGTCTTGCGCGCTGCAAGCGAGTCTATCGCTTGTACCAAGTGCGTAAGGTTCCTTTTGTATTCTTCTAGAAGTAAATCGGTTGTGTTGCGAGTTTTGAGGAGTTGGAGGCCTGTTGTTGCCACTATAACTGACGGCGGTCGGTCGGAATGTTGCCTGAATAAAAAATATTTTATATTATGGAGACTGCTGGCACCCCCATCGGCGTGGTTACATGATATATATACAAACATTTTTTAATTTAAACACGTGCTGTGGTTCTAACTCATCGTATTGATGCATACTAAAACAAACTTAATAGTAATAATGGAAAAAGAACAAATATATACTTCCTTACCAGTTTCTGAACTGATCCACCATAGTTTTGGAGACGTCGTTGCTCCAAATGAAGGTGACAGACAACCGTAACTTGTGATCTTCATAGGTGTAGTTAGGCATGTGGTGGTCCACTGTCGAATATGACGAGTCTAGGTCCATACGAGTTTTCAGTACTCCTGTACAAGAGAGAACTTAGTTAATTCAATTTACATTTCATAGACTAGGACTTTTGTATGACTATAACTGATGCAGTAATTTAAGCTACGAGTTTTAGAGGATAGCTTATGACATCTATCATGTATTACAGTCTGTGGTAGGTTCTCTTTCAGTAGAAGCACACGCTACCTGAAGAGTTTGACCACGTCAGGTCAGTACAGATTAAATATCACACATGCAATATTATCAAATAATGATCAACTGTCTACGGCCGATCGTGTTGAGGTCTGACATCATAGGCGCTCTCCAGTGATAGCCCTCAGACCCACTCCAATCCTGAGAACCCTGCATGGGCTCCCCAGTGGGACAATCGAGAATAGGGTTCAAATGCAATATGGTGCAGAAGTTTTAATACTGCGTAAATTTTATAAGTAAGCTTAAAAACGCATCAAATTACAGAAGACGGAATTTTGCCTACAATTGCAGAGCGTAGTCTCACGACGGAAATGCTATCCCCGCTATATGGCCATCCCCGCCCAGTTCTAGATTTGATCTACTCGATTTGGAATAGATACACTTACTGCTATCTATCGATTCTAGTATCTCTATCGCCTCTTACCTTGGATAGAGGGAAGTACTACTCTAGTATGCCGGTACTTTAAATCTAAGTGCATACACTGTTTTTACAATGTCACATTTTTATTCCATACACTTACTTCGATTTATTACAATTTAAGCTACACTATAACGGAGATATTTCTTAAGAAAGAGCATATTATTTCTTGACAAATGTTTTTAAGGTTTAATTTTGTCTGTCAAGTCTGAATAGCATTGCAAAAATTAACAACAAACTTACTATAAACATAGATAGATAGATAAAACTTACCTATAAAGTACTCATATAACTGTTCAAGCCTTGCATCACCAATGAAAGCAAAGCTATTGTATTTCCCCCAAAATGCCAAATATCGAAGACACCTCCTGGCGTCACTAAAATACACACAAAAGATCTGTATAAAAAATCCTCCAATAAAATCGATTGAAATAAGGTCTAAAATTAAACATTTAACATTAATCCATTCAATTGTAGCAAGTGGAGATCCATAATATCTGCCTACCCCAATGGGATCCAGGAGTGATGTGTATGGGAGGGACTTGCCTTCTAATTAATATTTTAAATTTTTTATTTATTTAAAACATAGATTAAAAGCTAACAGTAATAAGTCCAATATGCTTAGAAGATTATATTTGATTACGAAACCTTGAGACCAGTTGAAAATTTTCTAGTATTAACACATATATATTTGAAAAAATTATATATATTTTGTTTCTAGACAAATGAATACATCAAAATGTTCATGATCACAGAATAACTATTGATACACTATGAAAGATCTATTGTTTACCTATTTTCACTGTACCATGCCTTTGTTTGAATGTTTGTTAATAATTTTGTAACTCCCCTACCCACTGGATAGATAGTCATGAGATTCGGTTCATCTTTTCCCTACCTTCAAATCTCTATAAATGTTGCACTAAACAACATATATAGTTGAACCAATATACAAAACAAAACATTAGAAAGTAGTACCACAATTTTTCTTCCTTATTTTAAATAATGGTTTAATACATTTTAAAATACTACTTTAATTTTACCTTTACATAATTGTCATATTGAGTTATATTTAGGTTAAAATCATCTGTATTTTTAAATTTATGCTGTACTTTCTGTCAACTGATAAACTCTACAGACAAAACTAATATTACAATATTTATTTTTAAACATTTAAAATTATTGATTTGTTGTTTACTAAGCGAAGCCTAAAATAAAAGTATAATTGGATTACATTGTTTACTTACGTCTTTGAATACCTATGCAACATACACCCATATGGCTGCCATTCATGGTCTCCCTTGTATCGCCCTGACGAAAGCAACCATGTACAGGAATCAGGCCCTTAAAACATAAAAGAAAAAACACTAGTACTATGTTTTACACTAGTGCTGTTGTGATGATGATAGGGTATTATGTATTTCTATGTGTACTGCTAAATGATTTTCATGTGGTAAAAAGAAAATTATTAATTACATTGCTATTAAAATAATAAGGGTTGGTGATAGAAAGGCAAAATTTTTGGTTGTATGTATTTTTTAATGCCACATTATAAAAAAATAGAAAAGGTGTTCAAAATATTAAAAAAATAATTTAGTGGTGGTCAACCATTATCACTCAGGGATATGAAAAATGGATGGTAACCAAAATTTAATATATAAGATATTCATAATTATTAAACACAGTGTTCCTATAATCAAAACTCACAAACTGTTGGGTGATATATGAGCTTAAAAAGGTAACAAATTAACTGTGTGAATATATTCTTATCTCATCATAGAATCAAACAAACTACGATTATCTGCTTATCTTTCCCTGAATATATTCATTTCCTGTATACCATTATATTATACAAAGTGTATATATCCTTCACTATATACAAAGTACATTTATAAAGTTTTAAATCTAACATATATTTGAAAGAAACTTACCATATCTCAAGTGAAGGATACCGTGGTAGCCAATAAAACCTATTACAAGAACAAATGCAACCAACTTCGCGTTTTCAACGTTCAATTGATCTATAAACCATTCTGCTGACGATTTCTTATAGTATGTTACCATATTGCTCACTTACTAGCACAGAATTTTTAAAGTTTAATGATATAATTATATAAACAGAATTGTAAACAGAAAACCGCGGTGCTTAATTGCAAACATCACAGGCACATATATCTTTGCATAAATGAAGAACTCTGTATTCTTTATAACATAAATAAGACTCAATGTTTTTTTAATTATTAAATAATTAAACTTAGCTACTTAAATCGAGTTTACTTAGTTTAATTTAAAAAAACTGCAGGCCGCATCTATATGAAAAACCAATTTGTTATATGTCAATGTCGAAATTTTGTGTTATTGTCAATGTCAACAAAAATCAAGTAAAGTTCCAAATACCATATCTTGTGCAGCCTTAATTAGTGGGTCAAAGTAAATATTAATTATATTAATTAAAAAAAAGTACACAATCGGCTTGATTAGGATCTCATTAAGCCTATTGGCTATTTTTTACACTTCAAATAAAGAAAATTTGGTATTGAGTAGATAATATTAAATATAATATTTATCCAAAGGCAATATTATAACCTTTATTTAAAATACACTTATTTTCGTTTATAATTTTATTAGATACTGTACTTAAATTATGTTCATGTGACATAAAGAAGTTTAGTGTAAATAAAAACAATTCTGTCACGTTTGTTGCATAAATATATCAACTGTGAGCATCGAATACAAAATTTGGAAAACAAAATTTTTTAAATTGATAGTGTTGCAAGTTAAACTCTGCAAGATGCCAGAAATTTATTTTGTTAAAATTGCCTTTAAGAATTTTCGGCATAATGCAGACCAGTTTACTCCAAAAACAATTTACTAAAAGAGTTACATTGATTTTTGTTAAAGCAATATATATATAACATTTGTCTTAAAACTATAATTTATATTGGTTTCATAATTACAACAAACAAGTTTACATATTTTTCTACTGTAGTAACATTAAACGTCTAAATTGGATTACAATGGCGGCTATGTCTCCTTCTGAGGTGAGTGAAAAATAATTAAAATTTACTATACTACATATATATAGACACTTAATTCCTTCACAAATGAAAACTGTAAGTTACCATTCTATCTATATATTTTTTCCCGCTACAAGAATAACTCAAATCTGTTGAAACTATTCTGACATTTGCACTCAAGATTTTTTTTGTCAAAAATCATATTTGTTGTGTTATCATTTTAAAGTAAATTCTGTACAATGTATTGTTTTAGCGGAGATTACAAAAGGAACTCATGTCCCTGATGAAGGAACCGCCGCCAGGAGTCACCGTGGATGGAGATCAGGCCAGTCAAAATCTTACATTGTAAGTTGATTTTCCAGTTTGCGTGATAATCATACTAATTTGTTACATACTAAATAACTTAATGGATTATGTAAATAACTCGTAACTATCTTTATTATGAAATGATGAGACGGTAATTGATTATAAGAAGCTTAGACTCCCTTTAACTTAATTTTAACTTAATTTATATAAATAACAATTACAGTTTTCATTGACTGGTTTAAATAAAAATATTTTATACATCAATTGAAAAGTTCAAATTTATCCAGTATACCAAGCTACTTAAAATTGTCAAAATCATAGAGAATGATAATATGGATGGCTAGCATAAACTTGTTGCAAACAAAAAGCTTTTTTCATAGCACTCTCAATGAACTGCTGATGTTTATTAGATAATAAAAATTAACCTTTACAATAAATACTGAAATACTAAACTAAAACCTATATTAATCATCATAATTGCAGCTGAATAATCCTAATAGAATCCGTTAAGAAAGACCTTACTTAGATATATATTTGATTTTTTTGTTGGCATCCCAAAAAGGGATAATTATGACGTTGTAATTCTCTCATCCCAAAAAATCTTTTATTTATTCTATGTATTCTCTATACCAACCATAGTATTATAAATCTTAAGGGATTATAAATTTAGCCTCATACACTGCTCCGGTGACAGCTAGAATTCTAAATAATGACATTAATGTACTGCAATAAGTATATTCAAGCAGTTTAAAAATTTGACTTGTTTTTATGTACAGCCTATTTGTATACCACGACACCTTGTCATATTTTTAGGTAAAACAAGCATCTGACTATGATTGACTGTGACTTTCTAATCCCTATCTAATTATAATTATAAGTTTATATTTTAAAGATGCACTTTTCATTCTGCTTACCTGTAAATATTCCTTTTTGATAACACTTTTAAGATAGAGAGATTTTGTCAAAATTCTATAACAAATTAATATAAAAAAGAAACCATGATTCAATATGTAATTTATATGCTTGATTACAAAATTAATAATATTGTTTCTATCAACAGGTGGACAGTTCACATGGAAGGTGTCCCAGGCACGCTATATGAAGGAGAAAAATTTGTATTACAGTTCAAATTCACAAATAAGTACCCGTTTGACTCTCCCGAGGTGAGTAAATCATTTTTTCTTATTAATTGATTTCTCAACTCAATTGAATTTGCTTGTATAATGTTAATTAAGTCTTTAGATCTTAAATATATCTTTAAAATTTGGCGCAAAACCTTGGCTGCGTGACACTGGCAAAATGGAATAGTACCTCCCCCTGTACCTGATGCTGTAAGAGTCGATTAAGATACGGACACGATGGGGGGCGATATGTTCATTTGAAGCAGTGTAGCTCAAATGCAACCAGCGGGAATGGGCACGTTCTCTTTGCAAAACTACACTTTGCAATTGCCACCACTCTTGCCCAGAGTGGCAATTATGTACAAACTCTCCCTTTTTTGGGGAGGCTTATGTCCAGTAGTCGACATTTTACAGCTGCTATGATTGTGATTTAACCTTTCCTACAATTATATTCTTCTTTGTAATAGACTAGTTAGCTAATAGTAACAATAGGCCTATGGTATTAGACAGGACTTAAATCTGCATTTCTTTTTCCTGAGCAATGTATATGTGTTACGCAGACCTTATTGGACACAATCAAACTTTTCCTAGTGTTTCTTTTTAAACTTGAGAGGCTGGGCAATCTCTTTAGTGTTTTATTATGGTAATATATGTAGATTACTGTAGGAATCTGCATAGATTACCATAGGTAATAAAATGGCATCATGAATCTTCAAACATTGTTTAGAATTTAATTTCACAGTACAGATATATTATGTGTTGTAAATAATTCAAAACACAAGGGTTTCACACAGATATAATTATATAATAAATACACACGACATCTCATACATTGGTTATGTTAAAATGAGTAACTTAAAGCACTTCTGTTATAAACATTAGATATCCAAACATATACATGCATAAGATAAGATTACTACTATTTGTGCCATTGGGCCAGTCAAATGTATATTTGTAGAGACATAAAAAAAACATTTATGTATTTAAGATCATAAATAAGATTTTCATTATTACAAGTTATTGTAACATTTTACATTAATAATTATTGTCATAGAATTATCACAGTTCGTAATATTTATTTAGAGTAAACTCTAAAATGATAAATATCTTTATTTAAATATAATATACAAAACTAAATATTAATTGTATAAATAACACTTTTCTAATTATAATGTTATTTAAAATGATAACCAATTATGCCTACCAACAAAACATAAACTGCACAAAAAACCTAGTGGTGATAAGGCTGAATGAACAGTGGTCGATGTTGTTGAATTCTTATTGATTTTAAACTAGATTGCAACAGATATTTGATATAGACTACTTCCTTTATTTTGAGAATGACCTATTTTTATACCAAGCAATCTTTTACAAAAGTAAATATGTACATTAGGAAACCCATTTATTATCATTTATGACCGTCGACTTTATTTTCCTGTTATCAAAAGTTACCTATATCCTTGACTACATTTAAAGCTAGCGAAATTTACAAGCGAAATTTCACCAGAATCGGTCGACCGGTTAAACTGTGAAGGTGTAGCACAAATACAGACATTACTAATAAACTGAGAAAACAGATTTTGCAAAATTCTACCTCTAAGGGAGTAAAAAGGATCAATGTATGTAGGAACTTTCAATAGTTTTAATAGTAGATTATCAGATTTAAAATATTATATATTTTTTTAACAATCTTCCCAAGGAGTGTGACTTCGTATGGAAAAATCTTTTATCTTTATGGTATTGACTAAACTCACAATGAAATACTTAAATATCTAACCATTTTTTATATTCAGAAACCAACCTCATTAATTGAGAAAATACAGATTGCAAGTTTGAGGAAAACTTTGTCAGTTTTAGTGGTAGCGATTCCAAAATTATTATTATATTGTCCAACCAGTTATGTAGGGGATCCACAAGAATCGGGAAGTATACCTAGAAAAAATGTGCTTGACCAAAGAACGGAATTAAAACTTCCACAGTATAATTATATATAATGGACCCCGATGACGATCTTGTGCACCAAGGGTCGTGGGTTCGATTTTCCGACGAATATTTGTATTTGTGGTGTTTATTATGTAATATATTTGTTGTACCTCTCTTGCCTGATATCCGTAACACAAGTGCTTTAAACTATTTATCTCAACGTATTGATATATCGTGTGAACTTATTATTTATTTACATGCAGAAAGGAAGGAATATTGTTACAAGGGTTTTCAAATGAAAAGGCATATTTCGTTACATGTACAACCGTAAAGTATACCGGTGATAAAATTTTACTATGTTTCGGACGGTGACTATTAATATAATGATACTTGTGTTTGTACTGTATCTGGGTGTCAAAATATCTATTTAAGTATTATACATGAGATTCCTCAGTTGTCTGATGTACGTAACACAACTTTAAGCGACTTACCACGGAGTCAGGTCAATGTATGACATGTTTTATGAATATTATATTACATTCCCGGCGTTGCGTCGGCGGAGGGACGGGGAGCGGACATGGGCTAGTGTATTTATGTGAACAGGTCAACCCGAAACGCTAATTCGACCAACGCAATTAACGCTCGGTCTATCCGTTATGCAATTTTGTTATCAACAGTATGATTAAAAATGTTTATGTCGATTCTTTAAGGAAAACTGTTGTGTTTCAATTTACTTGTTGCTTATTCTGTCTTGGACGTCTTCGCTTTCTAATGGTTAAGTTGATATTCTAATAATAAAATTTGCAATTTATACATATGATTTAGGCATATAGCTATACATAATATATATATGTTATAAAGAGCAACTATGTACTACTTTAATTTTAACGAGTTAATGAGTTCGGTTGTAATCAATGAAATCAATACATATACAGGTAACCTCTGATCTGATCTTGCACTGGCAGATAGCTGATATCATAGGGAGTAACTTATATAACATCTACACGCTAAGAGTGGGTCATCGATCAATAATGTTTTAAAAACGGGCGAAAAATATACTTTTTGCGAACATTCGTTGCGTGCGCTGCATAAACGGTTGGAAGTACCTAACGCAAAAACAATGTAAGACACCACAGATTCTATTCCAGACGGACGAAATCGCGGGCATATCTATCCTATAATGTTTTTATAACATTCAACGACAACAAAAAATTCTAATATACATATATATGAGAGTATGGGATGTTGTGGGAATAAAATAATTTATTTAAGTCGTTCAAACGTTTATATTGTGGGAGACTGGTGCCTATGTAGGTTCGCAGAAAACCCGTATTACAGGTCACCAGGTCCCCCCCATGGTGTTTATATTCGTTCACTACTCATAATAAAACTACTTTTTGTCGGCGTTAAAACAAAACATTTGACAGATTGACCAAAGCAATCTTGAAAACGCGATATAATAAACCGCGTTTGGAAGCAATTAAAATTGTGGTCACACTCAAATACGGAAGTATCGATTCTAAACTACTTGCTTGTATGAATTTACGGGCACGAACAAGTTACAACATGAATAGACAGGTCATTCTTGATTATAACAACATATTATATATATTTCGAGTTGGGGTTTTTGTAAGAAAATGTATTATTTTACAACTGTCCTTGATATTATTATGGATATTTATTTTAATTTTGGTAAAGACTAAGCCAGAGCCTTTTATATTGTCTAGCAACAGAGCAATTATATCGGATAAATAAGATAGAAATCTGGTTTTTAATGGCAAAACTATGTTTAATTATTATTAACCATTGCCAGAAGTCTTGTCAGCACTCAGTATGTTTTTAGTCGATTATAATTAACCAAAGTTTCCTTTATAAGTTTTCCTGCCGAGTCATCTTGGAGGGAAGACCCTCAAATATATCTTGCGTGCCTATAATAATAATTACAAGGATATAGTAGAAGTGCGAGCCTTATAGATCACAAGGTAAAAGGAAAATTTTGCCCGATGGCGCATTCGGTTGTGTTCTTGTCTTTGTCCCAAAAGTCGTGGGTTCGAAAATATTCATACGATGTACTGGCTTCTAACCGCGGCTTTGCTAGCGTGATTTTGTCCCTGGATCCGGTTCTATTTCGGCGGTGAAAGCTACTATATATACACTTCATTGTGAAATTTCACCAAGATCTGCTGATAAAGCGTGAAGAGGTAACGGACAAACAAACAAACTTTCGCATTTTTAATATTAATTGGAATACAATCTATCCGGGTAACTTTGATCTGTCCTTTTTAGTATATGGTGAAGTATTGTTGGACACAATGAAACACCAAAAGTTCAAAATTACACAAATTTCATTTCTTTAGATATGGACCTAAGTTTTTTACAGGAAGATAGCTTATTTGGTTAGGTATAAAATTACAATAATCGTTTTCATAATTATTAAATTCAAAACTCACAAAAAGGATTTTTGAAAAGTGGAAAATGGATCATTGGGTCCACCTGGGTACACAGTGAAACGCCCTTTATTCAACAATGAAACAGTACTTTATGCTAATTGTTTTGAATTTAATGTTGACGTTTGAACAAGTAAATGATACAAAACATTTAATCATAAATCAGAAAAGGTTTATTCACAATAAGACACGTAAATAGGACCTTTAATAACATAACATTTTTCAGACCTTTAGTCACAACAAAACAATAATCTCTTATGGCACTCTTTAGTTAGACTCTGGTGTTAAATAAACACTTAAATAATTAGCTAACAATTTAAATACTTAGTAACAAAGAAATATATATCTTCAGTTACAAAAATCACATTAAGCTGTAGGCACAGACCTACGTTAAGTATAAACATTTAATTGTGAAAATAGTCTTGTATTAATTAGTCTCAAAGTAACAAATATCGTAATTAATATGGAACTAATGGCACCTAGAACCAAGTAGGTGCCTAGTAGTGATTAATTACTACGATATAAAAATTCGACGAATCCACTTAACGCAACTTTATGTTTGGTGATGCACGGACAGGAAAAACATAGGTTGAGTTCCGGATTTTAGTACTATTGATTTGATATCAGTTTCCGAAAGATCAGGCTCCAATGGCATGCGGAATTGCATCATGTCTAAGTTTCAGTCTCATAAACGAAACCGCAAATTTATTAGAACCCATTACTTCAATTATCTTTGCGATGTAATAAACATTTACTTTTATAGCATCCAATAAGGTTTTATCACAGCACAGGTTTACGATTAAGATTTTTAAAATTTCCTGTAAATAAAGGCAACTTATCCTCATTAAGCTCTTCTTCATCGTCTAGTCCACTCAAATCAGTTTCACTTAAGCACTTATTATCTGGCTAATCGTTCTCGGTACTTGTTTAGGATCTAGTTCAGTAGCCATTTGAGTTTTATAATAATGCAGTACTGTGCAGTAATGTAGCGTATGCTACATCATATTCTTTGGCTGCTTTTCTAACGCTTAATCCCTGTCTGTTTAATTGAATAGTTTGAAGCATGTTTCTTGACGTGTGGTCCCCCTTTTTTCTTTTTGTAGATTTAGTACGCGGCATCTTTGGCAAAAGAGAAAATAATGTAAATACTTAAATGTTATTTAAGTATTTACATTATTTTCAACAGTGGTATACAATAAAACAAGGTAGTATACGATGAAACTTTGTTTCATTGTGTCCATCCCGAAACTGTTTCATTGTTGACCACCCGGGTTATATATTAAAAACCTAAAAAATTATCGACTAAAACGGAAAGGATTAATATTACATCTAAGCCACGCAAATGTTTGATACTTGTACATTACTACGTTATTCTCGGAAATACGGAACATGCTTGTATAATTTTATAAAAAATGTATGAAAACAATAGAAAATTCTTACTTAATTGTCGAGAAATCCACGAATGTTCCACGAACACGTCTTCTTCCAAGCGGCGCGCACCCAAACTAGGCTGGTGCAGGAGAATCACAAAAGGGTCCGGACAAGACATTGCGCAGTATTTCGTAACCCCGCGTTTTTGAAATATCGAGCTGTTTCATTGTGTCCGACTATTTCTCTGTTGGACACCCTACCATACGTATAATAAGCCGTGGTCCGATAAATCAGTCCTATTGGAAATCTGTGAGAAAGCTTATGATCACGAGTGGACGCCCTACGGCTGATATAATGCATAGGCGGTAGATACGATAACCAGTCCCGTTGTATGTCTACCGGAAAGGCTATTGTCCAACAGAAGACGTCAGCTGTCACCTTTTTTTTTGTTTGATCAGGTCGACAAACAAGCATACAGTCCGCGTGATAGTAACCGTCATAACAGCGTTTAGTGTAGATGTTCGTAATATCACAATCTAACTAACGCGTTGCCAGCAGTGACTTTAAGATATATGCCACATTACCCAGTAAATTCACTGCATCTCCCACCCTTCAAACCCGAAAGCAACGCGGACTCTGCTATTTGGCGGTAGAAATGGGTGGGAGTGAGGTTCCAATGCGAGACGACATTTTGTATGAGATCTCAGGTAAAAAAAAATCAGCTGTTATGCAGTAGGTACTGGAATCCATTAGCCCTATTAGGGGCTTGGAAGAGTTATTAGTGGTAATTACTGCGTTGTGAATCACGACCAGGAAACTAAACAGAAATTTGGAAACTGTGCCACGGAGATGATGCGTGCGTCTGTTACGATAATGTGACCTTATTGATTAGTTAATTGTGTTGTTTTGCGTTCTTAAAAATGTTAATATAAGTGTATGCAAGAACATTATCAAGTCAAAAATCGTCGTACATAAATGTAAAATCTGGACTTAATAAATTTGAGCAGAATTGTTACCTATATACTAAATATTTAATAAACAACACTTATCAACAATTATATTTCCGTGTAACGCGAGTTTCTAATTTCTTGTTCTATTTATTGCTACTGTAAACATGTTTAAAATGGCTACTCGGGTGTTATGTAATGTTCACGAAGGGATAGGGGGAGGGGGTTGTTATTAATTCATTGCCAGTGACAGTACATGCTATCAGCACGACTCATGGTAACCATTAAACCTCTTGGATATGAATGTCAAGAACGGGTGTTACGATTTATAGTATACACATAAAAATCAATAAAAAGACAGTTCAGTACAATAATATCACAAGCACGGCGGTAACGAAGGAGTATAATAGTACCTCCATCTACCAGTATCGTAAGCGGCGACTAGGGTACCAGAATTGACAGATGGCGGTATATCCATCCGAAACAGTGTAGCTCAAATGCATAGGGCGGGATAGGTAGCAGGGTTAACGTAGCGAAAGCTGCGCTCTGCGAATGCCAACACGCTTGCTCAGCGCAACAATTATGGATAAGACTCCCCCTTTCTTGAGTACGCCTATGTCCAGCAGTTGACTACCAATGGCTGTAATAATGATGGTGATGAATTTCAAAAGGATGTCACTAGCGCGTTGCCAACCTTACCGAAGATATGGTCACATTACGCAGCAATGCGAACACTACTATTTGACGATTGAAATAGATTTATATTAAGTTGTATTTATATCTTATCTTAAACAGTAAACCGTGAGTGCAGTCCAAGGTCCCGGTACCAATGCATCAACCTTTGTTTGAGGTCTATCTAGATCATATATTACAGAACTATTATAATTTTGATAATAAGTATTCCTTTAGTTTGTATTTAATGTTGTGCTTAGATATTACCCAGGTCAGAAGTACTAAGAGTAAAAGGAGCGTGTATGAAAGGACTAATGCGAGTAAATGAAGCGAGTAAGGTATTCCAAGATCGTGGCAAATGGAAATTCGCAGTCTCTGTCTCCCGCGATGGGAATCAGGTGTGATGTATGTATGTAAACTAAACACCTAACAGAAAAACAGTTGCTTACATATCGACGGTCAGAAATTCAATCGGCGTAAGGGAAATATGGGCATACGTTCTAACTTATGTTAATAGTTTCAAGTAAAAAAAAATCAATCTATTCACGATTCTCGGATATCGAGTAACATAGTTACATACAAAAAAAATAATATTTCAGTCTAATTGAGAACCTTCTCTACTTTTTTGAAGTCAGTTAAAGAAGGTTAAACAATTTATTAATATTTACCTTAAACATTTACTTCCTGTGAAGGTTGCACATTGTCTCTTACGACAATTTATGACCGTCAAAATGTTTTTAGTCTATGCTTATTATGACTTTTGCTTAATGTAACGAGTTTGTCACTTCCCTTCGATGTAATTATAAGCGGATGCTACGGACTGTATAACAATTAATAACCCGAACACTCATTAATTGACGGAGTGATTCATGGCGAAGGTTTAGGTCACAGTCGTGCTGGTAGATTTTTTTAAGGCTGCATTTTCAATCTGTATAGGTCCTGTGTTCCTTCCTATACTATTATAGAACAAAGTCGCTTTCCGCTGTATGTCCCTATAAATAAATCTACACAATGGATTTTTATGCGGAGCTTTTTTATAGATAGAGTGGATCAATAGAAAGGTTTATATGTATAGTACATGCATAATATAGTAAAAATACACTGATCATTTTAGAGTTTTCTATGTGATTTCGTATATACATACTTTTTTTGGAATTACATTGCAAACACTGAACATGACGAGTGAGAGATCAGAATAATGTTCTACAATATCCGTATACCGTAAAAACGTCCTTTGGTTTCAGATGTTTTTATATTAAAATACACAAATCACGTGAAACTCTCCAATGAGCCCCGAATCGACTTCCATTACAATCTTATTAAATTCGTAACACTTGAATGTCAACTACTTATATGTATATTTTAATATTTTATGATATAGTATATTTTGATATTTAATGTCATTAGTTTGATACAAAGAGGTTTTTATTTTTTTACGACGATTATGATTGTCTTAATCGTATAAAAAAAGTGAATTGTGACTCACTATGTTATATTCCTCTTTATTGGGAAGAAGAGTTACCTACTGCCTTAGATACGGGTCATTGCCCAGTTTAGGAAGTAGTTTATCACTGCCCTCCATTGTTATCGTGATAAATTTTGTGGTACAGCTAGTAATTACAATAAATTAAATACTAGAAAATTTACGGCTATAATGTTTTACTTTGGATCGTACAAGCTTAAATATATTTCTTTTGTTATAGTTGTAATTTATAAATCATTCATTCATTCAATAAGGCGTGAATTTGTTTGCAGGTGACATTCGTAGGCAACAACATCCCGGTCCACCCCCACGTGTACTCAAACGGGCACATCTGTCTATCCATACTGACGGACGACTGGTCGCCGGCGCTCTCCGTGCAGTCCGTGTGCCTCTCCATCGTGTCTATGCTCAGTAGCTGTAAGGAGAAGGTTTGTGGGACATTTCAAGTTTTAACTGGACTACTAGGCTTGGACAGCTTTAGTAGGGTCCCTATATTATGGTCCAAGAGCACGTGTGCCCGATTCGTCCCACCCAGGACTGGCGTAACACACCTAGGTAATAGTAAGCTTCACCGCAGAAGCATGTAATATCACTAACGCCGTGAGGTACCGGCAGAGTAATAGTACCTCTCACTTTACCGGGCGACTAAGGTATCAGAACCGAGAGATGGCGGTATATCCGTCTAAGACTGTGTAGCTTAAATATACAGGGTGGGGATGGGCAGCAGCATCCCCGTTGGGAAAGCTGCGCTTTGCGATTGCCAACACGCTTGCCCGGATCTAGCCCTTAATTGATAGGCAAAATTCCTCTTTTCCTGCGGAGGCCTATTTCCAGCAGTGGACTTCCAATGATTGATATGATGATCATATCAATCATTGGAAGTCCAATGATTGATATCACTAGCTTGTTGCCAACCTTATGATTTGAAGATATTATGACAAATTATAAATTGGTTATTAAACTACACTGGAAGCAATACATTCTGCATGGCCGTGGGGTACCGGCAGGGTAGAATAGTACCTCCCCCTGTACCAGGTGTGGTAAAAGGCGACTAAGGTACCAAAACTTACAGATGGCGGTATATCCATCCGAAACAGTGTAGTTCAAATGCTCAGGCCGGGAATGGGCCAGCATCCCCGTTCGCGAATGCTGCGCTCTGCGATTGCCAACACGTTTGCCCACCGTCGCAATTATGGGCAAAATCCCGCTATCTTGGGGAGGCCTATCTCCAGCAGTGGACTTTCAATGGCTGTAATGATAATGATGAATAATACATTCTGCACGATGTAGATAACGATATATGACCAATTGTTACTTTTAAATAGAGTCTTCTCTGAGAACAAATTTTACTCGATTTAAAAACTCGTCCACTACCCTAGTGATATCACATTTCACTAGTGCGTTGCCAACCTTGTGACTTGAAGATATTATGTCGCGTTATTCAGCCATTTCACTTCCTCTCTCACCCTTTAATATTTAATCATAATTTATTATTCTTTCAGAAACGACCTCCAGACAATTCACTCTATGTTAAGACTTGCAACAAAAATCCTAAGAAAACGAAATGGTGGTATCACGGTGAGTTCAATATTCTCTTAAAATTTACCCAAACACTTGTCATAATTAAACTACTTTTTAACGGCTTTCATACGTCCTTGGCTTGGTGTCGTGAGGTACCGGCAGAATAGTACCTCCCACTGCACCAGGTATCGTAAGAGGCGACTGAGGTACCAGAACCGTCAGATGGCTTTATATCTATCCGAAACAGTGCAGCTCAAATGCACAACGCGGGGATGGGCAGCATCCCCGTCGCAATAGCGCTCTGCGATTGTCTA
Organism: Heortia vitessoides; assembly: GCA_020976665.1. Taxonomy (NCBI): domain Eukaryota; kingdom Metazoa; phylum Arthropoda; class Insecta; order Lepidoptera; family Crambidae; genus Heortia; species Heortia vitessoides. The sequence continues at coordinate 16,147,362 of JACJUM010002971.1, forward strand.
CACGCTTATCCAGCAGTGGACTTCCAATGGTTGATATAATGATGATTATGACTGATGACGTCCTTCGAAAACAAAATCATAAACCTCAATAAGTTAAGCCGTTAAAAGTCGTTTTAATGTGGAGTGTTCACTTTATTTAAATGAATATTTATCAATATCCTATAAGAGTGTGTTATACTAATATTTGATAAATAGCAAAAGCTAATAAAGTTTACTATCAGGAGCTGTAAAACAATAACATTCTAATATCTTATCAATGAAAGTGCAGTATCTGTTGATATGATAATCGGCTATTAATATCGATTTGGGTTACTTAAAATATTTTGCGTATTTATCAATTTAAACGAGACAGCGAAATTAGAACGAAAATCATTGTTTGCCGAAACAGTCAGAGCTTATTTTAAATGTTGTCTATGCTTTTATTCGAAGCCACAAAAATTGCTGTAGTTGTTTTAAATAAATACATATTTTCTGCTCGTGATATATTGGCTCTGCTAACGGCGACGCTCTAGGCCCGTTGTCAACTCCATAATTGCAGATTGCCTATCCAATAATCCTTATCCTAAAGCTATTCTTTTATATTACTAAAGTTGGTAAAAAGCATGCTTAAAAGTGATCGTCATCATAGCTTTAAAAAAACTGAAGGCACGTCCTTGTCATATTCCCAGTTTCTCTTACTCCTCAAACTGGAACACTAATGCAGGCACTGCTGTCGCAGCCTTCTATTCAGGCCTACCTCTAATATAGAAGTAAGAAGGAGATAGAATCCGGGCTTGTTTGTCTGATTGTTGATACAATTTTTGTATTTGCAGATGATTCGGTGTAACCCCACCCCGCGTGCTGTATCGAGCATGGACGATAAATCTCAGTATGTGATAAGTGTTATAGTTTGGAGTGACGCGCGAATGATTTTGACAACCTCCTTGCTATGAAACTGTGTTTTTTTTTTAACTTAGAAGCTTTTTGAACAGGTTCGGGTGCGTATTTTCTATAGCGGTCGGCTAATGCCTCTGTTTGTGAAAAGCGATTCTTTTTTTGCCCGTATTCTGTAGATGTTAGGAGAGGAGCCCCTCAACGCCATCTATGGTGGGTTTTGTAGACACAAATTTATTTATTTATTTACAGCAACGACACATTACAATAGCACAGAAATGGAGACACAAGAACCGAAACATGATGCTGATAAATAATTAAATTTGGTCAACTACAGCATTTTGCCATGATAATCTGAAATTCCATACAGGAGGAAATTGTTCAGAATTGTAATATAATTTGTGATGTTATATAAAAAAAATGTAGACTTGTATCATATTAGTGAGGAGTAAGTACGTGAAAGTGAAGGATGGTTTGGAGATGGGATGTGACGTAAAATCGTCTATTAGGAAGCTCAAATTGTAAAGTATGGATCTAAATTGGTAGTACTTGATTTTGACAAAAATAACAATGGCAACAAATAAATAACTGTCCCATCTCTGTTTCCTGCCGTTATGGACGAGTAAATTGTTTGAATTTGCTATATAATATGTTATTATGAATATATAAGTCTGTTAGAAAATGTATTTAATTATTTCACAGTTTTTCTGTAGATACATAAATTTCACTTAAACAGCTTCAGGAAGTATTGTAAAATCTAAAACTTTTTGTTTAGCATAATAATTATGTACTCGCAATAAAAATAGCAAAAAGGATAGGAAATATTATCTTCGAATAATTGTCAAAAATATTCGCCATTTAGGGGAGTCCGCCATTTTGAATATGTATATTGCAAATGTCAAAATCAAGTTCTTGACTGTTTTGTTGTTATAGATCATGGCTGTATTATGAGAAAATTTCTGTATAACTATGTATATATCATTTAAATTATCATAAATAATAATGTGGAATCAGTCATTTTAATAATAAATTTTGCTTGCAGTACAAAAGTAAGATTAATGTAAGATTTAAAATATATGCAATTTTATATGTTTCAAAATAATGTTTGTATCTGTCATAATATGTGAATTTAATTTATCATTACTTGAGTACACTGGCAACCCCTAGCATATGGCAACATTCATACGATTTTTTTATAATACAGCCGTGTAGAGTTTAATACTAGGCTGTTAATGAATGTGTTATGGGAAGTTTATTACACACTAACTGGTCTCAGACGGTGCATATACAACTCCAAAAATATATAGCATAATAGTGTAGTTTCAGAATTCGTTGCGTATAATAGTCGGTGTTAAATCTTAACTGCTATTAGTGTCCTTTCTTTCTGATTGCTCTAAAATGAACGAGATGTAAATATCTCCCACCAATTCATATTAAATCAAAGATACTTTACTTGCATCACGTCTAGTTAGAAAGCAAAATAATCGCAGTACCTATCTGGAAATATTTTTAGATGAAGTATTTATAAGGATATACCGCCATCTGTCGGTTTCGGTACATCATTCGCCTAATATGATTTATGCTACAGAGAGGGGCACTATTTAATTTTGCCTACACTACATAACTGAATAAGACTTACCTCATAGATTTGGGTATAACAGCTTTTAAAATACATGTATTGGTTTTTAATACCATAGAATAAAGTTGAAAATCATTAGTGTTCAGTGCTGTCTTTGACTGAGCGATTATCAAGCGCGGATCCACGGGTTGCACCCAATGCCCCTTACATTGGGTGCAACCTATTGCTTTTACCCACCCTTACCTCATTTTCAAATACTTTTTGACACATCACTGCCCGGGAGAACTGCTCTGTCTTGGACAAATTGAATTTCAGTTTTTTTTATCATTTTCTAGAAGGTTCTACCTTCTTTCACAGCTGATATTGCCCCCTCCAAAAATCAAGTTCAGGATCCGCGCCTGCCCCGCACCGCACGTAATATAGAACTAATCGCAGATTTATTTAACATAAGTATTTATTGATTGCTTTATGCATATTCATGGCTTCGTATGTACGAATTTTGTGCACACAGCTCGCGGATCTATTAATGTCACACTTGGTAAATGTTTAATTTATATAAGGGAATAATACTAACTAACTACAAAAATGGATTGTATTGATATAATACTGATTAAAATTGATGTTTTAACTCTTCTTATCTGGATGTCATCTCGATGTGATAATATAAGTTATAGTGAAATACATTATGTGCTAGTAGATATGTGCTGCCAATCTGTTATCTGGATGTCGGGGGTGGTTCTGACGTTGACACTAGAACTGAAATCAGTCTCATTAAAATTCTCTTGTTTAGATCATCATCACATCAGCCATGGCCATATGAGCATATGCCTCCCCAAGATAGAAGGAAATTTGCCCATACTTGCCGCGCTGGACAAGCGTGGTGGTTTTCGCAGAGCGCAACTTTCGCGATGTAGATGTTGCTGCCCATCCCCGCCCGTCGTATTTAAGTTGCACTGTTTCAGATTGTTATACCGCCATTTATCGATTCCCTTACCTCAGTCGTCTCTTACGACACCTGGTACAGAGGGGAGGTGCTCTTATATCAAGGTGCTAAAGTTCAATATATGTTAGCACTCAAATTAAGGCTCATTGATGGGTTAATGTCTGTATTCACCTGTGAATGAGATAGACATTTGTATGTTCCTTCAATTTTAAAATACATGGTAACTATACAGAACCTTGATGCACAAGTGGTTACCGGTTTCCGTCGATGTTGACCTTTGATCGTGAATTTTAAGTATTAAACATAGAGTTCAAAATCGCTTGAGGTTTTCACAGTTCTTTATGTATTGCGTCGGAATCATGCCCAATGATAAACTCATCGCGAACTATTGTTTTTCAGTCAGTAGTGAATTTAAAAGACAATTTTTGTATACCATTTAACTGAATGTTTAGAGATGGATATGTTTGTTTGTAAAACTGATTGTACTGTTTCCACGTTTTATTCTGGTCACGCTTTTCTATGCCAATGGTGTTACTTTCCGATCGTATTGTCCTATGTAATATACATTTGTTAAATATATTTTTTTTTGTAGCGAAATCGAAATATCTATTATTTTGTAAAATAATCGGCTTAACATGTTATAATTGAATTTAATTGTCTTTCAAGCGATATGTTAGATGTGAAATTACTTTCGTGCTATGAAGCCTTCTATAAATTATGCCATCTTAGGGGGGGGGGGGGGGTCGGCAATTATGTGTGATTAGGGGTAAGGAGATTAAGATGCGTGATGTCACACTCTAAATGAAAGCTTAATTTTTTTATTAGAAATATATTGTTTTTTACTCTGAGAGAAGCTAAATTTTATGCTGAAGATATTATTTACTAGAGAAAAATAACTAGTCTCTGGTGACAGACGGGACTCGAACCTGTTCTCTATCCGGGAGACTACACCACCGTTTCGCTACAGAGACTTATCGTCGATGATACTTCAATACCGCATGTAGCTCAAATTAATAAGGTCCATTTCCCATCTTTTCTAATTGAGTTTTCAACTTTATTTGCAACTGCTACTTACGCGGTATTGCACTATCATCGACGTTATGTTGATTTAGAGAGAGAGTGTGCTAAAAAGTCAATACAACATTGAAGTTTCACCAGATTCGAAGCGCGCCTGGCACCGCTTGTATTTTCCGTTCAAATAAATATTTAAAAAAATATATACATATATATATATATATATATATAGTTTGCACTAACTGTTATATTTTTTCTAAAGTCCTTCGAACACTTTATTAGAAAGTGTTATTATTCGTAGCTAAAAAGTTATATTCGGGCTAATGTTCATTGTAAATTGTTGACGTGATCCCGACGAAGGGAAGGGGGGGGTGATACGTTTGACGTAATTTATGGCAGGCATTTGAGAATAAGTTGAGATTTTCACTCCTGATGGTTGCGTTCTGATTTTTTGGCGTTAGTTTGTCCGTGCTAGTCTAACCGCTTTTCTTTTATCGGAATTCTCCGGAGCTTGGTGTGTATCTCACTATTTCTATTGTTTATTAAAATAAGTACTGGGATCCTATGTCCAGTTATTTCCAACCACACTAATGTGTGTATGTATGTTAAGCTCTCAAGGCCGAACCGGGGAGTCTTTATTGATAGCTTGAACTGCCCGAAAAGACGTAGTATCATTTTGAAGTCCCCAGGAAGTTCCCGCGAGTCGAAACAATCAAACAATCGAGATCGCCTGTGGGAAGATAGTTTGATATAATAAATTTTTTAACTCGTTGGAAATAGTGAGATGCACGTGAAAATGACGCTGTTTATATTTGTTGTCCGGTATATCTATATCGTCGTTTAAGTTCTAACACCGGTTAAGTGAAAATGTTGACACTTTGTAACAATTAGGAAAATATTGCTCACATTTCATAAAATCATTTTCAAACTAATTGCTAGTGCATTTAGTTGGTGCAAAATAGATTGCGTTTAAACAAAACACGGTATAAAACGTTTACTGCAGCGTTAGAAGTGTAATATCGTGTTATCATTGAGCTTAACTATTAAGTTGCCAACTTTGAAAAACGCGGTGTTAGAACTTATGCGGCGATAATTATATTTGTCTGTATGTAACATTTTTGCCTATGACTGTACTTAGCTAAAACGTCTGAAGCGAATTCACTCAAAATATTTCTAATTACTTAGACACTTTTAATAAATGGTCATAGACCTTGTGAAAAGTATGTCGATGGAAATTTTAGTATATTATATACTGTATACACATACTCATGTAAGGAACGCATTGGTAACCTACTTCTGTATAAATATATATATATATATATAAATGTAAGAAATTTAAACTGGGGTGGAAAGTCAATTAATTCAATGTTTAATACGCGAGCGTATATCTTTGATGAGAACACTGGCAACACATTTTATGTGCGCCCAAATGAGTTTAATTTAGGACAGTGTTTCTCAAACTGGTCTCTATAGACCACAGAGCGTTAATTTCAAATTGTTGCATCAACTGTTGCAGTATATCGTCGTTTAAGTTCTAACACCGGTTAAGTGAAAATGTTGACACTTTGTAACAATTAGGAAAATATTGCTCACATTTCATAAAATCATTTTCAAACTAATTGCTAGTGCATTTAGTTGGTGCAAAATAGATTTTGTTTAAACAAAACACGGTATAAAACGTTTACTGCAGCGTTAGAAATATTATATCGTGTTATCATTGGGCTTAACTATTAAGTTGCCAACTTTGACATACGCGGTGTTAAAACTTATGCGACGATATGTAATTTATTCTAATGAAGGATTGTGACATGAAAACATGCAGTTGGCAACTTTATATATTGTTTGTATGGGGTCTATGAAATGAGGTTTGAGTACCACTGCTCTGTAAACGTTGTCAGGCAACGGGTGATGGTTAGTGAGAGGTAGTATTCGGATGAGATAAGAAAAGTTTTAACTTAGATACTTATCGGTGATATCTAGACAACTGCGTCTGTACTGTACCTGTATGATGATACCAGCAAAGTTATTGCGTTCGCGATCTTAATCCAAGCTATTGAGAGTTGTATTTTACATACAAAATTTATATATACCTTAATAACCTATTCCATCCCAGATATGTTAAATACACAGGTGCTATACGCAGCTTGTATTACCTGTATTTTTTTTAATATAGGTACTTCCTTATGTGTTACTGAAGGGGAGAAATATGAATATAAATTCGTTACATTGACTTAACATTCCTTATACTTTGTTAGTGAAAATTGTCAGTGATGCGTATCCAAGTTTACACAAATGCATCTTAACTGTGTATAAAAACTGAACCTGCTTAATTTATTGAAATAAAAATATAGTTAAGCATTTGTTTGATTTCTATTGGTAAAACCTAGACTTAGACCTAAAAAAGGTATTTAAGCAATTGTATGTGACACTTGCTCGGATACCGCTTAGGGCGAAAATAACTGGACTGTTAATAACAGGAAAAAAATGGACGTCAATTCCGAGTTCCAATACAGTCGGGATGGCCTTTATTGAGCAACCCAATCAAGCACTCCTAGCTTTTTCTTCGAGACTTCATCGTGAGGCGTGGTAGCCTCTATCAAAGTGGCAAGGTTTTCAACGTTATAATTTCTTTAAATTGTGGAATCTGCCCTTATAAACTGATATAGCGAGGTATTTGCGGTACCGAAAAATGGTGTTATCAGTACTGTTCATCGGCATTTCAAAGTTTGTAAAGTGGGTATACTATTAGAAGTAATATTTGTCTATTTAAATTTTAGGTAACTGACAGGTAGCGTTAAATACGGTACACAAGGTGGTTTCAAATGAAACTTAATAATGTTTTACGTTAATCCAGAACATAACGTTATCGTGGGACATAGTCGAAAGTAAAGTAAAAAAGTAACGAAAGTAAAAATATAATTGATGTACATATTACTTAAAAAAAATCTTATTCACGATTATAAAATAACATAAACCAACGCAAGCATTCAAAAAATAATCTCGATAGAGTTTCCGACAACCACGCGAACGAAGCCGCGGGTACAGCTAGTATCTTAATAAGCTTTTAAGGATTTATTCTAACCTTTAGTCATTTTTCTGCTTACATATATGAGTACGATTACATATCGAGTCACCAACCCACCACCACCAACATCTTACGTAGTAGAGTAGGCACGGCCTATTATAACAAATAAAGATATATGATAATAATTCTACTAATATTTATTTTAAATGTGTTTCTTAAATTGTATGCGTGCTCGTTACGGACGAACAATTGATCAGATCTGGATGAAATTTCACATAGTGGTAAAACATCTAGAATAACATAGGTATAGGTTTCTTCGATAAATGTACCTACGGCTCTAGTGAATTGGTGATATTGATAAAATAATTTTAACTAAGATATTGATTCTTTGCTAAGTGGTAGTTATGTGGCATAGAATGTCATAGGATCGTTTTTACTTGGGTAGTATTAAAAATGTAATGTACCCGAGCAATCGATTTATTTTCCATACTAACGATGCCGTGCTTACATTAATCACATAAAAAATGAAATACTATGCTTAAGAGCTTCAGTTAAGTAACGACATAGATACACATTCCACGAGGTACAGTCAGCTACAGATCAACTTGAACATTATTTTCAGAAATTCAACAATTTTTTACTAATAAATTCTTTTGTAGCTAAATGTACAGATCATCTGAATATGCTCATAATAATATAGACGTATATATATTTATATCAAGGTAGAACAAGCTCATGGACGGGAAAACTATGACGTCTTAATTTTTTAATTCGCTTCATTCGGGCATTACTGACGGGCCCAATGGCGCAGATGGTAGTGATCCTGTCTTGTGCACCAGGGGTCGTGGGTTCGATTCCCACCCAGAGCAAATATTTATATGATGATATTTGTGTTTGCTCTGTGTATGGGTGTAAAATGTATGTATTAAAGTAGTATATTTGTGATTCCTCTGTTGTCTGGCATTCGTAACACAAGTGCTTTAAGCGACTTACCACGGAGTCAGGTCAATGTATGTGTCAGGTATGAGATGTTGTGGGAGTTTATTATTAATATTCGACCACCGTAATGTAATTTTAAAATAAAAAGGTATACTTCCATGAAAATGCAAATTTAAGGGATTTATTAGGGAAAAAGAGCCGAAGAAAATGGGCACAACAAAAGTGGAAGTCAAATAAAATGGATAGGATATTGACGACAGAAAGTGAAACAAAACGGACAGAGATTTTAACAGAATGACTGACACTGGAAAGTAAGGTAAAAAGAGGTAAACAGGTAAAAAGATAGTTATATGACATCAAAAAGGTTGGAGGAGCAACATAGACAAGAGAAGCGAAGGATGGATACGAATGGAAGCAGCTGGAAGAGGCCTATGTGCCACAAGACACTAAGCACTAAACCGACGTGGGATATATATAGGTTAAGATATATATAAAATGTTTAGTACTCAGCAATAAAGGTTTATTATGTCCAACAGTGGTCGTTCTACAACCGCAACTTCGATTATGATGGTGATGAATTAAAGTGTAAAAATTTTAAAAATAAATCAGTCCAACCAGGCTAATCAGACATTTTAAAATTATATCGCATAGAAAGAATAAACCAGAGGTATTTAAATGAAAATACAATTTGAAGTCGATAAATAGTTTAATTTTTCTAAAATATCTCCAAATTATGCACATATTTACAAATGATCGTTCGAGACATTCTGGATTCCATATAAAAATTACCGTAATACGAATATTACGTAGATAATTTAGTAAACTGATGCGATGCGTTCACAGCAACTGATCAACCTGATATGTTGTTGTGTGTACACAAACTGACAGATCAACTTACACAAACTAAACTTAAATAATAAACTCTAGATGAGAGTAATAGAGTTCAATATTGGATGTGAAATGGTTTCATTAAGCTTATAATTAATTAATTAATTTGAATCTGTGGAGTCACTACTCTCACAGATTCAAATCATACACAAGTATTCGTCAAAATGTTACAAATTCAATTATAGACTCAAACTTGCGACTTGCGCTTGGTTGTGTTCTATTACCACCAAATTTAATTCTTATCTTTTCAGTTATTCTAATCTCAAAAATGTAAAAAATATCAATTAGTATCTTAAATATAAAACGTTGTGAAAACAAGATAATTTGAAATACAATAGAAATAACATGGTTCAAACAACAAATACGATCTATAATTTATATATAATATTTATATTCAAAAATAACAGCTCATTATACATCAACTTATACAAATCCATCAAAACCGACAATCAGTCTTAAACTCAATTACAAGTTACTAGATACTCGCACAGACTTTGTCTTTTCTTAAATACATATAATTATCATATAAAAACATTCTACTGCACTTTGATATATATCCTATCTCCCAAGTTAGATCAAACTGCGCAAAGTAAGCAAAAATTTATTAAAATCGGTTCAGTCGTTTAGAAGTTCATCCCGGTCAAACAATATAATGTGACACGAATTTTTAAATAAAAATAAAATAGGGCTCACTTTCAACTTTTAGTATTTTGTCAGATTTGTATAAGGTGATTATTAACCATGTAACCACACATTTGTCTACTAAATGTAATAAAACGTGTTGTTTAAACGTGATTTATTTTATCTACATACGTCTAGAGATCTGATTAACAAGTTTATAAAATGTTCAACCAATTGTGTGCTTATATATAGATGCCGGAACCGACAGATGGCGGTATATCCATCCGAATTAGTGTATCTCAAATGCAAGAGGGCGGGAATGGGTAGCAGCATCCCCTCGCGAAGCTACGCTCTGCTATTGCTACCACGCTTGACCAGCCCGGCAATTATGGTAAACGGGCAGGGAGGCCTATTAGCAATGTGCGTGACTGTGGCGACGCGTAGCGTTTACAACATTTGCGGAAGCTGTCAAATAATAAAAATGTAAACATTGTTAGTTTTCTTTGCAAATATAACTAAATCCAAAGATTTAAATAGTATTGTTGACATCATTTAAGTGCAATTTATCTAATAGTTTTACTGTAAAACAAATATAATAATAAAAACCGGGTTTGAAACTATTACACATAATATTAGTTTCCAACCACAAACTGAGATAAAAGGCAATAAATTAGTATTAGCCGAGCATGTAAGAAATGTGAAAAAACTGCGACATAACGGCCAGAGCTACTTAATACGAGCCCACGTAATTCGTCAGTACAGTGGCTTTATCAGGCCAAAATACTAAATTGGCAGTTGCAGAAGTTAAATCATGTAACATAGCAATGAAATATTCTTGAAAGTGTGGGTCTATGAACACCAAATAATACACTCATTGCTAAAAATGTCAAGTTAGTTTTCATTTTCATTAAAAAATAAGAAGGCGGTTTTTTGTAGAAACTAATTTTTTTACTTGCTACTCTCGTTACAAAGAACTCGAAGTTATTAAATGTCACACCCGCAAAATCTAGGAGTTGTTGATCTTCTTTTATTGATAATATTCCAACAAATGGTCAACATGTGTTCATGTTGATTGATCCTTATATGTTTTTAGGTCGGTGCAACAGCTTTTGTCTTTATTCTTTGAAGTATTTGTTGCTATGGCTCTCGAAATAGATGCAATATCTACTATGATTTCAGCATCACTGTGATCATTATTGATGTATCGATTGTATGTAAATGTGGTTTCTTTTAATATCAACTCAGAAAACATATGGGCTTGGCATCCTTTATGGGTCACAAGCAACAGCTTGGGTTGAATAAATTCATTCATAGGACGCGCTTGGGAAAATATAAAATTTATATTTGCTATTGATTAGCAGTTAACAACGCAACAATTATGGCCCATTTCTTTGCTTCGATTTTGTACTGCAATCAACATATTTGACAGCAGATCATCCGCATTTGTTTCCAATTGCAAATTGTGCGCTGCGGTCGTTATCTGTCCGCCACTACTCGCTTAGCACATAGCTATTATCCAGCAGTGGTCTTCCAATGATATGATAATTATAGAGTATACTATCGCTTAACAATATTTTTCCAATATTTAAAAACGCAATCTCTAATGTATGTTTGCCAAGTAGAATTTATTATAAATTTAAAAATTACCTACATATGACGTTACGGTATTTATATATTTTAAACCACATACAACCAGATATATTTCGACATTTAGGTACGTCGCTTATAACAACAAAATTGCCTACAGGTTTTTTGTTTTTTAAATTCATACGATATCCCATATCTTAAATAAATATTTATTAACACAAGTATTAATAAATGATTATTAATACTTGTGTTTGTTCTATGTCTGGATGTTAAATATGTATCGAAGTGTGTATTTGTGATTTCTCTGTTGTCTGATATCCGAGTACTTTTAGCGACTTATCTCGGAGTCGGGTCAATGTATGAGATGTTATGTGTAAATTCAAATAGTTAAAATCATTTTTAATATCAACTATACACATGTAAACGTTAAATAAACCGCGTTTTATTAAATTTACAACTTAACTATAAAATAAACATTATTAATGAAATAATATAAATAGAAAGCAGATAAAAATGGATAAATATAATAGACATCAGCGGCGGACTATGACCGTCAAAGGCCCGGAGCAGCAAATCCGAATCATTCGTCTCCCCTTCCCTAGCTTTAAAAAAATAAAACCTATAACAAAAGCTTTTATAACTTTTTATCCCGTTTAACTTCAGTATGCAAGTACCTGCTACAAAGATATGAATTCTCAGATTTGATTTTGATGTAATTATATAGGTACTAAGCATATTTTTAGTCTTGTTTAGGATTTTATCAAGGGAACGGTGAGGCATTTAACCCTCTCCTCCCTAACCACCGCCTTGTTAGTTCGCCAATGATATACATTAACGAAAGCGGATATCAATAACAATCCAAGCAATGCTTTATGTGCTCTATGTAATGTTGCAAACTAGCGAACTAATTTAGGTAAAATATTTACATAATAAAAAGGTACTATCTAAATTAATCTTACAATTATTACACCGCATATTTCACCGGTTTTATACAGTTCAACAGTTGAACATACGCAAGTCTGTCAAAATTTCACATTAAATTATGTACAACATGTTTCTGTTTTAAAGATTTATGTATATTGAGCAATTTTGACAGATTTGTTGCTTTGTATAGAAACTGAGATTGAGACAAAAATTAAATTGAAGTGTCCATTTGTAAAAATAAAATAACAGCATTTTAATAAAATTACTACTAAATTATACACGCATGGATGGAGGATTTATAACGAAGTAGATTTTTTTTTGTCAGACGGATTATCCCTATAACGGCTTGACCGATTTTGATTCGATATGATAGCTTATGTGAGATGGTATAAGTTAGTATATATACCTACATTATGCTATTACAAAAGTTGCATCCACAATAAAAACATAAAACTTATCAAATTGAAAAGTGTCAATATAACTAACTACATATCAGGCGCAAAGGATGTGAAAGGAAAAGTTCGATTCCCGTAAGTACGAACATATTATTTGAGTATTATCTGGGTATTTGTAAATCCCTATATTAGAAACAGAATATAACGTGTCTAATAAACCTATAGAAAAAAGTGGAACTGTTTAAAGGTCACTAGGTTCAATTGTACATAAATTAGAATTTAAAAAAAAATTATGTACATATATAATAATACCTGAATCAAATGCAGAAAAATTACAAAACGGCTTATATTTTACTAAACGAATAGAAATTGATTTATTACTAATGTTTGCATTTATAAACAATCTCATGCTGAAGTAACAGGTAATTATCAACTTCATTAGTCTGTTAGCAAGAGTCTTAAGAATAATAATAGTTTCGATTATCCAACACTACTTTCACTGATGTTAAATGATATTCATCGGAGACTACAACAGAAGCCGTGAGTTACCAGCACAGTAAAAAAGTACCTTCTCCTGTACCAGATCAGGCGTGTCAGAACAGGCGACTAAGGTACCAGAACCGATTGCTGGCGGTATCCACCTGCAATAGTGTTGCTCAAATGCACGGGGCGGGGTTGGGCAACAGCATCCCCGTTGCGAAAGGCAATTATGGGCTGAATTTCCTCTTTCTTGGGGAGGCCTATGTCCAGCACTGAACTTTCAGTAGCTGATCATATCATTATCAAATATACATCAAATAGACGGATTATTATAGAAATATTACCATGTAATTTACAAAATGTTTAACCATTCTGTTATGAAGATTTCTTGGATAAACTGTTTGTATTTTCGAGTCGTGTCAAGGAGTAGGTACATACATATATTTATGTCGGATTACTGGGTTAATGGATTTAGATTGTAAAATCATTGTATGTAATCCTCTAGTAAGAAATAAGACTGCTTAAGCCAATTAATTCTCCAAATGAACTATGTTAATAAATAAATAAATTGAGTGTTTATAAAATAAAACCTATATTTTCTTATTACCATAAATAGGGATTAATGAGTTGTGATAAACACATTTTACGCGAGTTCAATAAACTGTTTTCAAGCTCTTGAAACAAACGATAAATTTTACGTAAACCATAATAATAAACCATATGTGAGATCAAATTATCTACCATTATTCTTATTTTGCCATACAACCAGTTATTTCTCTCAGTGATGTTTTTTTTTATACAGTGTCACAGTAAACGAGATTGATTGATAATAATTGATTTGAAATATTAATATAATATACCTAAACTTACACAACCAACAATTCAAATGACCATAACCGCACTTAGACTATACTATAATAAGTTTATTGTAAATTGACTGCAGTATATCCATGCAAAGTAAATTTGCGCGAGTTCTCATGACTGACCCAATGTACAAATATTATAGATTATTCTATAATCTGAGAAACTTCCTCAACAAATTACTCACTTAGCATACCTACAATTAACAGAGTTCAATTTAACAGATAAACATAGAAAAATAAAAATTACACTAACATTCCCAAACAGCATGTATATATAAGTATTTAGCTGCAATTTGATATTTGATACCAGCAAACATTGACCCATTATTGTTATACATCTAAATGCTAATGCTGTTAATAACATCACATTCTATTAAACCAATCAATTGACAATTAGCTGATTTCAAAGTAATATAAAATTAATAAAGCATTGAAATATAACAATCAAAAAAATATTGAATAAATAATCATTTAAATAAAACAGTTTCGTATTTGCAAAATTGTGTACCCAATTTATTGTTAACAAGGTAAAGTCCCCATTGATTTTTATGTTGTTAACTTAGGGCAACAGATTAACAAAATGCACCACAGGACAGTTGCGGGGCATAACAGCCGCAATCATTGTGTTAACATGCCTCCAAACTCATAGCTATCATGCATGTTAGATCTAAATCAGCAGCAGTATAAGTAATGATATTGATGACATTTGTACTTTACAAAAAAAATTTTTAATAGCCAAAAATTTAAATTACTCTTTGTTTTGAATTAATGAGAGCTCCTATATAGACAATATGTGGTAAGTAATATAAAGATTGATCCAAATATTGGGAGAAATTACCATAGATAATACTTTAACAGTGAGCTTGTTTTTATTTAAAGCTTACTTTTTCTAAACTGTTATAAGAATAGAAACCTCACATTAATTCAACTTGGATCCACTCTCTATCCATTTACATACTATCAAATGCAAATTTCTCTACAAATAGGAACCTTAAAATCAACTTAGCATGTTAAGGCAAAGCCGACAATATTTTAGGCATTTTACCCAGATAGTAGTCATGATCATATCTTGTAACTAAAATACCGTCTGTCACTTTCACATCACCTTCCGGAGAGTAATCAATATAGTCCCCTTTAGCAGTTGTCATTTTACCATCTACTGCTTTAATTATGGCATCCCCAGCACATAGATCCCATTTTTTTATGGCTGTGGCATGAAGGTACACATCGTAAGTTCCATTAACAACTCCCATCACTTTGAAGCCTGCTCCTGCAGCAGGGGTGACGGTTGTTTTAGGTCCAAAAGCTTCTTTAGCTATCTCAGCTACTTTACCAGGGTGTGAGCGAGACACAACTACTCTAGGATGCTCTTTGTTCTCTTCTTGCTAAAAATTTAAATTAAGAACCTTTCAATAACACCATCATTGATTTATAGCATAATAAAAAAAGGAAAATTTACTCTAGAGACATAAAATAATTAAATAAAAACTGATATGCTTCCCATAACTTGTTTTAATTAATTCATCATTATTTTAAATCCATTTTCCTTAAAATAAAACATTAAGTGTAACCATGCCAGAATTTCCAATATAACATTGGATATAAAATTATTTACTTACATGAGGAACATTGGCTAAATTATTGGATGTTTTCTTGGTGAACCAACCCCAATATGTGCGGGGAGGAAATGGGTAGTGAATGACACCTATTATGGGTACTCCTCTTATGGCCACACAGACCATAGTCGTCACATATTGATACAGTGATTCTGAAAATTGTATACAACTTCAATAAAATACTTCGTTTATAAATTATAGAATTGTATTTTTGAGAAAGTAGCTACATGATTAAATAAATAATTAAATTACATTTTTTTTTTTTGGTGATAAAGTAAATATACCTGTATATTCTTGTGTAGCATCCAGGGGATCAATCCAAACAGTAACATCTTTAGCAAACACATGTTCATCATTCATACTATCTATTATTCTATGCTCTTTTAACGGGGACTCAACATCTATAAGCTCTTGCTGCTCACAACTGGACTCGCCGTTTGAATGTTCCTCTGATACAAAGGATAACTTAGGAAAAGTTTTCTTTAAACTGTAATACATTGCACAATGCGAAGCCGAGTCTGCATCAGTGACAGGGTCGTTGGCGCCTTCCTGCGTTTTCCCTTTGCTCTTAATGTGTAACTCATGATTTTTACCATCTATAACTTTGTTACCGCCGCGTTCTGCGGCAAGTATCGATGCTTTTAGTAAGCTTTTTAGGTTTACTAAATCACTTTTATCATTCGGGTAGCTAGCACCACCAGACCGCCAATAAATTATGAGGAACAATATAAAACCCAGTGTAAAACATGCGAACTTATTTATTCTTAATGTGCCCCCGAAATTCATAGCTATTTATATTTTGTTTATTTTTGTGTACTGTGGATAAATAGCGGACAAGGTGACGATTTTAATATGACATTGACATAATCTTTTTCTGATTTTGACAGGACGAGACGTTTTACTTTTTTACACGTTCAGCAATTATAACTCTATTAGCTTGTTTCTGAATAACTCATCTACTAAATCAGTTGACAGTTAGACAATCAAAGTCAGATCTAAACATAACTTGTCAAAGTCAAATCGGGGTGGTTTACGTGCGGTGCGGTCTATTAAATTTAAGGAAATAGCTTAGAAGTTTTAACGCAGTTGTTATAAAATATTAATAAATCTACGTAACTATACTACACAATTAATATCTCTAACTATTGTTAAAATGATTTTAATAGATATTTACGACATGGTAAGTATTTTGACAAAAAACTTGGAGTGGGCGTGTAATACAGTGCTTTACGAAGAAACTTACATTTTAGGCTAGCTGGTGGACTCTTGTAATAGCTTTACAAGTAGTCCTGGGATCTACTTACTTTATATGGTCAAAGAAAAGAAGCAGAAAGTCGTTCGATCCTCTTTGCAGTGGAGAGCCCATAGAGTGGAATCCATTGCCCCTAATTGAGCATGATGTAGTTGTGGAAGAGCCCCCGTTGATGGACAATTTTAACGAAAAAGTTTTAAATGTTGGTGCTATGAGCTTTTTGTGCCTTGATAAGGAAGAGGCAATTATAGATAGTGCTCTACAGTCACTACAAAAATATGGAGTGGGTTCCTGTGGGCCGCGAGGATTTTATGGGACTATAGACGTTCATTTAGAGCTGGAAGAGCGCCTCGCAAAGTTTTTGCAGGTGGAGGAAACCTGTGTGTATTCATATGGGTTTTCAACTGTGTCCAGCGCTATACCTTCATATGCCAAGAAAGGCGACATTATCTTTGCGTAAGTAACAGCCTATATGCAATTAATAATTTATGCAAATAATACATTTTATAAATAAAATTCTGAAATTTGACCTAACAAATTTTACTCATTATTGTATATGTTGTTTCAATTACAATAATTTTATTATATTGTCCATTACAAATATATGTGTCTAATAAATAATAATATTATTATTAAATTCTCAACCTATTTTTTGTGGGTTTTTTTCAGCAGGATGTTTAGACTATAAATATGTATTTCTTAATTCACTGTGTTTTGTATGTTTTGAATAATTACATATTACAGTGCTGCTGATGGACCCTTTAAAATTTTGCAAGTATTTATCAAGTTACTCTTTTCTTTGTAGCGATGAAAATGTTTGGTTTGCCATCCAAAAAGGAATAGATGCATCCCGAAGCACAGTCCGCTTTTTCAAACATAATGATATGGCACACCTTGAACAGCTGCTTTTTGAAGCGACAACAAAGAAAGAGCTCAATGCCAGAAGACGAGCATTCCTTATTGCAGAAGGAATTTATATGAATACTGGGGAAATGTGTCCATTGAATAAGTTAGTGGAATTAGCAAGAAAATACAAATTAAGGATTATTTTGGATGAAAGTTTAACTATTGGAGTAAGTAATTGTCAATTTTACAGATATAATACAAGAACATATAACAAATAACATAATTATATTATTTACAATTGTTCTAGTATTCTATGAATCTGAAGTTTAATTCGAGACATTCACAAACATCAAGTTAATGGAATACTTACCAATTAGTTTTCATAAATTATTTCCGAATTTATAGGTGTTAACTTGGTATTTGGTACATATTTGTAACCTTTGTACTGAGCTTGTAAGTTCTATGTGTTCTTGTAAGAATTATTCCATCTTTACCAATTTTATGCATATTATATGAACATATGTATGAAACATCCATACATACAACATAGTAAGTTTTAATAGTAGAAAATCAAAAGAGTTTCTGTAACAATTGTATCTGATTAGCACTATGGGTCTGACCTAGTTTAGAAGATATACACAAACAATTACTCTCATCAAGTTCATAGCTGCAAGGTTGATTGCTTCAATAAGCCTTGGATGCTGTGTCTGAACAGTTTGTTTAAAATGCTTTTTTTTTCTCTAACCTTCACTACTGTAAATGACAAATTTAGTGTAATTGTATATAGTAAGGAAAATAGAACAGAGATATTTGTTTCTACTTTGAATTATATAGTTTTATATGGTTATATTATACACCTCACACTTGTCACAACAAAAGAAATGGCAAATGGAAATGGATTTTTTTTTTGCTATATTTAAATCATTATATTAGCAAATGTTGTGCATGCAATCTGCTGATACAAAACAAACAGGAAGTTCCTGGGAGTTACTGAGCGGTAAAATTAATGTATCAAGTTGCAACATGCAAGGTGCATGGAATGCAAAATTTGATAATAACTGTGCGTTTTTGTGTAAAAATGTGGACCCCCTGCCCCCTTAAGTCTGGTTATAGGTAATAAATTAATGGCGCCTAAAAACACTATTATATAATCTATAATTTAATATAAGCACAGTTTTTAATAATTATTTATATGTTTATTTGTAACCGTCTTTTATATCACAAAGCAATTCCTACCTTAACCTTCACATATATGTAAAAAGAATCACAACCAACATGAAATCTGATATATTGAGTTCAAAATTGACATTGAAATTATGATGACAGATATGTGTACCTTTTGTACATGCTTCAATAATAAAGAAAGCTTTCATATATTTGCCTAACTAGCTTGCTTATATACCAACTTTGTACCCCCATGTTACCCTTTTAAGGAATGATGTTCGGAAAAATATTTTTCATGTGTTTCATGACTTTCAATTATTAAACTTTATACTGAATTTTATTCAAATAACTTTAAATACAGTGAATCTTCATACTAACTTTACACATCCGTTGTATACAATTAGGGGGTGATTTTTTTAAAAATGCCCTTACTTAAAGCCCCTATCTTATAAAAGTAACTACTATGCACAATTTAAAGTTTAGGTCTTGGATTGATATGTCAAATTAACTTGCACAATACTTTAATTGAATATTATTTCAGGTGTTAGGTAAACACGGCAGGGGTATAACAGAACATTTGAATGTTCCAAGAGACGAGGTAGATTTGATTGTTGGCTCGTTGGAACACTCGTTCGCGACTATTGGTGGATTCTGTGCGGGAACACACTTCATGGTGGAACATCAGAGACTATCTGGACTGGGTAATGACAATTAATATTATATCGAATGACTTGATGGTGCATTCGGTAGTGCCTGTATATTGTGTGCCAAGGGTCGTGGGCTCTAACCCCGCCACGGAGCAAACGTATTTATTCTATCTCATCATCATACCAGCCATTGGAAGTCCATGGCTGGACATAGGCCTCTCCAAGATAGGAGGTTTTTTTCTCATATTTGCGGGGCTGGGCAAGCGTGTTGGCTATCGCAGAGGGCAACTTTGGCGACTGGCGACTTTTGGATGCTGCCCATCCCCGCTCTGTGTATTTGAGCTTCACTGTTTCGGGTGGATTAACTTCCATCATTTGGTTCTGGTACCTTAGTCGCCTCTTACGGCACCTGGTGCAGTGGGAGGTACTATTCAACTCTGCCGATACCTCACAGCAGAGAACTAGAATTATATCTGAATGTTATATATGTATTTAAGTATTGTATTTGTAATTCCTTCTAATTTGGAGAATAGATAAATAAGTCCCCCATTTTTCCTTTCATCATAGCATTCGTAGAACGTCCAATGTTGGATATAGGACTCGCCAAGAAAGGAGGTTTTTCGCAACCACAGAGCGTAGATTTTCGAGCTCATTTCAGCCTCCCCGTTTCGGGTGGATTAACCGGCCGGTTCTGGCACCTCAATCGCAATCTTAAATTAGGTAGTCATACATAGGTCGTTGCGTTAGTACCTCGCTCTTACCTATTCCTACCGCCAAATAGCTTTTTTTCCGAACGAACCTATTGCTGGACTACTCTGACGTCAATTCCAGCGCCACCGCAAAAAGAGAGGGCGGGGCCTTTCATAAATGAAAGGTCCGATGTCCGTTTTCATCCCGCGAATCCCGCGGCCGCGGCCGCAAAGTTCGCGAGATTGAGCGGGACCGACGGCGATCGCCCGAGGGTGCCTCTAGAGGCTCGACCTAGGCTCGGGCCCGAGTTGGGGGGAATTCAATTATGAAATTCAGCAAAAGAGGACGGACGGAGGGAGCCCGACAGCTCTAAGGCTGTCGGTTATCGCTCGTGGGGGCAGGACTGCACGCGTTCGCCGGCGAACGCGGTGTACTGTTTTGTTATACGACTGCATGTGCAGTGTTAACGATCGCGTTGTGCCCGTGAGAGGGCGGGGAAGGGCTGCGATTTTCGCGGTAATACTATCGGGCGGAGCCAAATAGCAGTTCGCATTGCTGCGGTACAGTTTGAAAAAAGGCAGTGAAATTACTGGGCAGTGTGACATAATATCTTCTAGTCAAAAGGTCGGCAACGTGCTAGTGATATCCTTGTGATATAACGAGGCTGCGGTGACGCTAACTATCTTGCGAACTGGTCTAATAAAAAAAGTCGCCTCCTGCGACAAAAGAAGACTCCTGATACTGATGCAAATACTATTCTACTGCGGTACAATTTCGTATGAACTCTAAGTCCTTTTATAATGTTAACATGACCTTGTCCCATTGACCAGGGTATTGCTTCAGTGCGTCTGCGCCCCCCATGCTGACGCAAGCTGGCATCAGCGCGCTGGACATCATGGAAGGTAATCCCAAGATATTTGATGAACTCGACGTAAACTCCAGGAAACTCAACAAGTGAGAACTATTTTAAAAATATTGATATTTATATATTGCACAAAATATGACAAAATGTACAAATAGCGGACTTAATGCCAGTTGGCATTATCTCAAATATTACATGAAACAGAAGAAAATAGTGGTACACACAATATATATATATATATATACACACAAAAAAGATAAACGATAGATCCATATTTGTATAAATAAAAGCAATACATATATATGATATATATAAAAATTAATACCGATTTCCCTTGGTCATGTCATCACGCGTGAACGTTTTATGTTGTGTTTCTTATTGTGAGGAGATGGCTCTTATGAAAGTAAAAATTTAAAAAATTGCGCCGTATATATCAAAATTTTAAATAATACTTAACAACCATATATAAATATTAGCACGCATTCTCTCGATTCTAAAAAGTTTATATTCTTTAAAAACTATTTTTGTACGCGCTAGAAAAAAAAACACTTTATTTTCATCAACATTATTTTTTAAAATAAAATATACATTATTTAATCTTAATTATACCAATTCAAATTTAATAGTCATCGTTAAGACAGGACAACGTAGTTCGGGTGAGCTAGTATTATATAAAAAAAGAATAATACTTCATATATTTGTGGGACTGTTAGGCGTACCTAATATGAAAAACAAACATTCTACTAATTGGTATGGACTGGCTTCACCGCCGCGACTATGTCCGCGTTACAGGGGTAAGACATAAAATCTTACCCCTGAGGAACTCTTGGTATTCCGGGAAGAAGTAAATGTCGCTCTGACAGCTAAACTGTGCATAAAATCTTGTCTGTTACTAAAAGACAGGAATAAGCCAAATCTATCCTACGGGACGGCTTTAAAACGTGGTCCATTTGTTGTAAAAACATGTTTTGTGACAATATTGTCAATCTTGAGAACGGTTGCCGAAATGTAACCGGAACGTCAACCAAAACTTTTAAAGTGTTGATAAATCGCGTTTAAAAATTGTTAAAAGTAAATAAAGTTGTTCGATTGTGTATTTTCGAAGCAGTATTAAGTAATGACTCATGTTGGTTTTTCTTAGCAGAATTACAGTGCATGTGCTGATAACATTGATAAGAAATGTATTGAATCGTTGGGCACGAGGTATGATTCATTTTAATAATGGCCATTAACATTCATCATAACATCCATTAGAACTCCACTGTTGTATATAGGCCTCCCCAAGAAAGGGTTAACTGTGCTCATAAGTGCCGCGCTGGCCAAGTGTGTTGGTAATCGCAGAGCGCAGCTTTCGCAACGGGGATGCTGCCCATCTCCACCCTATACATTTGAGCTATACTGTCTCGGGTAGATATACCGCCATCTGTCGGTTCTGGTACTTTAGTCACATCTTACGTCACCTGGAACAGAGGGAGACATTACTCTACTCTGCCGGTACCTCACGGTTTCCTGCCTTAACATTACTGGATATATTTAGAAATATGTGTTGTTTTTTGACTATTTCATAGATTCCAACTTTATATGAATCGTTGCCTTCAATTCAATATGTTTCTTATTTAATTTTGATATTTTATTCTTCTGACATCACTTGGACCTTTTTCTATCTATTTATCCTATCTTGGACCACATGGGTCATCGGTTCTATTTCCATCCTCGATGAACATTTATATGACTACTATATGTGTTTGTTCTGTGTCTGGGCGTTAAATATGTATATATGACATATATAATTAAGTGTTATATTTATGATTTCTCAATTCTCTGGTATCCGTAACGCAAGTGCTTTAAGTGACTTATCTCGGAGTCAGGCCAATGAGATGTTGTGTGATTTTTTATTATTATCATTATTTCCTTCTATAGAATTGTATTGTTCAAAAAGACTATACAAATTATTGAAGCCAATTGTACTAAAAATCTAATCTTCTTTCCCAGGGCTCTAGCCAACCTAAAATACTACAGATTCCGCGGCGACGAACAATCCCCCATCAAACACATATATCTTAAGAAGGAGGAGCTCACAGACAGACTCAAGCACAGCTACTTGAGAAACATAGCCAACTATTGCTTAGAAAATAACGTGGCTTTTGCCGTAGCCGCCTACTTGAGAGACGTGGAACACAACTGCCCGGAACCTTCCATCCGGCTCGCCTCCAGCAGGAAACTCAACGATGAAAACATAGCCTTAATTTGTAAATTGTTGGATGAAGCGTACGAGAAAGTCGGTCCGAGACCCGAATTGCAACCCGTTTAAGGTTCGTTATAGCAAACGTATTCTGTCAAATAAATTTCCAAATTCACAGCATAGACGGTGGCGCTGCCTCATGTCTGCAGAATTGGAGTGAACTAAATTTTGACAGTTGTTCGAATGACGTGAGTTCACTAAAATTTTTTTTACAGAATGGCTAGCGGTGCGATATATTATATGTATATTTTTTTATATTTTGGTAAGCGTCACAAATGTGAGATGCAGTGGATTCGTGATGAGTTACTGAAGGTTGAGAATGTTGTCACACGATATTGAAGAGAAAATTGTTTCAAATATTGCTGTCGCTGTTGTCATCATTCGAAGGAGTCCCATATTAGGTTTCATTTAATAACATGGTAAACCCGGTTGGTAAACCTGGCCTCATAAGCAAACTACGGGATAAAAATAATATTTTGAACCCTCAATAACTCATTATAAATATTAAATATTTAATTGCGTTTGTAAGTTTGTTTATGTTTAAAGTAGTTTGAGCACAATAGAAGCTAATGGACTAAGACTTTGCTATAATAGAACTGTAAACGGTCATCTCAATAGATTGAGAATAAAAATATGCCCTAAACCTATATATAATTATGTTAATTCACTTAAAAAGTACTAATATTAAACCTATGATACCCTCTGATATAGTGGTGAATAGGATAGTAGGGGTGGATGTCAAATCAGAAAAGAATGAAGATATAATAACATGACGTCACAGCCATGAGGCTTAGTGCGTGCAAGTGAAATGGCATTACATCCCCACTTAAAACAGGCAATATTACACGTTATCATTATTAATTTTGAAGCTGATATTTTTTAAATGTCTACGTCTAAATCGACATAAACGACAGTCATAAATTCAATTGTCGTAATGGACAAGGCAGGTTTAAAGGAATAACAAAAAAAAAAAAAAAGAATTCATTTTAAATACTTTTTTAAATTATGTTTAACCTGTTTTAAACGAACAATATTGATATTGAACCATTAACAAAAGTCAAAAATAAATAAATACAAGGATGTTGGCCCATATGTCCCTTACGCCAATTGAATTTCTGGCCGTCGATATATTCATCCATTGTATTTATGAAGGTACGGTGAGCAACAGATTAATCTACCCAAATCTGTCAAATTGTTAGATTTAATTTTTAACTCAATGCCTCGCTCTTATAGATTAATATCGATTGCGAAGTTTTGACAGATTTAGGTAGGTTGATCGGTATTTATAATATTGTTAAAATATGATATTACAAAACCTGATCCAATCGAGCAGCGTTGCATTTATGAAGCGTGCTTATGAAGTCTTTAATTTACTGAATAATAAATATATTTAGCTTTGTTTTGATTCTGGAGCCAACTTGAAAAAATATGTGGTTGTAGGCTTAATTGATTCCGGTTTTCACAACATTCTTACATCAATTAATTACATTAAAATTACTTTTTCCATTAGCTAATGTATCCTATCTTGTAGTTGGCACTATCTATACAAACACCAGTCAAAAAATTTTTTATACATATGTATTTAAATTACTCTGATTCTGATATCCGTAACAGCAGAACTAACACGAATATTCATCATATAAATATTTGCCATGGGTGGGGATCGAACCCACAATTTTGAAACACAAGATAGGAACACTACTGAATGCACCCCCGGGCCCGCCAATTATATGATTACATCAAGTATCTCTAGTGACTATTATCGAGAACCAAAACGATTTTGTGGATAAGAGGGGGAAAGGGGGATTAAAAGGATTTAATAAGGATATGAGCATTCGGTCTGGGATATGATCAAATCGGATCGGCAGCCATTCTAATTTCGCGCAAAATTCTTATACTTACACTAGCGATCGGCTTCGCTGGACGTTGTCCTGGTACATAGCCTGGGTACCGACTTCAGTGCCATCTGCCGGGCTGATTTGTAAATCAAAATCACCTAGACCCTTACTGGAATGTACAACCGTTTAGTTGCAGGTATAGATAAATAGCCTACATACCGACCTCATCGCTATCTGTCAGGCTGATATTAGAATTTAAATCACCCAAAACGACACCCAAAAAAATCGGTCTAGCCGTTAAGGAGTTCAGTGACATACACACAGTAGAATCATATACATAAAGATGGCTTTTTAATCGTAAACATAGTATAAACTTGACTGAACTCTGATTATTTTAAAATACTGCAACTCTACTCGATTAGACAACGACAAACCTTAGGTATTATAATTTTGCTAAGAGCGCAGTTATTATTAAAAGTATTTTATTTTAATTCTCACCATATTTACATTACATAATGCTGGTAGGTACATAAAAACTATTTATTTAAATAAGCAGTATATATACAGTACATAAAGCTAAAACATTAAGTACGCATTGTTATTATACATATAATAATTTAGATTATAAAAGAACATATAACTAAGATTTAAAACATATTTTTGTATGAAGATATAATATTTTGTAGTTTCTAACGATCCGTTGTGGTTAGGACGCCTCAGCCACAAGGGTCGCCGGTTCGGTTACCGCACCAATATGTTTATTGTGTCGAGTGAGTACCTACTTTGTTTCTCGTTACCATAAACCACAAAGCGACAGATCGACCTAATATTTCATAGGTAATCTCGAACTTAATTATTTCGAGTTATTCGAGAATTATTTAGAGTTGAATATCGAGAACCATTAGCTTATTCTTGTAGGTTGATCTGTAGCTTGGTGTACTAAGAACTCCCTTAGTTGATGACCAGAACAATTTATGTCATTTTATCTTACATTTTATTTTCATATACAGTCAAAACTGGATATAGCGTCATTGAAAGGACCTTATATTTCTGACGTTTTATCCGATAGTTGTTATAAGCAATACATAG
The DNA here is from genome assembly GCA_020976665.1 of Heortia vitessoides. NCBI lineage: Eukaryota > Metazoa > Arthropoda > Insecta > Lepidoptera > Crambidae > Heortia > Heortia vitessoides. The sequence goes on from JACJUM010002971.1 coordinate 16,173,739, forward strand.
CATAAGTAAATACTGAAATTTCAAAAATAGAAATAAAAATGTTTATTAAGAAATAATTGGAGATACAAGATGTAGCTGCACTATAAGACTTAACTAGTTTGTAAAAGTAGGTACGTAACTTTTAAAGTAACACTAAACAATAAATATGCAAGGTGAAATGGCCGGGTAGAGGTTCAAATAGGGTGGGAGAAAACATAAGTAATAATACGCCTAAATATTACTTCATTGCTTAGTAATAATATCTAAGATCGTTTGTATTGTTTTGTTTTGGTGGAGCTTAATGCGGTTGCTCGTTATAGTCGATGAATGTCAATATAGTTTCGTCGTTATAAGCGATATGTCGCTATATCCGATGTTGTTATTGGCGGTATGTTTACTGAACAGTTCACTACAAACTTGGCCAGGACCTTACAATCTGGTCGTAATAACCGATCGGTCGTTGCAAACGATGTCGTTATAATCGGTTTTGACTGTATATATATATATATATATATTCACACAATAGTTATTAATCATAGTTCCTCACCTATTACCTCTTGCATCATAAGCATTCCTTCTATACGCTTTTTTTACTGTACTTATTTCAAAGTATTATCAAGCTGTGCTTTTTATTAAATATAAACACATAGTATATATGATGTAAAGAAAGTTGAACACTCGGTAATCCGGCATACACTGGGTACACTAAAATCTTATTACAATCCATCGTTATCGTACAAACCATTGGAAGTCCACTGTTAGACATAGACCTCCCCAAGAAAGGGGCCATTTTTCCCATAATTGCATGCGTGTTGGCAATCGCAGAGCGTTGCGTCGCGGCAGAGATGCTGCTGCCCATATCTGCCCTGGGCATTAAAGCTACACTGTTACCGATATACCGCCATCTGCCGGTACCACACAGTCTATGATTACAATTTTTTATGTTTATCATTTAATGTTTACTATTCAATCCAATCAAAGTGATATTTACTGAAATCTGCCGGATTATACCACCACGGATTACCGAGAGTTATAAGTTTTATTTTTATGTACATTATTGTTTAATTATACTCCACATCTACCTTACTTAAATGAATAGATGAATTCGTTTCTAAGCGAACAAAGTCTACCCATGTGAGCAGTATTAAGCGATCAGTTCTAACACTGCGTAACTCCAAATTGATGAGCAAGGGTGTCTGATATGATAAAGATGACGATGAAGGTTTCTTAGCGAAAATTTGTAGTAGTGAATTGTGTGTGGTCGATATTAAGTTGCCCTAAGGATAACCAAGAATTTACTGTATTCTCGCTGGCACTACACAATTACAAACACCTTACACACATTATTTTCGTATCGTACACCGTGTTCGCCGGCGAACATGTGCAAGCCCCGCCCTCCTCTTCTCTCTTTCTGCCCTCTTGTGCATACAACTCAACTGTCCCTCTCAATGGCCATCAAAGCCTAGGTCTCAGAGTCTCAGAGTCGCCACCTCAGGTCCATCGGGCAAAGGTCGCTGATTAATGAGCGGAATCGTCTCAGCTTGACTTCCAAGAAGTCCAGCATTCGTTTTTCCAAAAAAAACCCTCTGACTTGTCCGGGTACATAGCATAGTAAAATTATATCCCGTTGATTCCATAACCGTGATATTTTTGTATTAGTAGTATTGGGATTTTTATTTAATTACCTTTCACCGTCATCTGTTATGGTGGGCAAACACGATCCTACTGATTGGATCAGCAGTTACTGTCATGCCAATCCACTCGCACACACGGTAAGTTCTAACTGATGCAATCAGTAGCGTCATGCCGATTGGACGATAGGAAGGATCGTACACCTGTAGAATCGCAAAGCACTCACAAATAATTGTAACATTTTGTCATATATTAACAAATAATTTGCTTTAGAGGAAAACTTTTACTGATTTATACCTATTTTATACAGAGAAACCTCTCTGTATATTACAGTTACATTAGGTTTAATCTAGCTATAGAATCTAGATATTTTGGTAACTGTTAAAAGAACAAGAGCGACGAAATAATTCAATTCCTTATTTATTAAGGAGATATCTCTTCTTAACTTTTTTTTTAATAAAAACAAGTTTATAACGGCTTTGATACCCGGTTTGTTTAACGGCGATAAAAAGCCGTTAAACGTATTTTGTAATATTTATTTATAGAGCACGCACGTTTATTAAGTATGGTTATATTTTTTTTATTGTTTTTAGAAGGCATGGATCATGGTATATTATAAAAGTGTTCATCAATAATTTTATGGTGCTAATAGAAATAAATGATTTGATGTTAGATTACAATTAATTCAAATAATTATAAAACATTGTTGTACAACGCGACCGCTCCCTTCTATACGAGTCTATAAATATTGCGGAATCGACATTCATCTCTGAATGAAAGTCATTCAGTTCAACATCAATTGTGAAGTTTTGACAGATTTATTAAGTGTAATCTGTAACCTGTGTGCAAACAGGTAACAATGTGTCATATACAAATCTGTCAATATCTCCCAATTAATGGACTGTTTCTGGATTGACTTCCAAATCGGTTGACGGATATGACAGATTGTTATAGGAAGATCTAAAATCCGTTTACATTGATCAGTAAGTTTCTAAACGCTAAAAACTAGAAGTATGCATGTATTTGCATGTATATATAACTTCATTTAATGGTACATCTTTATTAGAAATGTAAAGGGTGCAAGGGTTTTTTAAAGATTAAAATGCCTCGGATTTTTATAATTTTTACAGTAATATTAGAGGCTTCAAAAAACATTAGTTTGTTTTATATCCAGCGTTCCGGTCCGTTACAGTAAGGTAACCGAAACGCAAAGAGTGGTTTCTTTCTCCTGCACTCTTAGACTGCTGTATCGCAACACCCATGGAATTGTTTATTAATATTAGTATGTAATTGCGTCGCAAATAACTTGGCTGTACAATTGTGTGCTAAGTACATTACTATATATTAATATTATTAAATATAAGGCTATAACATTTACAATGTAAAGTTAATTCGAAATATAGTATTTAGAAACACGATTAGAATGAGAAGCACTCTCGCAAATAATGGTTTCGATAAAGGTTGAATGCATTTCATATAATATAAATTCAATAGTGTTAACGGTAACTTATTTTTATGTCAGTGGCGGATTTATTAGCTGAGTAGGATTTAGCTTGGATCGGCAAATTTGGTCCTTATAATAATTTGTCGAATTCAAAGAGTCGAATTTCATTAGCTATGCGAAAATTTATACAGAAAATTGTATGACGAATTGTTCATTGCGTTTCTACTGATGTCTCATATTTGTTGCTCGGAATTTCAAGTATGTATAATAAGGATGAAACAGAAGAAGAAACTTAATAGGAACTTTACCACATAATTAATTGAGTTCGAATTTGATCACAAAATGATATAGTAATAGCTAGGTTATCGAACTGCAGTAGTCAGAAAGGGCGGCAAAATTGATTTGCCTACCGGTGGCAAGCGGGTGCATCCGCCACCGTCACTTTAACTATTTAAATTGGGCGTGCTGAAGGAAGACGAGGTCTCCATGATTGATATGGGTGTTATTTCATTGTTTGGAATGCAAAACTTACAAATCTGTCAACTTATCTCAACCAATTTTAAGCTTAATGACTTGTTATTAGAGTTTAATATTAGTTGCAAAACATTTATAGATAAGTATAGCAATCATACATTATGATATGTTTTTTGGCGGGAATAGAAAAGTCATTTGTCTTAAATAAAACTAATTTCTACGTCTTGGTTTTGGTTTATTTTACTTTTTACAATATTACTTTTTTTACTTTTTTTTATCAATGTTTTCAAGAGTTTTGTTATAAATGGTAAACGCCATATTTATTTGCAAAAAAAATATCAGAATAATTTTATATTCAATTTTGAAAGACTACGTTTAGTTTCACAGTAAACAAGTATAGAGCGGCCATTTTAAATTGTAGACGCTTACCTGTAGTGCTTGAGACCATTCTTTGTAAGATTTGGGATATATACCTGGTATAAGGTATAAAAATAGCTAGTTGCATATCAATTCGCTTGTTACGTTATATTAAAATAAATGTTATAAATTATCTGCTTGTTTTACTGTTCTCAGCAATGTGTTGAATTAACAAAAAAAGGTCTCCCAACCTTTACCTTATTTGAAGGGTAATTTAATACCTACATAAAAAGTCAACTGAATGAAAAAAATTATATGGCAATCATAGACAAGTTTAACACATCAATAAATATCTCGAGGTCAAATTGAGAAATGTATTTGATTAATCGTAGTTACTCAATAAAGTTACTGAATTAAAAAAAATCTATCGGTTACATGTAATTTTTTTATAAATATCTTAGCTACACGTATTTTTTTTATCTATTCGTCATGTAATGTAAAAATGGCTAAATTTTTGATTAAATTGTCAGTTGAAAGAAAACTATGTGTTGGACATATTATTTAAAATTGGTTATGAAACTTACAGATTGGTACCCGATGACGCATTCGGTGTGCCAAGGGTCGTGGATTCGAGCCCCACTCTTGCCAAATATGTATATGACAAATATTTGTGTTTGTTCTGTCTGATTGTTGAGAAACTGTTTCAGTATTATATTTATGATATCTTCTGTTGTCTGAGAGGTGCCATGTCTAAATTAGAGATGCTGTGTAAATTTAAATTAAAAATTATATAGAAATAGGTGGGAGTGAGGTACCAATGCAGGCGACCTTTGTGAGAGGTCTACCTGTAGAAAAATTATGGAAGTTGATTGATTGATGTGTGTTCTTATAAGGATTACCTGCAAATTGGATTTGGATACCGGATTGTCAATAAAATATATTATTTAGGAGTGAGTTATTTATTATTATATAATCTCGTGCAGCGATAAGGTAACTATGATTTATTTTTTATATGCGAGGCAACTAATATCTATTTTCTATATAAACAAAACATTTAACCAACACCTAATAGTGTATTTGTAACATAGGTAACTTGAATACCAACAAAAATACTGACTATATCTTATGTAAATATAATTTTAATTATATAGAGGAAGTTTGAAGCTATTCTTATACAATACTAGCAGTGCCTGCGACTTTGTCCGCGTGGAAGTGACTTTGGGGGTAGAGGTATCGTATATCCTTCCTCGAAAAATGAAATTGAAATCGGCATAGCGGATTCTGTGATTAGCGCGTTCAAACAAACTCTTTAACTTTATAATATTAAGGGAGCTTTTGAATTAACATTTAACGAAAGTAGAGGTTGCCGACATATATGCTGGCCATGGTACCTTCCTATTCTAATTACAGGCTTTTTTCTTTTCTCTATGATTCGTGTTTCGTTTGTTTTATTCAATTAACTTTTTCTTGTATTAAATATGATTTAAGTATTATTTTGTAGTTCCTCTGTGGTTTGACATTGATAACACAAGTGCTATAAGCGACTTCAAAGAAGGAATCCCTGAGGGCACATTGCGATATTTAAAAAATACTTCTTCTACCTGGTTAAGTTCTAATATGTTCGCTTAGGTCGTCCTATACAAACTTGTTTTCTTGTGCTTAATAAATAAATAATTTTTACGCTGGTATAGAACTAAAGCTGGAATAAGAACACAGACCTAAGAACAGATGCAAAATTGTGAGGAAACCTGATGAACCAGCGGACCGACAAGAATCTACAACTTACTACACAAGCTGCAATATACGTGCGTCATCTAGGCTAGTTTAGAAATTCTTGTAGACCCCTATCTATATATATATAGAAGCTGACTGTCTTACTGAGATATTAACGCAAGGCTTAAATTTTAAGAGTTTAATTTGCATGGGATTCCTTTTATAGCGTAGGGGAGAACTATAAAATAATTTTGGAAATTTAACCCTCTAGAGGGGTAAAAAGGGGGTAAAAGGTTAGTATAAAACTGTTGTTTTAAGTTATTCTAATTGAATTCAGATAAAAGCTTCGTCATTGAAAGTCAAGAAACACGTATAATCATCATCGTCATTATAGACATTGGAAGTCCACGCTGGAGTTAGGCCTTCCCAGGAAAGAGGGAGTTTTGCCCATAATTGCCGCGCTGGGCAAGCGACTTGGCAATCGTATAGCGCAGCTCGGGATGCTTGTATATTTTTTTGAAAATCGTCTCTTAAGGGGGCAAAAGGAGGGGGGTGCAAAGTTTGTATGCAAGTTCTACAACCGCGGGGTAACTATAATACAGTGATGTGTTTACAGTGGGACAAGTTCATCAGACATATGACAGTAGCCGACGTTCCTGGCGAACTCTGTGTCGTCGGACGCGTGTATCGGTTTCCGGATCTCCACGAGGCGGCGGTCGGTCTCCAGCGCCTGGTTCTTGCGCTGCAGGTCTTTGGTGACGCGCTGGTGGTGGTTGTACATGCCGTGGTACGTTGTCCTGGAGGTTGGTGACGAGATTGACATTACTCTGGTATATGTGTATGTAAAAATATATAACTGCTGTCTGTTGTATGTAACACAAGTAGTTTAAGCAAATAATCTCGGAATCAGATGAATGTATGAGATGTTATGAGAATTATTACCATTTACAATAATCTTGCAAAGCAGTGACATATCTAGAGAAGAGCGATTTTAAAGAATATAGAGCAAAAACAATTTTTGTTACTGTTTATCACTATCGCCATTGCCAATATCTACTGGCCTAATGTCGCTGATGGCAGTGATCCAATCTTGTGCACCCAAAGGTCGTGGGTCATATTTATATGATGATATTTGTATTTTTTCTGTGTCTGGGTATTGAATATATGTATTTAACTACTCATATAATATTTTTGATTCCTCTGTCGTCAGATGTCCGTGACACGAGTGCTTTAAGCGACTTATTTCGAAATCAGGTCATAGTGTGTCAAAATTGTCAAATACTTACAATGCCTCCTCCAGTTTCTTCTCGAGTTGAGCTGAACTCATATGAACCCTCTCATATTCCTCGAGCAATCCACGCATAGGCTTGTCCTAGAATACAGTATCGGCTATAGCAAACGTAAATAAATAACCCCTTTTTCTCAACAATATAAACAAAACATGTGATATCACAAGGATATCATTTGCGCTTTGCCAACCTTGTGACTCAAGATTACACATTATCCAGTCATTTCACTGTTTTCTAACCGGAAGACAGCTATAGGAACACTACTATTTGCCGGTAGAAATAGTGAAAAAAGGTAAGGTACCATTGCAGAAGACCTTTTTATAAGGTGTACCCCATTCCAATAAAATTTATTTCATAAATTTTTCATGCCTAAACCTGAACAGCATTCCACTTTCATGTAAAGTGAGGGATGCATGCTCGAAACGTGTTTTGAGTACAATGAGAAGGTACATGAAATTTATGCTGTGAGGTACCGGCTCGGTAAAATAGTACCTTCCGCTGGGAGCGAGGCCGCTTGTTAATGAGTGACCCTATAGTCGCGCATTGTTTGCAGGATAGCGGAATTGATGTCGCCTCTGACGCTCAAACTAGACGGGGTACAGAGTAAGCCGGCCACCCTAGTGCCGTGGGCTATCGATGTAGGGACAAGAACTGCACGCGTTCGCCGGCGAACACGATGTACTACTGTACGAAAAGAATGTGTGTGAAATATTTGTGATTGTGGAGGGCCAGTGAGAGAGCGAAGGGAGGCATCTATTGAAGTTATACTATCGGGTCGATTAGTGTCACAGTCATGATGACTTCCTTTGTCCCTCTTGATATTTCAGGAAAAAATCGTGCCGATGCCTTAGAAAATATTAACATTTTACTTGACATTTTAAAGCCAAATCTATCCCACTAGCTCGTGGTTTCGGTGTAATAAGTATCCTATATGATTTGAAAGAGCAACAAACACCTACACATCCATCTATTCGCCAGCCTTTGGCATTTATTTATGATAACTGCAAATAACACTGGTTGCCTTACATTTAGGCCAGATTCGTACTAAGGTGTTGTCTTACCTGCACTCTCTCAAGCGTCGGCCGCAGCTTTCTCGTTTCCAGTCTCGTCTCCACCAGCTTGGTCGGATTGATCTTGTCCGCGACCGCAGCCCGAAGGCTTTCGATCTCACGCTCTACCTTCTGCATGTTCGTTTCCAACTATAATAAGTAATAATAAATTCTATACATATATACTTATAGTGGAATATGTTGGATAATTTCTTATTTACCTATTCTAATGGAAAAGTTTAAGATGAGAACATCAGAGCATTATTTTTCTCAGATCAAATCCACAAACAAGCACACAGTCCGCGTGAAAGTAAGCGGCATCGTAGCCTAGAGACGTCATATCGCAAGGATATCACAAGCGCGTTGCCAACCTTGTGACTTCAAGATATTATATCACTATACCCAGGAAGTTAACTGCCTATCACCCTTCAAACCGGAACACGGCATTGCGAACTGCTATTTGGCGGTAGATATAGGTGAAATTGAGGTACCAATACAGACTACCTTTGTATGAGGTCTACCTCGGGCATGTATAACGACTAGATCGAAGCTTTAATAGTTCTAGCCATAGCCGTATATAGAGGGAGGGTGAGGGGGGGGGGATGTAACATCCCTTGGATGGTCAATAGTTCACCCCAGGTTACGGACTCGTATAGTTGTAAAGTATCGACTGCGTGAGTAAGTACGTCAATGAATCAGCTATGGTATGTCACGAGAGAGCCGCCCCACCCTCCCCCTGAATCCATATGCCAATGGATCTATCCCGTCTCACCTTATACTTCTGCCACTCCATCTCGTTCCTAGCGCGCTGTATATCGTACACGCGCCTCCGCATTATCATCTCGACAGTTTGACTCTGCGCGTACATCTGGTTGCGCGCTTGTTCCCGCGCCTTGAACATCGTCGCTCGGAGTGTCTTCGACTCAGACATTAGTTGTTCTGCTATTTTAATCGTGTTCTCTATGCAGTGGATGTAGCTCTCCTCTGTCATAGAACTAAAACGAAACGACTTGATACAAAACCCTACTAAATTAGCTGTTATTTGTGATCGGATTGGGCCCGATGGCACAGATGGTTGTGACAGTAGTAGGGGTCATGGGTTCGATCCCCACCCAGGAAAAATATTTGTATTGTTGATATTTGTGTTTTTTTTTGTGTCTGGGTGTTGAATTGTATTTAAGTATTATATTTGTGATTTTTCTATTGCCTGATGTCCGTAACACAAGTGCTTTAAGCGACTTATCAGGGAAAAGTTGCGTGAATTTATTCACTATCATCATGATACTTCACTGCTAGGCATAGACCTTCCTATAAAGGGAGAGTCTGGCCCATAATTGCCACGCTGGGCACGCGTACTGGCAATCGCAGAGAAGATGTTTCGCTACGGGAACGCCGCCTCCCCTAATGCATTTTAGCCTCGCTGTTTCGGATAAATATACCCTCATCTGTCGGTTGCTCATTCGCCTCTTACTCCTGGTATAAGGGGACGTACTGTTCTACTCTGCGAGTACCTTACAGCATACTGATACTCACTCTGTGGGTATCCTAGTCGGGTCCAGCTTATATGAGATATCCGCGCTGTCCCTTGTCAGATCACGCACATTGTACTCCAGCATGAGGGCGTCATCTTTATTCTGGATCTCCCGCTCTAGGCGGCAGAGTACGTTGGTCAGTTCCTTCAACTTCTCCCAGCCCATATGGCAGACGTCTGTGAGAACGCGCTTGCTGTTCTCGATTATGTGGTGTTCCTATGTAATTGTATTTTTACTAATTTCGTTATTCTGCTTTATTTTATTGGCGTATTTTGTATAATATACGTACTTCTAACGAATTTAAATTTATCATCATCATCATCATACCAGCCGTTAGAAGTCCACTGCTGGACATAGACCTCTCCAAGAAAGTAGGTGTTCATAATCGCCACACTGGACAAGCGTGTTGGCAATCGCAGAGTGCAATATTCGCTAGATCATATTCATAGGAGAAAAAAAAACAACTTGTCCCAGACTTCTAGATGGTAAGTAATTAGTTTAAAAAGATTGTAAAGAGAAATTCGAATACTACGAAGTTCTCGGATGCACATCGTTAGTGCAGTTCTCTCAGATAGGATACGATGCAAGTTCGGGTTCCTCCTGAAGACTAAGGTTAGATGTTTTTTTTTCTAGTAAACTGTAGTCTAGAATCGCGCACCGGACGAAACCAACACGATATACAGCCAGGAAGATCCGCAGAAGGCTGGAACGCGAATCCATAGTCGGCTCAACGATGTCGACTAGCGAGATGTCTACCAGTCCTAGTACAGAACGCATCCGCTTCTCCTCAGAACCAGTCCTTATTCCGAAGTTACGGATCAAATTTACCGATATCCCTTACCTGCATTATTCTATCCACTAGGCGCTCTTCTCCTTAAAGACCAGCAACGATATTACGAATCGGCGTATAATAATTTGAATGTTTGTTTGTATTATGGTTTATATCCAACACTACATACATACATCATTCCTGTGTCCCATCTTGGCAAACCTCTCTCGCTTCCCTTACTTATCAAAAAGTATTTAACCATTTTTTTAATTCTTTCACCTTCAAAGAGCTACTTCTTTACTGAGTCACACAGGCTATGTTATATTTAAAAAAAAATAAATGACCGCTAGCTAAAACGGAACTATTTATATAACGTAATATAAAGGGTAACACATAATTTTCGTAATTTTTTTATTCACATCTGATCGGGTGTTATTACATCCATTTGCAAAAAAAAACGGGCGGTTTTGATTTTAATTATTCTTTAAAAATATACGGTACCAAAATGATTTCAATCATTTGTACATGGTACTGGCCGTGGTGTTAAATTCAAATTTCATACATTTTTAGTGCGAAGTTCCAAAAGATAATATCGGTTTTCATAAATTTATTTCATATTCTTAATTGTCAAAGCTTCATTTATTGCTGTTTAGCTGTCTCAATAATGTTAGAGAAAGTGGTAAAAGCTACTATAATTATTGCGCTGCTCGAAGAGGGTTGCAGCCAATGCTTCGTGGCTCAGAGGCTAAGTGTGAGTCGCTCGACGGTTCAAAGGACCTGGCAGCGGTATCAAGACACCGGTTCCGTCGAAAAAAGGCCTGGTTCTGGAAGAAAACCATGTACCCAACCACGGAATGATCGGTTTCTTGTGAGTCGCTCATTGAGAAATCGCAAGTCTTCGTATGTGGACCTTAAAACAACGAAGAAGTAAGAAATGTGCATATTAGTCTATGGACGGTCAGGAGGAGGCTTCTCGCGGCCAATATACGCAGCCATAGTCCAGCCCGCGGCCCTAAGTTACTCCGTGAGCACAGAGTTGCCAGGCTTAGGTTTGCTCGAAATTGTGAGTCATGGACTCAAGAAGACTGGAATAGGGTATTGTTCTCCGATGAAGCCAAGATATCTCTGTTCGGTGAAGATCGACGTCGGCGAGTGCTACGAAGACGAGGAGAACGCTTGCAGAGCCTTGTTTTGAAGAAATCACACCTTATGGGGACTACGTTATGTTTTGGGCAGGAATAAATTCAATGGATCGTACGAGTTAGTAGTAGTGTGAGCCGTTTTCAATGAAGAAAACGGCTCAATGACTGGACATCGATACATAACGGAAGTTCTAATTCCTCATGCACAACCCGCATTGGCCGCTTTAGACGAAGATTCAATTTTTATGGACGACAACGCTCGCGCCCAACGGTCTGGTGATGTGGAAGCGTATGTGCAAGAGGTCGGCATTCAACATTTATCTGCTTTTACTTTATGAAAGAAAAAACGAACAAAAATCTTTGTTAACTTTTAATTCACGAGCATATGCCCAACTAACGAGCATACAATACTAGTGAACTTTAGCATTAGAACCCATAAATAAAATCAAAATTTTATGATAAACTGACGAAAACGATTATTTGCTTATTAATTTACAAAATTGTGAAAGTAAAACTAATTATCAAACAAACCAATAGTAATATTTGAAATGGTTTATTGCTTAGGTGCCCGTTTTTTTTGCAAATGAGTGTGTAATATAATGATGAATTAAATTATTAAAACCTCGCTTGGGTTCCATATTCTAGAAAAAAAATACATCTACAGATTTAAATATATCTACAGAATTAAATCAACTTGTCACAGATGTCAGACGGGACCCGAACCTGCATCCTTCTTATACCGAGGGTCTATCACTACCATTATATTACCAAGACCTTAGCGAACATGTCCAATTTTTCCTCGTGTTCTTTTTGTGCCGAGATCTTAGTGCCACTTATTTAATGTTGTAAATTAACCTACAAACACTCAAATATCAAACTTTTACAAGTTTAAAGTAATTGATAAAGAAGTAATAGTTACTTAATTACTTTGAGAGAATGCATAGAAAAGGCAATGCATACCTTTAGTATGGAAAAGATGCAGGTTCAAGTCCCACTTGTTACTTGAGAAGAGGTGATAATTTCTAGAAAATACTATCTTAAATATACGTCGACTTGCTCTATGCTGTAATATATATTATGGTATTATATTAGTATCAATAGAGTACCTTATTTAAGTCTTCGCCGAGCTGGTCCCTAGTCAGCTCTGGGGGCACCCGCTGGTCTCTGTTGGACAAACAATTTGCAGACACCATTAAAGGTATCTGCAAGCTTTCTAGGTGCAATTCAGTTGCGTTTTTTTCCTCTTTGAGCGCTCTTATTTCGTCCCTTACACTTTCGCGGCTGAATCTTTGCTTCTCCCGCCATGATTCTACATCGAATATGCTAAAACATAAAATAATAAGTAAAATATTTTTAAGATAATTCAAAGATTTCTAACTACCTATGTGATCCTCAGAAATTTAAGCAAAAATCTAAGTGTTTTTTTCCATATCGGGGTAATAGAACGCGGTATGTTGAACTTTTTTAATTTACATGTCCAACATTTTTATAACCTTGCAGTCACTGTTATCACTAATAGCATCAAAAATGTTTGATAACTTAATTTTTTGTTTCAAGTTTCATTTATTTGATACAAAATATAAAATAATGAACTAACGGCATTCCAGACCATAATATCAATCATATAAAGTTTTTAAACCCTGGATAATATTTAACCATCGATTTTGATTGTTAAAATTCTGCAATAAAGTATAAAAACTGTTTGTGTTAAAATGATTCTAGGTAGTCGGGGTTATATTTTGTCTATAGGTGTCATCTTCGTTTTCAATAGTGCAAATAAACGTCTATCAGTATTTACCGATCACGGAGAAGTTCATTATTCACATAGTTGTCCCAGTGAGTAGTAACGGAAGTTTCATTTCTAAGCTGATTCGTTTTCTGCCGTAGCTCATATGATTCGAAACGACGCAGTCGCGCTTCATTTTGAAGTCTCTGGATGTTCCTAGTCCAATCTAAAACCGTTAAACGTGGATGAGGCTTCTCAAACACGGGTATAGAACTCTCCATTTCAACCGGAAGTAATTGGACACGTGAACATCCTAATGCGATGATTCGTCATGTTTGATCAATAAATGCGGAATGTACATAAATAGGTCACACCTACATTTTAAATATGTAGGTACATTCTTTATGAAAAATTTAGTGTAAGTTAAGTGTAAGCAAAAGCTTATGGCACAGTAAATTAAAAAAACTGTTACGAATAACTTTATTTTGTTCTATATATTTGAAATTAAGATACAGTCATATTAATTAAGCTGAAGTTATCTGCAAGTTTAAATTACGCGCTCAGATAGTGCAGCGTTTGAAAAGGGCAATAGTTTTTCGACCCGGTTATAGCAATGACGTTGATGAATACAGCCTACTGAATTACCAATTCATACTTTACTGTAACTAAGATTATTATTGTAGAAAATAAAAAAATAATAATTAGCCTATATTATAAAGTTTAGTGGGAGCTTTACTTCAAATATGTTCCTGGTCTACAAAGTTAACAGACCAGAAATGTTATAACCTGTAAATCTGTCATCATTGAATGTAAAACAATATGGCGTCGGCTAGTTGCAGTATTCAGATCTGCTAGCGACTCCTATTTTTAACAAATAAACACTGTTTAAGTAGATCAAAATAAGATAAATTTGATATTTAGGTTTCATTTTATTGTGTTTGGTTGATTAACTAAAGAAATGTAAGTAACAGTAATTCCGATATATTTGTTCTAGATTTTTGCTTACGTTTCTGAGGAATATTTTTATGACTTAGGTACGACGATAGACGCGGAGGCCGTGGTGGTCGCGGGGGCGGTAGAGGAGGTCGCGGTGGCAGTAGGGGCGGTGGTGGGCCTCACAGCCGTTCACAGGATAGGTCCAATGATAGAAGTCGAAGCACAGGAGGCAGTGGTGGCCGGGGTCGCGGTGGTCGGGACGGCGGGCGTGACGGACGTGATGGTGGGCGCGGCTTCGGGGGTGGCCGCGGTGGACGCGACGACTTCCGAAGCAATTTCAAAAACGATCAACCTGGAAGCGGTCTAAGGAGAATCCGTTGGGATACGGTTCAGCTTACGCCGTTCCAAAAAAACTTTTATGTACCCCATGCTAACGTTCAAAGCCGTTCGCTCGCTGAAGTTGAAGCTTATCGCAGTCAGCATCAAATAACAGTGAGAGGTCGAGATGTACCTGCGCCGAGTATGTACTTTGATGAGGGTGGATTCCCCGACTACGCAATGAAGGAAATATTAAAACAAGGTTTCCCAAATCCCACTCCTATTCAAGCTCAAGGCTGGCCAATTGCTCTCTCTGGTAGAGATATGGTGGGAATTGCTCAGACTGGCTCAGGCAAAACTTTAGCATACATTCTACCAGCTATTGTGCATATAATTAATCAGCCGAGATTGTTAAGAGATGAAGGACCAATTGTTCTAGTATTAGCACCTACACGGGAGTTGGCACAACAAATTCAACAGGTATATATATTGTTACTTTATAAACATTTTTTCTTATGATATATTCGTAGGTATAGTAAATAGTCCTGCCTTTTTCTATCAGTAACCTGTCCCAATTATTTGAACAACAAAGTAAGATAAATATTTGTTTTCCATTGTGCGGCAACAGGCGTTAATCTCAATGAACGGGATTGCTGCGGAGATGATGGATGATCCAAGCAACTTGGACATAGTAAATTGATTCATTATTAATCAGTAGTCGTTAGCTATTAAACGGGCAGGCTATGTTCGAAAACCTAAAATTTTTGGGATTTTTTTTTGTTGAGATTTGACTGTAGTAAATTTAATAAAGTTCTAAATTCTGCGTTAGGTAAGGTTTCTGAACGTAACCTTTGTATGTTTTGAGTTGTTAGCACCTTATTTTATCTTATTTATTTCTTGAATTAATTTTTATTATTTATTATTTTTAGTAATACTCTGAAATGTGTCTGCAGTTAGTTATCTTGTTACAACATTCTAGAGTATTGCTACCTAGTAGTGTTCACTATATTTATTTTTCTTGTACATTTCTCATAATGTTTTATGCATTTCGCATAATTTGCTTAATCAGGCCATTAAAGTTAATTCCTTTTATTCCTAATTATATTGTGGTTTTCCATTGGTTTTGGCGCTAACTCCTTGATATGAATAATTAGTAAAATGTATAATTTACAAAAAAATCTTTTATAAAAAGTCTGATAATGCATAGGAAGTGGCAAGGTAACTTGAAGAGCTAGTATTTATATAACAAGAATATAATATTCATATATTATGCATTCTTTGACAAGTAATTATTTTAAGCAATTAAATACCTTAAAATAGATTAAAACTTAAAATAAATTTTAAAACACTTTAAATTTTAAAACATTTTAAAATAAATTTTTTTTATTTGACCGTTCTCCATGCAAGCTTTGGCTCCAAAATCAGTGAAACGTCAGTATATGATTAAATTGATGTATGGCTTGCAAGTCAGACAATTATAATTATTTATACTATCATTAAATTATTTTTTATAGCTTATTGCGGTAATCGAAAAATTTATGTTGCTGGTTTGTAATGTTATATGACTTGTGTTACAGGTGGCTACAGATTTCGGCCAGAGCGTACAAGTGAGGAATACATGTATCTTTGGAGGGGCACCAAAGGGGCCCCAAGGCAGATGTCTGGAGCGTGGAGTAGAAATTGTTATTGCAACACCTGGCAGACTTATAGACTTTTTAGAGAAAGGTATAGCTGAATCGATATTCTAATTAATTAACTGATTGTTAATATTTTAACAAAGATTTACAGGCATAATTTGACTGAGATTAGTAATTGTTGAATGGATTTACTCTGAACTTGTTCCAAATTTATTTCTATATTTAACATTTTCAGAAATCATAGCAGAAAGACTTAAGTTGTAAAAAAGAACCATAGAATATATTCTTCTTTTTTCTGCTTTAGATACAACTAACCTCCGTAGATGTACATATTTGGTGCTTGATGAAGCTGATCGAATGTTGGACATGGGTTTCGAGCCACAGATTCGCAAGATCATCGAACAAATTCGTCCAGACAGACAGGTCACATTAACTATAGAATTATTGTAAACATTTTCTTTAAAATGTTGCATGGGGAAGTGTTAACAAGTTTTTTGTTTTACAGGTCCTAATGTGGTCTGCAACATGGCCAAAAGAGGTCAAAAATCTTGCAGAAGAGTTCCTCAATGACTACATCCAGATTAATATTGGGTCCCTTTCGCTCTCAGCCAATCACAATATCCTGCAGATTGTCGATGTTTGTGAGGAGTGGGAAAAGAATGATAAATTAATTACATTACTCACTGAAATTTCTTCAGAGGAAGAAACCAAGACCATTATTTTTGCCGAAACTAAGAGAAAAGTAAGCACCTATTCCAAATTTTATAACAATGAGATATAAATATATCTACATAATTTTATACGGAGCAAATATTTGTATGTATGTAACTCAACAAATACAGAACCGATTTTAAAATTTTTTTGACTACTAGATAGCTACATACTTCTGGAGTAACATAGGCTATATGATGGATTGGATGGGTTTGTATTTTTGGATGATTGTTACAAATAAACTCAAAAATTAGTAGTTTTTATGACAAATATCGAAAGCTCTTTCACTAATATAAAACTATATTAGCGCTGCTCGTCCTATTTATTGTTTAGTTTCGGCAATAGGCTTGGCTTATATTACAATCGTAATTTTACTTTCATGAGTTAACATGTCATGACTCAGTGGCTGATGGAGGTTCGGTCAATCCGACCAAGGTGACAAGAGGCCTTTATCACTATTTGTTTAGATCGCGTGATGGACTTGCAGTAAACTTAATTGTAAGACCTATCCAGTGATGACAGTCTAGTTTAAAAATATGCTGGATGCATAATGACAGATTTAATTTGTGACTACACATCTTACAATCTTATGCCAGTAGTTAGCCTAATCTAATTAAATAATATTTTATTTGACAGGTCGATGATATTACAAAGACAATAAACAGAGCGGGCTGGCGCGCCCTCGCCATCCATGGCGACAAAAACCAACTGGACCGAGACTACGTCCTCAATCAATTCAGGCAATCCACAGGCGGCATCCTCGTCGCCACCGACGTCGCCGCTCGCGGTCTAGGTAAGATAACTTACCGAAATAAATTCGACAGGATTTGGATAACGTTAATGATAGAAAAAAAAAATTACGTGTACTTAAAACTCACGATTTGTCAAAATATAAACATGTCCGGCTCTAGGATAAATGTGTAGTCATAAATGTCACTGTAAATTGCCCAGAAGTTGATTATCTTATGTTTGTGCCACCAAAAGTAGTATATGAAATAGATAAAATGAAATATACGATATTGCAATAAGGTGGTGATATTCCCCCCGCCGATCTAGTAATGAAAAGGTATCAAACAGAAGATTATGATGAACACAGTCGCGAGGTTTTTTATGGTAAATGCTTAAGTTTTAAATCATCTCGCACTGTCATACCGGGGTGTTTTAAAGGTCTAAGAGGACATGTCAGGAGCGTAGAGGAGGTATTTGATGCCATTGCTATGATAATGTGATAACATGATATGTACAGCGGGTTGTATTTATTTGCAACCTTGAGAAAAGAGGTTCCAGTATTCACCAATTTTGTGAATGCAAACTTAAGAAGGAGGGGTTACATACGATATATTTCCAAAGAGTGTCTCGCACAAGAATAAACACAGGCTTAGCTCGGGAGTCGGAATTATAGACATCCTAAAAACTGGCAAAATCAGCATGATTATATTTTCAAAAGTAATTACCCTTACACAAAGTATTATTGTGCATTCGCACAATGCATATAGACCACAAATCAAATTGCTTATTTTGATTATGGTATAAGAACTATATTAGTGACAAAGGCATGTCAAACTTGACATTGTTTGCTAAAGGTTCGATTCCTTGGCTTGTATTTTATTTTTTGAATTTTTTCATGTTTTCAAAAAGTTAAAAATTAGTTGATGTTGGAGTATTATAGGCACATTGATGAATGAGTTATGATTGAATGTGAATATTGGAACATAGGCCACCAAGTATAAATGAATAAGAAAAGGCAATGGTTTTATTTTACCATCTAGAAATGTTTTCGGACCACGACTTAAGCGGATCTTATAATGCTGTTGTTCTAATTTATTGTTTTCACTATTTGTTCTGTGATTATTGTAAGATGCGCGCTTTCGTAGTCCGACGATAAATTTAAATTTCCATGACTGACTTGGCATTATTCTCGAATGTTCTTTTTCAGAGGCGCATGCGTGCAGAGATAAGGGCTAGCCTAGTGGTGTGTTGCTGACTTCACGATTAATGATTGCGATAAAGATAAAGATGGAATCATTAACGACAGCATAATATGAACTGTCAGCGCACACTGTTTGATGAGCATGCTGCCTCTATAAAATAACACATTGTATTAGTACAGCGGGGTTATGACTAAGATGATACTACTGTACTCGTGTATCTTCAATGTCTATGGGGATTCGGTAGGCATCAATGTTTATTTAGTTTCAATGCTAACTCGTACACAATACTAGAACTTGTTAGTTCAATGAGCAATATATGCTTGGTTTGATGTCATGAGAGATTTACTGAAAACTAAAGGTACTGCCCTACGCCACCTGACAAGTTAGCGAATAACACTAGTAGCATATATCTTGAGGGCATAAAGTCAGCACACCGTTCGACTCTTGGCCTACAACACTCCGGAACCACTGAAGGGCATAATACAGTTATTTCCAGCCGAAACTTCGGTCGTTCTGCGCGGCTTGGCAAGGTAATTATATTTTCCAGTTTCACTTGAGGGAAAAAATCCTTTTGATCGTCTTAGATTTGTCTAAGCTTTTGGTACCGTTGTCATCCTTTAGTCATACCATTTAATGTTGTTGTGTCCATTTATTATTCCAATCTAATACATTCTTGAGCTTATGTCTTTAAATATTTTTATTAAATCTTTTTTTATCTAGTCACCTCATCGTTTTATTACTACTGGGGTTCCTCAAGGGCGCATCTAGGCCCGATGTCAATTCTCTAGAAATTTTCCCTCAAGTTAAATTTAATTATTTGTCTTGTCGTATTTGTTGCTTGTACTGTTTAATTTTAATTTCTCGGTTCAGTCATATACTGTTTTCATTGATATGTTTCTGCAGACGTGGAGGATGTGAAATTTGTGATAAACTATGATTATCCAAATAACTCTGAGGACTATGTTCATCGTATTGGGCGCACCGGCCGCTCGCAAAATACCGGCACCGCCTACACTTTGTTCACACCAAATAATTCTGCTAAGGCAAGTTCAAACTAGACCTTTACTTCTATTAGACCTCATACAAAGGTCGACTGCATTGGTACTTCGTTTTACTTATTTTTTACCGACAAACAGCGTTGTTAACGTTCCGGATTGAATGGTGAGAGAAACAGTGAAATTACTGGGTAATGTGACATAATTCAAGTCGTTGGTAACATACTAATGATATCCTTGAGATGATACGAGCGTCTATTATTATTATTAAATATTTGTGTTTGTCCTGTATCTGTATATATGTATTTAAGTATCATATTTGTAATTCCTCTGTTGTCTCTATGTAACAATTACTTTAAGCGACTTACCATGTAGTGTGATCAATGTATGATATGTTATAGAATATTATATTGTGTATTTTATTTTCTATATATTTATTGGAACATTGCCACACACTTATTTTACAATTTTGAAATGTGTTAGTGAAACAAAAAAATTATGTTTTAGGCAAAGGATTTGATGTCAGTATTACAAGAAGCAAACCAAGTAGTAAATCCTAAGTTATTAGAACTAGCTCAATGTGGAATGGGATTCAGAGGAAAGTTTAGTAAGTAATTTCTTTTTACTATGAATAAGTCTTATATTGTAGAAACTATGTTAGGAATAATAGTTATTTTTTGTTTTCACATTATTTCTATTTTGACGGGCATGATGGTGCAGGTGGTTATGATCCTATCTTGTGTGCAAGGGTAGTCACCTCCATCCAAGACAAATTCATATGAAGATTGTTTGTTTGATCTGTGTCTGAGTATTAAATATGTATTTAAGTACTATTTGTGATCCTCTGCTTACTTATGTCCAGACTTTCAATAGCTGTAATGATGATATGTATGTGCAGATCGCGGCCGGTACCGCGACAGAGACGACGACTCCCGCGGCGGGCGCGGACGTGGCGGCCCGCGGGGCGGGAGGGGAGGGCGGTTTGGGGGCAGTGACCGGGGAGGTAAGGAAACTAAGCTTGTGGTAGCAAACATAGATAGGTGATAAGAATGTTACTAAAAAACGTTCAAGGAGGGTTGCTTTTTACTTTTTTTTTCTCAGTTTATTTCTAGACCTGTTCGTCTTACATTTCAAAAAATAATAAAAACGGAATGAATTTATTATTTTTTGTACGATTTGAATCAATATCTACACATATACAATACAAAATCTGGCCGGTTTTAACAATACTTTCACCATTAGAGAGTTGTAATATACATAGGCTTCATAGAATTTTCGAAAATCTGAGATACCTTCCTTATATGCATAGAATGTTTGTAACAAACTCAAAAAGTAGAGAAGCGATTCCAAAACATATTTTACTAATAGAAAGCTACATTATCCGCAAGTAGGTAACATAATCTCTATTATTTTCCCGGTTTTTTATGGGAATGGTAAATATGCTAGTTATAAATACGTATGTCGTATGGTCAATAATAGCGTTTCCTTTTACAGGTTCCCGCTGGGATACTAACGACGGCGGTGGTTTTGGTAATAATCAAAACTCTGGATACATCACTCGCTCTGGAAGCAGTTTTGGCAACAAAGACGGGGGGTTCAACAGGGATAATTCCAGTTCAGGATTCCGGTCAGACAACGGGTTCCGAGGACGTGGCGGCCGCGGCGGGGGACGGGGACGAGGAGTCGGTTTCCCTCAGAACCAGGGATTCGGACAAAGTCAGACGCCGGGCTACCAGAACTTCGGTCAAAACCAAACCCCTGGGTACAACCAAGCTGCCGGACAGAACTTCAGTGTCCCACCACCAAACAGTTACTACAATATGTACGCCCAGCCGCCGCCGCCGCCCGCCAACAAATTCGGCGCCAAATGATCGGGTTCTAGGGTAAATTATATTTATTTATACATATCGGCTAATAGATGATTTATTCGGATACAGGCGTCACTTAGTTGGATTGGGCTCGATGACTGATGAGGACGTCGTTGACGATGTTTAATAGTTCAAATGGCCTCCTAATTGTTCTTAGATTTCATAAATATTTTCCTAATCCCAATTTTTTAAACGATGTCAAAGTTTTATCTTTCGTTCACATTAAAAATATTATGAAGCTCTATAAACATAATGTTATTTTTATTAGTTGTAATTGGCTCTATTGTTAGATTAGAAATATTGTAAATTTTAATTTTTAAATTTTAATCTGTATTGTCTATGTTGCTCTCATACATCTTCATCATCGCAAATCATGGTAAGCCTCGCTATTTCCAATTAGAGATTCAATAGTAAATTTTAAACATTCCTATGCAATACCTACATTCATGTAGTAAACAGTATACTGTGACACAATTCGTGGAATAAAGATTTATTAATATAGGGATATAATAGTTTTATTTTACTCCATTATACTTCCAGCGAAAGCAAAAACTAGGTTATTCGTAAAAAATATTGTACTTGCCTTAACCTGAATCTCTTATCCAGTAATCTAAGAATTCGCATAACTTCTGTAAAAAATGTCAAAATTTAGATTTTATGAACCTCTTCCAAGTAGGAGCGGCGCCACCAATTGGGTAGAAGTATACTCAAAATACCGGTTCTATGAGGATTCAATCCAGCGTGCTTCGTTCAGATCGTCTTCGTGATTCGTCGGTGTAGTTTGTGGGTGGATTGTGGATGTAATAGCTGAATAGTCGTCATAACAGCCACTGGAAGTCCACTGTTGGACATGGGTCTTCCATAGGAAGGAGGATTTTTGCCCATAATTGTCACACTGGGTAGGCTTTTTGGCAATCGCAGAGCGCAGATTCCGCGACGGAGATGCTGCTGCCCAAACCCGCCCTGTGCATTTGAGCTACACTGTTCGAATGGATATATCGCCATCTGTCGGTTCTGGTACCTTAATCGCCTTACACCTGGAACACCGGGAGATACTATACTCTGCCGTTAGCTCACGGGAAGAAATATAGTTTTAAAATCTGCGCCTTGCAATACGTTCCTTACAGGATGCGTAGTTAGATACATAAATGGGAGTTGATCAATGAGCAATGCATTTATACTGTAGTAGACATCTGTGAAATGCTTATATGAAGTCAAAAGTAAAATGAAAATATTAGTAGAGAACTCGCTCTTTACAGTTGGTCAGTCCAACTTCAAGAAAGAGCTCAATCATCGAATCGAACTCGATTGGTCAGGAATCATGTCTTTGACTATTGGCGGTCACTCAAAATAGACATGGAGAGAGCATTTCTCGCAACATAACATGAAATTACAAAGGCAGGCTCATGTCCACTAGTGGATGTCCTATAAAAGAAATGATGATAAGATCATAGTGATGAATTGGATTGAATAGTTGTGAAAGGAAGAAATGAATGTATGAAAGGACAGTTTAAGAGAAAAACAAAAATATTTATTACACTTTACTGCTAAATAATTATACAATTGATTTATTTCTTCCCCTTGACATGGCTACAGTTCAATATCCCAACAGTAACACATAACAATAGTGTGAATGATATTAGGTTTTACAAATATATGCCACATCGCAACCACTGGTGGAACTTAGTGGGATGATGCTGGGGCATTAGGGTCTTCGTAGCCAGGCTGCTCCTCTACATTGTGGGGCCAGTAAGAAGGCTTGTTAATCGGGTCCAGAGCCTCTTCAGGATAGGCATCACGGTAGTCTTCCATTGTCATTTGATCATATGGCAGCAGTGCTTTGGTGGCACTAATTTCCTTTTCATACCTGCAAATTGAGAAGTGAAAATGTTTACAAAAATAAGGACATGTTTGATAATTACTCCCGTATTGGTGATTATTATGAATGCTGTAATACACTACTTAGGAAACAAGGTTTTGAATGTATATAGGAACATTACATACTGGCAGCATAAAGGCGGGATGCATCATAGGACAATGCAAGGCAAGATGTATAGAGTTAGTTCGAGTATTACAAAATAACCATAAATTTCTCTAGTAGACAGTTTTAAAGAAAAGTTAAGCATGAAGTTATGTACTTTTAGCAAAAACAAATATGGTAGACTAAAATAAATAGATAGAAATATTATTCTTATTAAAACATATATTTGTATAATGTAAAGAGATCCTGTTGGAACCCACTTGCAATCAGACATTGGGTAATGATTAAAACTGAGAATATTTTGTCTGTAAATACTTACTGAGAAATATTAGCATTTGATTCTTGGACAAAGGCCTGGATGGCTTTCTTAACTTCAGCCCACTGAGCTTCAATTTGCGCGGTCTGGGTGTCTGCGGGGTATGGGATTTTCAATGACTCGTATTGTTTCTGGAAATTATCAACCATTCCAGGAATGGGAACGGTTTGTTTGTACGCGGCCCAGTTGATCTTTGGCGGCTCAGGCGGGTTAGCCAATACTCTGCAAAAATAAAATTAATTAACCAAAAAGAACCAACAAAAAATTATGTAATCGGGTGGACTTCACAAACTAACCTTCGCAAGTATCCATCGGACCTTGCTTTGAAAGCAGTAAGATTAACTCTCTGTTCAGCTGGCACTCTATCAGCCAAAGCTGCCCAATTTACTGAGCTCTGTGTAATCCTTTTCGCCATTTTTCGGCGTCTTCTTTCGACAATTTACAAGGACTGCTAAACGAAATACGTGAATTCGCCAAAGACAATTATCTTTCGTCAACCACTGTCAATGTCATTTCTTCCGTCAAAGACAATTATTTTTATATTTGTAGGCTAAGGTAAAACAGTTGAACAGGATCTATTAACCGGAAGTTTTTTTAACAGCTTGTATAATATTTATTGATGACAATCAACAGTAATAGTTTTTAAATTTATCAAAATAATTTCTTAAGACTAAATATATATATGGAAGCACAAATAGTTTACTAAACACTTGTGGAGATGGTTTTATTGATGATATGGTTGTATTGGGTATCGTACCCGTGAGGTACCGGCAGTGTAGAATAGTACCTCCCTCTGTATCAGGCGTCGTAAGAGGCGACTAAGGTATCAGAACCGACATATGGCGGTATATCCATTCGAATCGGTTTAGATCAAAGGGCGGAAATGGGCAGTAGTAGCATTCCCGTCGCGAAAGCTGCGCTCTGCGATTACCAAGGCAATTATAGGCAAAAGAAGGGCCGGTTAAGACGTGAGCCTACACAATACGGACGCAGCACCGACAAGTTTTGGGGCAAGATACTTGATTTGGTTCTCAACTCATATGAAGAATGGATTTCGATCGAGGTGTGATGGGCGTTGATAAGGCCCGTGGAAGAATAAAGCTTCTGTCTTTTTCAACCCCCCCGCAGGCCCACCACGCTTCAATACGTCCGACCATCTGGGAAAACCCGCGGTGGCCAGCTGTACTGCCTATTCAAATCTTTAACCCGGGGCCGTAATGATAATGTCAACTGCGGAGCAAATGATACCCAACCCGGAAAGGAAAGACTCCGCGAAGGGCCCAATCGTAGCCTATGTTCCACAGGAGTGACTCGAGGATCAAACCCTGAGGAACACCACACAATGCTGCTGCATATGTCCGTCAAAGTCCTCATACCGGACAAGTCTCTCTTGCATAAAGCCTGCCTTACTCTTTTTAAGTTTTGGTATTTTGACGAGACATTACAGGCAAACAAAATATATGATATATTATTTACATTTGTATCTATATTATTCGCACATTATTCAGTCCCTATAAAAGTAAGTGCGCATAGTTACCGTTCGATTTTGAGTTGATTGCCCAATAGCTGTGAAGCATAACTCACTAAGAGAATACAGGACAATTGCCTGCAAATATCTGTTCTACCATCGATATCATCGGTCATGCTCCTTAAGCGGTTTTAGTTTTGGTGGCGCCCTTGGGTGGTTTTATTACTCCACGACGGCCTCTCAAGACGTGGTTAGTGTCTTAAAGGCATCCTTATGTGACCACCTTCAGTCTCGTTCATATTGCGTGATCCCTGAGTAAGCCACCACAATTCACGTTAATATCTTTACTTTGTAAGAAGTTTGAGAAGTGCTCGGGGATAGGCACTCAATATAAGAACGCGTGATCTTTTTCTTCTGGTGGTGCTGAAATTGACATCAGACCCCAGCATTGTGTTCATCAATAAAGATGTGATCTACAGATATTTAGGCTAACTGTGGGTTTTGCACCGGTGCCTACTGAATACACAAGATTAGGTAAGATAAATGTGCAAAAAATGCGCGATTTTTGATCAATTCCTAATTTATCAATTTTTAAGTATTTACCGACATATACATATAGTCGTGCTATACCGACAGAGCAGAATATAGAGATACCCCCTGTACCAGGTGACGAAGAAGGCGACTGGGGTACAAGAACCGACAATTGACGGTATACCCATCCGAAACAGTGTAGCCTAAAACCACAGGGCGGGGATAGGCAGCAGCATCTCAGTCGCGAAAGCTGCGCTCTGCGATTGCCAACACACTTGCTCAGAGCGGCAAATTGGGCAAATTTCCCCTTTCTTGGGGAAGCCTATGACCAACAGTGGAATTCCAATGGCTGATATGATGATACCTACATATATATAAAATCTAAAATAAATTCGGCATATCTTATTAGGTATTGGAAATTAACTAAATATTTGTACCAATTGTCGGTTATTTTAAAAACTCGATCAAAAGAAAGGCAACTAGGTGATCGAGTAAAACAAATTTATTATGTTTATAAATACGTTTATTTACCTTTGGTTCTTGATTAAATGTATATTTTACAAAATAAATTATTTTCTGCATGTATAAGATTTATATAAAACTATAAATTAAATTAATCATAAATTATAAAATGTATCTATGCTTTAGCATGTTTCCAGTTTACACTAGAAAATAACTGAAGGGCAAACTATTTGTTCTTTTTGCATATAAATACAATTACGTAGGTTTTAGTGATAGGATAGGATAAATCTTGTTACAAATCCTTACTATCTAAGTAGAGTTGAATCATAATAATAGAATTAACGCACTATTCATACAGTTGTTTGATTAGTTATTTGTTGGCAACGATATTTATCAATAATACATATCAACCGTCTCCATAAAGACTGGTTGTAGATATATTTTTTAAACAATAATTATTCTATTGACTTTTACAATATCAGTCTTTCTTAAACCAATCCTTATTAATATTTTATCGTAAAAATTACTCTGACGCTACTGCATAACTACGGTTATATAGTATAACACCGCGTCCCTCGGGAACTTTAGGTCGAATGATAGACATGACAAAATTTTGTCACAATCGGTTGCCCAGCTACGAAATTGTGCTTTTATGTGTGTCAAAGTTACCCACTAAATTCAAAGTTATCTAGCAAAACATTAAAAATAGGAGCTAGGAAGAGATTTCAAAGACAAATGGAATTTACATTAAAGTAGCATTAAAACTTAAAAATAAACGAACAACAAAGCGCAGTTAATATTTAATAGTGCATTCGTACCTACCCAAATCTGCTTTACATTTATTTATTTTGTGTGTTTGGTCCCATATATTTTTTTATCTAAGACAATTTGAAATAAAATAGGTAAACAAAACAAAAAAACAATAAACAGCTTAAAATTTTTTTTTCGAGTAAATTAATTTGCTATATAAATTCTATATTTCTGCAGATAACGAGGTAGGTAACAGAAGTACATTCAAATAGTATCTAAATTAAAAACATATATATAATATTATTCTCATCATACTTACGCTAGGAATGCATAGGTAATTTAAATTACCATAACTCATGAAGGAAGCGTAATTAAATTGTAAATAACTAAATAAACAACATATCTACGTATGTTTTATCGTAATGAATTATTAACTTTGGTTGAGTAGTGACCTTAAGTAGGTATCGCTATCTTTTAATATTTACTCACTATATTCTACAGCTATGTTCATAATATTTATATACATTATTAACATATATTTACATTCACACACCGATGATATGTTGCGAACGATTTGTATAAAATTAGGACGGAATTTTGATTATATATTTTTTCAAACGGCCGAATATGACAAACGTTTTTGCATTCTAATTACGAATTAAAAATAATGAATTCTAAATTTGAAAACATGTTTAGAAAAAAGTGTCTATGGTATAGGTACTATTCATGTTTTACATTGAATAAGAATGTAGCAATTGAAAATTTAATAAAAAATATTTATCGAATACAAAAAAGCGCATCGCAAAATATCATATCGGCAATAACATTGACCTATGAACCGAATCAACCATTATGTGCATTTAAGTGAGTATCATGTCACAATATAATAATAACTTGCTGCTTCCTAAGTGTAATTTTAATTAGTTTCTATTTATTTGACCTATATCATAATCATAAAATACATGAATCAAACTGACTTATTGGAGTTATTTGGAATTAGTTAGTAATAAGAAATAATTGTAGTTGTAAAGGCAAATTCACAAGCGTCATTGCGTTGTTGAAGAAAAAGAAACCGCTTTTAATAAGTACGTGTGGTGATTGGTCAGAGACTATTTTTATTAATAAACCTTGAGTATTAGAAAAGTAAGTTGCTCGCACAATGATCTATCTGATTTGCGATTACAATCGATCATGATTAATATACATTTTTTTAAGCAGAATTTTCATGTCGTGTGCTTTTTATTTTCAGTAAGTTGACTAATTGACTGTGTTATACGAATGAAAAATATAATCTTTGTGCGCACAATTTGTTTTAACTATAAAACGTAGTCTTTAAACGTTATAATCATCGCATTGACGTGTCAAACCAAATCAGATAAAATATCGATCGCGAAGTTCACGGTCCGCGTATTAAGCAGGTAACATACGGTCAGCTACAAAAGTATATCACTTTAGGACCATGTCATAGTGAAATAACAGTCCATGTGTACTATGACTAATAAGTAGACGTAACTATGACAAGGTATTAAAGTGTATATATTGTAAATATCCTCTAACTATGACTACACATATACAGATCAGACAGTATACAGATCATTACGGAGTAGACGCTATTCCGAACTCGTGCTTTAAATTGTAGCTGCAAACCAGCCTAGTTTAAACGCGATTGTCGGTAAAATTTCGATTGGGGGTTACGCATCAACTAATCCCCCTTCATAATTTGGTAGGATTCCTCTTCTCAACGTAATGGGGCGAATTCGAAGACTGGCCCACTGTTCTGCTACCCCATGTGGTTCTTCTAGCTACCGGGTTGTTCTTGCAGAACTTCAACAGGTTAGCGTACGCCGCTCTGTATTGTCTATTGGTCGCTGCGTATATTAAGGGGTTCATGACGCTGGACGCCCACGCGAGGATGGAGGCTATGATGTGGAGCCAGGGGTACGTGATGCCGTCGTCGGCCACGTTCATGATCATCAGGGGTAAGAAGCACGCGAGGAAACAGAGGAAGATCGTCAACATCAGCGTGGTGAGCCGGGAGTCTTCTTCTTTTTCCTTCGCTGTTTGCCCGCTGAGTTTGCTGTAGACAAAATTAGTAATAAATTAAGTTGACATATTTTTTATTTAAATTTAATTTCCGGTTTTATAGACTTTTTGAAAAAGCCGGAAGTGTAGTCTCCTGGCATTAGAAAGATGCTGGTTCGAGTACCACTTGAAGCCTGAGTTTGTTTTATTTGTACAAGTGATAATTAAATATTGCTTTTTCTATACATTATTACACTTATGTATACTGGGACCCAGGAGATTATGTGCTTTAATTGTTGAAATATAGAAAAAAATATTTATATTTCTAAATTTTGTTACATATATTTTACAAGTTGTACTATTAAAATCGAAAAGTGCATATAATGTTATACGTGCATTTTCTTCTAAAAACGAGTAACTATTGCTTTTATTTATTTATTACTTTATTTCCTCAAAAAGTTTTACCCTAAAAGTTTTTTCCTTTAAGAGTTTACCCAGTAATTTCATTGCCTTTCTCTCCCTTCAGACCAGACCATAGCTATGCGAACACTGCTATATTTGCTGGCAGGAATAAGTGAGAATGAGGTACCAATGCAGATGACCTTTTGAGTGATGTCTACCTCATGTACAGTATTTAGAATAGAAAAATAATTTCACGACTTAGGCCAAAGTGCAAATTTCGTTGCTAACAACAACTATGGGTATATTCTTTGAAAATGTTTGCGTTACCGGATAATAGGGATGGAAAACGATCCTTGTATTGACAACTCTTAGTGTTACTGAAAATTCAGTTGTTTTTCCTGATACCAATTTTTTTAATGGCTTATCATTTTAGAATGTAAACGAACAGTTTTCATATTTTAAGGGCTCGATGGCGCTTTCAGTAGTGTTTGTATCTTGTGCGCCAAGGGTCGTGGATCCGATTCCCATCCAGGACAACAATTAATATGATGAACATTTGTGTTTGTTCTGTGCATGGGTGCTAAAAATCTATTATAGAATATATCTAATTCCCCTGTTTGTCTGCAACATTTGTGTCTGCAACACAAGTATTATAAGCTACTAGGTAAACTAAGTTTACATCTCACCAGACACCAACACACCACCACCATCAGTTAGCACCAGAACTGATCAGTCGATCCTCACCCACATACACACCTTCTACCCTCCAGCTTCCTCTTGCTCTCCCTCACGCGCCAGTAGATGCAGGAGTAGCTCACGATGATGACCAGGCAGGGGAGCGCAAAGGCGAATACGAATAGGTACTTCTTGGGCGACTTGTGGTCTTTCGGAAGAATTGTACAGCTGAATGTCTTCTCGTCAAGACCTAGTTGGCCCCACACTCCGAGCAGAGGCGGAACCTGGAAAAGACAAGGGATATTATCAGTTATTTTATAATTATTTATTTGGCGCAGTCCGATTCCCATCCAAAGCAAATATTTATATGATGATATTTGTGTTTGTTCTGTGTCTGGGTGTTAAATATATGTATTTAAGTAGTATTTTTGTGATTCCTCTGTTGTCTGGCGTGCGTATCACAAGTGCTTTAAGCGATTTACCACGGAGTCAATCAAGTCAATGCATAAGATGAAGTGGGAATTTATTTATTTGTTATTAAGACATGACCTCGGGATAAAAGCTTTATTACCAAAAAATTAAACAAATTTAAGGGCTATTAGTATTAATACATAGGCCATACAAAGGACATAGGGCTCCCCAAGATAGGGGTACTTGTGCTCATAATTGCCGCGTTGGGCAGGCGTGGTGGCAATCGCAAAGCGTAACTTCGAGACGAAAATGCTGCTGCCTATCCCTACCCTGTAGAATTTAAGTTGCGCTGTTTCGGATTGATGTACCTCACGGCACCGGCGGTGCAGAATAGTACATCTCCTGTACCAGGTATCGTAAGGCGGCTGAGGTACCGGAACCGACAGATGACGATATATCTATAGTCTTCATTGACGATAGATAGTCGTTTTTTTATCCGACAAAGCTAAAACTGTTCTACAATGCAGTCAATTTCTACAAGCATATCTTAGATCTTTGCAATAAAGTCTTTAATTCCTAAAAAGTTGTCGTGACGAATTCAACAGATAATAAAATATGTTAATGTGCTTATTATCTAATATTATCTAATATTATTATCATAAATAACAATAATTATTAGTTTATACAATCAAATTTATAAGTGTACGAATGAATGTAGTAAAAACCGTTACTAACAAACATTTCATTTGAAGACAAAAAACTCAGTTCATCAAATGTTTTAAAGCGGTATAAAAATATTTATAGCTGGAAGCACAAGCGATGATAACTAAAATATTAAAATGGGTGTGATGTGGTACTCGACCACAAATTTGGCTTCGTTTAAATGCATTCAAGCGCAATTGGACTGCATAGTTTCCAACATTTAATGCTACTAATGGACGCTAGGCAGAGTCACTGCGGTGTTCCGGGAACCGACAATGAGAATTGTGTATCTTCAATCATTCAAAAATGTACACACATTATTGTTTTAATTTCTATATAAAAATGTATTCTCTTTTTTTTAAATGTCTATAGTTTTTAAAATAAATAGATTTATGTAATTGTGTTTTCTTGAAACATAATGGGAAAAGTTATTATTAAATTACCTGTATCTACAATTAGGTTTTGACATTGTTAAGACCACAAGATAAACCATTACAATTTGCCTTTTAATCACTATTGAAAAGTTATTCTTTAAATTTTCGCGATTTACTAGATATTATTGGTAAATCAGAACTCAACGAGAAAATGAATAAAATGTATTATAAGTATAGTTATATATATAGCATATGTCAGTGTAATTAAAAAGTTTAAAAAAATATATCACTCCCATTTTGACGCCATTTTTCAATGCATTTTTCCTATATCGTTTTTTTAACATGAATTAGCATAGATAACATAAAGAATTTTACTACTTATACTTTATTACTTAAAAAAAACTAGGTTTTATCGAACCTCTTTAGTTTTCGTGTTATCTTATTTTAAAGTTTATTCGACCCATTTCTAAAGGTATTTAACGCTCGTCGAAATCCCTAATCTTGTTTGCCGCCGCTATCGCTTCCTCTCACCAAACTATTACTGTTAGTTAGCGCAGGATGTTCCCTAATTCAGGACAATTAAACAAATTATAAATATGGGAGGTGCAATGAACCAATTCTCGCTTCCTTCATAAACGTTTATTTGTTTTAATGGGTCTGTTTCTTGTAATTTTTATGTGTATGTATGGTTTTCATTGTTAAGTTGCGATAGTGTTTTGGTAAATGTCTCCATTGTATTGTACACATAATGTATTGTATTGCGGTAGGCGAGTTTTGAAGCACAAATGTGTAATATGTTGGTTGTAACGTACAAGTGAAAGTAACTCTGTCTGTCTGTCTATCTGTTACGCTTTCCCGCTTAACCCTCTCAACCGATTTTGATGAAATTTGGCACAGACAATCTTTAGACCCTGAGAAAGGACATAGCCTTATTAATTCGAAATAAGGGTTGTAAGGGGGATGAAAATTTGTATGGAAGTATCGCTATTTTTAGAGCTAGAAACTTAAAATTTATTTTTCAGATCATTCATTCGATATAAATAAATATGACATTTAAAGTTTATATAAGTTAAGGTAAGAGGTATGGTACCCAAAAAATTATTCCACGCGGACAAAATCGCGAACACAGCTAGTTACAGATAATAAAATACATTTGATATAATAATAATTATAATTTTACAAAAAGTACAAGATTTAACTGCATTAATTTATCAGAATATAAATAAATAATAAATTCACACAACATGTCATACGTTGACCTGATTCCGAGATAAGTTGCTTAAAGCCCTTGTGTTACGGATATCAAACCACAGAGGAATCGCAAAAAAATCATCATCATCAGAAAAGGAGAATTTGCCCATAATTGCTGCACAGGGCAATTCTTCTGGGTGGTGGCAATCTCAAAGCGCGGCTTTCGCGACGAGGCTGCTGCGGCCCATCCACGCACTGTGTATTTGAGCCACGCTGTTGCGGATGGATATACCGCCATCTGGCGGTTTTAGTACCTTAGTCGCCTCTTACTACACTACAGGGGTAGGTACTATTCTACTTGCTTGTACCTCACGGTATCAAGTCTTAATAAGTATAATTAATACGCCATATTATATTATATTAGAGGTAGAGGAAGATTTTATATAGAAATAAAGATAAATTATTGGTCTCAATTAAAAAGGAACATAATCGAATAGTAATTATTTGAAGCAATTTGAATAATTGAGTAGAACACTTACCATGAAGCCAAAAGAGACGATCCATATAAGTAGCAATTGTATCCATATCTTGGTGGTCGTGTAGATCTGCGAGTACATGTCATAGTATGCGATCAATGTATATCTGAAACAATGATATCAACATTTATTTTAATACTTTAAAACAAGGCAATTCTTTTTTTATTTTATTTTCTGATGTGTTAATTTTATCGTCTCTTATTATGTAAGAGACGATAAAATTAACACATCAGTTCGTTAACATGGTTTTTGGCTTGAATTTGTCACACGTATACATAATTCCTTGCATTTTTATAACGTTATTTTGTTTCCGAGAAAGTCACAGGGGCGGGATAGATGTCAGTGTTACTTGTTTAGGTCTATCATAATGCATATCACGCTGACCATTAAGGAATTATACTGACGTCAAGAATAATAATATAAATAATATTTTATTTCTTCTTCACACTTAAGAATTGTACATTAGACAAAACCTTTACATATATTGAAGTAATTGAATCGTTTTAAATGCGGAGGAGTCTGAAACTAAGCTTGGCTTACTAACTTGTAATTTTCAAATCACCAGGCCTCCCTACCAGTACAACAGTATGTTTTTATATATTAGTGTATACAATATTTATTTATAAATATATGTAAATAAAAAAGATTTATTTATCTATTTAATAGTATTATATCGCATGTTGTATTTAATTACGCCGACGTTGACGTTGGTAATCGCAGAGCGCAGCTTTCGCGACGGGGATGCTGCTGCCCATCCTCGCCTTGTGCATTTGAGCTGCATTGTTTCGGATGGATATACCCCCACCTGTCGGTTCTGGTACCTTATTCATCTTTTACGACAGCTGGTACAGGAGGAGGTACTATTTAACTCTGCCGATACCTCACAGCTTATAAAAAAAGGATATGAAAAATAGTAATTTAAAACAAAACCTTCTCCCACATACAGGGATCACTGACGTAACCGATGAATTCAAGCACCACACCACTTCACAAGTTCAATTTCTTCTCACTTTCATAAAACCATGTTGAGTGTTTCTTATCGTTTGAAAAGCACTCAGCTTATCTCTCGTGGGAAAGAAAAAGTGTGTGCACAACGAGATTTAGAGCTAAACAGCGCGGTTAAAAAGTAATTAAAAATTAACCCGAGAATCATGTTTACTTTGCGTTGCATGAAAACTTAGTGGTATCGATTGATCCGTAGTTCAAATGAAAGCGGAATTCTACTGTTTCTCGTCTGTTTGTGAGTCTATGGCTTCCTCGACAGTTATGTTGCGCAAGGGACGGATTCGACAGACTTTCATTAAAAACTTTTTTTATATATTACCAAGTCAGTTAACAAGCATATGGACCGCGTAGTAAACGTGACCGCAGCCTACAGACGCTCGTGTCATCATAAATATCACTAACGTGTTCCCAACCTTGTGACTTAACGATATTATAGCAGTAATTTTATGCCTCTGTTACTCTTCAAACCGGAACAAAGCAAAATACTGCTGTTTGGCGGTAGAAATAGGTGATAGCGTGAGGTACTTACACAAGTCGAATTGTACTTCCCTCTGTACTAGGTGTCGTAAGAAGCGACTGAAGTACCTATAGGTGGCGGTATATCCAAACGGAACAGCTCAGCCAAATACAATTGGATAGGAATGGGCGGCATCTCTATCACAATGCTGCGCTTTAAGAATGCCACAACGCATGTCCAGGGCAGCAGTTATGACCAAAATTCTCACATTCTTGAGGAGGCCTATGCTCAGAATTTCGACGGCTAGCAAGATAATAATGATGATGATGAAGTACCAATGTAGAGGACCTTTATAAGTGGTCTACCTCTAGTAAATTATGGAGTGCGTAAATATTCGAAGTCTCTGCGTGATAGAATGAGAAAGATTTTATGGCATGGTATAGATAGAGGGAGCTACTATTCTACTCTACCGGTGCCTCACGGCAACTCACTCAACAAAATACACAAATCAAATTTGAAATTTGGACAGATTTGTGTAAATTGATCTGTGGATTTATGTATCAATTTTGATAATTCGTTCGATTTGTTTACGAGTTAATCGCGTTAATGCGACGTGGTTCAAGCTGCGAGTGAAATTACTCGCTCAGAACACAGTTGATGCCAGATGTTTTACGGATGAGTGTAATATTGGGCATTCGCGGCTACCTTTGGAACAAGGCTGGCACAACTATATCGAAAATAACAAAAAGAAAGTACCAGACTTGAGTCGCCTAAAATTTACCTAAACCTATACTTCTTTACATATAAATAAAAGAAAATATGAATGTTGCTGCCTATCCCCGCCCTGTCGTTTTTGAGCCACGCCGTTTAGATACATATACCGCCATCTGTCGGTTCCGATACCTTAGCCTCTTACGGCACCTGATAGAGGGAAATATTCTATTCTATTCTACCGGTAGAATTAAAACGTTGGATGTTATTGACTGGCTGGTTTGCTGATGTTTCGTGAGAGGTGTCAGCCCTGAGTGCACCAGTGCAGGCAGACACAGTGGCCCTTTATGCTTCGGCTACTGACCCAGCGTGTATGGGTTTATTTTTACGACTACATACTATTTGGTTTCGCAACATAAAGAGTCAAGTGATTGGGTATAACATTTAATTCATACGTTTGGAAGATTTTATCCGTGAATATAATACTAGCTGGATTAACTGGTTCTGTATGCGTTTTTCTAATCTCTAATGTAGATTTTTTTTACTTGAATTGTATAACGGGGTCAAATCTTCCATCGTCTTCTCTAGAGTACAAATTATCCACGTTACAAATTTAATCTAAATCGGTTTATAGGTCAACCCTTGAATCCGTAACAAATAAGAAATAACACAAATGCATTTTAGTATAGTTTAAATTAGCAATACGATTTGAAAGATTCCATTTGCACAATTAATATGTTCAATAAAAGTGGAGTTTAGAGATTGAGGTCGTTGAACCCTATCATCATAAGTGGTTTGTACAACAGCCGGGCACAGCTAGTCAAGAATATTTCTTAAACCGTGCCTAATAACAAGAATACAAAAAATCAGTATATTACAAATTGCTGCGATTTCCTGCCGATATTGCATAATGATTAATAAATAATTTATAGGCCTCTGTCTAGCGCTGAAAATATAACAGCTGATTTGTTTATCGCTTATTAGAAAAGGAATGATAAGGCGGTTAAGACATATTAACAGGATGAAAAATAATAATAATTCACCCAACCTCGTACATTGTGCAGGCTAGGTGATAAGTCGCTTAAATCTCTTGTGTAAATACCAGACAACAGAGGATGATAGCAGAGAAATGGAGGAGAAATTTAGAATTGAAATATAATATTTAAACATATAGACAATTATCCGAGACAGTGTAGCTCAAATTCACCGGGCAGGGATGGGCAGCAGCATCCCAGTCGTGAAAGCTCCGCTCTGTGAACGCCAACACGCTTGCCGAGCGCGGCAATTATGGGCCAAATAAGGCAGACCTTAAGTGCTGAAATAATTGCTATGACTTTACATCAAATAAAAAAAGTCGAACTATGAAGTGTTGAAAATTTTTCTTAGCATATTTACTAAACAAAATTTATTTACAAACAAAAAGACAATAATCACTTGTTAAATACAGTAAACCAATCATTAAGTGGACGGCATCAGGCAAGAATTCAGCGAAGCACTGTGTTATTAGTTCATCTAGTCATGCGAACGTGTAAAAGTAAATGAATGCTAGTTATGCGCAAATTAAAAGTTAAGCCGCTCTAATATTGTAAACGTATTTATCCTATGCCGCTAGGTACCGGTCGAGTAATAGTACCTCCCTCTGTACCAGGTACCAGAACCGACAGATGGCGATATATCCATCCGAATCAGTGTAGCTAAAGTGCGCAGGGTGGGGATGGGCAGCAGTCTTTTCGTCACGTAATTCGTGCGGCAATTATGAACTAAATCCCCCCTTTTTTGGGAAGACCTATATCCAGCAGTGGACTTTTATTGGGTGATAATGATAATTTGTTCTATTTACACAATACTTAAATACATATTTAGCACACATACACAAAAAATTGCAAATACCTTTTGGGGATTGTCCTGTGAGGGTCGAACCCACTAACTACTCTTGGCGCACAAGATGGGGTCATTGTAACATGGGTCCCTGCAGATATACCTATTTCTACCGCCAAATAGCAGTGTTCACATTGCTGTGATCCGGTGTGAAGGTTAATATCTTTAAGTCACAAGATTGGCAGTAGAAATAAGCGAAAGTGTGGTACCAATGCAAGTCTATAAAATATATTTTTACAAGATTAAAACCAAAAACTTCATTGAACTAATAAAAACACGTGTAAACAGCCAAGACAAAGGGCGCTGTAGACAAAAAAAGATGTCTAAAATCACTTCACAGCTTTTAAACATTATGACACCCGAGGGAGACGCGCGATAAATTATAGGCGTTATTACCGGACAATGGACCACTTTGGTCGAATTGAATTGTTGCCCAAAATTAATGCTGGGTGCGTGTGATGTAATGACATGTTATTACATACGGGCTTTCTTAGTTTATTTTGCTTCACACTCAACTGTATGATAGTGTTCTGTATATTTGAACTTAA
This sequence comes from Heortia vitessoides, assembly GCA_020976665.1. NCBI lineage: Eukaryota > Metazoa > Arthropoda > Insecta > Lepidoptera > Crambidae > Heortia > Heortia vitessoides. The sequence continues at coordinate 16,211,661 of JACJUM010002971.1, forward strand.
GCTTTCACATTTTTAATAGTATTTTCATGTCATCGTCATCATGGTCATGCCAGCCATTGGAAGTCCACTGTTGGATATAAGTCTCCCCAAGAAAGAGGGAATTTTGCCCAAAATTATCCGCTAAGCTAGCGTACCCATCCTCGCCCTGTCCATTAAGCTCGGTTAAGGATGATTATACCATCATCCATCGCCATCGATTCCAAACGTCCTTAGTCCGATTACGTAAGTCGCCTTTTACGACACGGTATAGGGAATTACTATTCCTTACTGCCGGTACCTAGGTATTTCGTAATAATTTTGACAATTTGTTTAATGCTGACTATGTTTTTTAAAGGGATGATGAATGCTAGTGAGATATTGTGTTCCTACCGCACCGGATATCGTCACTGAAGTGTTTATCGGAATCGACATATTGTGGTATGTTTCAAATTTACTAGAAGTAGACTCCATACAAAGGTCATCTGCATTGGCATCTTACTCTCTACCTATTTCTACCATCACACAGCAGTGTTCGCATATTGAAGGGCGAGTGAGGCAGAGAAATGACTGGGAAATGTTGCGTATTAACTTCAAGTCATAGATCTGGCAACGCGCTAGTGATCCCATTTTATGCGCCAATAATATGGGTTCGATCCGCATCTAGCACAAATATTTATATGATAATATTTGTGTTTTTCTGTGTGGGTGTTAAATATATGTAATTAAGTTTTATATTTGTGATTCTTCTGTTGCCTGATGTATGTAACAAAATTGCTACAAGCGACTTATTTTAGGAGCTAGGTTAATGTAAGAGATTTTGTTTATACAACTATGCTTTATATCATTATCATGAGTTACTATATCCCATTTCCTGTTCGGTCTTACTTATGAGTCCGCCCTCCCATCCCCGGAGACTTGGCACATCCACTGCCGCACGTGTGTTCCTCAATACGAAACGCGTGGATCATTAATATTAATACAATTCTCCACACTCGGTTAAACGATGCAGGACGATGAACTTTATTCAAATGCATCCAACTCTTAGCCGTAGATTTATCTATTGCTAGGGGTCTCTATAATGGTTCAGGAAAGTTAATGCGTTTGTCAAATTATGCATTTATCTTTATTAAATGTGATCTATTCGATGGTCGGCTTTTTATTCATTGATTAATAAATGAATTTAATGTAATGACACGTAAATGTACATTTTATGAATATTACTTGATTGAGAATATAAAAACGAATTTGTTTTTAATCAGATACTCCATAGGGCTTTTAATCACTACATATTGCTTCATTATCGTTGGCCGGGACCAAAAGTAGCATACAACTATTCTTTTTCTCGGGGTTCAGGCTTTTCATATGCTTTATTGTATCTAACTCTGTTAATCGGCTTAACTGTAATAGTGATAACAGACATATAGAATCACTATTCCATTCACAATATTAATATGGGTATAGATTGATGCTTATTTGGTTATATGGAGTTTATATTTTGCACTTATGCTTCTATTTGCTTAGTTTCTCAAAAATTCTTGAATACCACAAGCGGACTACATTCTTGTTTATCGACCTGGTCAAATAAAAAAGAAATAGCGAGAAAAACTCCACTCTACATATATGCCTCCCAAAAAAGGGGAATTAGGCCCTTAATACCTAAGCTGCAAGTTTGGTGGCAATCGCAGATAGCACCTTCGCGGTGGGGATGAGCTGCTGCCATTACCACCCCGTGCATTTGAAGAATTTCGGGTTGATATACCGCCATCTGTCGTCTGCCGGTACCTCATGGTCCCTGGTAGTATATGCAGGGATAACCCACTAAAATTTATCGTCATTGCACCTGGGATCGTTAGTACGTCACAAATAAATATGTATTCGAACACACTGTTTATATTTAGAAAGATCAAATAATAAATGCTCTCACATAATCGAACAATAAAAGAAAATGTTTTAGTTTTACAACATAATGCACCGGCCGGAGTGAGCTGTTCCGGAGATTTATTTACGATGTGAAACAGCAGTTGTTGAATGACTTGTGGATAGATGTTAAAAACTTCCTGATTTATAGTCTTGTTCACAACAAGCATACAGTCCGCTTGATGGTTAACGTGACTGCAGCCTATAGATGCCAGTGTCATCACAAGGATTTCACTAGCGTGGTGCTAACCTTGTGAACTGATGATACAGTCACTCTACCTAGTAATTTCACTGCCTCTCTCATTCTTCAAACCTCTGTGCACACTGCTATTTGGCGGTAGAAATAGGTAAGAATGAGGTACCAATGCAATAGCCTGGCGGATTAGCAAGTTGAAGTGGTAGCGGGCAGGGAACTCAGTACGCAGAACCGACGAATGAACGATTGAGTTGTAAGGTTCTGGAATTGAGACCACGTATCGGCAAGCGCAGCGTTGGAATAAATCGCAGGATCGCGGTAGACGCAGGCCGCATACGATCGGTCCTATTGGAAATCACTTGGAGAAGCCTATGTCCAGCAGTGGACGTCTTGCGACTGATACGACGAGATACCAATACAGAAGACCTTTATAATAATATAATAATAATAATAACTTTATTCAACAACAAAAGGTAACTTAAACTAAAATACATTTTGATACTTTGATACTTATTATTATTATTAGAAGACCTTTGTATGATATTTACCTCATGTAAAAAAAAGGAGGATTAGAAAGAACCAATAAAAATAAGAGGAGCAAGTGCAATAAAGGAGGGACAGAGATAGTGTAGATGTATGGCCTAGGTCAAGGTTACCTGTTAATGGTGATTGCAACCATAGAGAGCAGAGACACAGCCTCATTCCCGTAGAAGACAAACGCGAACATCTGGCACATGGTCTTGCCCAGCACCCACTCCTGCCTGATGAACCGGCTCGCAGTCAGGGGCAGGTTGATCCCGCAGAACAGGAGGTCTGACACGCACAGCGAGAGAACAAACATGGTGGTGACATGACCACGGAGCTTGGGGTGCATGAGCAGAGCTATCGTCGTGATGAGGTTTCCTGCAACAAGAAAGTGCTGTTAGACTACAAAAGACATTCTCTGTATATCTATTTTTAAGGGAGTTTTACATAAGGTCGACCTCATACAAATGGTTGTCTACATTGGTACCTTAGTCTCACCTATTTCTACCGCCAAATAACAGTGTCCGCATTTCTGTGATCCGGTTTAAAGGGCGAGAGGGGCAGTGAAATTACTGGTTGATGTGAGAAAATATCTTCAAGTCACAAGGTTGGTAACGCGCTAGTGATATCTTTGTGATGTTACTAGCATTTATAGACTGCGGTGATGCTTACTATCAAGCGGTCCAGCGCTTGGTTGTCGATTTGATAAAAAAAGAAATGTTAAAAATTTTTAAGGGGCGGGGGGGGAGCGTTGGGCTTTTGAGATGGAAAAGATATTAAATTCGCGACTCTGTTACCGTAATCGACACTCTACGGTTTGAGGTACGGAGGGGTGGGCAGGTCGAGCGTCGCATGCTTGCGTGTGCGCTATTGGTTCTTCAGTCGACCTTTGTTCTCCGCGCAACGTCTACGCTACTCTCGTTTTCGAAATACACGGACGGCAATTAGAAAATGGCAATAAAAATTCAATGATTTTATACAACAATTCATTAGTTCTAGTCATACAAAATAAATACATTATTTACCTTGTGCAATAGCGAGTTAAATGAAAGTTATAATTTCGTCTTTGTACTAGTATAACAAGCGGCCTGTCCCGGCTTCGCGCGGGTGGAAATTATTTTCAACATTTGGGTAAAGCATATATGAATTGGATAAAAGTAATCATAGTCTTTAAAATCTTGTACCCAAACGAACTAATCCAAAATCTTTGCCGCGTAGCGCGCTACGCCTTTTGTTTATTTTTTATTGTTTATTGACATTTTTAAATTCGTAATATCATTTGAATGCAATAGCCGATTTTATTCTTTCAAAAAGTTACCTACAAGTACTGTCTTAAATAAAGACTCATTTATTTGGATAAGGATTAATATATAAACATGAGTAGGATGGTATTTTAGAAACGGTGTGGTTTTTGTTAAGATTTTTTTTAAATGTGCTTTTTGTGACGCAATTACAGTAGCTTAAAGTATTATTATGTTCTTTAATATTGTACTACACAGTTTTGTTCTATCATTCATAGTTTCCGCGGCGCTTGTCATCTTAGGACAATTGTTTTCATACCTAGGATTGAAATTATAAATTTGGAATCCCTAATAAAAGGATTTTCAATAGCGCGGCGCCAACCTCGTGAACCTAGGATTATGCTACATCAAAAAAAGTATTTCTGAAAATTCACCCTCTAAATGGATAGAACGGGGGTGCAAAGTTAATATGAAACTTTGCTGTTTTTTAAGTTATTTTCAAATGAAATTCAATACAAAGACTCCTCATTGAAAGTCATTAAACAAGTGTAAAATATTTAATTGCAAATATTGCGAATTTAGTACGAAAGTTTTGCAACTTAACTCGGATGAAACCGTGGGGCGCTGCTAGTCACATACAAGTTTGTCCGAGGTGGGGATCGAACCCACGACCCTTGGTGCATATGGTCGCGACACTACCGAATGCGTCATCGGGCCCGTCTACTGTTCGTAGATACCGACTAAAGTGCCTATTATAGTAGTCCCTTAAGTTATTAACGAGAAGCTTAATGGATGCTTTGTCTATTGTTTTCTTGTGTTGTTAAGACCACGAACCACGTGGCTCGTCTATATTTTTTATTATACCAGAGGACCCGGTGAACTTCGTATCATTTGTATAAGTACATATTGACGGACCCAATGGCGCAAATGGTAGTCGTTCTGTCTTTTGCGACAAGGGTCGTGGGTTAGATCCCTGCCCAGGCAATATAATATTTGTGTTTATTCTGGTTTGGGTGTTGATGATGTATTTAAGTATTATATTTGTGATTCCTCTGTTGTCTGATCACCCAAGTGCTTCAAACGACTTATCTCAGAGTCAGATCAATGTGTGAGATATTGTGTGCATTTATTTACTTACACACACACACATATATATATATATATATCTTACATATTATAAAACAAAGTGGATTTCCGCTGTCTGTGATTCTGGAGAAAGGTTTATATACATAATACAGTAGAAAAGCACTGATAATTTAATAGATTTATAATGTTTAATTTAGATATCATAAACAAACACATTTTCTTGCGATTACATTACAAACGCTGGCAGAAACAGACGAGATAGATTGAAACAATGTACTATAGTACTAGACACCTTAAAAAGGTCTACAAAAAAGTTTTTTACATCGTTTTGATGATATTTGACGCATTCTGTCAATTCTATGTCAAATGTCAATGTTACATTATTAAAGTTTATATTGTCCAAAACAATTTTTATATGCGCAAGAAAATATACTAAGTATATTGTATACCACCATAAAGCATTAGAATAATAAATAAAATGTATATTATTTAATCTTTATAATACCAATTCAAATCAATTATTTTTTACGTTTGACAGGTTAACGTTTGTCGGGTTAGTTAGTATACAATAATAATACTCCTTATCCCAAAAGCATTACATAATGATATAAAAATTAATAAGTTATATATCGCTCATGGCGATATGTATACTTATATTCTACACATTACATACAGATTTTCTTTATCTTGCGTTTTTACTACGGAAACAGAACTCTTTTGTTGACCAAAGAGATCGGACATCGACTTCAGTTATGAAACAAACTAATTTCTAAACGCAACTTACAACCAAGAGATACATTTTTTATACATTAAAATAAAAAGTTATCAAATGGCGTATAAGAAAAACACATTTGTACACATATTATAAGAAAAATACTTATGTCCTACAAATCGATGGCGCAGATGGTACTAATCCTATCTTAAGCGCCAGGGGTCGTGGGCCCAATATTTATATGACGGGACAAATTTTTATATGTTGATATTTGTGTTTGTCCTGTGTCTGGGTGTTAAAATATGTATTTAGAATTAGCAAATTGGTCCAACCATTCCCGAGTTTTAGCCAAATAAATGGATTTAGTGATTTTTTATATAATATTCAATATAATTGAGTTTCTATCGCATTATTGCATACAATTTAACTTTTGCACAATAAGGAGCTTATTCTTGTAAATACATTATACATGCATTCAATACATACCATTGTATCTGCATTCAATGGCATTTCACTCTGTCAAATGCAACTATGTAACTTTGCAATCAATCTTTTGTAAATACAGTTCAATGTACTCGTATTAAATAGATTTCACATGTTCACATTAATACAACAATAGCAGACCCATCAAAAATCCCGTGTATAAAATCCACCATTGACAGTGGAGTAGGTTAAATTTTGAGGCATGACACAAATTAGGACAAACAATGTCACGCGTTCAAAAACTGAACAAACAAGTCAACATCTCGTAAACATGCCGGGCAAATTATCCGGGGCTCTCGATCGGTTTTTGGGTGTTACCGGGCGCCGCCCTGGAGACATCTTGGAAAGGTCATATACTCAGGTCCCATTCTTCTCTCTAATGCTTATCAATTTCCTGTGTTCTAACTGAAGTTTATTATCATATATATTAAATAGCCGATCAAGCTTAGAGAGATGAATCATCTACATGAAGTGGACATACAAGAGGTAGTCTACATTGGTACCTCACTCTCACCTATTTCTACTGCCAAATAGCAGTGTTCACATTGCTGTGTTCCGGTCTAAAGAAGAGAGAGCGAGAGAGGCAGTGAAATATACATAAAGGAGCCGTTCAAGCCTAGAGATACGAATCATCAACATGAGGTAGACATACAAAAGGTAGTCTACATTGGTACCTCACTCTCACCTATTTCTATCGCCAAATAGCATTGTTCGCATTGCTGTGTTCTGGTCTAGAGAGAGGCAGTGAATTTACTGGGTAATGTGGCTAAGCTTCAAGTCACAAGGGTGGCAACGCGTTAGTGATATCCTTGTGATATTCCAAGCGTCTATAGGCCGCAGTGGCGGTTACTATCACCCGGACTGTATGCTTGTTTGTCGACCTGGTCTAGTGAAAAATAATAATGCGGACTACTTAGTCGTTAGTTTCAGGGGGGATGGGCCAGGCCATTTATTAATGGACGGCTCTATGCCAGTAGTTCCTGTGTAACCGGGATACGAGCGGGACTGATGGCTGTTATTCGAGGGTGTCTCTCAAAGAAGAGGACTTAGTGAGTTCAGTAACGTTTTCGTTCGAAATGCACAGTTTCCGAACTAGATATACTACTTTACGAAAGCGGAAGCGAAAGCGATTTATGTTATTGTGCATTTGTAACGAATAAACTCAATAACTACTTGCCTGTTTTCAAAAGTTATTTTATTACAGAAAAGTACATAAACTATATTTTGAGTACCTCTGAGTTTCGATGGCAATGGGAATTTCGGAAGATCCTGCCATCTCGGCAGGACTCGGCAGAGTAGAATAGTACCTCCCTGTACCAGGTGTCGTAAGAGGTGACAAAGGTACCAGAACCGACGGATGGCGGTCTATTATTATTATCTATCTGGCACAGTGTGCTCAAATGTACAGGGAGGGGATGGGTAACAGCGTCTCTTTTGCGGAAGCTGCTCTCTGCAATTGCCAACACGCTTGCCCAGCACGGCAATTATGGCCAAAATTCCCCATTTTTAGGGGTGGCCTATGTCCAGCAGTGGACCTCCAATGATAAAAATATTTAAGCTGACGCTGAAACAGTGACATCATAGCGTAGTACATATTTACAGTTACCCGCCTCAAAAAAGGTTCAATATTTTCTTGGAAGTGTCGAAATGTGACATGCACGCGGGAGCACAGTGATTTAAACACATTATCACCATTTATAAGCTGCTAATGTACTTATTAGGCATTGACTTTATCAATTTTGAAGTAGGGATGTTCATTTAAAAAAAATATCGATAATTACTTTCGATATAATATATTGTAATGTGATATCGATACTTTGGGATATATCGAACAAATATATCGATATTTTAAAACTATCGTAAGTAATTGCTTGTATTTAATAACTAGTCTATAATTTTAAAATTAATTAGGTATCAGGTTAATTATAAGTAAAACACTTAAAAGAGAAGAAACAAATAAACTTTATTCATAAATCACACGAAAAAGAATTGAAGGCCATACGACCCAAAAGTCATACCAATATGAAAGATTTAAAAATCCCAGTACGTTTTCTCTAAGCGTTGCAAAAACAAAATTTTATTAACCCTTTTGGCTTGCAATCTGATTCTTTGTTGTGTCAGAACCTGTGCGGCTTTTGAGAAAAGTCGTTCAGATGGAACTGAGCTAGCCACCATAGTTAAATATTTAAATGCCACTTTGTATAGCGTTGGGATCTGTATTTTATAGTCTGGCCACACTTCTAATGGGTTTTCGTTTAATCTACTGACTGGAGCCCTCAAATAAAGCGATAACAAAACGAATGAAACACTTTCATCAGTTTTATTTGTTTTCCAATTCCGCTGAACCAGTTTTTAGTGATCACTCCAGAACTTTGAATTGTCAGAGTCAGATTCTACAGTAGATTCATCTTGATGATATTTTTAATCATCTCTTTAATTTTACTGACGGCATTTGCGCACGCCAAAGCATCTTGAAAATTAAGTTTTTTAAATTTTGGGTACAATATTGTAGTAATAACTAATGATGATACATGTTTAATGGCTAGTTTTCTATAATCCGGCTATTTTCGTTTTATTTTAACTCAAATTAAAAGGAATAAGTTTTAGAAAATAAGTAGTTAGGAAAAAAATTAATTTGACCCGATATTTGTTATATAGGATGAAATATATCGATATTATTTTCGATACTAGATGATTCGATTATACCGGATTGAAGCGATATATCGCGTACATGTATCGATATTTTTTGAAATATCTATTTATATTGCCCACTACTATTTTGAAGGCCCTGCCAAACCGGGCCACGTTCAGAAACGTATAAGTTTCAGCTAGTCATTTGGTCGACTTGATTGTTAATTTTCGAACGGGAACTTATCTAATATTATAAATGTTTGTAAGTTATTTGGTTCCTTACCTCTTCACGCTTTATCTTCTCAAACAATTTTCTTGAAATTTCGCATATAAAGTTCGGATTGTGGTGACGGACACAGGCTACCTTTCATCTCGTAAAAATGTACTATTTCCGTTAGATTTACGATAAACGACAATTTTAGTACTACATATAATGAAAAGATAGCACTGATCTATTTAAAACGCGCTATCGGGTAAAAGATAACTGAGCATATTATCCGATTCCAATTTTGCTCGCACAAGGAATTTGGAAAAATATCGAACAATTGCTATATATAAGTTTAAGTGACTATTTGTTAGAATATAACTAATAGCTTTTCGCTAAATTTAAAGTTATTAAAATTTATCCGCACTTAACTGACAGACATCTAGAGTTGTTATGTTTTTAGACTGTCTCGTTGGCGCATTCGGTTGTATCCCTATCTTATGTGCCGAGGGTTCGATCCCCATCTAGAGCAAAAATTTGTATTTGTTCTGTGTCTGGGTGTACACGTTTTAAAGTATATATCTTATTTCTTATCCCTTCCCTCTGTTGTCTGATGTGAGTAGCTTAAACTACTTGTCACGCAGTCACGTCAATGTATAACGTGTGTAGATTAATTATTTATTTTAGAAATTTAATTAGTGAATATTTATTTTAGAAATTTAAGTAATAATTGAACGTGCTTGCCATGAGGTACCGGCAGAGTAGAAAAGTACCTCCCACTGCACCAGGTGTCGTAAGAGGCGACTAAAATACCAAAACCGACCGATAGCGGTATATCTATGCGAAACAGTGGAGTTCAAATGCACAGGGCTGCGATGGGCAGTAGCCTCTCGGTCGCGAATGCTGCATTCTGCAATTGCCAACACGCCTGCCCAGCGTGGCAATTATGGGCCAAATACAAAAAAATTGAAAATGTGACACCCGATCGAATAGACAGGTACAGATAAAGTATACTTAATTTATCTAAATCAGCCGATAGCAGGCCGGCGTCCGATCACTTAGCTGTATTGGCGTCTGTTTGTTTGTGTACCGGTGTATATTATATACATGTAGGTCGGAGGGCGGGCCTTTTAATTACTTGCTAACAATAAACAGCAATTGTATCGTTACATGTACACATTTGTAAATACGACATATCGACGGTCGTAAATTTAATTGTCGCGATGGACAATGTGCAGGTTTATACTGAGAACAAAAATAAAATAAAGATTTTTCCTATATATATATATACTTCTTTTATTTATATATATATATATATATATATATATATATATATATATATGTAATATTATTCCATTAATTGGGATAAATGAAATAAAGACTTAATTGCGTTTCTCTGTAATAATGAAAGAAACAACATTTAAAGCCTTCAGGTATTTTTATAATTAAATTTACATAAATCTTATTGATGTGAAACATATAATAATTATATTTTTCCATAAAATGTCACAACCGTTAGTCGTGATATATAGTGGATTTGTCAATAAACGACAAAGACAAACTTAAGAAAAATGATCGTAAATCAAAGAAGTTTCTTTACATATATATATCATAACCATTATAATTTTACCATCAATCATTATATCAGCCGAATTGTAAGTCCATTGTTGGACACAAGCATCCCTAAGAAAGGAGTAAATTTTGCCCATAATTGCCGCGCTGGGCAAGTTTGTTGGCAATCGCAGCTTTCGGGACTAAGATGTAAATAGATAAATAAACTGCATTTTAAAGCCGTTAAAAAGTGTTTTCATTGAGAGAAGTGAACATGTAAATGTTAGAAGAATTAATAAAATAAATACGTACTTCTATTCTAGTATTAGTCATACTTTAATTTGACTGCTGTAGAAGAAGCATACGACATCGTTTTTTATCGCAATAAACATAATTTATGTATTTTTTTCCGGACGCAATAATTCATCAATGCCTCATATAAATAGAACTATAAATACAACGGTTAAGAGATATGTGTTTTGCTTTATGTACGTCTATCAAGAGTTTTGTACCATGTGCAGTACCAGAAATTGATACTTAACTATTTATTTACTTATTTAACTTTTTGCACACATGGCGGACATAGCGCCAGTGGCATTATCTACCACATGTTTAGTTTTTAAATTTTTTTGCTAAACCAATACTGTAAATGCATCATACGATAGTTATTTGATTATAGTTTATTTACTGATTATCCGTTATCAGTGTTTGGTTTCTGCTGGCAAAATATATATTAAAATGACCAGTATAAAAAGTGTAAAGAGTATAAATATGACCGACAAGGGCGAAGGAATGTTGTTTAAATAAATAACAGGTAATTTCAATTCGATGTGTCTGTATAAATCAATGAGAGATAAACCGTATCATTCTGTGTTCCTGAGCAATATCTGATATCGCGTTCCTGCAAGAGTTCCTCGTAAATGTATCGCATTTTTATGTCCTCCTTTGAGAAGAACATTGATGGATTACACGCTCTAAAATTATGAAAAAGTATTTTAAATTTTTTTATCACTATATATATATCAGTAATCTTTAAATTGTCTTTAAGTGTTTTTATTTTAAATTTTCGATTTCAGACCTAAGTACGCTTTTTATGTATGTGGAGTTAACCTATAAGTGACCAGCATGTATGTTGTTTGACTCGAGGTAGAACTCTTACAAAGGTCGTCTGCATTGGTATCTCACTTTTATATATTTCTACCGCTAACTCAGTGTTCGCATTGCTATGTTCCGGTTTGAAGTCTGAGAGGGGCAGCGAAATTACTGGGTAATGTGACATAATATCTTCAAGTCACAAGGTTGGAAACGCACGAGTGATATCCTAGTGACGAGCGTCTACGACTGCGGTGACGCTTACCATTATTGCGCGGACTATATGTTTGTCGACCTGGTCTCATGAAAAATAAAAGACTTTGATAATCTACCAGACGTATATCTAGAACGACAAATTGAATAATTATTTTAAAAGAACTCGGCTTTATAGACTTGGACGAATTTTGTATCTTGGGTAGCAATATAATGCAATTAGTGCTTTGCCGTGAGGTACCGGCAGAGTAGAATAGTATAGTACCAGGTGTTGTAAGAGGCGACTATGGTATCAGAACCGACAGATGGCGGTATATCCATTCGAGACTGTAGCTCAAATGCACAGGTTGGGCATAGGCAGCAGTATCCCCGTCGCGAAAGCCGCGCTCTGTGATTGCCATCACGCTTGCCCAGGGTGTTAATTGAGGGCCAAAAGTTTTGGGGATAGGCCTACCCAATAAAAGAGGAAATTGTCCAGCAGTGGACTTCTAATGAATGATAATTATGATGATGGTTACTTAAGAAATAATTGTTCTAATTTCTTATCATCCATTTCTGAGAGGGTAAGGGTAGGGGTTCATAATCTAGATACCTCCTACCTCCAGATGAAAAAGTTGATAAAATGTTACCATGTACTCGAAACTAGACACTAGTTAGTAATAAAATATATAAATATTTAAAAACGCCCTGTTTACCCGATATAATGATTTTGCCTCACATCACAAGATGGCGGACACATAAAAACCAAATTTCGCCAATTCTCCGATAAAGTTGCATGGACGGTCAATATTATCGCGTGACGGATTAGATTAACAATAGGATAAAGGCCAAATGGCCGCACAGGGGTCCCATGGTCCCTCGCCAATTATGATAAGCTGACAGTATGATCGATTCCATCCCCAACCCTCTTCGATGGGGCAGTCATTATTGATTGAGGGGTTTATAGGACTTGTCTTGGCCCCTAATTAGTTTTTAAATCAAAGAACGTTTCAATTTGTAATTAGAATTTGAATGTTCGTGTGATATTTAGTATACACTTTTGTCTCTGGTCTGGTTTGTTTTTTTTTCAGAAATCTTGTTCAAAATCAATTGTCACCATTTTGCGCACTCCAGAAACGTTCCACGTCAAGTGTTGACCTCTCTTGAGGGTAGTGCGTAATGAATATGGCTGAACTTATAAATTCTCTTTCTTCGTCTGCAAGTCGAATGACACCTATTTTTTTTAAATAAGTGTATGCAACATTGCTTCGTTGACCTGATTTCGAGATAAGTAGCTTTAAAACACTTCTGTTAAGAATAACCCATAATCAGGTTTTTTTACATAAATTTTAACTGTAAACTGTATTATCATGTGATCCTGTGCAATGTCGGATATCGCATTCCTGCTAGAGTTCCTGATAAATGAATCGCGTCTTTATGTCCGCCTATAAAAAGAACATTGTTGTATTATACTCCCTGGGCTCAGCTCTAATTTTTTATTTAAAAGAAACAATAAATTGTAAAATTCATTATCACTAAATATAGCGATAACGTTTAAATTGTATTCTAGTGTTTTTATTTTAAATTTTAGATTTCAGATCTAAGTACGCTCTTAATGCACGTGGAGTTAACTTATAAGTGACTGTTGCGAATACGTTGACCATAGCGTGTTAAATAGCTTCAATCACTTGTGTTACGGATGTCAGAGACAAATACACTCATTTGCAAGAACAACGGGCGGTATTGATTTTAATTCTTCTTTAAACCAAAATGATTTCAATCATTTGTACATGTTACTGGCCGGTTTCAAAAATGCCATGGTTTTTAAAACAGTACGTTCTAAATTCAAATTTTTGTCTGATGCTCGTTTTTACAGAAAACCACTTTTCATGCTACATTTTTAGTGCGAAGTTCCAAAAGATAATATCGGTTTTCATAAATTTATTTCATATTCTTAATTGACAAAGCTTCATTTATTGCTGTTTAGCTGTCACAATAATGTTAGAGAAAGTGGTAAAAGCTACCAAAATTATTGCACTGCTCGAAGAGGGTTGCAGCCAATGCTTCGTGGCTCAGAGGTTAAGAGTGAGTCGCTCGACGGTTCAAAGGACCTGGCAGCGGTATCAAGACACCGGTTCCGTCAAGAGAAGGCCTGGTTCTGGAAGAAAACCATGAACCCAACCACGGGATGATCGTTTTCTTGTGAGTCGCGTATTAAGAAAGATATAGATTAAAGAATAGAATTTTACGGTATTTCGTGTCAGCCTCAACAACACGTAGTGGTTATGCTATGAAATTGTAGCTTATATGACACATTTGTAGGTTTAACATAGCAGCTCCATCTATTGATTATTTACTCAATCCAGTAAAAAAATATCGCCATCTGTTAAAATCTGGAGTGGAGTTAACAGATAATTGTGAATGCCACATAAAAGACAAATAATTTGCAATAAAATAATATTGCAGCTATACATTAAGATATAAGCTATCCTATCTTTCAAGTTAGATCAAACTGCAGAGGACTGCAAATTTAATTCAAAATCGATTAAGTAGCGTAGGAGTCCATCGCGGACAAACCATTGCCATTCTGTAGGTTTAATTTGTGTAAACCAGGGATGTTGCAATCGTTTATTTTTCATCCTCGAATGCGGATATCTAAACTGATGCGGATGTTCCGCATATGCGGATTCGGATGCGAATATTCGCTACATCCCTACTATGAACAAATATTGACATAGGATGGATTATGGTTGTGTGTCTTTCATTAACCTACCCCATGGTAGGTTAATGAAAGAGGGATAGAATCAATTAATGTTATTAAACAATTACAGAAAATTGTATGTTTGTTTAAATATATCCGAACGATTAATTTTTTTTTATGCATATTTTAAGACAAGGGTTTGTTAGTACTGACGCTGACAAAGGTTCTAATAACACCAACTACTAGGTGTAGATGGAACCTTGTGGCTATGATGGATGCAACGCTATTTTGGATGGATGCACCTCCATCTGTCCAATCCGGTACCTCAGTCGCTCTTCAATACATGATACAGAGGGAGGTTCTATTATACGAACGTGCCTGAAAGCGCGAAGATGATAGTGATCTTATGCGCCAAACGTCTCGGTTTCGATCCCCACCCAGGATACACATTTATAAGATGTGTTTATGTATTATATTTGTAATTCCTCTGTTGTCTGACATCCGTAGCACAATTGTTTTAAGTACCTTACCTCGGATTCAAGTCAGTATATGAGATGCTGTGTGAGTATTATTTTTATTATTACACCCTGCCGATACATGATAGATTCGTTCACGTAAACATTCGCTTTGGTGACGCTGTTCTAGTTGAATTAATGCGTTTGATTTTTATGTAACCAGTTTTCAATCACGTACAAAGCGAGTTTTCATTACTTACTCGCATTGAAATGCCGCAAGCTTAACAAGCTAGCCGTGAGGTACCGGCAGACTAGAATTGTGCCTTCCTCTGTACCAGATGTCGCAAGAGAGGACTAAGGTACCGGAACCGGGAATGGGCAGCAGCATTCTCTATGAGAAGTAGCGCTCTGCGATTACCACCACACCTGCCCAGTGCGGTGGTTATGGGCAAAAGTCCCGCTATCTTGGGGTGGCCTATGTCCAACAGTGGACTTTAATTGGCTGATATGATGATAATGATGATGAAGCTTAATAAAAAGCCACAAGATTACTGAAACGTCAAATAAAAAACAAATTTAGTAAACCACATTTTAAAGCCGTTAAAAATTTAGTTTTAATAAAATAAAAAACTGTTATTTTGAAGACTGTTTATCTTATGTTTCATTCTCATTATGTAGAAGTATTACTTCCAATTTAGGAAGACTTATTGCTTTATTTACTATTTTAATACAGGTAAATGTGGAGATTAAGTTTTCAATTCACAAACAAAATACACTTTTGATTCTCCCTCGCTTGTACATTAAGCATAGCATTTAAGTATGCTTATAAAGTCCCGCAGGAAATTCCGGGGTGAAAAGCCGTTTCTACCGTTCTCTAAGATTCAAGATACCCATATACTTAATCTGATCATAACATATTCACTAGATAACGCTTTGAAAGTGAAAGCGAAAGCTACACTTGAGGTAGATATCAAGCAAAAATCGTCGGCATTGGTACCTCACTTTCATTTCTAACGCAAAATAGCAGTGTTCACTTTGCTATGTTCCGATTTGAACGGCGAGAGAGACAATGAAATTACTGGGCGGTGTATCTATACTCGTATGTATATGTAATAAAATCTTTAAGTCAAAAGTTTGGCAACGCGCAAGTGCTTTTCTTATGATATAACGATCGTCTTTAGGCTGTATTTGTCGGCCTGGATAAATAAAAACAAAAGTTACAAACAAGCAGACATTTACTTTAACATTAGGATAATAATACATGAATCACAATAAACACAAAAAAGGCAATAAACATGTCGCTCTACAGCCTGCCATGAAAGGTCTTTGTATCTGGATATATACGTTGGCACATAAAAATAAACCATTTGAAGGGCTATATTCGTTCCAGCACAACGGATATACAATAAGTCCCTTTCAGTCCCGATGCGTGCGCGAGGATTAAATCTTCACAGATATTTATGATTGATTCCACCCTCCTACCCTTCCACCCTCTTTGATGAAAGTAACAGACATTATTGGTCGAAGGTTCATTATTAGAATCCAAGTCCCGGAATGCCCCTCTTTATTACAGGTCGTTAAGGAAAATCTATGAAATGGCTAACTAACGATTTACCTAATGATATAGTTAAAAGCCATATGGCACCGGCAGAGTAGAATAGTACCCGCACCCGACCCAATGCTGGAGTACTTTGACATCAATTCCAGCGCCACCAGAAGACTAGTGTCGCTTTTTAACGAGCAACACTTTACCGAAGTACTTTGCGTGACATTCGATATAAAGCGTCATTGTGCCAAAATTTACGTAAAGATATAAAAACAACCATTAGAGAATTTATGTTAAGACGTTAGAATACAAGGGGGGCTTTCAGTGCCTCGTGCGTCTGCGCAGATTAAATCTCCGCACAATTTATGGCTTTATTTCTGAGTATAACGTAGAAAGCATACAGTCTGCTTGATCATAAACGTGACCGCAGCCGATAGACGCTCGTGTCATCACAAAGATATCACTAGCGCGTCGCCAACCTTGTGAATGTGC
Organism: Heortia vitessoides; assembly: GCA_020976665.1. Classification (NCBI taxonomy): domain Eukaryota; kingdom Metazoa; phylum Arthropoda; class Insecta; order Lepidoptera; family Crambidae; genus Heortia; species Heortia vitessoides. The sequence continues at coordinate 16,228,665 of JACJUM010002971.1, forward strand.
TAACTGTAGATACAATGTCACAACTATCCAGTAATTTCACTGCCTTTATCACCCTAAAACCGGAACACAGCAATGCAAACATTGCTATTTGGCGGTAGAAATAGGTGAGAGTGAGGTACCAATACAGACGAGCTTTATAAGAGGTTTAGGAGGTCTTTCTTGTTGTGTATTTTACGATTTGTAATAGAATAAGTAAGATTTAGATTGTCTTAATGTTATTTGGAGGGATAAATAGAAACTATGTATTTTTTCTCGAGTTGTTTATTTTGGTTTCAAACAAAAACATGTGGACGGATTTATCTATTTTTAAAAGCATAAATAATTTTTACTTGGGTCCCTTCCATATCTTTTGGGTAACTTGGCGCGTACAGACTATCTTCAACCCCCCCCCCCTCCCGAAAATGGGGGGTGGAAATTTGTATGGAGCACTATATAATGGTATTTTTATGCATCAAGCATTATTTTTTTTTGATATCTTCCCGCAGCCCCTAAAACAGGGTATAGAAATTAGTTAACCGTGTTACCCCAAATTAAACGCGAACGAAGCCGCAGTCAAAACCTAGTTGTTAGATTAAAAAAAGGCAAAAAGTTTAAATCAAAATATTGCCGCAATAGTGATGGTGAAACCAAACATCGTTATCGATGATTAAACATCGAGAATATCGATATCAGGAAATTCGATGTAGTCCAGCGTACATCGGAGATAAAGAGGACAGCCGGCTAGCATTGTTTGTTTATGCAGCTGTGTGCGCACCGGTGCCCGTCTCTGGAAACGAGATGCTCGTTTGATGTCCGATCACGGGTTTGCGGGCACACTTAGCGCGACGACGTACTAAGTGACCGATTATCCGACGCTTTCTAAAGTCACAACTTTCGAATTATGAGTGACGTCAACTTTATTTCCTTTTTTGATTTTTGAGAGCACTGTTCGTAACAAGCTGTTACGAACAGTGCTTTCAAAAATACATACCATATTTAGGCTGCAAGTAACTGTTTCCAGTTTAATCGGGTTTTCAAGGTTTTCGAGTTAAATCGAAGTAATCAGTTTGGTATGATTCAATCTTGAAGGTATATGACAATCAGCCCTGGGGTACCGGTAGAGTAGAATAGTACCTCCCTTTGTACCAGGTGTCGTAAGAGGCGACTAAGGAACCACAACCGATAGATAGCGGTATATCCATCCGAAACATGTAGCTCATATTTATTGGGCGGCGATGGACAGCAGCATTTCCGTTGCAAAAGTTACACTCTGCTATTGCCAACGCTTGCCCAGCGAGGCAATTTTGAGCGAAATTCCTCCTTTGTTTGGGAGGCTTATGTCCAAAGCCTGATATGTTGAGAATGGTAACGGCTTCCAGTTTTACCAGCCTAGTAAAAAGGCTCCCCTTTCCTTAAGAACACGGGTTTATAATCGAATTATGCTACTTGCTGAAGATGTAGTCTCCATTGATGAAATAATTACAATTGATTATTGTTCTAGTATCGTGTTAACCTTTGCACGCTTGTTAAGTTTATAGTCAGTGTGTTCTCTTATCTTCAAAAAAAGTAGGAATATTTAAATATAAAAAACATAACTTATACACTTAAACTATCCTCTAGATTTACTGCAGTTATTGGAAATTATTGGGCGCAAGGGGTTCAGAGATGGGGTATTTTGCGTGAAAATATAAAAAATACAACTATTCTTAAAATATCAAACGTGTGTAGAATTTAATAAATGATGTATTTTAATTACCTTCGGATGCAAAATTACGTTAAATACTTCTCAAAGTAATTGTATGTTGTTGTTATGCAATGTATGAAAAATCTTCTTTAACAACTACATCTCGCATTATCCATGCTACTTTCTCAGCCTTAAAGGTTGAACGGAAGAGATCGTTCTTAACGATAAGAGTAATCTTGTCAACGATGTACGTTCCCACATAATTACATAAGTTTGAAACAAGATCGTACTTTTGAGTATACATACTGCAATCCCTTTGGGTTTGGAAACCACAGATCTAAGTTTGAGGTAAAACAATTCAGTTGAATACGCTAGGCTCTGTTTATATAACAAACTACTTGATTTTCTTAGAATGAATGAATCAAACGTTAACATAATATGAACTCAAACATCAGTCCATAAACTGAACCGGTGTGTTATGACATTGAAATTCATCGAGACATCACTAGCATAAACAAAGTTTCATCGCGTTCCTCGAATAGTGGCATGCTGTAAACCTATCATCATACTCCGAGTCGATACTGTAAACAAAATATAACGAGTAAACAATAATAAGCTTCATCAACTCACCAACTACTCCCACCGCGCTGAAGATGCACGCGCACACCGCTGCCAACACGGTCGCCTCTAGCGGATAAAAAGTCGCGTTTTCCGACGCGCGCGCGAATTCCAAACTCATATTCGTAAAACTCGAATTTAGAACCTCAATTCTTGAATAATTCATATTTGATTTATCACTTATCGATACTCTTTGGCACTATCACTGTTCACTACACTAGATGACACTTTTTGAATTTGGAACTTTTTTTGGACATTTTATTTTTTTATTCGCTGTGCTCATGGCAATGGCGTTAGGTGGAATGAGCCATCTGTTGCAGCGATAAGTCCGCGCCGACTGTGAGTCTGTAACAAATGAGATAGGATTACAATTTTGTTGCTAGCACGTGTTGTTAGTCATATTACTACGATTTGTTTATAATTTAATTATTTTGATCTTTATTTACATTTCGTACGGTATGGTTTTAGATTAAGTCATGGCACTCGCTATAAAATGATTTCATATTTCATTGGATAATACTGGATATGTGAAACACGATTTAACTTTTTCTTAATCGCAAAATACATGTAATAAAATATAAGTTACATAGACAAACGTTAAATACTATATGTCGACTTTCGATTACCTTACGGCAATATATGTACTGCAATACGTTTTTCATTCATTCCGAATAGTGAATTCATAAATATAAGAAATTATTGTGTTTGTTTCGTTAAGAAACCGTTTTCATGTGACGTAAGGTATCTAGTTGGAAAATCATACATAAAAATGTATCTATGCCTAGTTTTAAACGAGTTAAACATAGTTCAAATTAAACATTAAACGGGCATAACATTATTTGGGTGAACTAGCGCCTTAACTAGGACAATCCTGTATTTCAGGACTCCAGGTCTCCCACACGCGGTGAGCTTATACATAAACAAAAACACGCAGAAATGACTAAGGGCCAGAACTTCGCTGTTTTAAATTTATACCGCCATCTGTCGGATCTGGCATAAGACTCGGTACAGACTAGTCATTTGCCGAACACCCGTCAGAAAAACAAACGTGGGCCAAAAAAAAATGATAACAAACTACAACTCTCACGTCAATAAATCATTACCATATGGTGGACTAATATGCGCCCTAATTTGATGCGCGTACGCACGCACGCATTTTAGCGCGCGTTTTTCAGAGTAGCGCCGGCCGGAGGCGGAGGTGGAAACGGCGCGTGACCATTAGCATCGCTTTGCATGTGGTCTTTGTGCGAGACCAAGATGTGCATAGCAATGAGCAATTACCATAATTATAGCTAACTTTTCTTGTATCTCACGACTATGTCTCATCCCTGAGGATCTCCTGTCCGGAAAGGAGTTGATTTTGTATTCTGACAGCTAAGCTGTGCAAACAATCGGGCCGTTTCCGTATAGATAAATAATAAGCCAGATCCATCCCACAGGAACATGTTTTCGAGATAAAGAGTAGCTTATGTGTTTTGCAAGACTATCAATTAATATCTCTGTGTCAAATTTCAAAATCAGATTTGTTGAGCTGTTTCGACTTTCATCGTCATCATCATCATACCAGCCATAAAAAGTCTATTGCTGGACACAGGCTTCTCCAAGAAAGGAGGTTTTTAACTATAATTGCCGCAATTGTGATTGTTGGCAATCAGAGAGCGCAGGTTTCGCGACGGGGATGCTGCTGCCCATACCCGCCTTCTGCATTTGAGCTGCACTGCACTACGATTCTGGTACCTTAGTCGACTCTTACGACACTTACAGATACAGAGGGAGGTACTATTCTACTCTGCAGGTACTTCACGGTTGGTATCGCAAATATAGTTATTAAATGCCTATTTAACTCCCTAATAGATAAAACACAAATATTTATCGTACAAGTAATTGTCCTGGATGGGGATTAAACCCTTTGCACACAAGATAGGAACACTACCATCTTAGTTATTGCGCTTGTCATAATGAATTAAAGAATAATAATAATAATAAATTCCCACAACATCTCATACATTGACCTGACTCCGTGGTAAGTCGCTTAAAGCACTTGTGTTACGGACGCCAGACAACAGAGGAATCACAAATATACTACTTAAATACATATATTTTACACCCATACACAGAGCAAACACAAATATCATCATATAAATATTTGCTCTGGGTGGGAATCGAACCCACGACCCCTGGTGCACAAGACAGGATCACTACCATCTGCGCCATCGGGCCCATGAATTAAAGAAGAAAACATACATTCTTTATATTAACTATTAATACGTTCCTATATGTATCAGTTTTCGTAGTTAGCAAATCAAATCAAAATACTCTTTATTCAATAGGTAGTAAGCACTTTCGAATAGTCAAAAATAATAAATACAACAATTTTAATTTAGGAATATGAAATAAAAAATTGTATAACATTCACAATTCTGATGACCCTGATGACAGGATCGTAAGATACGTCTAGATGCGGTAGACATGTCATGATCAGTGCAATTAGAGAGGAGATGTTGTGTGCATAACGGTGAGCTTGGAGAGCGATGGATAAACATGCCATTTACTCGGAGGTACTTGTTAGCTTTGCCTTTTGTCCAGATATATATATATATATATTATTTTTATTATACCAGGTCGAAGTACCACAAACAAACATGCAGTCCGCGTGATAGTAAGCGTCACTGCAGCCTTTAGACGCTCGTAATATCACAAGTATATCAATAATGCGTTGCCAATATTGTTACTTAGAGATATTATGCCACCCAGTAAATTCACTGCCTCTCTCACCCTTCAGACTAGAACGCAGCAATGTGAACACTGCTATTTGGCGGTAGAAATATGTGAGAGTGAGGTACCAATGCACACGATCTTTTCACATCCCAATCCGGCGTCTTTTTAAACGAATATATAAATACTTATATATACATAGTATGTTCCGATGGAAAATCCAACGCTCTAAATATTTTTAACTTCATCAATATCATCAGTACATCCATTGAAAGTCCACTGCTGGATATAGGCCTTCCCAAGAAACGGGGTATGTTGCCCATAATTGCCGCGCCGGGCAGCCGTGGTAATCGCATAGCGCAGCTTACGCGACGGGGATGCTACTGCCCATACCCGCTCTGTACAATCGAGCTGCACTACAGGGGGAGGTACAATTCTACTCTGCCGGTACCTCACGGCTAAAGGCAACAATGTGTGGAAATAATTCGGTAATCCGACACCGGCTTCTATTCAACGGATTACCGCGGGCGGAAAAATAATAGTATTGTTGTTGTATCATTTTCGAGTGGCAAGTACTGAACCGACTGTTGAGCCAGCCGTAGCTCGAATACAAACGACCAATCAAGCTGTAACGAGCGACCTTTAATTGGTAGCGAGATGACAACCGCATCCTTATTAAATCAATATAGACGCTGTGTATTTTTACCGCTTTGCGTTTTGTGCGTATTTGAAAAGACACGTCAAGTGCATTGCGGTTCAAAATGCAATGCGCAATGATCAAGCTATTTGATGACAGTAGGTAATTTGTAAGAGTAAATACCAACCAAACCAGGACTTTGCCAGCTACTTTTGGAACGAAGTTCCTTATCGCACATTACGAAAGGGGGCTAGACGGGTAAATTAAGACCTAAAGTTGTAACGACACTTTTAGCTATCATCATCATTATCATCATATCAGTAATAAGACGTCCACTGCTGGACATAGGCCTCCCCAAGTAATCTCCGATAGGACCCGTTGTATGCGGCCAATGTCCAGCGTAATCCTGCGGTTTTAGTCAAATCGTCTGACCGTCCTGAAGGTGGACGCCCTACGCTGCGCTTGCCGGTACGTGGTCTCTATTTACTTTTTGCTATAGTTTAATTAATTTATTTTATTCAAACACACAAAATAGAATAACAGCGGAACAACACTCCGAGAATCTACGAGTTCTTGGCAAACTGTGACTCCTGAGGGATGCATGCACAGATTGATAAGTTTAGCTAGCAAACAATAAATTAAAAAAAAATCCTTACAATAAAGCTACAATAAACAAACGATATCCGAATAAATAAAGAAATAAATCAAACTATATATAGATGATTTACAACAAAAAATATAAGAAACTGTCACACCTATTGCGTGGGAATGCGAACACTTAAAATTAAATACTAAATATAAATAGAAAATGGTGAAAGTTGTATATGTTGTATTGTAACTTTCCCATCATGACACTTCATGACACACATCCTTTTTGTCAATCTTGAGAACGCTTGCTGCAAGGTAACCGAAATGTCCAACAAAAACTATGAAAAAATTAAATAAACTGCGTTTTAAAGTCGTTATAAGGGTAGTTTTATTATCATCATGATCTTCACATCACAGCAGTCTGTGAACATTCACTTAGGAAGGAGGAATTGGACCCAAAAATTAATATACCGCTACTGACGGTTCTGGTACCTTAGTCGCCTTTTGCGAAATCTGGTACAGGAGGAGGTACTATTCTCTGCCGGAATAGTACCTCACATAATGTATTTCTTTAATATGACTTCACACAATCCGAGATAAGTTGCTTGAATCACTTGTGTTAAGAACATCAGACAACAGAGGAACCACAAATATAGTACTTAAATGCATATTCAACACCCAGACAAAAAACAAACAATGATTATACCGAGTGGTGATCGAACCCATGACCCTTATCGAATAAAAAAGGATCACTACCATCTGCGTCATCCGGTCCGTCATTCGGAGCTCAACTCGAGTAGCTGTCCTTAGGGATAGTTTAATCGTTGTTACTAAAAGAGGATGTTTGAGAGAACCGGTTAATTGAAAGTCCTCTGCTGGACATAGGCCTTCCAAAAGAAAGGGGGTATTTGTCCATAATTGCCGCGCTGGGTAAGTGTGTTGGTAATCGCAGGGCGCAGCTTTCGCGCGATGCCCATCCCCGCTCAGTGTATTTGAGCTACATTATTTCGGATGGATATACCGCCATCTGCCGGCTCTGGTATCTAAGTCACCTCTTACGACACCTGGTACCGGGGGAGGTACTGTTCAACTTAGCCGGTACCTCACGGAGCGTACTACAATCACGCGATTTCAATATAATTTGAATACATTAATCCCTGACGGGTGTCGTGTGAGTGAACACGTTGAAGAAGTGAGAAAGTCAATAAACATCTTAACACACAGCTGGCAAAATATAAATCACTGGAGACGCTGTCGGCCACTAATTACACTTTCTAAAAAAACTTCTAAAACATAATAAGCAATTACAACAACATTGTTGATACTGTGCATAAATATGTCTGAGATTTTTATTAGACTTTGTTCAATACTAATCTATTATTGCAGTTAAATACGTTGCTCGTCTTTTCGACTTCAAAAGCGGGCATGTCTCTCAAATTCAATATATATGTATTTTATAAATGTAGACTCATAATGACTGTGTGGTACCGGCAGAGTAGAATAGAGGAACCGACAGATGGCCGTATATCTAAACGGAACAGTGCAACAGGGTAGAGATGGTCATTCCCGTCCCGAAGCTACGCTCTCGGATTGCTACCACGTTTGCTCAGCGGTGCAATTATGGGCAAAAGTTCTTTTTTTTGGAAAACCAGCAGTGATCTTTTTACGGCTGCTATAATGATAATGATGTTGGTGACAACACACACTTTTGAATGGTCATAAATCATCATTATCATACTAGCCATGAAAAGTCCACTGCTGGATAAAGAACTCTGCAAGAAAGGAGATTTTTTGCCCATAATTGCCGCGCTGAGTAAACGTGTGGGCAATGGCAGAGCGCAGCTTTCGCGATAGGGATGCTGCTTCCCATCCCCGCCTATAGCATTTGAGCTGCACTGTTTCGGATGGATATACCGCCATCTGTCGGTTCTGGTACCTAAATCACCTCTTACGACACCTGGAGCAGTGGGAGGTGCTATTCCACTTCGCCGGTAGCGGTACCTCACGGCACCGTCTTTAAATATAAACAATAAAAACATTATGCCCGAAATGTTAATGTATTCTCAAATTGATGACCTTGATAACACTACTATGACCACGTAGTCTAATTAATCTGCTGACTTTAGATAGAACTCAGAACCATACAACATTTGTTTAGTCGTGATGAGAATACAAACATTTGCATTTACAATATTGTTCCGGAAGGTAAGGCTTGTTAATGAGCGAGCCTGGCTTTTTCTTCTGTTAATGCTGGAATTGACTATCTAGATATGTTCGGACGATAAACAAGAATAAATCTGCCTATTTGTTATTCCGACTCAACGGCACTCTACTAAATGCATATGACAAACTCAAGTCCCACAAAATCTCAAAAATTGACCAGACTCCGTGGTGAGTCGCTTAAAACACTTGTGGTACGGACGCCATGCAACAGGGGAATCACACTTCTACATAAATATATATATTTGACACCCAGACACAGAACAAATATGAATGTCATCATATAAATATTTGCCCTGGGTGGAGATCGAACTCACGACACTTAGCACACGAGATATAATCACTACCATATGCGTTAACGGGCTCGTCGATAAAGGCCGCGATTAAAAAAAAACTATTGTTAAAAACGGTTCGTTTTTAACAACATTTGCACTGGCAGATAGTTGATGGTTTAAGTCGTTAGCAACTTTTATTATTCACTAGCGACCCGCCCCGGCTTTGCGCGGGTTCAATTAGGATAAAAAGTTGTTATTGTGGGTTGTCCCTAAGAGCCATATACCAACTCAGACTTTTTTGTAGTCCTTTTTAAGGTGTACAATGCTGTACTCATTATTTTTATCTATTCCGTCGGATTCAGCTAGCAGTTGCAATGTAAGCGCAAAAAAAAATATATATTTACATCACATTAGATGATTCTCAAATTTTCAGAGTTGTTCTTTTATATTATGCATGTATTATACCCGGGGTACCGGCGGAGTAGAATACTACCTGCGTCTGAGCTAGGTGTCGTAAGAGGCAACTGAGGTACGTGATCCGAGAGATGGCGGTATATCCATCAGAAACCGCAAAGTTTAAATACTACAGGGTGGGGAATGGCAGCAGCATCCTCGTCGCGAAGCTGCGCTCTGCGATTGTCACAACGCCTGCCCAGAGTGACAATTTTGGACAAAATCCCAATACCTATCTTGGGGAGGAGTATATCCAACAGTGGACTTTTTATAGCTAATATAATGACGATGATTACACAATGAACCTTCCTCTTAAACCGCATTGAAATCCGTTGCGTTTTTGTAAAGATATAAGCATACATAAAGACAGACAGCAGGAAGTTTTTATACTATGTAGTATGTATTCCCATGGTAACGGGAACGTGGATGGATGGAGGGCACTACTAGTATTTTTAGGTTTTCTGGAGACCTGGCTATAGCCTGGACACCTGGTATTTGTACTATAATGTCATCGGAACGATCTAAAGCGATTCGGCCGCCATATTGGTGGGCTATCTGCAACTAAGTAATGAATTTATTACTGCAATAAATACAACCCACTATCAGACGTTCTTGCAGATAATTCAATGATATTGATTTTATTAATTAATTGTATGCAAGTCAATCAACGCGAAGACTACCCCAATAAAATACATAACGTCGTTTAAGTTCTAACACCGCGTAAGTCAAAATGTTGACACTATGTACAATGGGGAAAATATTGCTCACGTTTCATAAAATCATTTTAAAACTAATTGCTTGTGCATTAAGTTAGTGCAAAATAGATTTCGTTTAAACAAAATACGTATAAAACGTTTACTGCAGAGTTAGAAGTGTAATATCGTGTTATCATTGGGCTTAACTATTAAGTTACCAACTTTGACATACGCGGTGTTAGAACTTATGCGACGATATGCATTCCGTAAAAAAATTTGAGCTGCACATGATTGGATATACCGCCATCTGTCGGTTCTGGTACCTTAGTCGCCTCTTAAGACACTCTTACTCTTTGGTAGAGGGGAAGGTACTGTTCTATTCTGCCTATACCACAACGCTATGTAGGCAAAAATGTGTTTGAAACTACGTAATATCCAATTCGCGTATTCGCGATAGGGGGTGGGGCCGCCCTGGTGAATTCGGATGTGACATTAGCTACTTCTGACATGATTCTCTGATACCACGAGAATAACATAAATTTAGTCCAATGACATCAATTTCAAGATTAAATAGTTTTGACAATAAGTCTATTGATTCTAAAGACCCAGAAGATGTTGTTTTCTCTCCCCAGTATACAGAAACGTTTAATATCTCCCTGACTGAGGTACCAGATCCGACAGATGGCGGTATATCCATTCAAAACAGTGTAGCTTAAATGAAAAGGGCGGGTATTGGAAGCAGCATCCTTGTCGCGAAGCTAACCAACAGGCTTGCCCAGCGCGGCAATTATGGACAAATTACCCCTTTTTGGGGAGTCCTATGTCCATCAGTGGACGTTCTACGGCGGCTTTGATAATGATATAGGTTACTGTATGGATTTATCGTGCATTATGTTTTGACTTGCTTTATTCCAATGCCAAGTAATTTACACCTATTGTTTATTGTTTGCGTGATGTGGATGATGTCTGAGAGCGGCCAACTCGAGTGATCATGTCTATAGTCTCAGCCCAAACGCCTAGAACAACGGAGTGTTTACAAAACTAATGCCTTTTTGCGCCCGCGGTAAATGCCTCTAACATTGTTTTACCCGAGCGTTTTTCGAGACGCGATACGATGCGAAAATATAGCGTAGCATAGCTGTTAGTGAAATTTCGCTTTACAGTAATGTAGATATGACACAATACTTATAGAAAGAATAACTGCAGCTGCAATAAGACTGTGTTGTCGAGTAGTTTAAACGAGTGTCGTTGCCTGAGATCAGTACAAAAAACCTAATAGATAAAGATTTTTTTCGGTCTAGCAACATTCAGATGCCTAATTACTTTAACAAGAACTTTTGAATAGAAAACAAAATTGACGGGCCAGATGGCGCCGACCCAGGACAAACATTTATATAATGTTTTTGTGTTTGTTCTTTGGTTGGGTATTAAAAATATGTATATAAATATTATATTTGTGATTTACCTGTTATTTATTTTGTATATTTTATTATATGTGTGATGTCCGCAACATAAGTGCTTTAAGCGACTTATCTCAAAGTGAAGTCAATGTATGAGATGTTGTGTGAATTTATTGTTATTATGAGTAGCTCGGGATAGCCCAGGTCACTCACGTGGGTCGTGTCATCAGCTAGTGACGTCACCACGATACGCCGATAGCGTTTTAATTAGTTAATATTCTGTTTGGAGAGCAATCAAGTTTATTGGTTGGCTGTATTGCTGTCGAGTTACCTTCGGTAATTCGAGTACATCTATTTTTGTTTATAGAATTACTATGAGCGAATATAATAATCGATTAATGACTTTATAGTCCCATGGGGTCATCAGGGTCAATATAATACAACATTTAGTACTTCATATTTCCGAAATAAAATTGTTTTATTTATAATTTTTGACGACTCGAAATGAGTGGTTGTAATGGGCCTACTTGATAAATAATATTTTGATTTGATTACTTTCCTATTACAAGCAAGGCTTCGCGGTTTCACCCGCGTTAAGTTGTAGACCTTTCATGCTAAGTTTCCACCCCCGTTTTACCCCTTTAAGGAATGATTTTTGAAAAAATAATATACAAGTGTTTCATGACCTTCAATAAAGTATGTATTTTCATACTAAATATCCTTCGATTGACTACAAAAACAGCAAAGTTTGTTTTTCAAAATCCTTTCTCAGTGCTACTCTATGTTAAAAAAGAAGCCCCTGTGCGACATTTCAAGCTTCTAACTCTTGTATTTTAGACCCCTTTATCGATATAAAAAAGAAAACCCTGTATTAGTCCAGACTACCAATAATTTTTGTGCCAAATTTCATCGCTCTATGCGATAAGGTCAAAATTGTGTGCATACTTTACTAAAATATACTTTTTATGTATCTCTGTTCAATAAATTTCATCATCATATCAGCCATTGGAAGTCCACTGTTGGCCTTAGGCCTTTCCAAGAAAGGGGATATTTTATCCACAATCACAGCGCTGGGCAGGCGTGGTGGCAATCACAGAATGTAGCTATCGCAGAATGTAGCTTAAGCTACACTGTTTCGATGGATATACCGCCATCTGTCGGTTCAGGTGCCTCAGTCGCACGTCCTATTGTTGACTTCTAATGGGTGTAATGATCACGATGATCCATGACAAGCATATCTAGTAGTTGCTTTATCTTTTTAAATGAATAGAAATTTCATTTTCGCCCATACCACGGTCGTTCGTCGCTTGTAAATGTTGTGTCGTCTAATATGTCATCTGTCAATGTCAAATGCTATATATAACTGCGGGTCGAGGGACCCCTGTTTACTCAGCACCCCCGACCTGTCACTGTGTTTACTGCGACAGACATACGAACTGACAGCTTACCTTTATTGATAGTCTTCTTCGTGCATTTTGATTTTAAAAATACGCAATTTTAGTGCTGTTCCTGTCTTTGTCCAGGTGAAAGTCGATTTTATTGATTGTACGGTAAATTGTTGTTTATCGTACAAACAATAAAATCAATCTTCTACTTTCAAAAAATTTAAGTTAATTGCCCGCATTTACAGATTGATATCGATTGCAAAATTTTGACAGTTTTGGGTTCGTTGACCTGTAGCTGTGTGTACTGGATTTGCTCACAATTACCGAAGTGCCATTTGCAAAAATTGACAGTTTAAATTAATTATTACAATGCTTCCTGTCAAATATATTATAATTAAAGTCGGATAATAGCTGAACCAGCCGTGAGGTACAGTCACAGTAGAATCCTCCCTCTGTTCCAGGTGTCGTAAGAGGCGACTAAGGCACCGGAAACGACAGATGGCGGTATATCCGGGAGACAGTGTAGCTCAAATGCTCAGGGTTGAGATAGGCAGCAGCATCTCTATTGCTTAAGTTGCACTATGCAATTGCCAACACGCTTGCCTAGCGCGGCAATTATGGACAAAATTCCCCCTTTTTAGGGGAGACCTATGTTTAGCAGTGGACTTCAAATAGCTGTAATGATGATAGCCAAACAAAAGGAGTCCATGATACCTAACGCTCAGGACAAGAACATTGATGTGTTCGCTGATGGTGTTTGACAATGGCTGCACATGCTTTCCTTGACGACGTGACATGATTTGATTTAGTTTTATAAATATATTCGATTTTTAACCGACTTTGTTTAATAATAGATGTTTTTTATTGTTTATTGTTATTTGATTATTTAATAATTCATGATTATGTTTTCGACTTAGTCTTGTAGACGTTTTGGGTGTGCTCACCTGTTAGCCTTTAAGATTGTTTTTTAAATAAATAAATAAAAATAATTGGTCAGAACATCTAGATGTACCCATTACAAAATAAAAAACATTGTGCCAAAAGTGCCAGCTGGCTTCACCTCCATGCATGCTACAAAAGAGAGGGTCCCCGCAGAGATGAGAACTTATGTACCCGTATAATAAAATAATTTAGGATAATACCTATTTACTAGAAAAAAAATATCTCGAGGGTCAAACGGCAAATTAATAAATATAGTATAATAATAAAAAAAGAAAAATAATACTATTGTTCGTTTTTAAATAATACAATTGACGTGATCATGACGCAATTGCTTAAATATTGTAAATAATGAGAGGTTTAGACACAGCGGGACAGCAGTCTGACGCGAGACAAAATGATTTTTGTCTAGTAAATATTATCTTACATATTATTCAGCACTTTTTATGTATGAAACCTATTTTAAATTACAATAGTAATATGTTATACAGTAGGCCGTGTAGTTGAGAAGAATAGTACCTCCCCCTGTACTAGGTGTCGTAAGAGGCGACCGTACCGGAACCAACAGATGGCGGTATATCTATCCGAAACAGTGAAGCTCGAATGCAACAGGCGGGAATGTGCAGCAGCATTCTCGTCGCGAAGCTACGCTCTACGATTGCCGCCCCGCTAACCCAGCTCCTTTTTTGGGAGGTGGATGTCCAGCAATGGTGGATGGTGATGATTTTGATAAATAATTATTATTTATTGTACATAGTATTGGCACACCTATTTATTTGCACAATATCTTTATCAATTATCGGTGATATTATTGCATAGAGCCAACTTTTCATGGCGACTATTAGTTGAGATCGCTCATTAAACAAATTTTGAGTCTTTCGCGTTGTTTCTTGTTTAAGTTATTGTTTTATTGTATATTTAATTTTATTACTGCAATACATATTTAATTGAGAAGTTCGAATGAATTAAGAAGACGGATAGTCGACTCTATTTAAGGGTAGGAGAGGCCGAGATTTTACTAGGTAATGTTGCATGGCAATCTTTAAGTCACAAGGCAGGCAACGCATTAGTGATATCTTAGTGATATTACTAGCGTTTATAGGCTGCTGGGACGGTTACTGTCACGCGGACCGTATGCACGTTTGTCGACCTGGTTAAAAAAGAATAACGAAAGTCGTGTAGTCGGCCTTACCGACTACTGACCGACTAATAATCACTGCTAATAAATCCTCATCATATCAGCCATAGAAAGTCTACTGTGGAATATAGGCCTCCCCAAGGTAGTGGGAACTTTGCCCATAATTGCCTTACTGGACAATTCCGGGCAGAATTAATGGCAATCGCAGAGCGCAACTTTCGTGACGGAGTTGCTTCTGCCCATCACCACCCTATAGTAGTTTAGTTGCGCTGTTTCTGATGGTTACACCGCTATCTGTCGGTCTCAGTACTTCAGTCGTCTCTTACGACACCTGGTACAGAGGGGAACGATGAAACGAATGAAAACAAATTGATGATCTTTTCCTTTCATCGGACGTTTGACATTTTTTGTGATCTATCCATGCTGCTTAGATGAGTCAGAAGCTTCTCGTGACTTGAGTCACAATCGGATCACTCATAGGACTTTTTGGTTTACTTTCATTGGGCGAGTTGATTCACCTCTGCGGTCAGACGTCATACGGCCCGCCCGACGGATTATATAAGTCACTTTTCCTTTTCAAGTTTAAGACTTCACTAGTCATTTTACAAAACTGATTTCATATCATGTCTGCTTAGTTTAATAGGTAATACAGCGTCTGTATGTTCTTAAGTCCCATTACACGCTTAAATGCAAAGATTTTTATCATGGCAATAATTGCTTCCGGTTTAAAAATAACCGTAATCTAATAATATTATAAAGCTAGAGTTTTTTGTCTTTGAACGCGCTAATCTCGGGAATCGCTCGTCCGATTTGGAAAATTCTTTTAGTGTTAAAAAGTCCATTTACTGAGGAAGGCTACTACACCCCCCAAAGTCACGCGGACTATTTGACGCGGACGAAGTAGCGGGCGCTGCTAGACTATACTAATATTATAAAGCTGAAGAATTAGTTTGTTTTAACGCGCTAACCTCAGGAACTGCTGGTCCGATTCGAAAAAATATATCAGTGTTGAATAGTCCATTTATCGAGAAAAGCTGCTATACCCTTTAAAGTCATTATAACTTGCAGAGAAAGTCGCGGGCACTGCTAGTTTTTATAAATAACAAAATGGTGTCACAGTATTTGTCCGGAATGAACTTTTAAACTAGTGAACCAATTTTAATAAATAGTGTCTCCTTTTACATGCAATTTAAGCCACACTGTTTTGAATGGATATACCGCCATCTGTTGGTACTGCTACCTTAGTCGCCTCATACGACACCTGGTACAGAGGGAGGTACTATTCTACTTTGCCGGTACCACACGGCTAAATATTATATTAATAAATAATAATAAATAAATTCCTACAACAATGACCTGATTCCGTAATAACTCGCGTAAAGCACAGCGTAAATTGTTCCAGACAATACACAACAGAGAAATCACAAATATACTACTTAACTTTTACACCCAGACACAGATGTCTGGGTGTAAAATATGATCAAAGATAAATATCATCATATAAATATTTGAGGATGAGGATCGAACCCACGACCTTTGGCGCATAAGACAGGACCACTACTATCTGTGCTATCGAGCCCTACATGGACAAAGGAATCAATAAATTATTTATTATTCATTATTCGTTGTGTTCGGGTCTGAAGGGTGAGGCCGTGAATTTACTGGGTAAAGTGACATAATATCGTCAGGTCATAAGGTGGGCAATGCGTTAGTGATATCCTTGTGATATTACGAGTGTCTATAGGCTGCAGTGACGCTTACTATCATGCGGACTAGGTGTTTGTCGACCTGGTCTAATAAAAAAACATCTGATTATTTCGTCTTAATGTACTTCCTGTAATTTTTTTTGGGCGTCAAATGCGATTACGCCTTCAGTTAATGGTAAACTGTAATAGGACGAAGTCAGGTTAGTGTCATAGTATTTTGCTTTGTTTTAATACAGGAGTAAGTTATTAATGATTAAATTTATATGACTTGATAAAATGACATATATAGTTTGTTTTACCGTTACGTCAACGTCACGTCATAATGTGTCAGGGCGGTGAACGTGGAAATCGTAATGGCAATTTCTTATTGTAGGATGTTTCCTTGTTATACCTTGGATAAACTAAAAAAAATCCTTAATCCATTGGAAGTCAACTGCTGGACATAGGCCTTCCCAAGAAAGGGGGAATTTCGCCATAATTGCCACGCTGAACAAGCGTTGGCAATAGCAGAGCGCAACTTTCGCGTTGAGGATACCCATCTCCACCCTCCATTTGAGCTGCACTGTATCGGATGAATATACCGCCATCTGTCGGTTCTGGTACCTCACTCACCCCTAACGACACCTGGTACAGAGGGGAGGTTCTATTGTCTCTGACGGTACTTCACGGCAACAAAGACTTAAGTTATTTTAAATAAAGCAAAATTTCGGAGGTATTCGAAAATGTTACATTATTTGACGATACCTAGATCTAAGAAAATTAATACAAGTTTAGAAACATCTCGGTAAATCTTTCTCACGAGAGCTGCTAGCTAAAAATTTATCAAGAGCCAAGGCCAACACTCAATATTTTAAAACATGGTTTATCTAACTTCTGACATTCATTGTTCATTGTCGTCTTTGATTTGATCATGCATAGCAGCCGCGGAACGTCTAATGCTGGATATAGGCCCTCTCAAGAAAAAGGGGGAAATTAGCCCATTATTGCCGCGCTGGGCAGGCGTGGTTGCAATCGCTGAGCGTATTTTCACGACGGGAATACTGCTGCCCATTACATTACATTACATGAAATTGTTGCATTTGACTCTGTTTCGGATATACCGCCGTATTCTGTCGGTTTAGGTACCTCAGTCGCCTTTTCCGACAGTACTGGTACATATGGAGGCCGCGTGGGGTACCGGCAGAGTAGAATAGTACCCTCCCCTTGTACCTGGTGCTGTAAGAGGCTACTAAGGTACGACAGGTGGCGGTATATCTATCCAAAATAATGCAGCTCAAATGCACAGGCGGGGATGGGCTGCAGCATCTCCGTCGCGAAAGCTGCGTTCTGCAATGGTCAACTCGCTATCCCAGTGCGGCAATTATAGGCAAAATTATCTCTTTTTTAAGGAGGCCTATTTTGCAGCTGAGGGCTTCCAACGGCTGATATAATGAGGTTGATGATGAACGTCAATTTAAATAACTCGTGTGACGCTAATACTGCATTGACATCTATTACTGTACATTTAACATATAAATGTAGCCACTAGAATATTTTACTTTGGATTGTTTAAGCTAAAATTAAGTTGATATTCTTTTGTTATGGTTGCACAAAACAAGGAATAAATCATTCATTAATTTAAAACAGTTTAGTGTTCCACGCAACTTTTTTCTTAACATAATGCAGGACGACTGTTTAAGAATCTCCTTTCTACAGCCTCAAGTGTTTCTTTTTTTATTGTGAAATAGTGTCTGACGTAACAGTGGGCCACGCTCGAGTGGCGGTATTTTGAGGCGGTGCGTGTGCGGAGAGGATAAGTCCAATGACGTCACTGGACTAGAAATCGTTTCGGCACAGATGCAACTGAAACATGATTGTATGTGAATCAGCATTGATCATTGTTACTTGCATTGCGGTCCCAGTATTGTGGTACTGGTACCTTATATTGAGTACGGAGCGAGGGCTCTGCGGGTTGTTGGGATTTTCAGGGCTGCTGAGGTCAAAGTCAAAGTCGAATAAATCTTTATTTAAATAGGCCTATCATAGGCACTTTTAAATCGTTAAAAGTAACTAAAAAACGAACTATTAGGTTCTATAGGTTTGCTCATGACAATTTTAAACACATGAACACTAGTGTTTTAAAAATCATTAAGACAAATAGTTCATTGAGAGTCCTACATTAATACTAGTCTTTATGCCGGCACCAGATGAGTCTTATAACCAGGTACATGACCTGAGCGACCAGAAAAGAACCAGCAAGAAAAACTGATGCTGATATGGGTTTTAATAACAACTGATGGTAGGTGGTATACCTAAATTCAGATGATATAGGCTTCATATAAAGGTCGTCTGCATTGATACCTCACTCTCAAGTAGGTATCTCTACCCTAAAATAGCAGTATCCGCATTGCTGTTTTCCGTTTTGAAGGGTAAGACAGTAAAATTACTAGGTAATTATCATAATATCTTCAAGGTAAAAGGTTAGCAATTCGTTAGTGATATCCTTGTGATATTACGAGCGTTTATAGACTGCGGTCACGCTTACTATCACGCGAAACTGTATGCTTGTTTGTCGACTTGGTCAAATAAAAAAAAACCTCTTGGATTTGTGATCCAAACTTATTGTCACCACGATAAAGCATATTAAAATTTTTAGTGTTAATGATGAAAATAATGTATATATAATTAAAAGTTATTTTTGTACAGCTCTACACTTTTTCCATGTCAAGGAGTCAAGGCAAATAAATATTTTGTTAGATACATACATACATCACGCCTGTGTCCCATCGGGGTAGAGAGAGACTATAGATCTCCACCAGTTACGATCTTGGCATACCTTTCTTGGTTTCCTTACTCGCATGCATGAGTTTATTCGTACTATTCCAACTCTTTCATTCACTTCCGCTGTAAATATTTGTGCAGTCATTCTATTTTTATCCATCCTTTTTTAAGTCAGCTGTTTCAGATAGTTACAGCGCCATCTGTCTGTACAGGTACAGGGGCAGGTACTATTCTACTCTACGATGTGACATTATATGAGAAGGGTAGGCACAGAGCTTGTTTGTGCAAGTAAAATGGATGAATGATAGTAGAATCATGTTTTACCAGAAGCTTAATGGAGCAGTTGAAAGAGGTTGGAAAAAAGCGATTACCAATTTGAAGTTAATTCTTATTAGAAATATAGAAAAAAAATCTCAACGGAATACATATCGAACACCCAGACAGGACACAAATAATTAAATAATAATAAATAAATATATTCACACGATAAATTCATACGTTGAACTGACTAATCTGAGAAGTATTTCAAAGCACTTGTATTACAGATATCTACAATATACAACAAAGGAATTTCAAATATAATACTTAGATATTTATAAATAATAAAATACTTCCGCAGTCCGCATCACCAAAATTTACTTATTCTGAGAAGTATATATTTATAAAATATTGGCACAAACATATAACAGATATGCTTATAAATGATATTAATATTTACGCGTTCAGAACTCATAACAAAAATTACTTTTTTAACGGCTTTAAAACGTGGTTCATTTACTTTTTTACATTTTTTGTTTAACGTTTCGGTTAGTAAATAAACCGCCTTTTACCACCATTGAAAGTAGTTTTATTATTGTATTGGTAATTTATAAAATGAATGCTACATGTAGTTCACACAGACACAGAACAAATATCATATAAATATTTGCTTTGGGTGAGGATCGAACTCATGACCTTTACTGCAAGATAGGAGAACCACTGAATGCGCCATCGGGCGTGTCCAGAAAAATACGCTCAGTCAAATTACCTTACTGTTACAAGATCCAATTTAGAACCAACGCAGCATAACGCCAGACTAACGTTAGACAGACAGACGGAACATTGTTTACAAGAATCATGTAAACTGTTTAATTGTAATAGTATTTTTGCGTAGCCGACCGGATACCTGCGCGATATATCTTCCCGCGGGAGATCTACCCAACAAAAACTGCATCTTTTCTAAACAAATAGCTGTTTATTTACAACTATATATTATTTCACTCCGCACCTAACACTTCGGGCTCTGTTCTAATATCTGCACATTATGAACTTTGTGCGTTGCTTGTGAGCGGAGCGTTAGTTTTAGTCAATATCTACCCATGCTGGAAGGAATGTCCTGTTATTTTTTACTAGCGGTCCGACCCGACTTCGTCTGGGTACATACTAAAATGATCCCGTTGGCGTGGGAGTTTTTATACTACTGTTTCTAATCATCATATCAGCCATTTGATAATAATAATATACTCTTTATACACCAATAAAAACAACACAATAACATCACAAAAACATGGAATAGTAGGTACAAGGGGCGGCCTTATGGCTAAATGCATTACAGGCAACCTTTGGATAGAAATTGGATAGATATGTTAATATGTATGTATGTATATATATATATATGTGTGTGTGTGTGTGTGTGTGTGTGTGTGTGTGTGTGTTTGTGTGTGTGTTTATTATATAAATATATGCATATGCATTAGATTACATTAGATTATGCCATGAGGTATCGGTATAATTTCCTCATTCTTGGGGAGGCCTATGTCCAGCAGTGGACTTCTAATGGCTGGTGTGTTGATGATTAATGTAATGGGACATACGTGGACCAGCAGTGGCCCGCGGTTCACCCAAGTAATCCCATGTCCCCTGTCAATACGTAGATAAGTTATCGCTGATGTTACTTGGTGATAATGTAGCTTTTTATAAATAAATGCGTTCATGAAATAGATATTGTAATGTTGCAGTTTATTCGTTACAAACATACAAAAATTCTAATACTTTATATATGATTCCATTTCTGATAGGAATCTTAATTTATTTTGGTAATATAATACAGCTATGTTACTTTGTAAAAATGGAGATTACGAATGACGATGATTTTTTTTTTGTTTTTACTATCTCGACGTAGAAAAAATTTTTTTTTACTTCCTCGACAAAGTAACAATTATTTTTTATTTTATTAACTCGGCGCAGAAACAATTTTTGTTTTTATATTACTAACTCGACAAACGCACGGTCATCCGTGATAGTATAGTGATGATAAGCGTCACAGCATCCTGTAGATAAACGTGACATCTGTTGGATATCACTAGCGCGTTGCCAACCTTGCGATATTGCATCATATAGTCCAGTAATTTCACCGTCTTTCTCGTCATTCCGACTAAAAAACAACAATACGAACAATGCTGTTCGGCGGTAGACATACGTGAGAGCGGTACCTAAACCTACAGACGAACTTTGTCTGAGGTCAACTTTACTCTTTATAATATTCAAATAAATAAATACATTCACACACCATCTCATATACTGACCTTCACACTTGGTTTATAGTCAGTCAACAGAGCAATCACAAATATAATACTTGAATAAATATTTAACACTCAGACACAGAAAAAACACAAATATTCACAATGTAAATATTGGTTTTGTTTAAGGATCGATTTTATTTTTCAAATTTGGAACTTTAGATAAACTTATCTATTCATCTCCGAGTTTTATGGAATTAGAAATTTTAATTATCAATTAATTCAACCAAATGTCAAAAAATGTCAATAGATAGCAAATTTAGGTCAGTTCACTCATGAATACATGCAACAGTTCACGAGTTAGTGGTGTATGTAATTAGCTTTATCTAAGTAAAGAACAAGGCTGAAATTGTGAACTGAACAATTTGCAGTCAACTAGCAATCCGCCCCGGTTTCGCATGTCGTACCGGTATAATAGTATTTTTTTCTGTTTGAGTCTCACCTCATTACACGCTTTATATTAGTCATATGTATGTACATATTTATGTATGTGTATAAAATTGTTACCAACTCATTCGGAGTTGATTTTGACCCACTTTAGACATGCAGATTTAATTTAAACTTTGTACACATATCAATAGACATCTTTATGATGAATATTTGTGTTTGTTCTGTGTCTGGGTGTTGTATGTAAGTATTATATTTGTAATTCCTCTGTTGATAATAACAGAAAACAATCTCAACTAATATTGTAAATGTTAAAGTGAGTTTGTTTGTAGAGAGTGAGTGTATTTCTTTACGCAATATTTACTCAACCGATTTTCGTGAAATTTCACAAAGAAGTATATATAGTACCTTTCATCCTAATAGCGTACGCTAGTATATGAGGTCAACCTCATGCAAAGGTCGTCTGCTTTGATACCTCACTCTCACTTTTTTCTACCACCAAACAGCAGTGTTTGCATTGCTTTATGCCGTTTTGAAGGGTGAGAGAGGCAGTGAAATTACTTGTTATATGATATAATATCTTTAAGTCACAAGGTTAGCAATGCGCTAGTAATGTCCTTATGATAGGTATAACGAGCATCTTAAGGCTGCGGTGACGCTTACTATCACTGTATGCTGCTTGTTAGTCGTTTGATCTAATAAAAAAAACTTTATCCATGTAAAATTCACACGGGCGAAGCCACGGGCAAAAGCCAATTCCCAATATGGTGGTCGTATGCGGCCTGCATCCAGCACGACCCTGCGATCCCAGTTTTATGCTTATCATCAATTACCAATGATTAATCATTTATTTATTCGAGTACATTAACGGATTTTAGTAATTCCATAAGTGCATTAGAATTTGTAATATAAACAAACACAACTCGATGTTCATTGTATTCAAATACGTTATATTCCAGAATTCCAAATGGCCGACGTCCGCCATTTTGATCACGATATCGCTTTTAGACCGCGCGCGTCGTAAATCTGTTCATAAGTTATTGTTTTAGCGCCTTGCAAATAGATGCAAGGAACAACAGTAAGTGTGATGCGAATCAATTATTTTTTTATATATATTTTATAAGACATAGGTACCTACTTTTCCAATTGATGTGACGAATTTGAATAAACGACTAACGCAAGATCATGCTTTATAAAAGCTATAAAATATAAAACACTAGCTGACCCGGCTGACGTTGACCTGTCTTGATATACTTAGGGAGATACTTAAATGTTTATCTTGAAAAAAGAATACTATCCTGTCTCTCAAGTTGAATCAAAATATACACAGTAAGTATTGTGTTTAAGTCAGTTCAATAGTTAAGAATTCAGACCGTTCAAACGTGACACGAAATTTGTATATACTTATCTAATAATAATATTCTTTATTGTACACACCATAAGCAACACATTCAAATAACATAGAGAAACATACAACAGTACAGTACAATAGGCGGCCTTATCGCATAGAGCGATCTCTTACAACGATAATAGAGAGAAGAAATACAACAATAATAAGGCAGTTTGTGGTGCATAATAAATTAATAACTAATGTATAAACACACACCACACACACTCACACTCACACACTCACACACTCACACACCCACACACACACACACACACTAAAAATAATAATAATAATAAAATAAAGAGAAGAATATAAAACGAGTAATATGCAAGCAACAACTACAATGATAGGTAGTAAGTACTCCTCCACCATTCTCCAAGAAATCGGCAGTGATTGCGCGATTGATAATTTATAAAATTCTTGTATCACAGTGTCTCTTCCGAAACGGCTTGACCGATTCTTATGAAACATTATATGCATATTCTGTAGTTTCGAGAATAGGCTAGTTATTTATATAAGCCCCTAAGTGATTAGGGTCATCCAACCCTAACGTTTTTTTGTATTTTTTGGATATATTTTTTTTTTATAATGTGGCATTAAAAATACATAAAACCCAAATTTTCACCCTTCTGTCAATTGAACCTATATTTTGATAATTGCTGTAGTATAATCATTTTATATCATTTATATGGCAGAACAACGTTTCGTTTAAACAAGTCAAAATTGTCTGCCTTTTTGATATCCCAGCAGAACTCATGAGAAGGTAAATTTCTGAGACATATATAAAAAATATATTCATAATATCAGCGTTTTATAAGATTTTATAAGTTCACTGTTGGACATAGGCTTCCCCGAGATAGGAGTATTCTTGTCTATAATTGCCGCGCTGGGCAGACGTGGTGGCAATCGCAGAGCGTAACTTCGCGACGAGGATGCTGCTTCCTATCCGCGCCCTGTAGCATTTGAGATACTTGAGATGCTGTTTTGGGTGGATATATCGCTGTCTGTTGGTTCCGGTTCTTCAGTCGCCTCTTACGACACCTGGTATAGAGGGAGGTACCACTCTGCCCATACCTCACGGTATGCCTAATAGGGTTGCCTAATACTTCCCAAATAAATATTTCATCTCAAAAGCTGACCAAGATCTGAAGTGTTATCGATGTCATTTTAAATCTTACGTAGAATTATTAGTGTAATGTAACTTATGCCTTATGATCGGAATATGTGATCTCCGTGCATCTCTCAGATTTTGTGTTATGTGACATTTTTGTATCTTAGCATAACCAATGAACCGATTTTGCTTAAATTTGGCTATTGATCCCAAGATAGAGCCCGCACGAAGCTATATAAAGTGGTGTCCATTCGGCTAAATATTTTTTATAAAAATATCTACCTACTACTATTAATTTTTAATTGATAAAAATATTTTAGGTCAATATTATCATACAAATGACATGATCGCTGAGCCAATTTTCTAGGTTTCGAGTGAGGTTGCAAGGTTATCATTATCGCTCTAACACTTGTGGCCAAGTAACCAACTTATTGTTATCTATACGCAAATTTAAGTATGTATTAGTAGACAATAGTCTCTACGGTAATAATAATAGGAACCTTTGTGAAGTAAACTGTTTTGTTTTTAATCTGTAGATATTCTTTAATTATTTTTTTAATACGTAGTTGGCTGACAGCGACCTGCGTGTCATTGGAAGTGTCATCGTCATTATAATTACACTACTGCCATTGAAAGTCCCCTGCTGGCTATAGGCCTGCCGAAGAAAGGGGGAATTTTGCCCATAATTACCGCGCTGGGCAAGCGTGTTGGTTTGCAAAGCGCAGCTTTCGCGATAGGGATGCTACTGCCCATCCCCATCACCACTCCCGATTCCCGCAAGGCACGATAAATAAAATTCACGAGTTGCGGACACAACACTTGTTGATAAATAAGTTTAAGAGCAAATAATAGTTAAAACAGTTACAAAAAGTAGAATAGTTGCCGACAGACGGACGTATTAACAACCATAGCCTAAATTGAAAATGCCTTTAATATAAATTAAAAAAAAATCAAGCGACAGGTGTCTGGTAACCACGTGGTCGAACATACGGCGGGTGCGGCACGCGCGCGTACCTGCGTTCGAAATTCGAATTCAGAGATACGGACGGGTGTATCTCACAAAGTTTAAATATCAGCTAGTAAATGGAACAAAGACAAAGCCGAACATAGAGCAGAAATTTGTTTTTTTTTTATTAGATGTGCAATGGATGTTACGTGTTCTCTATTTACTTTGAAGTTTAAAATTAATGACGGTAAATATCATCTGGATCATCACCAAAGGTCTATCATATTTTTAGTTCGCAAGTTACAGACTATGAATGACTTATTTCAGTAGAATAGAAATAACATAATATTGGTCATAAAGTCTCTCGATGTCACAGAACTATTAAAGTTATTAAATAATTGTTACTTGGCATTGCAGAGCATAGCTTCAGATCGAAATGTTCTGTTTTGCATTTGAGCTTTGCTGTTTGGAATGGATATGCCACCATCTGTCGATTCTGATTCCGATATCGACTCTTACTGCACTTGGTACAGAGAGTCTATCGCTGCTACTCCACGGCCAATTAAAAATACAACTGTACTAAAAAATAAATACAGTTATTTTTCAAGTTGGGAATCTGACATATCACAATGTAAACTAAAATATCAGAGTTCTAATCCCGCGGCACCCGGAAGCTCCAAGCATCTGTTCCCGCAATGAAAACCGCGTGATATCAACCGTTTAATATAATCGGTTACGTTGTGAATTTATTCGTTACGTACAAGAATACAAAACTTCATAAGATTATTTCATTTTAGGTTAGATTCTCTGTGAAGAGATCTGTGAAGATGCTGACCGATATTACAGCAGCTGTCTAATGGCGAAACAATTTAAAAACCGTTATGTAGTTTTTTAATGGAATGGTAACAAAAATTCAATCAAATATTTTCTCTTTATAATATAAGTTAATAAATTATACTGACCAATGGCACAGATGGTAGTGATCCTATCTTGTGCGTGGGTTCGATTCCCACCCATAGCAAATATTGATATATTTGTCTAATTTGTGTCTGTGTTAATGATATCCTCTAATATCCTCTGTTGTATCACAAGTGCTTTAAGACTTATTTAGGCGTCAGACAAATGTATGAGCTTTGTGCATTTGTTAAATTTATGATATAGCTGGACCGTGCGATGCGTCCCACCTCGGACTTGACTGCCATCAATTATTTTTTCAGGCTCCATTGCCTCCGCTATCCGCAAACAGAGCACATCACGTTATTCTATGATTAGCCGTTGTGCAGGCCTAATTGTGATATATATGGCCATTTATAATCACTTTGTGGATGTGCTTCTCCTACCTGCTCGACTGTGTACTAGTGCATTGTTAATTGGATTTTAATAATTTATCTGTTTATATACTTACGCGAAATAATTATTGTCTAGTTTCAATGGTTCATGGTTTGGCCCGTGCAACGTTAGTGAACATCCTACAAGCGTGATAAGATGATTAATGAAACTAAATTGCAATTTGTTTAAATTAATATAAAAATAAATTCGCAAGAGGTAGACCTCATAACGGTCATCTGTTTTGGTACCTCATTCTCACCTATATCTGCCGCAAAATAACTGTATTCGCAATGGTGAGATTGGCAGTGAAATAGTTTAGTTTAGCATACCTTAACTAACTAAACTTTAAATGTCATGTTTATTTATAATCAATGGCCTGGAAAATAAGTTTCAAGTTTCTAGCTCTAAAAATGGCGATACTTCCACACAACTTTTCATCCCCTCTTTCGACCCCTTACAACCCTTATCTCGAATTAGAATATAGCCTATGTCCTTTCTCAGGGTCTAAAGATTGTCTGTGCCAAATTTCATCAAAATCGGTTGAGGGGTTTAAGCGGGAAAGCTTTCGCATTTATAATAATAGTAGGGATGTGATCGAATGCTTCGAAACCCGGTAAATATATATAAAAATATATATATTGCAGCTTAAAAAACAGTTTAAACAGACAAATCATTCACATAATAAAGTGTATGCTGTTTTCTTTTTAACCGACTACAAAAAAAGAGGAGGTTTTCAATTCGACTGAATGTTTTTTTTCTTGTATTATTATTTTCGACCGTGCTCTGTATTTTTAAATAATATTTTTTTTATGAGAAATGAATAATTGACATCATAATCTTTCTTTTAATCTTTGAAAAATATATGTTAAGACTATTTATAAAAGCTTTTACCTATTCATAGATTTTTAATATCATCACCATCATATCAACTATAGGTATATAGCCGTCTACAAATCGATATAGACATCCCCCAGAGAGTTCCAATAGGACCGGTATGCGGCCCGCGTTCACCGCAAACCAACTGTTAGCATAAATAATTTTAAAACTATATTTAACGCAAAACTTTAAGTTGAACCATCCAACTAGTCTTAGATTAATATTCAGTTGTTTCCTAAGATTCGTTGTGACCTTAGGCAGGACTAGACAGACCTGTGTCGTGACACTGAGCTGGATAAGTGTCGAAATTGCCTTGAAACAAGTCGCCGTATGGTATTTACAGCTAATAACGTACAGCCAGCAGGCACCAATGGCTGACGTAACAACGACTAATAAAAAATAACTGGGTCTTTAATAATGTGCATCAGATTCTAACCCCAAATACTATTTGTGGTTCTCTGCCAGCGAATTCGACATTCTACTCTGCAGGGTATCGGCAGTGTAGAATACCGACAAATAGCGTTTTATCCATCCGAAACAGTGTAGCTCAAGTGATGACAATCGCGGAGCGCCACAAAGCTACGCTCTGCGACTGTCACCACGCTTGCCCAGCGCGGCAATTACAAACAATATTTCCCATTTCTTAGTCCCTACGTACATCAGTGAACGTTCTACTTCTGGTATAAAAATAATGATAAAGCCTGCGTATACTCCCAGTATTGTATTTCCTTAAGATTCAAACTATTCTTTAGTATCAGTTTACAAACACAAATATAGACAGACAAACAGTCGCATCTGGAATATTATTATGTAAGTATATTTATACTCCTTTAAATCTATAATTGCTTCTTGATTAGAATGACAGATGTCAATTTGGTAGCGTCGTACGAGTTATTTATATTGTATAATAAATACCAATTTTATTTTATTTGTCCATTAGACAATAATAATAAATAATATATGAATCCGAATACGAGAATTGTAGCAAAAACTTAAGTAACTACATATAGTTAATTTGTATTTTATGTTGCAATTTCGTGAGCAATAAAGATTTTTTATACGCAACTAGCTGTTGCCTGCGACTTCGTTCGCGTGGAAATTGCTGTACGAATGGAACAAATAGGAAGCACAAAATCTGATATTTTTTACCTTGCAGTTTTTTATTTCCTTCAAATTGTTTGTTTCCTTCAAATTGTTTATTTTTAATATCGAATGTACAGACTCGCCCCTTTTTTTATCTATACTAATATTATAAAGCGGAAGAGTTTGTTTGTTTGAACACGCATATAAAAGGAACCGCTGGTCGGTTCATTAAAATTCTTTCAGTGTGAGATAGTCCAATTATTGAGGAAGGCTATATTTTATTTTCAAAGATTTCGATATCCATTTTAAAATAAATCAATAAATCCTAAAAGTCACTATACCCCCCAAAGTCACTATTCTACGCAGACTAAGTCGCGGGCACGGCTAGTGCAATATAATGAAGCTGGTGCGAGAGTCAGTTTTTATAAAAACCTACATTCGTACTAGATTCGTATTCAGTTTACCGTTTCGAAGTTTTATGTTTTTGCAGTAGCCTAAGTAAGTTTTTTTTTAAATTCTAGCTATCTGCCAGTAATGGTACCGTCACAATCGGGTCAGGAGTTTCAGAGACTATTACCAGCAAAACGATTAAACATTTAATACATAAATTTTTCTATTGTCGTAAGAGGCGACTGAGGTACCGGATCCGACAGATGGCGGTATATGCATCCTAAAAAAAGCGCAGCGTAATTACTAAAATAGCTAAAATGCATAGGGTGGGGATTGGCAGCAGCATTCTTGTCGCGTTCTGCAATGATTAGCGATTGCCACCACGCCTACCCAGCGCGGCAATAAGAGAGGCCTATGCCTCTCCTAGATAGGGGGATGTTTGCACATAGGTGCGACAGTGGACTTTTTTTGGCTGATATGATGATGATGATTTTTATATTTCTTACAATTTTACGTGCATTCAATTAAATTTGGTATTTACACTTCGAACAACGTCGACACTAGCACAGGAGGAGGTACCAATCTGCTTTGCCGGTACCACCAATGAGTACAAACAGTAACACAAAAAAATATTTTTAACCTATATATTTTGTACATATACGAAAACAAAATTAATTACTTTACTACATAGTATAACACAAAGTCACTTCCCGCTGCCTGTCTGTTCCTATGTAACCATGCTTAGATCTTTAAAACAAAGTAACGATGGGGTCGTAGGTAATAAACACATTTGTAAATGCTGGCTGAGCCCGACGATATAGATCAAAATAATGTACTACAATATTGTACACAACAAAAAGGACTTCAAAAAAGTCCGCGATTACATATGTCCTATTAAATTAATAGATTATAAAAATGTCGGAATCTATACAACAAATAATAATAAATAATGCAATGTCAAATACATTACTGTTGTATTAGAAAGTGGTGCGTACTCGATTGTAAATAGGTCGAGTAGATATTCATCTATTTTCCTCAACTTTTTCTTATTGCAGTTAACTTGTATCACGTCTTGAACCCACGACTTGGAGCCCTCACCCATGGGCTTGCACCGTGACGTCCTTGAATTACGATGAACTCCTTACTCAAGCCAGTTACTTCCCTTTCTTTTGGTGCCC
This sequence comes from Heortia vitessoides, assembly GCA_020976665.1. Lineage (NCBI taxonomy): Eukaryota > Metazoa > Arthropoda > Insecta > Lepidoptera > Crambidae > Heortia > Heortia vitessoides. The sequence continues at coordinate 16,259,105 of JACJUM010002971.1, forward strand.
TCTTGTGTACATCACTTTCTTTTGCTTTTATTTATTATTTACAAACAGTTTAAGATATCGTTTTATCAGATGAAATTCTTTCAATGTGTTTTAGTTAGTTTAGTTAATTTTATATGGTTAATTTATTCTAATTTTAGCAGACGCAAATAAAGAAACTTAATTAAACCTTTTATTTAAAAACGATAAATATTTTTTTATCATCCTCAATTAATTTAAGTTTAAGGAATCAAACGCAATAATCATAGTTAGACACGTATATTGTCAATAAAATAAAATAATTATCGACAAAAACGCTTTCTATTCCTTGTCCAATTAAGAAATCTCTAAACGAGCTATCTATTCGATTCATTGACTTGAAAATTACTAGGTCGATAAATATATTTGTGCATTTATAAAAAAGATGGAGTGCCTTTAATTAACAATTATTTACCTACGTCTGTTTATATTTCGAATCATTTCTTTTTCTACCCACACCTTTTTAATCTTCTAAACATCCAAAAATCCATGACCATACGTTTCACTATTAGTAAATAAAAAAATTAAATCTCACCATAAACAACTCGAAACCCGTAACCCGCAGGTTCACGTAAAGTCACAAACAAGCACTGCTCACTGCACACACAGACACCGCACGCGGAGGCTCACGCACTACTAAGCGAAACTCCGTTTTTGACGGTCTCTTGCGCGATGCACGCAGTAGTTGCATTAAACGTGGTCAAGCAAAAGGGGCAATCGTGCAGTTAACGTGAAGTTAACATAAACGATGCAGCGTAGTGCGTGTATAGTGGAACTTCTAACAATAGTTTAATTTATCATTTCTAAATATATTTAAACGCATCATTCAAGTCATTAGTGATAAATAATATTATAATGCTACTTCTTAGCATATTACACAGGACTACAAATAAATTATTTGTAATAATAGTTCATAAAAAAAATTTTCTGCTAGTGGTACATCTGATGCTAAAGTCGTCTGCATTGGTCCTCACTCTCACCTATTTCTACAGTTTACCAGTAGTGTTCGCATTCCGGCTTAAAGGATAGATGAATGGATGAGAGATAGGCAAATTACTGGGTAATGTGACATATTACCTTCAATATTCAAGGTTGGCAATGGGCTAGTGATATCCTTGTACGACCCTTTAGGCTAGTCTATTGGTGACAATTATTATTACACGAACAGTATGCTGGCTTATCGACTACGTCAAATAAAAAAAAATCAAATAGGTAAATATTTTTGTTCTTTTGCTCTATCGATATCATTAAGTAACTAATTTATATACTTTTTTATTTATACAACCACAGATTATCTGGAATAACAAACTCGGCGACAGGGATAACTAAAAATTAAACTATCACAATAAGTCGCCTTAGTTAATCGTAACGCCAAGGTGCGCGCCAAAACTGGCAGATGTACGATCTATTGTTCCAAAATTACACCGGTGATCCTACCGGACACGCGATTTTAAACTTTAATACCGTGAGATAAAGCCCGGTTGGAGTTACCTAAATCACAATAGGGTCGTACTACACCTTTGATAGACATTTTATGAATGACTGGGGAGTGGGTAAGTGTCACCTGGCCGTACTTAATGTTGCTCAATTTAATGTTCTTTATCCGTTTACTTATTTTGGTGCAAATTAGATATTTATAAATATTTGATTTATTTAGACCTCCAAAATATTTCCTAACGATTCTTTTGTTTATGAGTACGCGCTCATTACTGTTAAATTTAATTTTAGATTTGCTTAGTAGAATTATAATAATTTATCTTGCCTCAGGTAAGCTGCCAGTACACTTACAGAAAATTCAAACAAAAAAAATTATAAACCGTATTATAAAACTTTAAGAAAGTAATTCTATCATATTCATTTTTAAGATTTTGCTTTAACTGAATATTTATCCGGCTTTGATAACATAGTAGCGCTCAGCCTTAACGCGGAACGCGGACAGCCATTGGAAGTCCACAGCTAGATCTAGGCCTCTCCAAGAAAAAAGGCTATCCCTACTATAATATTATAAATGCGAAAGTAACTATGTCTGCCTGTCAGTTACGCTTTCCCACTTAAACCTCTAAACTGATTTTGATGAAATATGGCACAGACAATCTTTAGACCCTGAGAAAGGACTTTTTTAAATTCGAAATAAGGGTTGTGAGTGGTCGAAAGGGGGGATGAAAAGTTGTATGGAAGTATTGCTATTTTTGGAGCTAGAATCTTGAAACCTAATTTTTAAGCCATTGATTTGATATTAATAAACAAGACATTCAAAGGTAATGTAAAAAGTTTAATTAACCGAAATTTAAAATAGCTGGAAGGAAATTAATTTTGAGCAGCTATTGAATCTTACTAAAACTTTTGCGTATTAAAAGTATATTAGGTTTTATTTTTGATTCTTTGAACGTTAAACGTTCAAAGAATACGAAAAATTGCTAATCTTTTTAATTGGCAATTCTTAAGTTTTTATCAAGTTGCAATTTGAACCGAAATAAGTTGATTCAAGTATAACAAATAATATAAAAATAAGTATGCAGTAGGCATTTTATTCTATTATTTATTTGCTGCACAAAGTATTCTTCAAAAACATATTTTTAATTTCAATGTCATTTGTCAAAATCAGCCGCTGTCAGCTTGACATCTTTCTTCCAAATATATTTTGAAAATGCCAGGCGCTTTTCCTGATATTATAGACGATATTGAGGATTTAATATCCTCTCAAGATATCACACCAAAGGAGAGGTATGCCAGTCGGAAGACTGTCAATGTCAGGTCTCGAAAACGCGATATAAAGAGCGTTTCCGAGCCTGTCGAAAAGGTTATTTTGGAGAGTGTTGTGCCAGGTATAACCTATAGAACGTTTGTTTTATTGCCTTTCTTTATTTTATTACGTGGATAATCATTTGTTTATTTAGTGGAAAGACTGGCCAGTTGTACACTTGCAATGTTCTATTTTTAAATCTGAGTTGGTCTTTAAAAGCTTTTTTTATACTTTTCTTTTTTTATGATTTTGTTCAATATTAAATAATCAGTGCGATTCACCAAGTTCGCGCTATCTGAACCTTTTGTATTGGTAATTTTTTGCCTTAGTACTCTCATATATTGGTATATTCAAGGTGAGAACATTGTATTTATTGGCATATCAATGGTTAGCTTTTAGGGAATCCTACCTATGCAATGACACAGAGTGATTTACAATATTAAGCTTTATATTTAAATAGTTGTCTGTAGTTAGCTTACAGAATTATAGTATTTTTAATTGGTAGTTCAACATCCTGGGTTGGGCAACGGACCATTCTGGGGTAGGTACTGTTCACTCAGCCTGCCTCTTCATATGCTAATGTCTGCATTATGAATTAAATAGATACAATAGTATATATTTTATGATATGCCATATTTGCCACACTGTCAGAAATTGAATTGGTATAAGGGACACAGGGTGCTTGACTTTTGTTAAAAGTTTTTAGTAAAAAGGATATGGTTTTAATTTGATTTATTTATTATTTATTAATTTTACTGGCTCAAATATGATTGAAAATAGCTTTTATATCAATTAAGCTATTACATTAAAAAATAATTAAGTAATAACAAATTGACTTACAACAATTTATAACTGTTATTATATTTAAATATTGCAGGTACTCAAACAATCTATGTTAAGACATGGGGCTGTGCACACAACAATTCCGACTCAGAGTACATGGCCGGTTTGCTAGTGGCACAAGGTTACAAGCTGACCGAAGAAAAATGGCAGGCAAAATTGTGGCTGCTCAACTCCTGTACTGTTAAGAGTCCTGCCGAGGATCATTTTAAGTAAGTGTGTAATATCATGCTATACATCAATCTTCCAATTTCCTATCTTCCAAATCTAATTGTTTCAGATCCAATGCAGGTGTATTAAAAAGTTTGGAAAAGAGACATATCTATGATTTAAAAAATTTGGGGAATGTGATTCAAAACTATGGTGAGATGATGTTATGACAACAATAGAAAAAGGAATGTTTAGATGGTTTGGACATGTAAAAAGGATGGATGAAAGAAATGAAAGAAAGAAAGAAACTACACAAATATATAGAGCAGATGTGAATGGAAGAGTTGGTATAGGACGACCTTACACTAACATACCTTATCCAGGAAGTAGAGGTATTCAAGTCAGGCCAGATCAGAAGTACCGATATTGAACGGGTATCTCCCCATTTATTATACTCTGCTGGCACCCTTGACCCAATATCTGTAGGTGGCTTCTAGTGGTGGTAATTGCCTATTTATAAAGAGCGGTGCTGTCATTTATATGGTACTAGTGATAAAAATGGTTACTGTAGGTTATGCTTCAGAGTAAGACATATGCCATTGTGGACATTTTTGTAAATTTTTATATGTATACTGTGCAATGTAAGCACAAGAAAAATAAATTAAGATATCACATTATAAAACTTTAATTTTTTTTTTGTATTCTCTACTATATTATGCATGTAATACTTGTTTATTTTATGACTTGTTCTAATAATCTCAGTTTACATAGGGAGAAACAGACAGCACTAAGTGTCTTTGTTTTATGCTAAGTAGTGATATGTCCCTGTTTCAGGAATGAGATTGAACTAGGCCGCAGCCGAGGCATTCACGTGGTGGTGGCGGGGTGCGTGCCGCAGGGCGCGCCACGAGCCAACTACATCCAGGGTCTAAGCATGGTGGGTGTGCAACAGATCGACAGGATCGTAGAAATAGTGGAGGAAACATTGAAAGGTAATCCTGATGTTTTTTAAATGTAACAAGTATCGATACTGATGAATTACTTTTGACTGCTCAGACATATTGGTCACAAAGCAAAGCCAGGTGGGGTGATTAAAGAAAGGGAACCGGTATTGAGCAATGCCAGCAGCCCTGAATGATGCAAATAGGAGAATCGAGTTGCTATCTAATACCCAATTGCTATCATACATGTAAGATATGTCTTAGGCAAGTTTCCACAACTCGATGCCTTCATTGTCTTTGTTGCTCTTGCCAGCCGTGGTCCTCGAGAACTGTAGCAACACTTATAGGTTCTGGTAGCTTGAGTCTTATGTATCGTGCCCTATATGCTGTCAGTTCGGGTTCTGCAGAGTGGGTTGTCGACCTATGATGAGTCTACCTTATCAGCTATCAGAAGATTCATTGTTTTTTTTAACTATTCAAAAGCGTTTGTGATTAGACCAAATGAAATTAAAAATATTTTATTTTGCCATATTGAAATAACATATCAAAATTTCTCAACTTCAAGGCCACACAGTTCGCCTCTTCGGCCAAAGGAAAACGGAGGATGGTCGCAAAGCGGGTGGCGCCTCCCTCCTCTTGCCCAAGGTGCGCAAGAATCCGCTAGTCGAGATCATCCCCATCAACACAGGCTGCCTCAACCAGTGCACGTACTGCAAGACCAAACACGCGCGCGGCGACCTGGGCAGCTACTCGCCCGAACAGATCATAGAGCGGGCGAAGCAATCCTTCGAGGAGGGAGTCGTCGAAATCTGGCTCACCAGCGAAGATACAGGTAAGACTAGGATCCAAGAGTCCCCCTAGGATAAAATTTTTTACTAGAGGTGGCTGAGGTGTGAGTATAGCAGGATTTAAACTGGTTAGGTATGGGCAGCAGCATCCTCTTTCCCAAGCTACATCATGTTGAAACTGCAGCGTAGCAATTAAATAATAACTAACAATTCTCGTGACATTTCATTCTTTGACCTGATTCGGTGAAAGTAGCTTAAAGCACTGCTGTTACGAATATAAAACAACAGAGGTGCAGTCAATTCGGATTAAAGCTTTCATTATAACTTTAACCCAAACTACGAATTTCGGAGTTTTATTTATATTGTCATTTTTTATTTAGTATTTGTATTTGTTATGTGTCAGGGTGTTAAATGTGTATTTAAATATTATATTTGTGATTCTTCTAATTCACGTAGAGACACTTTAAGCCAACGTTTATAAAATACCAGCTTTTCGCCCGCAACTTTGACCCCGAGGCTATTCTCGCATCCCTGGAGAACTTTTGTTGTTTCGCGAATAATTCTCGGGAGATTCTAGATTTCTACCCTAACAGCTAAACTGTGTATCGTGATTCCGAAGAAAAAAATAAAAATCCAGATCTATCCCACAGGAATATTGTTTCAGGATAAAAGTAGCCTATGTGTCTGTCTGAGACTGTCAATAATCTACCAAATGCCATCCAGATCTGGATCAGCCGTTTCTTCGTTAATGACTCACAAACATAATATATAATATATTCACACACGCATCTCATACATCAACCTGATTCGATGGTAAGTCACTTAAAGCACGGACGTCAGACAACAGAGGAATCACTACAAAATACTTAAATACATATTTTAACACCCAAACACAGGAAAAACACAAATTTCATCATATATATTTTTGTCCTGAGTGGGGATCGAACCCACGACCACTGGCGCATAAGATAGAATCAATACCATTACGCCATCGGACCAAACATACATCCAAATTCACAAACTTTCGCGTTTGTTAAATTTGTGTAAGGATCAGTAAGCATAGTTAGGTTTCGATGCCTCGCAGGAACGTACGGGCGCGACATCGGCACGTCGCTGCCGGCGCTGCTGCGGCGGCTGGTGGAGGAGATCCCGGCGGGCTGCCGGCTGCGGCTCGGCATGACCAACCCGCCCTACATCCTGGAGCACCTGGCCGACGTGGCGAGCATCATGCACCACCCCAGGGTCTACAAGTGAGTATCGGAGAAAGGGGGGGGGGGGGGGGGTTGCGTACACCGCAGGCTTTTTATTCTATAGAATATCACCAATCTTGTGACTTGAAGATATATTACCATACATTACCCAGTAATTTCACTCCCTCTTACACTAATAGAAATAGGTAAGAGTGAAATAGAAATGCAGACTACCTTTGTAAGAGAGAATTTTTCTTCTTGAATGCTGTCCCAAGGCACTATTCCACGCGGACGAAGTCGCGGGCACGGCTTGAATACACATGAATTGTTGACCGTTCCCTAGGTTCCTGCACGTGCCGGTGCAGTCGGGCAGCGACCAAGTCCTGTCAGACATGAAGAGGGAATACACTAGAGCAGACTTTGAACACGTGGTCAACTTTCTCAGGGACAAGTGAGTATTGACACGAATCTTAAATGGTCGTGAACAGCTGGCGAGCAATTGTGGGGTACTTCATCATATCAGCTATAGAAAGTCCACTCTGCGATAGAACTACCCAAGATGGGGGTGTTATCATGATTGCGCCGCTGGGCGGCGTGGTGGCAATCGCGGAGCTCAGCTTTGCGACGTGAATTCTGCTGCCTCCCTACCCTATAGTATTTTAGCAGACAACAACTGACACAGAGGGAGGTACCATTCTACTCCACCGGTATTTACGACTTTTATACCGCTATATTGGATGGATATTCTGCTATCTGTCGGATCCGGTACCTTAGTCGCCTCTTACGACACCTGGTACAGAGAGAGGTAGTATTCTACTCTGCCGGTACTCCACAGGTCGAAAGAGGCTACTGAAATCCTGGAACTTACAGATAGCGGTATATCCATTTGAAGCAGTGTAGTTCCAATGCACACAGGCCCCCCCGAGCGGCGCGGCGTCCCACAACGACGCGCGCGCGGCCATTATACAATTGCTTAAATAATTTTAGCAAAAAAGATTGATATTAATGTATTATATTAAAAACGACTATATATATAAATACATGATAATAAATTCCCATAATATCTCATACATTGACCTGACTCCGCGGTAAGTTAAAGCACTTGTGTTGCGGCCGCCAAACAACAGAGGACACACAAATATACTACTTAAATACATATATTTAACACCCAGACACAGAGCAAACACACATATCATCATATAATATTTGCTTTGGGTGGGAATCGAGCCCACAAACCTTGGCGCACAAGACAGGATCACTACCATCTGCGCCATCGGGCCAGTCATTTCTTTCATGTAATGATTAAATTAATGTATTAATAGAATCAAGCAATCTAACCAAAATAACTCAACAGTACAACACTACATTTAAATTCACATATGTCGCCTCTTAAATTATATTCTCTTTATTTTAAAATTTTATAAAATAAATCCACAAACGAATGTAAATGTCAATCCGCCATTGAATTACGTCTTGCTCTCCGATGCGTCCTCTATAGACTTCAATTAAAAGCTTTTTTTAATATAAAATAAATAAATGTAATTTATTTTCATTAAAATTTTCAGAGTGCCTGGAATGACGATAGCGACCGACATAATCTGCGGGTTCCCCACGGAGACGGAGCAGGACTTCCAGGACACGATGACGCTGTGCGACAAGTACAGGTTCCCATCGCTCTTCATCAACCAGTTCTTCCCTCGGCCCGGCACGCCGGCAGCTAAGATGCAGAAGGTCAGTTCCACTGCTCGTTGGTATTGCAACTATAATATACGCTTTTTAGGGTTCCGCAGATGACAAGTACAGTTGATGATAATAATAATCTTTTTTGTCATACCAGGCTGACAAACAAGCATACAGTCCGCGTGATAGTAAACGTCACAGAAGCCTGCAGAACCTCGTAACATCACTAACGCGTCGCCAATTTCGTAACTTCAGGATATTATGCCACATTACCCAATAAATTCACTGCGTTACTCACCCTTCAAACCGGAACACAGCAACGCGCACACTGCTATTTGGCGGTAGAAATGGGTTAGAGTGAAGTATTAATGCAGACGGCCTATGTATGAGGTCTATCTCTTGTATAACTATTGTACAAAGTGCACAGGAATACATATAAATAGGAATAATAAGCGTGAAGTACAATTAGTGGCCTTATATGCAAATAGCAACCTTAGGATTACTTCCAGGCAACCTCAGGCTAGGGGCAAAGGGCGTCCGCCCGCGTAATGGACAGACGATCTGACTAATACCGCAGGATCGCGCTGGACACAGGCCGCATACAACCGGTCCTATTGGAGATCACTTGGGGAGGCCTATGTCCAGCAGTGGACGTCTTATGGCTGATACGATGATGATAAACCTTAGGATAAGCCTGTGGAGGTACCGGCAGAGTAGAATAGTACCTCCCTCTGTACCAGGTGTAAGTGGCGACTGAAGTATCAGAATCGACAGACGGCGGTATATCCATCGGAAACAGTGTAGCTCAAATGCAAAGGGCGGAGATGGGTAGCAGCATCCCCGTCGCGAAAGCTGTGCTCTACGATAGTCGACACGCTTGTCCAGCGCGGCAATGATGACCTCTAAAAACTGGTATGATGATGATGTTGATTTGTTTTTGTTCAGTGTCTAGGTGTTAAAATTATGTTTTTAAGTATTATATTTGTGATTCCTCTGTTGCCTAATGTCTGTAACACAAGTGCTTTAAAGCGACTTGTTTCCCATTTAGTCAATGTATGCAATGTATGAATTTATTGTTATTATTATTAATTATGAAAACAAATTTGTGGCAATATTTATAAAATTTATATATATATATATATATATATATATATATATTTATATAACGCTATACGTATACATACATAACGTATACATATATAACGCTCTTTTAAAAATCTCACTTGCGACATTTTGCCACTGACGCCATCTCTCGAGCTCCTAAACTATCTGGTAGTTCTAGGTGTTGGTAGTTTCATACAATATCCACGTGTCTCCAGGTGCCGGGTCAGGAGGTGAAGAGGCGCACAAAACTGCTGTCGGAACTGTTCCGGTCGTACGAACCGTATGGCCACAAGGTCGGCGAGACGCACGACGTGCTGGTGACGGACATCTCCCACGACAAAAACTACTATGTCGCTCACAACGAATACTACGAGCAAGTGCTTGTGCCCAAAAAAGACGAATTTATGGGCAAGATGCTGACCGTTAAAATCACCAGCGCCACCAAATTCTCTATGGTCGGCCAGCCCGTAGACAAGCCCAAGATGACAGGCCTCGCCGCGCCGCTGAAGAAGGGGGAGGTGTCCGGTGTGTATGGCCAGGCCGCCGCCGCTAAAATGTCGGTGCCGATACCGATTTTTGTGTTGGCCTTCGCGGTGTTCGTGCGGGTTGTTTGGATGTGGATGTACTTATAGTTTCTTTTAATATATGTTTGTGTAAGCAATTATTGGTTTTTTATTTATAGACTTTTATTATATTTTAGTTACAGCCAGTCAATTCGAAATGTACAAAACATAACAATGAGGGGAGGTTGCAAAGAGAATTCACAAATGTATATACACCCACACATAGATACACAAATATATATATATATACTTATACACAAACATGCTATAATTTACACAAACATATATATAATCATTACCTAAATTTACACAAGGAATACTTATAATAAAAATAACAAGAAATAAAAAAATCCATATATATCTTCACAGTAACGGGATAAAATTTGACATGTACTATTGACAGAGACGGGGCATACAGCTAGTGTGTAAAAGAAGAAAATGTATTACAATGATACAATTCGTTGAATGGAAACTTGTAACATGCGAGTTTGTAATGATAATTGTAAACAATAATATTACTCTTTTAACGGCTTTAAAAAGCGGATTTACCAAAAATCGGCATCATTGGCCATCTAGAAAACGTCAACAAAAAATGTAAAAACCGATAAAAAAGTAATTGTATTATGAGCAAACGCGTAAATGTTAGAAAATAGAATAGTTTAGGGCTTAGATAACCACCTATAAAATTTTACTTTCATCCATTCTTTTTCGTTTATTAATTTCAGGACATTTAACATTCACATAACAGCGATAATAATAATTGTACATTATTTAGGATTTGTTTAGGATTCTGTAAGATACATTTTATAATCATAATTTAACTACAGGCTGCCGCGACAATATCTCGACATCTGAATACATAATATTTAGTGATGAATTTGGTAAAGATATGGCCAAGACTAAGAACGACTAAGAATAGACTGACTAAGTCTATTCTTGGCACATTCAGTTTCTAATTATTGCATGCCAGGTTCATCATACTTGGAGATACTACAAAGAATTATAAATAGGCATAATAATATATAATAGGATATATATATATATATAATATTATTTATAAGACAATTTAAATTAATATTTTACTTTATAAACCTATTTTAAAAAATCTGTTATTTTGATATTGACAATTCAATCTCATTAATATAGTGGATGTAGAAAATCTTTAATTCCTGTCTGCATCTTAAACATACCACGATGTTAAGCAGATTCGCGGATGAAACTTTTCGATACAGCTTGGAAAAAATCTTTATAAGTACCTTCTAGCCTATGTGTTCCTCTAATAAATAAGCTGTATAATTGTAAAGTTTTTTTCTACATAAACATACACACTCACACACTCGCAAACTTAGACATGAAAGTGTGTTTACATATGTGTTCACTGAGGACGGATTTGGTCTACTTACTTCGCTGCCTTCTCGTCCTATTGTTTGCTATCTGCTATGTTGATTGTGAGTTGGCACCAGACTAAGCTAGCCCTATCGCTTGTGGAGACAAATAACCGGCCTGTTGTCTGGAAATATATACAATTGAATATTAGTTAAAATTCAGAGTAAGTCGCGGGAGAAATGCTAGTCTAATATGAAGAAATTAGTAATTTTATCGTTAGCTGTTCGATGACCACTCTCAGTAATAGCCTCCCTGATTGATTTCTACCACGATTTCATGCCCACAAATGACTCGCTAGGCCGGCGTGGTAGCAGCGCATCCTGCATCATCATCGACCTGTTGCATTTGAGATTCCAGATGGATATACCGCCATCTTTCGGTAAATCCGCGAACTGGTATAGAGAGGGATATTTTGCTTGAAACCCCACTTATTACACTATATAGAGAACTTATACTCGTTATATAAATATAACTTACAACCGTTTGTTGTTGTCTTTTGTTTGAAGATGCGAATTCGGACTAACAATACAATTCTTCAACAAAAAATCGACTACAATTCTACAAGAAAATATTTGAATAATTTTAGAAAACACCTATGATACGTGCTCATAAAGTTTTTAGGATTACCCTCGATCTCCTTGGGATCCATCAGATCCTGATTTAGCGCCAGTGGGACCCTTTCTAGGTTGTATACATTAGAAAAAAAATATATCTAAATCGTTTTACAATTCTCAGAGATGTCGAGTAACATATACATATCCAAAAAAAATAGTCGAATTGAGAGCTATATTTCGTTAAAAAACAAAACAAAGAACAAAACAACTTCATTATACACCAGAGCTTAACAATGTACGTAAGGATACACTACAACGTGTCATCAACAATCCAGTTTCCTACAAAAGCATCACGCTCCGCCGGGCCTTTTCACAGAATGTTATAAATTATGGCTGCTCGCTGTCCGTCTCTCTATACTGTGCTGTTGGTCCGGTGATCGGGTCTTGGGGAGATGTAGTTAAGTTCACCGAAGTGGGATAGGTTCTTAGTTTTGCGAGTTTGGGTTTTAGATTTTAGATATGTTTTGGGATTTTTAAGAAGGCAGTTGCAGGTTTTGTTTTGAGGTGTAGGATTGAGTTTAATTAGAATAATATTTAGTTATGTCTCTATTTTAAGTCTGTCAAAGGAAATAAGGCTATTCTTTTAGTTACGTTTTTCTAAAATAAATCTAAACTATGGGATTAACACAATTTGTTTTCCTTAAGATAATATAAAATACCAAAGGAAATGCACAATAATATAATATTACTTTATTTCTATTCTTCTTTCAACTAATTGGTATTGAACCAATTGTACCTACGGGATATTTACTCGCGAACTTCTATTGTTATGCTAGATTCTACCAACCAAAGAATAGGTATAGTGTAGAAACGGTCTGTCGGAAGAGAGCGAAATGTCAGGATATAGCCAGCCTGGTGTGAAGAGGCAGAAGGTCCGGGAGGGGAGGCCTGCAGATAACGTGGACTTCTTCCAAGGTATGGCTGTTTTACCCACAAAATGTTTTGAGCACCCATCAATTCGGTAAATTTTATTTTTAATACAATTTAAAATACAAATTGTATTGTGTCCAGTTTCGCCGATATGTGCCTTAAAAGTGCTAGTTTGTACATACAACAAAATAAATGAAAATTAAATGAAGCCGACATTGGCTTCATTAAATTTTCATTTTTGGGTTAGATGTTTCAAGATTAACAAAAAGATTGATGAAAACGGTGGTCGTAAGCTAAAACATTGCCGTGGGGTACCGGTAGAGTAGAATAGGTTCTTCTGTAATCGGTGTCATAAGAGGCGACTGAGGTACCAAACCGACAGATGGCGGTATATCAACCCGAAACAACGTAGTGCAATTCGGGAATGCGCAGCAGCATTCCTGCCGCGAAGCTAGTCATTGCGATACCACCACGCTTGCTCAGCGCGGCAATTATAGGCAAACGCCTACTTTATAGGGAAGGCATATGACCAGCAATGGACGCTCTACATAGGCTACGATAAAGCTGAAATACATAATATTAAAATAAAAAAACTACGGTTTAAATTAGTAAAAAAATATATTGAGGAAATAACTAAAAGACGCAATATAAAGTTTTCAGTTTTCAGTTTCGGTTTCAGGCTTCAACTGTCCTTCCGTTAGGTCTAGCTATCCCATAGACGCATCAAGATAACGTCATACACTGATCTTTAACGATAGTTATATGTCGCTAAGTTTGCGAACAGGGAAGATCTTTACAACAATTTCAGATAGCATATATCCTATGTTATTTTATTTATGGATAGAGAACGTTTTCAGAGTTCCAAACAGTTACGTATTATGAGTTCTGGTACACGTGAAGCGTCGTGAAAACTTTGAAAGCGCGATGCAGGTTCTGTGACGTATGCAGTTGACGCAACATGTTATTCCAATTCCTTAAAGAAAAATATAAAACCAGATCTGATCTACTTAATGTTTTGGGGATCAAACATGTTTCCTTGCAAGTTATTCCATCTATCTATCAATAATCTCTGCGCCATATTTCGTAAAGATATGTTGCCGGAGACATTAAATGAGTAAAAAATCCGCCGGTGTCCCATTGGGGTGGTCAGAGACTATGGATCTCCACTTGCTACGATCTTGGCATACCTCTCTCGCTTCACTTACTCGACCTGGCCATTCTTTAATACGTCTTCTACCCGGTTTAGGTATGTTCGCCCAGGTCATTCTATACCAACTCTACCATTCACTTCCGTTCTATATATTTGTGCAGTCATTCTAGTTTCATCCATCTATTCAATATGTCCATACCTATCCCAATTGTTGTTACAACATCATCTTTTATATCACATTCCTTTTTTATCATACTATTCTTTTATTTATCTCTCAAACTTACACTATACATATTTGTAAAATTAGTAGGAAAGTGTAAATATATTATATTTATATACATATATTGTGATTTTTCTCGTTATGTTTAGGAATAGACAAGATAGAGTACAACAATATGGCGTCGCCGAGCGATACATTCTGTTACCGGTACTACAGCAGCACAGAGCGCGTGCACTCTCGGCCTATGGAGGACTGGCTCCGATTCAGCGTGTCCCTCGCTGAGTTCAGAGGGCATGGTGCGTATGGACTCCACAGTATGGGTACCCTTCATAAGATAATAAATAATAATAATAAATTCACATAACATCTGGTGCATTGGCCTAACTCCGTGATAAGTCGCTTTATGCACTCGTGTTACGGACTTCAACCAACAGAGGAGTCAACATTCTATTTCTTCAATACATATATTTAACACCCGGATACAGAACATGCACAAATATAATGAAATAAATGTTGATCGTGGTTTGGGATCGAACCCACGACTTTTGGCGCACAAGATGTTATCACTACCATCTGCGCCATCAGGCCCGTCAAGACGAAAGTTCCCATTCCAGACTCATGGTTTGAAGACTATTTGACACACACATTTTAATTATGTGAAGAACTGGTAAAAAAATAAATATCACAATTATAAAATGTAAAATGTATGCGGAAATTTGATTCGGACAATTCGATTTATTGATGTTCGATAACAGAAATGGAGACATCTATTTCTACCGCCAAATGGCAGTGTTCGCATTGCTGTGTTTCGGTCTGAACGGTGAGAAAAGCAGTGAACTTACTAGGTATTGTGGCATAATATCTTCAAGTTACAAGGCTGGCAACGCATTAGTGATATCCTTGTGGTATTACGAGCGTCTATAGGCTGCTGGGACGCTTACTATGCGGACTGTACGCTTGTTTGCCGACCTGGTCTAATAAAAAAATAATAGACAACCAACATTAACGCACAATGCTTATCGCCACATCTTCACTTCTTATTAAAAACGTGTCAATTATAACCCCTTAAATAGAATGTTGATTAGTGAGACAGAGGTCAATGTGGTTATATCGCACAAGTATTTTTATAAAGGCATACTTTTTCATAATCTTGTAATTAATATTGCAAACATTACAAATAAAAAAAACAAGTTGTTAGACACCTGTCTTTACAATCACGATATAACAAAAAGGTTAGCGTAGTGGATTACTCCCGCTACTCCGCGTTATACCTACCTAAAAAAGGGGATGCATAACCCCAAGAGTACAAACTCTGTCTAAGTAATTTAAGAAACGTGAAATCATATATTTCGAAGATATTAAATTTCCCCCCAAAACGGGCCGCCCTCAGGCGATCGCCGTCGAGCCCGCTCAGATCCCGCGAGCCTTGAAGGAGCGACCTCTCATCTCAAAAAAGAGGGCGGGGCCTCTCATCTATGAGAGGCCCCACCCCCTTATTTCGGTGGCGCTGGAATTGACGTCTAAGTAGTGCAGCAATAGGTTCATCCGAAAAAAAATTAAAATATCGAAAATTGTTCTTTGCTATTTTTTACGGGCCTGATGGTAATATTGTGCGCCGAAGGTCGTGGGATCGATTTTCATTTAGGACAAATATTTATATGATGATACTCGTATTTGTGTCTTCTGTGTCTTGATGTTGAACATATGTATTTAAGTACCTATTATATTTGTGATTCCTCTGATGTCTGTAAAACAAGTGCTTAAGGTGCTTAGGGTGAGGTATTGTGTAAATTTATTATATATAGTAATTTCATTGCTGTTAGAAAGACAATTTTTATATCTATGTCCTCAGACTCGGACCACTTTGGGAAGCAACTCCGACCGTGGGACGACGGCTCCCACACACTAGACAACCATAAACGCTGCATCAGAGCTTTCTTCGAGTTCTGCGCCAAACTGGATGTCAAGTATTGGACCGCTTTCGACTCGGATTTGATCCCGGCCACTGACAGTTGGGACGAGACTAAATCGCACTGGGACGATATTGTGGAGTATGTACAAGAGTTGGCCCAGAGGCGACACATGAAATTGCTGTGGATAGCACCAGATTTGCATTCCCATCAGCGGTGAGATTTTTATTAGTTTTGTGTTTCTATACATGACAGTCATGCCTGCACGCGTTTCGAGTAAAGAGGGCGCCACTCACTTGAAAATTGTATCGCTTAAGTTGTTATGTTAGTATCTTTATTTTAAATGGTAATAAAGGAAAATAAAGCAAAATATAGTATAATTTGCAAAACATTTATCAAGAAAATTATTTAGATTTCTAGTAATCTTCTTCTAATACATATATAAAATTCTCGTGTCACAATGTTCGTTCCCATACTCCTCCGAAACGGCTTGACCGATTCTTATAATTTTTTTTATGCAAGTAGTGAGTAGTAGTCTGAGAATCGGCTACTATCTATTTTTCAACCCTCAACGTGATGAAAAATGATTTTGAAGTATACACCACTTAATGTATACTCCAAACGTTTATATATAATAGTTATTTCTTCGATAATTTTTTTAATATGTGGCATTATTAAATACATACAACCCTAAATTTTCATTCTTCTGTCACCAACCCATTTTTTCTGATAGACGTTTTAGTAACTAAATGATTGATTTGGCAGAACAACGCTTGCGGGGGAGAGGGGTAAGGGCAGGGGGTAGTTACCAACCGTGGCATTCCATGACTAATATGATGATATTCCGCTCGTATACTTATCTCTTGACTTTACAGTTACGCTTCTGGCGCTCTCACGAACCACGACGCGTTAACGTTTGTACAAGCAGCGACACAGATTAAAAAATGTCTCGAAGTCTCCCAGCGGTTGAACGCTGAATGTTTCCTGCTCTGGCCTCACAGGGAAGGATATGACAACATCATCCAAACGGACGTCGCCAGAGAAATAAAACTGTTCGCGAAACTGCTGAAAATTACCGCAGAATACAAAGACAGGCTGAATTATAGATGTCAGTTGCTGATAATGCCGTATTGCCAGCGTAATAAATATAATGATATGAGCTGGCAACACAGATGTGAGAGGGAAATGATGAATAGATATATGTGGGATGTCACAAGTTGTCTTTACCTGTTGAAGAATTATAACTTGGACCGGTATTACAAGGTTTGCTCGCCACCTGGACACCAAATGTTTATGGCACATGTGTAAGTAAAATTTAATTAAAACTTAAGCGCTGAGGGTCGTAGCTTCGATATCTACACTAAGGGTCATGCTTCTTTCTAGGTATAACATGCTTGGAGGTATCTCCCTCACGAACCTCGAGGATCAATACAACAACAAAATGTTCACGCTCATGATGAAGTACATAATTGACCAGGTGAGTAAAATATATATTAGATACATAGATATATACACCTCAAGTCGTGAGGTAGTGCCAAAGTAGAATAGTACCTCCGTAAGAGACGACTAATGCACAAAACCAACAGTTAGCGGTATATCTATCCGAAACAGTGTAGCTCAAATGCACAGGGTGGGGATAGACAGCATCTCTGTCACGAATGCTGCGCTCAGCGATTGCCAACACGCTTTCCCAGCGCGGCAATTATGGGCAAAACTCTAACTTTCTTGGGAAGGGCTATGTCCAGCGATGGACTTTCAATGGTTGCAATGATGAGTTTAGTCTAAAAAAGCAGTTTAGTATTCGGAGACAAATTCCAACTTCAACACGCCCCCCCCCCCCCCCCCCCCCCCCCCAGCCTATGTATACGTTTTTGCTTTTGGTCCTCGAGAACAAGATGCGTATTTATGTTTGTATTGTGTTTAATGTTACTAGGGTACAGCACCCGTGGGCGGCCTGAACTTGCGCCTTCTGCCGCGACGAGACTCGGATCTCCGAGAGTTGGTCACGCTTTACATGAAGTACGTGGACGCGGCCGCCAAGGGACTCCGGTTCGCTGCCAGAATCATCTCGGAGCAGACGTTTTCGAAACATTTGCAGGTACGCAATGAGCTGTTCCTTCGTTGCATTAAGCCAGTAAATATATAATAAATTCACACAACATCTCACATATTGCCCTGACACCGGATGATGTTGCGAATATTAGGCAGCCGAAATATGACAAATATAGTACTTAAATGCATATATTCATCACCCAGACAGGACTAACCCAAGGTGGGGATCGAACCCACGACTTTAGCGCTCAAGACAGGATCGCTACCATCTGCGCCATCGAGCCCGTCATAAGTGTAACAACATGACCTAAGCATGATTTCTCCTCCATGAAACTCCCGTTAAAATCATTCCGACTATGTCCGAGATTAAGTGAAACAAAAATATTTAATAAAAATGCATGCTAAGTACTTCCATATTATATATATCACTACAAAGTACAAGGCAGTGTTTCAATGACAAGTCGGTGTTTGCTATGCAACTGATGCATTTTTTTTATTGATAGATTCCTCTGTTTAATACATGCATAATATAGTAGAAAAACTGATGTCGTAGATGAACACTTTTTTGCGAACATTGCAAACGTTGCAAACGCTGGCTGTAACCAAAATAATGTACTACAGTATTATATACCTTAATAAAGTCTACATAAAGCCCATAATAGCATATGCATATTCCTTAGGGATTAAACAAAATAACCACTTTTTATCCTCTTTGTGCTCGTTTGAAAACCTGGAGTGGGTATTTAGTAGATATAATTTAAAAAAATAAAAAAGGAAAATCTGGAAATACATATCATTTTTTATATGTTTCCAGCAACGGTACGTCACGTACTTCAGCGGCTTCGGCGCGCGACTCGTCGGCTCTGATGTTTCCATCGAGGAGTGCGAAGATTATTACAAGTTTGTATTTATTATTGCCTACTAGCGATCCACTGCGAATCTGTCTGCATATGAACTACATAAACATGATATTTGCATATATATCTGAACTTTATATGTATAAATAAAAAGAGAAGCTGACTGACATATCAATGCAGGGCCTAAACTATAAGGTTCAGAATCTTGAAATATCGAACAGGGGTTTTTTTGACAGCGTCAGGTAGCACTGAAAAAGGAATTTTGAAAATTCAACGCCTAAGGGGGTAAGACATGGGTACAAAGTTTGTATGAAACTCTGCTATTTTTCGAGTTATTCGAATGAAACTCAGTGTGAAGGTTCTTTATTTAAAATCATTAAATACGTGTAAAATATTTTTTCGAATATCATCCCTTAATGTGGTGAAAGGTCCAAAGTATGTATAAGTTGTACAATTTAACGCGGGTAAAACCGATGGACACTGCTTGTTAACTTTATAAACACTGCAAAATAACGTACATTCTTTAAATGCTCACTTTGCTATTATGTACATATACTTTACACACATTCATTTCGTAGGGCGGTAGATCTTCTACGAAAGGTCGTCTGCATTGGTGTGTTCCGGTTTGAAGGGTGAGAGAGAGGTGACTGGGTAATTTCAGTGCCTCGCAAACTTTATATCGAATCAATGGCCTGAAAAATAAGTTTCAAGTTTCTAGCTCTAAAAATAGCGATACTTCTATACAACTTTTCATTCCCCTTTTCGACCCCTTACAACCCTTACTCGAATTTAAAAATAGCCTATGTCCTTTTTCAGGGTCTAAAGATTGTCTGTGCCGAATTTTATCAAAATCGGCTGAGAGGTTTAAGTGGGAAAGCGTAACAGACAGACAGAGTTACTTTCGCATTTATAATATCAGTAGGGATAGATGCAATTAAGCCTTTTTACATTTGCAGAAAGAACCACGCGCAACACGGCGAGTTTGCGCCGAAGTCGGAGCACTTCGATTTACTGTTCCAAAGGTATTTGGACACGAGCGACCACATTTGAACGACGAGATATTATTAATAAGTATTGTTAACTGCTTCTTCCTGGCCACCTACAGAATACTTATATCGGAATATATATATCTAAAAACAATATGTGCCACGAAATGTGAGAACTGTACGGTGAACACTAGATATTGGATTTAATTTAACATAATACATTTATTTTAAAAAGGCTGATGTACGAAAACGGGTTACGCGTTTGTTTTAGAATTTAATAAAAGAAGTCTGCGTTAGTAATTTAATCTATTTCTTCCGCCAAACAGCTGTGTCCGCATTGCTGTTCCGGTTTGAAGGGTGAGACAGGTAATGTGACATAACATTTTATGTCACAAGGTTGGCAACGCGCTATTGATATCCTTGTATAGGAGCGACTGTAAGCTACGGCTACGCTTACTATCACGCGGATCGTATGCTCGTTTGTCATTTTAAGTCATAACAACGAACACACACGTTGGGTTCGACTTCCTTAGACTGTATCAGTCCTCAGTAATCGTATAAGGGTTATCAATTTTACTTTTGGTATATATGGTAAACAATAATAGTAATAAATACAAAACTTAATGAAAAACGATCAATAACCGAGAAATGTTCGCAGATTGGAAAAATCGCGCGTTTTCCGGGACCTTTATTTTCATACTACGTTCGTATTCAAGGAAATGTACCCATGTTTTAAATTTTATCTAGATAGATTAATCAGCAATAGCTGATATCAATTGGTCTAGTTCAAGCGTCGATTCCTTCTCTGTCAACATAAATACTGGCTCAATCTGAAATGAACCTTAATAAAAAAAAATTCAGTACCATGAATATATGTCATATTACTTTAATAGAAAGCCTAAAAAGGAAGATTTTAAATCAATGTAATTTAAGACTACGCCAGAAATCTTGAGACTCACCTAAGTTTATTATGGCATCTTTAATTTTTTCGCGGACCCCTATTCCGATTTAGGGGGTCTAGTTAGACCAATTATTACTAGATTTTCTTACTATTACATGTACTTGTTATTATAACAGTTATTTGCATCAAATATTACATACTACTAGGAATATGCTAACCTATTAATAAAATTACCAACTACAACCGTCACTAATGTTTTAAATATAGCTTGATCAGAATGACGGCTGTCAATAGAATGTGCTTTTATGTGTTGTGTCTTAATTTTAAATTGATATTAGTAGTAGAAGTAGTTTTATATGAGTAACATTTGCATTAAAAATAACACGTGTGACGCTTCTATACTATAGCTATAAATATAGCTTGATTAGAATTATAGATGTCAATGAAATAGCGTTTACTAGAGGTAGATCTTATAAAGGTCGTCTGCATTGGTACCTCACTCTCACCTATTTCTACCAAATGGCAAATAGCAGTGTTCGCATTGCTGTGTTCCGATTTGCAGAGTGAGAGAGGCAGTGAAATTACTGGGTAATATTGCATTGTATCTTCAGTTTACAAACTGTGACTAGTGATATGTTTGTAATGACACGAGTGTCTATGGGCTGCGGTCACGTTTATCATCAAGCGGATCGTATGCTTGTTTGCTGATTTCATAATATAGAATAACGCGTGGCGCTTGTAATATTTAGTGGCATGATGATATTTGTCATAAAAATGGCACATGCATTCATATAATAGAGCAGTACACCGCGTTCGCCGGCAAACGCGTGCTAGGTTCATCCGGAAAAAAGTCATCACAACTTGTTAATGTTTACTTTACAAAGGTTTCATTGTAATGTAATCAATTGTAATAAGAACAATTTATGATTGACATCTGTCATGCTATTCCATATATGAACGGAGAAGACTGACTGACATATCAATACAGGTCCTACTAAATTAACTTGAATTAACTAAAACTTTTATAACGTACGGAAGCACTAAGAAAGGATTTTAGGAATTAACTCCCTAAAGGAGGTAAAAGTGGGAGGTAATGTTAATGAAACATTTTTGTTCTTAAATTTATTCGAATTAAATTTAGTAACTATATAGGTTAGGTTCTTCATTGAAAATCGTGAAATCCGTGTGAAATATTTTTTATTAAATCATGCCTTACCTGTAGGCAAATTTAGTATAAAAGTTCTTTAAATTATTAATTAATTTAGAAGACATTAAATTTACATCTGTCATTCTAATCAAGAAAAATTGAAAGGACTATAGGGGGGGGGGGGGGACCGCGGACGCAGTACCGAATGGGGCGCATCCGCTCGCGTCCGCCTCTAAGTCTTATGAGCGACTCTTGCGCAGTTCGATCCACGCAAATCGTCAAGTCTCATATTTCTGGCGCGTAATATTGAACTAATAACGTATTTTATTTAATCTATAATATATAAATCCATTTAACTGTTGTAGATGTTACCAACGAAACATAATTTCAAAAATGCACTTAAATTAATAAACGTTTATACCTATTTGTTTGTTAATTTCTTATATTGAGTGAATATAAATAGTATTAATAGTTCCCAGACCATCTCATACATTGACCTGATTCCATGATAAGTCGCTTAAAGCAATTGTGTTTATATATCATCATAGATATATTTGTCCTGGGTGGGGATCGAACCCACAACCTTTGGCGCACATAACGGGATGACAACCATCTACGCCCTCGGACCTGTCATTAATAATACAATAATACACTATTAATTGTTCATAAAGCGAAAGACTCGTCCAGATTTTGGTATAGAGTTTTAAGCTCAAGTCATTTCGTTCAAAATGATAACCCATTTACTTTATTTTACCTTATTTCTAAAAAAATACACTAAAAACTATGAAAATCCTACAATTATAATAAATGCGATAGTTTGTATGGATGCTTGTTACTCCGCGCCTCACACCGGGACACACATGCCGAAAGTTTGCCAGAAATTATTGATAGTCTGAAATAATACACATCATCAGCCATAAGGCGTCCACCGCTGGACATAGGCCTCTTCAAGTAATCTCCAATTGGACCGGTGTCCAGCGTTGTTGATTTTAATTTTCATTAAATTAAATTAAATTTTAAATAATACACAGGCTCCTTTTTATCCCGAAAGCAGAGATAGATCCCAGAAGGAGAGATCTGCATTAAATCGTCCGATTTCTTTGAGTAAGAATCTCACAAGAAATAGAACATTTTTGTTCGGATATTTAGATCAGGAATGCCAAAACTCCGACAGAAACGAATCGTAAAGAATAAAACACTTGCGTTGGATAATTCTCATTTATTTCATTGCAACTTATTTTATATTTTTTTGCATTTATCATTTTATATTCACAGCGACTTAGAACAGCTACTCGATACATCTATCGTACACATAACTTTGCAAACACCGATACAGTTTACAAGAGGCGGCAGTACACCAATGCAAGTCTCGCATCTTCATCAGAAAACGGTGTCCGCACAACGTGTCGGTAGTTTGGTCACACAAATCAACAGTACATCAAAATATTTACTTCCAGTGGCAGAATACCATTTACGGTCATTTTATTAAAAAAATAACCAAAGATAAGATACGCCAAAGATACTGTCAGGAAGACATAATGTTAACATGATCAGAAGAAGTCAGTTTGAAATGAAAATTATCATGTATTCAGGTTGATTTCAAATGTATTTATTATTAGGAAAACAAACAAAACTGGCTAAATATCTTATCTACATAAAGTCGGTTTACTGTCGATAGTGAATGTGACAACGTCATTAGAAAATACTGATGGAATAGTTGCATTTTTCAAAAGAACGTTTTAATTTTATTCATGAAAATGTATTATTGTATAGCATCTGTCCGCGCGGGCGCATCGCTCACTCGAGTACGAGAGAGACATATGTCGAACGCTGCCGAACGCGGGGCCGATAATGCCTCTTTGTCGCTCGTCCCGCGCTCTCGCTTGCTCTTCAAGGCTTAAACGGAACGCCTCAGGTCGAGGTAACGCCACATGAGTCATGTTTTTTCGTGCGTGCAGCCGACTCCATCGAATTATAAGACGTTGTCACGTCAATAAATTTTATTAAAGCTTAAAAGACAATTAGCATATAGGACATAATTGCTTTATTTTTAATTTTATGTATTGTTCATACTAGAAGTAAAGTACTTAGACACCGGATCTCCAACCAAACTATCGACCGACAGAAAAAATATTGCACGGACCTCTTTCGCTTTTTAAATAAATACGTCCACACTTAAATATAAATGTGTTTAATTTAAATATAATTGCATTTTTCAGTGAAGAATCATAAACACTGTATATTAAAATTTCATGTCCCGATTAAAAAGCAACGACTCCTGATTTCTTGAGATATGTACAAAACATAGTCAACTAAAAAAATAAATAATAGGTTGCAGATATAATAAAAAAACCCAAAGAAGAATCTACACAAGTATAATTCTACTAAAATAATACAAAGTTGCAGCATAAAATAGACTCACATTTAACGCTCCAAATGATTGACTTCTTGAGCCTCAACTCTCAAAATCCATACACTTTGATACATAGAATACATACCTCAAAAAAATCATACATTGTAGTATCGAGTGAGTGTAATAAAATTGCAAATGTCCCAATAAGATGCTGTTATATCAAGTACAGTCACAATACATTTTTGGTCACGCTATATCGGATGTACAGTAAAATAATTATATTTACGTACATTTTAATGTGCACCAAAAAAAACATACCCACTAACACAGAAGATACAGATTTATCTACAGACCTAGCAATAGCTTTATCATAATGTGTGCATCGTTCAGTCAACTCATAAAAAGCACATTACAAATTTGAGAATAAACTTATAGAAAAAAAACTTACAAATACAACAGTACACTAATACTGCGAAATAAATAATTAAACTAATTAAAATTAATCTAAAATAAAATTTCCATAATCCCACTGAGGCGAAGTGTGATACATATCATTTTCTAAAATTCAACACCCGTAATAAAACTGCTTTTTAACGGCTGCGCAATGCGGTTTATTCCACTTTGAATTTTTTGTTTCACGTTTCGGTTACCTTGCGGCAAACATTTTCGACACAAATTGTGACGACAGGATGTTTTAAAATATTGTCACAAATTGTGACGTGAGGATGTTTTAAGATATTGTCACAAATTGTGATGTCAGGAAGTTTTAAGATATGATCAACGTTACGTTTAAGATATGATAACGACAAATGATCACGTTAAGATGATTAAGGATAATGTCACAAATTGTTACGTTAGGATTTTTAGGATTTTGTCACAAATTGTTAAGAATTTTTGCAGATATTGCCCTCACAAATTATGTCTTATAATTTCATAAATTCGCGTTCTGAAGCCGTTGAAAATTATTTTTATTACGCGGTGTGATACAATTTTTTAAATAATATACAAAGCCAATTCTTCTAATATATACATATATAACCTAGATTAAGTCAAGGCGCCATATTGGCTAAAAGAAAAACCTAATACTGAAATATAAAACAGAAAACAAAATGGCAGCGTTGCATCGGAATGGACAAACTACAACATGGACTTTACTGCTGATAACTCGTTCAGGCAAAAAATTTGTCACAGCAAATTTCCGGCGACCTCTCAAAGAGATACTGTCCCATTTTACAGATTTTTCATTTCCACCCAGGGTATATATCTCTATATAGTAGTATATCTTATAGTACCTCCGCAGAGGTACAAGAACCGATAGATGGCGGTACATCAGTTTGGGAACTAGTCAATCAGAGGACATCCTACAGCTGGTATAATCAATAGCATCCGTAAAATTTTCACTACTCATACAATTTCCAGAGATAGCGAACATTTTGCCCGTAATTGCCGCGCTGGACAAGCGTGTATGCAATCGCAGAGCGCAGCATTGGATGGATATACCGCCAACTGTCGGTTTCGGTACCTCAGTCAGTACAGGGGAGGTACTTTTCAACGTCTACTCTATTCTACAGCGAGGTACCGGCAAATACCAGATTATATGGCTGATATGAAAGATATATTATGTACATAATACATTGTTACTGTGACAAATCACCCCTAGAGCCGGAGTTGTACTGACGCATTTCTTACCAGAGCGACTTCATATTGTATAAATACTAAATGGAACTCTTCATTGTAGTTATAATTTCGTATTTTAAAAGCACCACAGTAATTTGGATTTTCATTATATTATTTTAATATTTAAATTCATTAGGTACACATTCACTTAAGTACTGAGTTCGTTTAACAGGTTGTTTCATGTTTATTTCTAACAGCATGAAATCATCCGAGTTTAAGTAGGATTTTTGGAAGCATTCAATTTTTTTTTAATTTATTGGCTAATAAATAAACATCAGATATATAGATACCTAAAGTTTCGATAGGCTATAATAGTCTTTATAAGTAGTTCATTGTTAAGTAACTATAACACCCAATCGCATGCACTGATTTTAGTTTTTTTGAATTGGCATATGACGCAAGTGTTTCTAAATTTATTTCTTAAACTCAAACTGGAACTTGAACTATCTAATTGCGATTAATAACGGGAATTGTGAATTCATATAAGGAATAGTAATAATAAATATAAATTCTCACATCATCTCACACATTGATCTGACTCTGAGATAAGTAGTTTAAAGCACTTCTGTTACGGATATAATACAACAGCTTTAGAAATATAATACTAAGATACATATAAATAAAACACCCAGACTAACAACAAACACAAATATTCATTGTATAAATATTTGTGCTGGATGGGCATCGAACCTATGACCTTTGGTGCACAAGATAGGATCACCTCATATATGCTTACGTCTCTCGTATGTACTTCTTAGAAACCACTTTCCCAATATCATTGCTAAACATTAACTTTAGGTAAATATCTTTCCGATAATCTGATGTTTACAAAAAAACAATAATCAGCGTATAAAATAGCGAACGTAAAAGAGACGAATTGGCTATATCAGCAACATATAGGAAAAACCATTAGACTGGTGTAATTGAACATTCAAATACACTTACATTATTCGATTACAATCTATATTTCGTTTCACATGACGCACAATTACGTAACATTACGTAACGTTAAACAAATATACGTAAATACACAATAATTACGTAAGATATCAGCCACTGCAAAGCAAGTTACTATGGAAACTAGTTGTGTTTTTATTCTATGTTAATGTCGTCTGTGGATGGGACGATTCATTTCACATACTGTAGTGACTGTTTACATTCGTTTGTCGGTTCACAAAAAATCAGAAAGGCATTCATATATAGCCTAGCTGTTTTGCAAATAAAGTCGGCAAATTGTAATTATTATTCGAAATCACGGTATAAGGCAAGAAACGAGTGACAATTTTAATTTTCATACACCGACGATGTGGTAATTCCTATTTATAATCTTAACTCATATTCTACGATAACACTAGGCATATTGTTGTCAATTTAATAATGCCGGACAAATGGGATGTCGAGTTTTAAATACTATTTTAGCCTCTACACGACATACTCCCTAGTCATTAATTGTAACAACATTTTGTATTGCAATTAATTAATTTCGTTCGCATTCGGTTAATCAAGTACACGTTAGTAACGTTTGTTTTGTACCACGTTTATCCATCACTTATTAATTATAACTCTTATTCCGTTTTATTATTTGGCACCTATCTATACTAATATTATGAAGCTGAAAAGTACTACAATAAATAAATCCTAAGAGTAACTATAACTTCCAATCTGGTATCACGCGGACGAAATCGCGGGTACTGGTACTCATTGTATAAAACAGTTTGGAAACAGACAACGCAGTTTGTAAAATAACGGATATACGACCCGGCAGACGACATATAATTCTACTATCTTAAATTGTATTATTCAATCGGCATAGGAACAACCTTTTTTTGGCTCTACACGATTTTTGTGACTTTTATACTTGTATTTAAATACATGTGTATATATCGCATCCCTAAATGAAGACTACGAGAAATCCAAACTGACTTTATCGAAATTATATATAAATGCCCAGCCGTGAGGTACCGGCAGAGTAGAATACCTCTCCGTATACCCATCCGAGACAGTGTAGCCAAATGCATAGGGTAGTGACGACGTTCCCGACGCAAAAGCTGCGCTCTGCGATTACCAACACGCTTGCCCAGCGCGGCAATTATGGGCAAAATTCCTCGTTTCTTAGGGAGGCCTATATCCAGCAGTGGACTTTAAATGGCTGGTATGATGATGATGATATATAAATACCGAAATTGGCCTAAATGATTGCATTACAGTGTTTACAGTTACAGATTCGTACACTTATTTGGAAATAAAAGCGCTCTGAACATATAGTCCGTTAAGATCTTCCTGAAAGATTTTGATATTTTTGGTTAAAAAAATGTAACGTTCAAAATGATTGCATATTCAAGAAGTTTAAAATCAATCTTTTACTGTCCAAGCTTTTCGGGTATGGAACTCGTTCCCTCTACTATCAGGCAGGCTCGGGCTATCACTGCCTTTAAGCGTATGGGCAAAGGTTCTCTTCTTAGTACTACAAACAACAGTACATATACTTTAAATATGTATGTATGTGTATAACTACTACGTACTAAACTAAATAAATAATACACGCACACATCAAACAGCCTTATTATTTAATCTTTATCTCTTTCATATGTTTCACCAAACGATGCATGGAAGAGATCGCCCAGAGCGATAAGGCCGCCGATTTAACGATTTTAAATATAATGTCCTGTGTACATGTATATGTACAATAAATAAATTATTATTACTATTCGATATGCGAATAAACTGTTATGTTTCTGGAATTGTGAGTAATGTATTATTTTGAGTTGATGCAGTCTTTATTTAGGAGTGCAATATATTTTTTTATATTGTAATTT
This sequence comes from Heortia vitessoides, assembly GCA_020976665.1. Classification (NCBI taxonomy): domain Eukaryota; kingdom Metazoa; phylum Arthropoda; class Insecta; order Lepidoptera; family Crambidae; genus Heortia; species Heortia vitessoides. Next base: position 16,288,058 of record JACJUM010002971.1, read on the forward strand.
ATTATATATTCAAGACAAAAATTTTCAGATTTTTTCGCTCTCTCATTTTTGTGATGTCTTTGTTGTAATTTTATGTTTGTATGTAATTATTAATTGGTGTTAGTTTACGTCAACATATAATTACGATGTTCATTATAATTAGTTGTTGACTAGACATGTTTGACTACAACCACTGTTTAATACACATTTACTTATTTTTAGACCTTCCGCTGATGTTACATGTGAATTATCATATTAAAAATAAGTTTAAATGTTTATAGAAATAACAATTTCTTTTAAAATTTGTACTTGCGTAAAAGTCATTAATTATGTATAGAATTTTGTACAAAAGAGATCAATGATTTATTCAATCGCATAAGTAACCAAGTGCCTTTAAATATTAAATGTTATAAAATAAATACTTTATCACTGTTCACATTGTTTTGCAGATGCCCAAAAATATGTGTACACAGTTTCCATAGTAAAACGGTTGCGTAAATAAGATTAATATGAACATATTAGATAATATAGTTACAACAATATTTGACTTCAACAAACATTAGTTAATTTAAAACTTGAGTTTTCCTGATACATTATTCTATTGTATATTAAAATAAAATTGATTGCGTAAATAAATTAACTAAATTAAATCAGATTTAAATTAACTAATGCTTGTTTGTACATAATTTTTACGTACTTAAACAACCGGTCTATCATAAACTCACGAGTGTAACTTTCAATAAATTATTTAACAAACATTTATGGAAAATTGTATGTGTATTGATGTAGTACACCTGTACTCATAATCTCAATCAAATACCTCGTGAGTTTGCGGCTGGCCGGGGCGTCCGTCCGAGTCCACAATGAGTTGACAGTGAGTTGCCTATACATTTTAAATAGTGCGACTTTCGCGCGCGGCTCGGAGTCAAATAGCGTCGCCTCACACAGGCACACAGATATTTGATAAACAAATTAAGAGTTTTAGACGATAGAGGCAAGGTTTATTTTCACATGACATTTCTTTTAGTTTAGAGCGATTTTTGTGGTAAGACATACAAAGCTCCCTAACTTAATTGCTGCGTATACTTTTAGAACTGAACTGTCCTGGATTTTCCTTATGTAAGATGAGATGACAGTCCTGACGTTTGGTGAAATGAAAATCAACAGTATTACATTAGTCCCAATCCTCTATTTTAAATATCTGGTGTGGCGGTGAGCGGATGCATGTGTATGGTATGCTCACTGTCTTCTTAGTGGGACCACAGTGGATCCACGGCGAAGTGTGGTCCGCTCAGTCGTCGTCGGCGGGCTCCGTGCCGAAGTACCGGTCTCCAAAGTTGCCGATGCCGGGCAACACGTAGAACTTCTCGTTGATCTCCGGGTCCAGTGCTGAGGTCACTATCTTGACCTGGGACGAGAAAGTCGAAGGTATACATACTATACATCATTCACTAGTGGACATAGGTTTCCCTATGGGGGGTACGATTGATGGCATGCATGTCCATGCAAGTAGGTGGACGTTGGATAACTCCACAAAGTAAACGAACCTCAGGTCAGGTTGGGCCGACTTATCTCACAGTCAGATGAGATGTTGTGTAAATTTATTTATATACCAACAAACCTCAATCGTCTTTCGATAGGTCTCACGGATTTCTTCATCACCCGTTCTGGTTGACGCCGGCGACCTGGATGGTACCTCCGGATCGGAAGGTGGTCTACAAAAGTAACTGACCTGGGGGAAGGCGTACGCGATGGAGTGCACGCCGATCTCGGCCATCAACAGCGACACCAGGCTGATGTGCTCCTCAGGCACGTCGTGGTCGAGCAGCACGCGGATGGCCATGATGGCGGCGGCGCCCGTCGCCACCGTCGCGTCCATCAGCACCACGCGGTAGTCTTTGATGTCCTTGGGCAGCCGCAGGTAGTACAGCTGCGGACCGACACACTACACTACCGCGAACGTTCCATGACCCCCCCAACCCATAGCATGACTTCCATCTGCATTCACGAACACATTCCTTTCATTCACTTTGTCCGATCAGCGACCGGCGTCCACTTACATGAGGTCTACTCATACAAAGGTCGCCTGCATTCGTACCTCACTCTCACCTATTTCTACCGCCAAATAGAAGTCAGTGTTGGCATTGCTGTGTTCCGGGTGACAGAGGCAGTGAAATTACCGGGTATTTGCGACATTGTATCTTTAGTTCACAAGATTGGCGAAACGCTAGTGATATCTTTGTGATGACACGAGCGACTATAGGCTGTGGTCATTTTTATTACTAAGCGAAACTTATGCTTGTTTGCTGGCTTCATAAAAAAAGCTATCCTAGATGTCGGCCACTTGAGCCGAGATCAGGTTACTGCGGCGCCTTCGAATAGCAGTCGTTGTTCCAGTTAAGTTTTAAGACGAGTTTTCCCGGTCTCGACTGAATTTAAATAAGCGTCTAACGCGAAATCATTTATGGTTTATTCTATTCGTTTGTGGAATGTGCCCCCCCTTAACAATGTGATGCGCGGTTTTTGCCGATATTTAAGAAGGGAGTGAAGGAGTATTATCTATCGCTGTAAAAACATCGATTCTAGATCCTAGCATTCTTACTGGCCAATACTGTATTTATTTTAAGGATATATTACAGTTCTTTTTTTGTTTTCAAAGTTTGTTTGTTTGCAAATTTAGGAGTACAATAAAGAATTATACTTTTATTATTATTATAAATGTTACAGTTAAAACTAGTATTTATATAGAACACGTTTTTCCTAGTTACAACTTATTTTAACTACTTAGGTAATACTATAATTAACTAATGCTAAAAACGAATATCAGTTAAACCTAGTTCTTACTAGACAAAACGCGAGACGTAACCTGATTCGACAAGTCGGGGGAAATCGGGGCGCTGTGCGCTTGGCTCGTTCATTTGTTAATAAATTCCTAGTATTAACAAAGGCAACACCATCTGTCTAAATACTAGATTTACTGTACTGTAACATTACAAAAGCAAACATTTTATTGATTACCAAACTAGCCAAATATATAAAAATAAAATTCTATACAAGAAAACTCCATACCGTGGAGACGAGATAGTTAAGAGACCAATTACTTTTTTAGATTTTATTTTATAAATGCCAGTTTCTTGTAATCGACAGCTTAAACTCACTCATTTTCACACACACCTTTCCACAAAATATAGTTAATAAAATCAAGGCCCTCATATACGGGGTTCATCTGGTTATTTAGACATTTGACTTCATATTAAATTATGTTAATTTAGATTTGACCTTATTATAGCGTTCTGGATAAAAGTAATACACAGACAACAAAGTGATAATTATAATTGTAAGGCTTAGTACATATGACCACACGGAACTAATACAAGATCGGCGGTACGAAATCTTGCACTGACTTGGGAATATTTAGAATTTAAGAGATAGATTAAAGAAGTGTGATATGTGACATATAGAAAGTATGAATGAAAGTGGAATGATTGCATAAACATATAGAGCGGAAGTAAATGGAAGATTTGGTATAGGACGACCGAGGCGAACATATCTTAACCAGGCAGAAGAGGTATTAAAGAGTCAGGACAGAAGTACACAGAACAAATGAGCGTGTATGAAAAGACTAATGCGAGTAAGGGAAGCGAGAGAGGTATGCCAAGATAAAAAACATAAGACGCATTTTTCTACAAATGGGCAATCGTTTAGCATTGTTTTTGTAATTAGAATGCTTCTAACGGATATATCATTCCCGATGGGATACAGGCGTGATGTATGTATGTAACGTGATCTTGTACCGCAAGGTTACCAGTTCATCTGGCTAGGCCTTAAGGTTCTACGTTTCCTTTTGAAGTGGACAACCCCAAAATTGGTGGGACATGGTTGCTCGAGGCGTGGTACTGACCTCGGGCTCATCAGTCTGCTGGTTGGTCTGTATGAGGATCTTGCCGATGCGGATGTCCTTGCAAACGTCACAGACAGCCTGTTCCATGGTCTCGCCGGCGCGAAGGATCGACACGCCACAGATCTTCTCAACGTTGCACTTGCGGCCTGATACGCAATCATCATCATCAAATCAGTCATTGGAAATCCACTGGTAGACATAGGCATCCCCAAGAAAGGATGCGGTTTAAACTACACTGTTTCTGATGATTAAAACGCCATCTGTCGGTTTCGATACCTTAGTTGTCTCATACGACACATAGTACAAGGGGAGGTACTTACTATTCTGCTCTGCCGGCACCTCACGGCTTTGCCTTCTACCCAAGGCTTTATACACGAAAAGTTTAATTAAAATCTACGCTGAGGCAAGCACCAAATGACTTTCATTTTGTAGAAATACAAGTCTTTTTTCTTATTTTTCTAGTCTTATTTTTCCTGTATATTTTTGCTTTTTTTATTATTTTTTTCTGTGACTATAATGCTACGTATTGTATTAATTTTTTGTAATGTTTTTTGTGCGGTCAATAAATAATTTTTTCTTCTAATTTCAACGGTCCTCGATAGGTCAAATTAGAATAGTACCAGGTGTAGCAAGAGGCGACTGAGATACCGAAAATAAAAGATTGCGATACAGCCTCTATGAGGTGGACCTCATGTAAAGGATGTCTTCATTCATTATATCAGCCGTTAAAAGTCCACTTTTGAACATAGACCTCCCCAAGAAAGGGGGTATGTTGCCCATAATTGCCACGCTGGGCAAGCGTGTTGGCAATCGCAGCTTTCGCTACGCGAAGGTCTTTTTTTTGCATGGATATACCGCCATCCGTCGGTTCAGGTACCTCAGTCACCTCTTACGACACCTGGTATAGGGGGAGGTACTATTCTACTCTGCCGGTACTTCACGGCCAATTGGTAATTCAATTCAATTGGTACTTCTCTCACCTATTTCTAAGCTGTGTGTGCCGGTTTGAAGGGTGAGAGGGACGGTGAAATGACAGGGTAATATAACATAACTTCTTCAATTCACAAGGTTGGCAACACGCTGGTGATATCCTTGTGATATTACGGGCGTCTATAAGCTGCGATCACGCGGACTGTACGCTTGTTTACGACCTGGTATAATTTAATCAACCTAGGTGTATAGACCGCATGCCGCACACCCGGTGGGCGACCTAGAAGCAACGTTACCTGTGTAGGAAAACCCCTGGGGCGTGTCGACGCGGTGCGTGGAGTACGGCAGCAGTGAGAGCGCGAATTCTAAGACGAGCCGCATGAGCCGTTTTGAGTAGAATATGAACTCGTCCCGGGGAGTGTCCTTGTTGCGGATGAACGTGTGCAAGCCTTGGACCTGGTGGGTAGTTACTATGCGTTAAGAAGGTTGACTTACTGACTGACATTAACTTAGGGCCATATCTAAAAACGATGACGTATCTAAAAAGGGTATAAACTTGAAATGTTTCAACATGAAAATGTTCCTTTCGTAACGCAGGAGGCACTAAGGGGGTAAAAGAGCGGTACATAGTTTGCGTGAATATTCTATGATTATCAAATAAATTTTAAATTTTGAAGAGAATCTGACGGATTTTTTTTTACATTTTGATTTTGTATTTTTTTTTTATATATCACCTTATATCACCAATCCTTATTTTTAGTAGTGATATTAGTGATTTCAGCTTTGTATACATTTATTATGACAGAAAAACGTTTGCCGGGACAGATAGTATTAATGTAAACCGAGTACGTTGTTCCTATAACTTATACGGAAAAATCTTTAAGCAGGCTCTGAGAATAATGGGTTTAAAAATGAAACAGCATTGAATTTTAGTTCGAACATACTGTGTATGATTTTAGGTTAAAAAAATCTAAAATTGCTCTTATATTTTGTTATTATTTTTATCTAAGTTTTTTTTTAATAAACATCACCATCACCATGTCAACCATAGAGGGTCCACTGTTGGATATAGGTCGTCACAAGATAGGGGGATTTTTGCCCATAAATGCCGCGCTGTACAAGCGTAGTCGCTATCGCAGATTGCAATTTCGCGGTGGGAATGCTGCTGTCTATCCCCATAATGTAGTATTTAAGTTGCGCTGTTCCAGGTGGATATACCGCTATCTATCGGTTCCTTTCGACACCTGGTCCAGAGGGAAGTACGATTCTACACAGCCGGTACCCCACCATACCACGTACGCAGAGGCGTTATTTTTACACAGCTAATATTAGTACAAGATATAAACACAATTTAGTATCGCATAAAATCAATAATCTAGATTTAGAGTTGCTGTAAGAGCGTTAGAGACTAACCTGCGGCGTGTCCTTGAGCACGTACAGCGAGTCCGGCACAGGCTGTCCGATGTGTGCCACCGCCAGCTTCTCCCGCACCTTGAACCCGCGCTGGACAAAAATCACCACATATATATTCATGCAATACCCTAGCGCGATTGTTTCCATGCAAAGTTAGCTAAGTTGCGAGGAATGATGAGGGTCCTATAGTTGAACCCATGGGTACACCTATTGCAACACTAATGATATTAATGATCGCTCTCCGTTTACGTCCTATCAAAGTGTTACGGTACACACAATAGAAGGATATTTCGGGATCAAAATAATAATATATAATATATTCATATAAATAAACTGATATATGAATATCAAACAGATATATTAAATCAATAGACGTAAGATGCTTAAAGCTTTTGTTATACGGACATCAGACAACATAGGAATTGACAAATATAATACTTTAATACATATTTAACACCCAGACACAGAACAAATATTAAGCAAAATAAAATGTTGTCGAATGTGCTCTCGGGCCTCTCATAGTCTGAATAATAGAAGATCACCAGAGAGCAACATAAGATATGATGAACACAGGCACGTGTCACAGACTTAATGTTTGCCTATCATCATCTCAGTTATAGAAAGTTCAAAATTAGACATAGGCCTCCCCAAGATAGGGAGACTTTTGCCCATAACTGCTGCACTGGACACGAGTGGACACTGGAGACAGTGATCGCAGAGCACAACCTCACGACGAGGGTGCTGCTGCGGTCTGTTTATTATACCTTATTTTTAGGATTCTATTCTACTCTGCTACGGTACCCTACGGCCTGTTTATCCATGTTCGTCCACGCCCAGTACCAATGAAGCAGTACATATGAAGTATTTGGGAATGTTCCCGTTTTAGCGGTTACTATATTCTTGGACATACCAGCTGAAGCTGCTTGTGCACGTGTTGCACTATGAGCTGGATGGCGACCTTGTTCTCGCCACCGCGCGGAACGATGATGTCGGCGTGCGCCATGCACGGCGCGATGTAGCTCTGGTACGCCGGCTTCACATACGTCATGTACTGCTTCAGGACGCCTTCTAGCTCGCGTCCACGCTGCACTATATCCCTGGTGCGAGTAGTACACATATTTACTTCGAGAGGTTTCATGCATAGAAAATTATGCATTGTATTTAAGACTAGCAGTGCCCTACAGTTTTACCCACGATAAATTGTAGTACTTTAATACTAAATTTGCATGGCACTCTTTCCTCCTTACGAGATGATTTTCGATAAAATAATTTATACGCCTGAAAGAGATCGACCTGAGCGATAAGGTCGCCTATTTTTAGAACTTGTAAATTTTTATTATTTCTGATTATGTATTTTTTTTTACAATAAAGATTACTTTTATTATTATTTTTACTTTTAATGAAGAAACTTTATTCTGAATTTCATTCGAATAACTTCAAACAGCAACGTGTCATACTGTCTTTACCCTCGCAAGGGATGAATTAAAAAAAAACCTTTTCATAGGGCTCCCTACTTTATAAAAGAACCCCCTGTGCAAAATTCTTAGTTTCTTATCCTATACACTTCCTTATACACACACATATATATATATATAGTTTAGACCATATTTGATTAGTCATGCTGACTGCCTGAATATGTGTACTTTAACTTAAATATAGGATAAAAGAAACAGATTCTATATTTATAGATCCAAAATCAAATATTCACCTCCTGAGTCTCCTGGCTAACCGTATGTCTGCGTCGGTGTCCACAAACACCTTCATGTCCAGCATATTTACCACCTCCGCATTGTAGAACGCAAGGATACCTTCGAAGATTATCACGTTCGCGCCGTACATCGTTTTCTGGCAATAAGGAAAGGCATAAAATACTTTAAAGCAAAGCAAATTCTGGCAGTGTCCAAAGAAGTATGTTAGACATACCATTTTTAATTGCTGGCATGGATTAAATTTGTCATCATTAGGTCAGATCACACCATTAGATCATGTGTGTTTGACAGTTAGATTAAAGAATTGTGTGATAACAGATCGACGTGGTGTGAAAGATGATGTTGTGACCACAATAGAGAAAGGAAAGACGACATGATTTGGACATGTAGAAAGGATGAGTGAAAGTAGAATGATAGCACAAATAGATGAAGCGGGAGTGAATGGAACGTACCTTAACCAGGTAGAAGAGGTATTATTCCTTAATATTAACTACCAGGTTAAAAGTAGGAAGAATATACGAGCGTGTATAAAAGTACTAATGCAATTGAAGGAAGCGAGAGAGGTATGCCAAAATCAAAGCAAGTGAAGATTCATAATCTCTGCCTATCCCAGTGGGACACAGGTGTGATGTGTGTTGGTTAAATTAACATCCAGAACTATTGATATACTTCAATTGACTAATCTCGCGAACTATACGCCGTTCATTGAAACAGATTTAAAGCAGTTCTTCGAAAAGTTCCATAAAGCCAGAGGATGCATGTACAGTGGATATTAACAAACGTAAATGTTCCCTCATAAATTTCGCATAAAGAGAAATTAATCTGACTTGCGACTTGACACAATTGGAACAAGCGGGATTATAACATAAAGTGTTGTGTGAGTATATACCTTAATATATCTTTTGTCATTTCGTCTCCTCAATCCAGGATTGGAGAATTGTTGCATAGCGTTTCTCAGATAAGCTTATTTCCTGTATTTACGCTCTGAAACCACCACATCTTAGGATTTCTCGCTCAGGTACTGGTCTGTTATAAGGTTTCTACTCATTCAATCTTAAACTTTGTACAGAAGAAAATAAAGCTGCATTCGAGATGGGAATACAGTGGTAGTGACGTGTAAAGGTTTAGACTACTCACAGTGCGATTTTCTCGTGAATGCGTGACGTAGTTGTAGATGGGCACCTCGACCTTCTTGCCTTCACGTAGCCGCTGCAGTACGCCGATCAGCAGTTCCATGTCAAAAGCATCCGGGTGGTCAAAGTTGTATTCATTGCGGGTTGCTTGCTGATGCTGTTTCTCGTTTAGAACCTGTGGGACAGACGGACGCTTGTGATGTTGAGGGTATATCAAAGTCAATGTGAAAGATGTCATTATTTGAATAGGCCTATCATAGTCATTTTCAAATCGTTAGGACCATACATAAGAATGTATATTTATAGATTTGCTTATTACAATATTATACCAATGACCCTAACAGCCTCATGGGGTTTTCAAATTTCATTTTGTTATTATCATTGCTGGCAAATTTTTGTAGAGCCGTGAGTTATGGGCAGAGTAGAATAGTACCTCCCTTTATACCAGGTGTCATAAGAGGTGATTAAGGTGCCAGAACTGACAGATGGCGGTATATCCATCCGAAACAGTGGAACAGAAATGCACAGGGCGGGGATGGGCAGCAGCATCACCGTCGCGAAAGCTGCTCTCTGCGATTGCCAACACGCTTACCCAGCGCGGCAATTATGGGCAAAATACCTGCTTTCTTGGAGAATCCTATGCCCCCAGTTTTATGGCTGGTATGATAATGATGATTATTATTGGTACCTTTAAAAATATAGCAGTAAATTATGACCCCGCCCATAATGATCCACCGCTTAGGTTGGTCATTATGGTAATTGAAGTAAGTATGTGAAAACTTTGGTTTTCATACAAAATTTTTAGCAACGTGGCCTTTATATAATGACCTATTTTAAGAATCTATATCCGGATATAAAGACTGACTTGATTCCTAACATCTCTTATTTTCGTGATGACACCTATCTCTCTCTTTACGACTACGTTGGGCGAACGCGTGCCTCGTTTTGTCGATTTATTTTTCATAATGCAAAATCGCTTTGTAATCCTTTATTAAACTAAATACATAACAAAAATGCAAAGTTGCTCTGAAATGTGTCTGAATTTCTATGCCTTTGCTTTGTATGACATCCGCTTAATATGACATATTTGTCACTTCCCTTCGATGTCATTATAAGCGGATTCTACTGAATTATTGCAGTAATTCATGTTTAAATGAATCTAATTTTATTATTTATTATTGGCACAGAACGTCTCAAGTCGAAAGTTTTCGACCAATGTGTGTTACCAGCGATGACTTATGGCAGCGAAACGTGGTCTCTTACCATTGGCCTATTAAGTCAATTTAAAAATAGCTCAGCTATGGAGAGGGCAATGCTCGGAGTCTCTTTTCGCGATCGAATCAGGAATGAGGAGATTTGTAACAGAACCAAAGTTACCGACATTGCCCGGCGGATTAGTAAGTTAAAGTGGCAGTAGGCAAGCCATTTGGCACGCAGAACCGATGGCCGATGGAGTCGTAAAGTTCTGGAAAGAAGACCTCGTACTGGCAAGCGCAGCGTAGAGCGTCCACCCACAAGATGGACAGACGATCTGAATAAAACCGCAGGATCGCGCTGGACACAAGCCGCATACAACCGGTCCCATTGGAAATAACTCGGGGAGGCCTATGTCCAGCAGTGGACGTCTTATGGCTAATATGATGATAATGATGGCTGAACACCGCGTACCTGCGTAGTTCTACGCGGGTAAAACGGGCGATGCTAGTATCTGATAATAACCCAATTGATCAGATTTATACCAGTCCCAGATGCGTTCAATGAATTAAATCAATCAGTATATTAAACTAGTTACTCTCATCTATTGATTCTAAGCAATTGATTGGTCTTCTAGACACAAATTAAGGTCAAGCTAGTATTCGGCATGAATGAGAATAAGTGAAGACAAATGGCTAAAAAATTAACGTAAAATAAGCATTTATTTTTTTAGACCAGGTCAACAAACAAGCGTATGCGGACGCGTATAGTCTGCGTGATAGTTGGCGACACCGCAGCCTATTAAAATGCTCATATCATCAAAAAGATATCACTAGCTAGATGCCAATCTTGTGATTTGGAGAATTATGACACGTTCCTCAATAATTTCTGACATACCACTCTTGTACTCAGACCTCAGCAATTCAACACTGCCGTGTTAGCGGTAGAAATTGTTTGTTTTTTCGGAAGAACCTATTGCTGTACTCAGACGTCAATTCGAGCGCCATCGAAAAAGAGGGCGGGGTTTCTCATAGATGAGAGGTCCGATGCCCGTATTTGTCCTACGTGCCCCGCGGCCAAGACCGCGCGTGCTAGCTAACCCACTGGAGAGAGTGACAAACCCAGTTGAGAGCTGCATCTGATAGAAAGACTTGGTGGATTTAGTGAACCTTCGACTTCATCCCTCGTTTGCCGGTAGAAATAGGTGAGAGTGAGGTACCAACGTAGACATCGTGTGAGGTCTACCACATACATGTAAATAATTTTAAATAAAGAACCACGAACCTTGTAAAACGAGTCCATACTGACTATGGTGACCCAAGGTATGTTGAGAGATTCTATAATCTTGGCAGCGACTGTGGTTTTCCCCGATGCGCTGGCGCCGCATATACCTTCAAACAAAAACAACCTGCAAATCAATCGACTGTTATTGTTCGTACGCCACTTCTAAATTTATCCGGCTTCGATTGCGACAACACTGTTTGTAAACAGTACGTTTCCTCGTGCGAAATTATTTATAGAATTCGCGATAAGCGTACAATAAATTACCAGTACATACCAATCATACATCGTCCTGGCTGTACGCGGATAGCGGGAAAATATAATCCTTAATAAAGCTACTTCTTACGGATGTCAATGCGATTTCTATGACCTTTTCTTTTCGACGTGTATTATCTTAGGAAACTATTACCAAGAATTAGAAGTTTTTTTATGAGTAGTGAATATTTAAAAATAGATTTGGTGTAATGTTTCTCCCTTAGGATTGTATCAGGCTGTGTATACCACTAAAGCATATTATGTATGTAAACATATTACGTCACATTACCCAGTAATTTCACGGCCTCTCACCTTTTAAACAGGAACACAGTTGAATCGAACACTGCTGTTTGGCGGTAGAGTTACTTTCACTAACAATAACGCTATTTGACGGAAACTTTTTTCTAGTTCAAGCTAAAATGTTATACCTATAACTAGCGGCGCCCCGCTGTTTCATCCGCGTTAAGTTGTAGATTTTTTTTACTAACTTAACACCCCCTTTTTATTCCCCTTAAGAGATGATTTCCGAAAAATATTTTCATGTGTTTCATTATTTTCAATGAGGAACCATTATACTGGATTTAATTAGAATAACTTTAAAAATTACAGTTTCATATTAATGTTGTTTGTTATTTTACCCCTTTAGAATTTTCAAGAATCTTTTAGTTAGTGCTTTTCTGCGTTAGAAAAGGAACCAATGAGCAAAATTTCAAATTTCTAACCCTTATAGTTAAGGCCCTGCGTTGACATGTCAGTCAGCTTCTATTTTATATATATTGATTTGTAACAGTTCTTTTTCATGAAAGAGCTATTTCAATTTAAACAAGGTCAGCACATGTTGATATATTGGTTGCTAACATAAATGCATTTCCTGTAACAAGTTGCGTTTATAGATTTGAATTGTTACGTCTGAGTTGAAGGTACAAGGGTCGCTTTGTTAACGTTTTGTTTAAATATCCTATTATTGACAATACGGGCCCGATGGCACAGGTCTACCACTTGTGCCACATGGCCTATCTATCTGAACCTATCTTGTGTGCCAAAGGTAGGTTCGATTCCTACTAAGAAAAAATATTTATATGATATTTTATTGATATATGTGTTTGTTCTGCCTGGGTATTGAATATATGAATTGAGTGTTGTATTTGTGATTCCTCTTTTGTCTGATGTCCGTACCACAAGTGCTTTAAGCGAATTACCAAAAACTTAGGTCATATTAGATGTGCGAATTTATTATGTGTTCTATACGTACTTCAGTATTAGCAATATTGTTGTGCTTTCGTCAATTTTCTCCTTGTCTATTACAGTAAGAGTACTATATGCCTTGATGATTGGTTGGTTAAGGGCAAAGGCTTTACCTATGAGGAAAGGTCTAATATTCCTTTTTGTTTTTAAGTGGAATGTTAAACCTATAGTCAACTCATTCATCATTATGTAAGAGTGTGGGTTCTCTATTCAGCTGATCCCTAACTCAAGGCCGGCGGGCATCTGGCAGACTAATAAGTTTGGTTTGGGTCGGATGTAAGAGCGTGGGTTCTCTAGTCAGCTGATCCCGGCGTCAGGGCTGCCGGGCATCTGGCAGAATAATAAGTTTGTATTGGGTCTGATGTAAGCGCGTGGGTTCTCTAGTCAGCTGATCCCAGCCTTAAGGCCGGCGTGCATCTGGCAGACAGAGGTCGTATGTTTAATATAGTCGGCCTTACCGATGAGGAATGGTTCCACCTCCTGCCCGCCGGTGCAGTTGTACCACGGAGGCCGACCAGCTGTGTAGATTGTTCGCCTGTCTGCATGCAGGATACTCTCGGCCGTGGTACGTTTGTTCGGCTGGGACATAGAGGTGGTGCGAACACGGCGCGCGCGCGGCGACTTTAGTATGTTGGATCCTGTAAAATAGATGTCATCTAGTTTACCTTTAAATGCGTAGTGATTCAATATGAAACCAATTTAGTATTGAATTTCAGACACATGGAATAATCGAATTAGGTCTATTGGATGTATATATGTCGACAAACAAGCATACAGTCTTGGTGATAGTAAGCGTCATTCTATGCTTTAGAAGCTCACAAGGATGTCACAACGTTGCCGACATTGAAACTTGACGATATTATGTCACATAACCTAGTAATTTCACTGACTCTCTCACCCTTCAAACTGGAACACAGCAATGCGAAGATGGCTATTTGGTGGTAGAAATAGTTGAGACTGAGGTACCAATCCAGTCGACCTTTGAAGTGATGTATCTTTATGTATCCAATCGTTCCAACCTTGTGGTCATCAGGAGACAAAATAGGCTTCTCCCAGAAAGGAGGTTTTTTGACCATAATTGCCACGCTGGGCAAGCATGTCGACAATCGCAATCGCAGTCGCGACGGGAATGCTGCTGCCCATCCCCGCCCCGTGCATTTTAGGTGCCCTATTTCGGATGGATATACCTTAGTTGCCTCTTACGACACCTGGTGCAGCGGGAGGTACTATTTTATTCTGCCGGTACTTCACAGCACAATAAACAGTATTGGACTGCAATCACTTAACCGCATAGCTAATGTTCATAATGCGATTATTCCGGCGCGCTGTTTCGTGGAGTCGTGAAAAACTAGTAGTGCGCGATAAGCCTTAAGGTTATGCTAGTTAGTTATGGTGAATTAACTACATATTTGATAATTAACTAGCCGCGTTATATACCAATTAATTAGGACGAGTTATGATTATTAAAGTGTATATTCGGAATATGACGAATTACCTTAATAGAAACATGAAAAAAACAAAATTTAAATAAATAGCCTCAGACTCAGAGCATCAGTTTAAAACCTTGAAAGCGCGATTCCGGATTTGTACATCGTTGAGTGGTTTAGCATGAATATTTCGTAGATACTAGAGCCATCTATTGGCGTTGTGCACTGTTATTATATTGTTGTTATTGCCAGGTTTTTTTTTATTTAATACGAAGTCGGCAAACAAGCATACGGTCCGCTTGATGGTATATGTGACTGCAGCCCATAGGCGCTCATGTCATCACAATGATGTGTTGCCAACCGTGTGAACTGGAAGAACCGTATCACTTTACTCAACAATTTTAGTACAACTTTCACTCTTCAAGCCTATTTCTATCGCCAAATAACAGTGTTCACATTGCTGTATTCCGGAATTAAGGGTGAGAGAGGCACTGAGTTTACTAATTAATATTTCATAATATCTTCAAGTCTCAAGGTTGGCAACGCGCTAGTGATATCCTGGTGATATTGTAAGCGTCTATATACTGCTGGAACGGTCACGCGGACTGGATACTTGTTTGTCCACCGGGTCTAATATATAAAAAAGTAGTTTTATTTTGACTGATGCTCTTCTTCGGATAACGTATTTTTCTGACTCGAGCAGCTACAACAACAGACTACAGAAAAATCATAAATGTTCATCACATTATTATTTTTGTCCTGGGTGGAAATTAAAGCCGCGACTTTTGTGTATATATATATAATATCATAAGTATTTATTGCGTTTTTTTATTATAAAAAATATGTATGTAACGTTTATCAATTTTGAATATTTTGAATATAATTATATATATATATATCTGGTAATAAATATTTTTTTAGATGTTATTTTGCTATATGTACCGTTTACGTACACATCCATATTAATTTAGTAAAAAGCAGTTATTTATATCTTACAATTATTTTATTTATATTATGATGTAATGCGCGGCGGTTTGTTTAGAATTTCATTCGAAATGAGCCAGGCATAAGTTTCCCGAAAAGAAGGATCTGTTTGTCCAAAATTGCCACATAAGACAGGCGTGGCGGCAATAGCAGTATTCGTGATGGGGATGCTGCTGCCCATGCTAGTCTACTTACGTTAGACGTTAATAAATCGGACGACGGCTTCTGGAGCCGAACTCCATGACTAAAAGGCCCCCTTGAGTGGCCTAGGTCTAGCAATGGAAACTCCGACACACGGGGCAATAGTCTTTCGTTTCTAACCGCCAGATACCGCGGAAGCTCTTTCCTTTTCGCTTAATTAGGCATTCAATAGCTTAACGCTTATTTATCGAGGTCAGTTTCAATACCACATCCGGATGAGATTTGGATTTACATAAAAAGTTATACACATTTCATTTATGAGGATAAATTATAACTACTAAATAAACGAATACTGTTTATTACTGTCAATTTTAAATAAGATGAACGGAAATGCAACTTTTATGAATACGGCAAAAGCTCAATTTGTTAAATTTTAATTCGAAAAAGTATTTTTGTACGATAGCTTCGCGAATATCTGTGATAGATTTGATCTCCACCCAGGACCAATATTTATAAGATGATATTTATGTTTGTTCTGCCTGGGCATTAAATATGTGTATTAAATTAGTATACATATTTGTGATTCCTTTGGTGTCTGATATCCATAATACAAGTGCATTAAGCGACCTATCACGGGATTAAGTCAATGTATGAGATGTTGTGGGAAATTTATTTTGGTACAAATAGTATTTTATTTAGATCAGTTTATTTTATGATAATGACTAGCTGAAAGTCACGAGCAACATATTTCTTTTCTAGTTTTCCAGTTAAACTACTGGGTAATGTTACATAACATCTCCAAGTCTCAAGGTTGGTAACGCGTTAGTAATATCCATGTGATATTACAAGGGCCAGGTCAGAAGTAACAAATGCGAGTAAAGGAAACTAGAGAGGTATGCCAAGATCGCATCATGTGGAGATCCAGTTTCTGCTTACCCTGATGGGACACAGGCGTGATGTGTGTATGTAACTCCTCGTTTTATCAGAACTTATAACATGGGGATGTGCTCGTGTCATTGTAATACTCGCCAACGGTGTGAACTGAAGATACCGTGTCACTTTACCCAGTAATTTCACTGCCTCCTCATTCTTCAATTTAGAACACAGCAATGCGAACACTGCTATTTGGCGATATAAATAGGTGAGAGTGAGTTACCAATGCTAACGACCTTCGTAAGTGGTTTACCTCATATGATTTTTTGAGTTTTTTGATTATCTTCATTACAGCCATTGAGAGTCTACTGCTGGAGGTCTATCCTCCCTAAGAATTATGCCAAGAATTGCCACGCTGGGCAAGCGTATTGGCAATCGTAGAGCGCAATTTTTGCGACAGGGATGCTACTGCTTATCCCTGCCCATGCAAGCTACATTGTCGCGGATTTTACATGCCACCATCTGCCGGTTCTTGTACCTTAGTCGTCTCTTACAACACCTAGTACAGAAGGAGGTACTATTCTGCTCTGCCGGTACCACACGTGATTTTTATCCCCGTGTCTGTATGTAATGTGATAACATAGAGGGGTGTGCTAGTGTTATAGCCGAATACTCGCAAACACCTGAGTCAACTCACATTGTTTGATCACTCTGATTTTATAACGAGGTCAATGGAATACTGAAATATCATAGTTACACTGTCGAACGTCTTATCCAATCGAAGGTCACAATTCTGTTGCTTGGCTGTGAAATGTTCGCGCTGACATCGATAATGTAAGCAGAAAAAACTCTTGTACTTACTTTCTATATTTTCGAGATATTCTTGTGTTGTTTTTATTAGTGCACAATAAAGAGTATGTATATAATTATTATCATAGCGATACTGTAAAATGATTTTTTTTTATAATTGTAAATCCCAACGTTGCGTCTATCTGTTTAAACGTACAATATAGTTGAGATATTTTAATATATGTCAACACAGATATCATGATGTAGACCTTATAGGTCGTCTACATTGGTACCTCACTCACGCCTATTTCTATCGGCATATAGCAATGTTCCCATTGCTGTGATTCGGTTTGAAGGGTGAGAAAGGCAGTAAATTTACTGGGTATTGTGTTTAATATATAAAGTCTTATCTTAAGTCACTAGGTTGGCAAACGCGCTGGTGATATCCTTGTGGTATTTATCATCATTATTTCAACTATTGGAAAGCATAGGTTTTTCTAAGAAAGAGGAAATATTTATTGCCATTCAACCTGCTGACCATCTACATTTGAACTACGCTGTTTCAATTGCATATACCGCTATCTATTGGACCCGGTGCGTCAGTCACCTTTTATTACACCTGGTACATGGGGAGGTACTATTCTACTCTACCGGTACCTCAAGACAAATGCGGCACCGGTGATTATGATGAATATTACTATTATTATTATTATCAATATTATTATCAATTAACTGCTTCTATATATACATATAAATCGTCTAAATGTCTGTACGCACATAACTCTATAACAACTGCATCAAATTGGATAATTCGTTTTTGTTGTTTGACGGGCCCGATGGCGCAGATGGTAATGATCCTGTCTTAAGCGCCAGGGGTCGTGGGTTCGATCCCCACCCAAGACAAATATTTAAATGATGATATTTGTGTTTGTTCTGTATCCGAGTGTTAATAATTTGTATTTAATTATTATATTTGTGATTCCTGTTGTCTGATGTCTGTAATACAAGTGTTTTAAGCGACTCATCACCGAGTCAGGTCAATGCATGAGATGTGTGATTATATTAAAAAAAAATATTTGACATGATAATACAGATTGATGACCGTGCCAGATTTGTACGAGATGTGAAACGGATTGGAAAGTTCGTCTGAAGAATATGATAATAATAACAATCTTCATTGTACATTTACAGGTGGACATTATATTTAAAATAGTACAAATGGCGCCTTAAACGATCTCTTCTGGGCAACCTTTGAATTGGGACATATGAAAAAGAGTGCGGCACAGTTTGCTGTAAGATACCGACAAAGAAGCATAGTACCTTCTACTGTGATCCTATCTTGTGCGCCAAAGGTCGTGGGTTCGATTCTCCCCTAGAGCAAATATTTATATTTGTTCTGGGTTTGGGTGTTATTTATATATATCTATGTATTGTAATTGCTCTGTCGTATAATGTCCGTAATACAACTGCTTTAAGCTACTTATTACGGAGTCAGGTCATTAATGAGATATTGTGTGTATTTATTTATTAAAATTAAAAAAGCATAAATGTTTGTTGTTTGAACGCTCTATTCTCAGGAAGCGCTGGTCCGATTCGAAAAATTCTTTCAGTTTTGGAAAGTCTATCTATCGAGGGAGGCTATAATAAAGGCTATAATATATTTAAACTAAAATAGTGATCCGTTTGAAAATAAATAAATAAATCCTTATAGTCACTATAGTTTATCATAAAAAAGGTGTGCACGCAACTTCGTCCGCGTGGAACAGTGACATTAGGAAGTATAGTAGCCTTCCTCGATAAATGGACTACCCAACACTGAAAGAGTTTTTTAAATCAGACTTAGGGTTCCTAAGATTAGCGCGTTCAAACAAACTCTTCAGCTTTATAAGTATAGATTTTAGCCAAAGTTGAATGTACTCGTAATACCCCAACGTCACTAACGCGAGTACTCGAAACAGTTCGGCTTCCGTGTCCATTACCATGATCGTTAACCGTGAAAACAAGCGCAACGCGGCTAACAAATTGTTTTTATTATTAATTTATGAGACTATTCAATATATAAACTACTCAAAACAAAATAGGGCCCAACATGATTTTGTGCCATAATTTATATGTTTACAAATTTAATAGATTTATACGATTAGTTTTGGTTTAATTCATTAAGTAAACACAGAATAACGTTTTTATTGTTTAATTTGATTACGTTACACGAAAATACATAATTTGGGAGAATAAAGCATTAATTAGACTATTAATTTTAAAAATCAATAATGTTTTTCTTTTCAAAGTAACTCGTCGGGAATTAGTCTTTAGTATCGAGTAGGACCTCCTCTACTCCGTATGCACTCTCTGAGTTATCTGGAACACTCTTGATCAAATGAGTGATGTTTTCGTCAAGTATTCGTTCCCAACAAAGTTTTAGGACGTTTATAAGGTCCTGTTGACTATTAAGGTGGGTATGGGTTTCTTTCGAGACTTCTTTTCAATTAATCCCATAGATGCTCAATTGGGTTGAGATCGGGACTAATCGCTGGCCAAGGCAAAACTGAAATATCGGCATCAGAGAGCGCCCTCTAAGTGATACGAACGGAATGCGCACGAGCGTTGTCTTGCATAAACACAAAATATCTTCCACCCTTTGTGAATATGGGATGACGTGATGTTGGATTACATTCTCGACGTAACTGACCGCAGTTAGTCCTATCGTTCAGGATCACCAGCTCTTGTTTTGCCAAAGAAGCTTGTGCATGCACGGTTCAGTAAAATATTCTCCTTCTCTTTTCCATACACGTACACGTGTTATTGCTAAAAACTTGACCTTAGACTCGTCTGTTAAGAGTATTGTTCTCTAATTGTCCATGGTCTAGTCCAAATGCTAACGTGCAACCGCAATCGTGCTGCCTGATAAGTCCTTGTCTACTTTAAGCGGATAGCACGTATCCTGGAACGTTGCCCATCCTCGTGAAGTTGATTCCGAATGGTCTGATCACTAACAACTGTCTCAGTGGATTGCCTTAGTCAAAATTTTGATCGGATGTAGCGGTCTTCATCCAGATCTTCTAGCCACACATTTTCTATGTACCCACTTAAGAGTAATAAAAAAGTTAACTTTTTAAAAATCATTATGAACTCATAAACATGTGTGCTAGAAGTGATACTACTTCATTTTGCCAATAATAAGTGTACGAGTTATTTATTAACACGATAAAACACAGTTGCGGTGAGTCCTATTTTGTTCTGAGTAGTTTATATATATATATTTACACA
The DNA here is from genome assembly GCA_020976665.1 of Heortia vitessoides. Classification (NCBI taxonomy): domain Eukaryota; kingdom Metazoa; phylum Arthropoda; class Insecta; order Lepidoptera; family Crambidae; genus Heortia; species Heortia vitessoides. The sequence continues at coordinate 16,308,579 of JACJUM010002971.1, forward strand.
CACACACACACACACACACATATTAATATATAATTTACAACTGAAGATAGCCCAACGAGCTATGCAGAGGGCAATGCCCGAAGTGTCTTTGCGTGATCGAATCAATGAGAAGATCCGTAAAAGAACCATAGTTATTACACAGTACGGCGGATTAGCAGGTTGAAGAGGCAGTGGGCAAGGCACTTAGCACGCAGAACTGATAAACGATGGAGTCGTAAGGTTTTAGTCATTTACGCTGCGCATGCAACGAAAGCTCTCATACGTATATTTTTCTTGCCATATTTTTGATTGATGCTATTCTCCTTTTAGTCATAGCGTAATGTTATATAGCCTAAGTTACTTTTTATAAAATCAGCTAGCTGCCAGTGACAGTTCCGTTAAAACAAGTCCAGCCGTTTCAGAGATTACCTCAAACAAACAGACGGACGAAAAATTTAACAATGTTATTTTTTCATTTGTACTGTCTATACATCAACGTGCATTTAGTAAAAAGCAGTTATTTTAATATCAAGCAGACACTCCAATTTTATTTATATGTATTGATAATTTATTTATTTCCAGAAAAAGACGTTGAAATGTATTAAGACATCTTGAGGAGCCCACACTAAACGCAAAGCTTGTATCGCTAACTCCAGTTAACTTTTATTTCAATATGTATTGATAGTTGGAATGTACACCACGCACCGGCAAACAAGCAAAATGATCTTACTACAACCGCAGGATCACGCTGATGGAGGTCGCATACAATCGGTTTTATTGGAAATCACGTCCAGTAGTGGATGGATGCTCTACAGTTAATTTGATGATGATTTTGAGAAACATAATAAGACTGTTTCTTTTAATAGTGTCAGGAAATTGGCTACCAGTTGCATCCTCACACATAAGGCACTAACTATAGTTCACACATCAACTATAGTTTGTTGACTTTTGAGTTAAGTTGAAGCTGCATACATGAGGTAGACCTCATATAAAAGTTCGTTTGCATTAGTACCTTACTCTCATTTATTTCTACCGCCAAATAGCAGTGTTCGCATTGCTGTGTTCCGGTCTGAAGGGTGAGAGAGGCAGTGAATTTACTGGGTTACATGGCATAATATCCTTAAATCACAAGGCTGGCAACGCGTTAGTGATATCCTTGTGATATTACGAGCGTCTATAGGCTGCAGTGACGCTTACTATCCTGGACTGTACAGATTAATACTTGTGACAGATGTCATCAAATTCTAAGTCTGTGAATGCATGTCGATTAAACACTTTATTAATGAAAACCGCATAAAAAAAGAATAGTTTTTATATTTACTGCGTTTTTATAAAACTTCGTTTTTAACGAAGATAATCATCTTTACAAATATGATTTGACTGCTCATGTGTGACGGCTAGACAGATTTGTAATTTTTTTTTATTAGGTTAGGTTAGGCAAAAAAATTAGCAGATTTCATCTCGGCAGAAAACCCTGCAGTCTGTATTTAGGCTATTTATCAATGCTGCAACAAAACGGCTCGATCGATTTGAACAAAGTTCTGTAAATGCTTTGCAGGGGCTTGGATGATATAATATCTATATACTGACATAATAACAAAGTACATGCAAAGTACGCGACACCTATTTGCGTTCTCAATTAATCCGGCACACATCCTTTGAGGAACGCCGACACTAGCGCTTCCACGAACAGTTTCGCTCGCACACACTCGAACCACTCGACCCGCTATTAGACATCTAAGTGGATACTACTTACAAGTATTACAGTACCTCTACAGTATCACTATCAAACACCTGAGTAACACGAGACGTGTCGTGTTGTGACCTCGCGGAGCATTACGGGTGGTCTTAGTCGAAAGGTGATTTCGAATGGCTTGTCTTTCCGTCAGAACTTAATGCATATCTATTGCATCCGTCAGGAATTCTTAATTTTTCGGGATAAGAAGCCTAAGAAGAAGCCAATGACCTCTACGTAGAAATTAATAATATAATAATAATTCCCACAAAATCAAGTGCTTGGTAAGTCGCTTAAAGCACTTGTGTTACAGATATCTATGATATATATAAACATATTTAACACCCAGACTCAGAACAAATACAAAAATGTTCATGTAAATATTTGCCCAGGGTTGGAATCGAACCCTCGAGCCTAGGTGCACAAGTTAGGATCACTACCATCTGCGTCAACGGACCCGTTATATAATAATTCATACAACATCTTGTAAATCTCATTTAAGGACCTTGCTTTACTGTCGCTTTCATCATTGTACATTTATAAAATTGTAGTTTTGTACATAAATATCTGTTTATGAATGCTAGCGATATAAATTCTAGACATTAAGAAGAACCCTGATAGGCTTGTTTTAACGGACATTCTGACTACATATGTATATTTGAGTATATAATAGAATAACCAATAAAATTAAAGAAACAAATACGCATTTATTTAAAAAGAAAAGCTTTATAATTGGCTAAATACTAATAATTTTTATTTATCATTACAGCCATTGCTAGTCCACTGCTTTACATAGGCCTCCCCAAGAAAGGGGGAATTTTGCCCACAATTGCCGCGCTGGGCAAGCGTGCTGCCAATCGCAGAGCGCAGCTTTCGCGACAAGGTTGCAGTTGCCAATCCCAACCCTATGCATTTGAGCGGATGGATATACTGCCATCTGTCGGTAACGGTACCTTAGTCGCCTCTTACGACATCTGGTATAGAGGGAGGTACTATTCTTCTCTACCCCCTTCCCTCTCACGGTAGTTTTTCTTATTGTTTTGATGATTTTTCTTTTAAATAAAATCTTGAATCGTTTTGTTGTAATTTGGATCTAAATTGTAATTTTAGCAAATATGTGCATTTAACTAAAACTTAAGAACTTTAATTAACTAAAGAATTAATATTATCATTGACATGACACCGTGTAAGTCGCTTAAAGCACTTGCGTTACGGACATCAGACAACTGAAGAATCACTAATATCATCATATAAATGTTTGTCCGGTGTGGGGATCGAACCCACAACTTTAGTGCGCACAAGATAGGATCACTACCATCTGCGCCATAGGGCCCGTCAATATAAAATATACATATGTAGTTTTCTTTCGATAACAAAACAGTTTAGCTATTATCTAGCGGTATCCAAGTGCGACAGAGACGCAAGACTAAGAAATGACGCTACGCTTTGTGATGGTACACGTGCGAGTGAGATAACACGATAGCCTCCCTTCTACTCTATATCTCAAAACATATTTTAAGAAAGACAAGTTTCTGTTTCATTTATTATATAATTTTAATGCTTTTTCAAATAGTATTCTGTAGTCCTAGATCCTTACTAGAGTAAGTCCTAAATCGCTTACACGAACTGTTCTATTGAAACACAAAATAAACCGATAAGAACATGTTACCAGAGACTTGTGTAACCCAAGGTTGGTATTATGACTACAATAGTAAACTACGGGTGGTCCAAATGTATATTAATGGTCAAGAATATAGCAAAAATAGAATCAGCATGACCATCAGTTTTTCTTGCAGGTTTCTTCTGGAGCCTCGCGTAAGCCTAGTTATAAGACCCGTCTGGTATGAACTTAGTAGACCGTACCTGATATAAACTTAGTTATAAGACCCGTCTGGTGCCGGCAGACTAGAAATAAAGTAGGACACTCAATAACGACACTATTAAATGATTCTTACACTGGTCGTCAGGGTCATCGGTCAGGGTTTGTGTAAAATTGTAACTAGCAAATCTGTTTTCATACTTTTTGTTTTTTTTGACGATTTGAAAATGCCTATGATGTATGATAGGCCTATTTAAATAAATATGAATATGGCAGAATAGAATAGTATCTCCCACTGCACCGGGTGTCGTAAGAGGTGACTAAGGTACCAGAACCGACAGATGGCGGTATGTCCATTCGAAACAGTGCAGCTCAAATGCACAGGTCGGGGGTGGGCAGCAGCATCCCCGCCGCGGTAGCTGCGCTCTGCGATTGCCAACACGCTTGCCCAGCGCGGCAATTATGGGCAAAATACCTCCTTTCTTGGAGAGGCTTATGTCCAGCAATGACTTCCAATGGTTGGTATGATGGTGATATTTGACTTTGAGTTTGCTAAACATAGGCCTCCCGAAGAAAGGGATGATTTGCCCAAAATAGCCGCGCCTGGTAAGAATAATATTAACATAGGCAACAATTATAATGGATCAATGGCGTTTGGTATTAAATAATATTTTCATGTATCGACAGTATTTTAGAGTGCAGCATTTGCTGAGACTGTTTATACGACCTCTATAAGTCTTCTTAGACTTCAATTTCAACACCACCGGAGGGAAGAGCGAAGTCGTCTCCTAATTAACGGTCCCAGTTAGCGAACATGACAAAATATTTATAAGGAAAATGACAAACAAATTTACGAGGAATATAGACCACGTGTGTAGAGAAATTTAATTTATTTTCATCCTTATTATTAATATTATAAATCCAAAAATAACTCTGTATGACTGTCTGTTACGCAATCACGCCAAAACTACTGAACCGATTTAAATGAAATTTGGTACACAGATAGTATAAAGCCTTAGAAAGGACATGGACTTTTGTTCGACTTATAGTTGTGAGGGGTCGAAAGGGGGGATGAAAATTTGTAAAGAGTCGCTATTGTTAGAGCTAGAAGCTTAAAACTTATTATTTAGGCTATCGATTTATATATATAAATAAATATAACATTCTAAGTTTATATACATAAGTTAAAAAAATAGGTATGTTGCCCGAAGAAACTATTGCACACGGACGAAGTCGCGGGCACAGCTAGTATGAAATAAAAGAATAGATTAATCCGGTAATAGCACACTATTTGTATTATCCCCATACGGGTCATAGAACGTCTACCATTCCTCAATCGCCACTGGCAACACCCGTGGTACTATCTTACACTGCCCTTTTATTGTTTAAAAATATTTTCTTCAAAGACAATACCAAATATTATGAGTGGTACGATAACCGAGTACGAAGTCCAAAAAATAACACAGACAACATTGTATATAAGATGTATGTATGTATAATAATGTATGTAAGTACATATGGCATTTGACGAACTAATATTTATAAAATCCATTAACAACATCTGGACTAAAATATGCTAACAAAACACGCCTTGACTTTTCAGTATCGAGCCGCACTCAGATTTTCCCAGAAACGCGATGTATTCGCATCGGGTTCTTCCGTATTATAATTCTCATTAGTCGTTCTTAATCTTAGATTATTCTCGGGAATGTCACGAGTAATCTTGAGTTGCAATACTAATAATAGTTATATTTTTTTGTGCATTAAAAATACTGGATTTTATATTCATGCACAATTTTTTAAACTAGGAAAAAAAAATTGCGTCGAATTTCGGATGAGACGTAAACCAGCACCCAAGCGGTATCCAAGAGCACGAGTCCAGATATGGCAGCCTAGTGTTCTCCTAAACTTGCGTTTCATACAATAACAGTGCATCAAAATATTTCAACCTTGAAACAGCTGTGCTGCAGTCTGTATTCCGTCCGACAAGGGTATCGAAATAAATGTTGTGACAGAACATTCCCGGACCAAATGCCGGCGACGTTCCTGTCTTTAATATAATAGACAGAAAAGTAAATAATATGAGCCCATATTATATATTTAACTAGCTGATAATAACAATTTGCGTCATTTACATAATTTAGCTAATAATAATAATTCACCTTAGCTGTGTGGTACCGGCAGAGTAGAATAATACCTCACCCCGAACAGACAGGTGACGGTATATACATTCGACACAGTATAGCTCAAATGTCGGCCGGGGATGGCAGCAGCATCTCAGTCGCGAAACTACGCTCTGAGATTACCAACACGCTTGTTGCCCAACGCGGCAATAATAGGCACAATTCCCCCTTTCTTCGGGAGGCCTACGTCTGATATGATGATACAATTTTATAGCAGTCATCAAAGATGCACCTTCCTGACTCTCAATTGAATCGCGAGATATTGTCCACAATAAACATTTTTGGTTATAGAGTTTTATAGATGCTTAAAAAATATAAATAGTAACAGTACTCACCGGTAGAGGGCGGTCTGTAGGGACGCACGTTAGGCACAGTTGTGGGCGAGGCGGGGGCGCGACTCGAGTAGTCGTCATCGTCTACGAAAACTTGCTCGCTCAGTTCCAACGCCAATTCCGTGTCACTACAAACAGACACACTATTGTAATATAAGCAACATATGTTCCATTCAATTAGCCCGAGGAACATTCGAACAGTAAAAACTAGTCTAAGCAAAGTAGCACATAGAGTCCGCCTCTGTGCTAGGATGCGAAGAGATTCAGAAATCAGTCATCGAGCAGCAAGACTCTTAAACTAGACTGCCATCACAGGATAGTTTTAAAACTAAATTTATCGCAGGTTTTTTTTAATAGACCAGGTCGACAAACAAGCATACAGTCCGCGTGATAGTTAACGTCACTGGAGCCTCGAGTGCTATGAGCCAATGAAAATTTCCGCTATCAACGTCCTGGTAACATCATCGAAGCCAGAACGTCAAAATTAATCTTTAAGCAAGTCTAAATCAGTTGAAAAGAAGCAGTCTGAGATCCCATTAGATCGTCAGCTGCATACATATGTATAAAGTTTTATTTCAATACGGCTAATAGTTAACAGTTAACGTTAAGCAATTTTCTCAATTAGTGTTGGTGATGGGTGATCCATAATTGATTATCTGGAACTAGAGCATACTACAAAGCTCGGGTAAGCCAATTGGCCCCTTTGTTATTGCAGCCCTTACAACCCAGCTAAACCGCAATATTGAACCTTAATGCTAACTATACTGACGTCAATTCCAGCACCACATGGCATGGGTGAGGCTGTTCATAGACTATGCCTTATAGCGGTGGTGGTCGCGAGTTGTGCAGACGCTCCCTGAGGGTTCGTGGAATCGAGTGGGACCGACAGCTATCACTTTGGCAGCCCGCACCTTGGCTCGAGTAGCTGTCATAAAAGTGAGTCACACATTCTCAGTCATACGGAAATCAATGCCCCTTAAGTTCCGACACCAATTACGAGTAGGTTCAAATTGTTATTTAATATTTGATCATGATTAGAACTGCAATACTGTCTATATTGATCGGTATATTGCAATCGTTACATGGATGGAATCTACATAAAGTAATAAAATCACCTTGATGGTATTCAAATTCGATATTATGCGCAAATTGAAGTCACGTACAAAAATAACCAGCGTACATGTACATATAAATCAAATTATTACAATATTTTAAAATTCAATAATTCAAGAGACGCCAGATCGGCAGAAACAGACCCAGAGAATGGCAAAGTTTTGATTTGTTTTCAATCGATCATTCAAATCTTTATAGTCAATACAGGCTATAAGGTTGTTAAGAAATAGTACCTACATGTAAGTGTCATCCATAATAGCCCTTGTGGGCGTACAATGCTTTTTATAGGTAACGTTAGATATTAGATATCACACAGAAATTCTTTTAAATTATAGTAGATTTTTATTATCAGTAATTATTGTATTTTTTTAAAAATAAGGTGAATATTACTTTTTTAACGTATCTCTTCCGGTATTCGATAATATATTTGACAATTGCTAAAAAGGATGTTTTACATGATGATAACATACGGGAACGTACATAATTTTTGAGCATGGTGATTACATGGCCGGGCCCGATGGTAGTGATCCTGTCTTGTGCACCAGGGGTCGTGGGTTCGATTCCCACCCAGAGAAAATATTTATATGATGATATTTGTGTTTGCTCTGTGTATGGGTGTAAAATATATGTATTTAAGTAGTATATTTGTGATTCCTCTGTTGTCTGGCATTTGTAACATAAGTGCTTTAAGCGACTAACCACGGAGTCAGGTCAATGTATGAGATGTTGTGGGAATTTTATTTATTTATTTACATTTCCTGAATTAAAACATGTCAATGTTGTATTTTACAAACATTGCACATTCAAAGACATAAAAAAGGAAAAGTTATCATTTTTTCAAATAGGGTTTACAAAAGTACGACAGAGGTTGTACATAGCACGTATGCATTTATTTTGGGCTCGAAAAACTAGTTTTTATATTGCACATTGTAAATTCTTTGGCCACGTCTTACTAAGTGCTTCGATTTTAACGTAATGGATAGCATAACATTTTTTAGAATCCTAGAACATAAGTAATTTCTGATCTCGAGAAACTATTTTTGTTTTTAGCGGAATACCGTAAAAAACCGACGTAATAGAATAGTACCTCTCTTCATACTAGGTATCGTAAATACTTTTGCTTGTGGAAAACCGGTCAGGTAGCAATAGTACCTTTTCTTGTATCAGGTGTCGTAAAACGCTGAGATATAATACCATGGTTTAAAAGGTGGCGATAAATTGATCCGAAGCAGCATAACTCAGGCAAGGCAGCATTTTGCGGTTTCTAAGATAGCCATTTGAAAGGCCTATGTCCAACAGTGGACGTGATATGATGGCGTTGGAATGTATATAGGTCATACAACTTAGTCCAGTCCCAGATGTTACAAATTGTTGTACAAATGCTTATCAAAACCGATTATATGAACGGTGATAAGTCGTGAAAGTAAATGTGATAAGGTGGTAAGTCAGGTCTAATTGATATGAGAAGGCGCCAGATAATATTTTTTTATCAAACGTATGACAATATAATAAAGGCATAAGTAACGTAAGCGTAACGTAAACGTAAAGATATGATTTTCACCGAATTAAATGATAGAGTGAATGGAAGAGTTGGTATATAGGACGACCTTGGTGGCTATATAGAAGACGAAGAAGAACCAGGTCAAAAGTACCAAGAATAAACGCGAGTAAAGGTAAAAGAGCGGTATACAAGTGGAGATCCATAGTCTCTTCCTACCCCGATGGGACACATGCGTGATGTATGAATGTATGTAAATGATAGATCAGATCCTGAGATCTTAATCCTACTAAAACTATATAAAATGGCAGAGATTATTGATTGACTTTACTGCAGATAAAGGGGCCTTTTATTTTTCTCTAAAGACATAAATTTGAAATTCTTCCCGGAAAAATCTACAGTTTTACAGGGTTGAGGTATAAAAAGTATAAGTACTCGCAGACGTCGCTGAAGAAAAGCTAATACTATCATAAATAATAAATAAATAAATTCCTATTACATCTCATGCATTGACCTGATTCCGTGATAAGTCGCTTAAAGCACTTGTGTTGCGAACATTAGACAACAGAAGAATCAGAAATATACTATTTAAATACATATATTTAACATCCAGACACAGAGCAAACATAAATATCATCATTTAAATATTGATCCTGGATGGGGATCGAACCCACGACCTTTGGAACGCAAGACAGGATCACTACCATCTACGCCATCGAGCCCGTCAACGTCAAATAGTCCAAAAACTTGAAAGTTAGCGATAATGTGCGAACGTCTCTCACTCTATCACGCCAGAACATCTGAACAGGTCGCGACGAAAATTAAAACTGAGTCATATTATAAAGTTTGGACGAAAACAGTAAGCTCCCGAGGTATAGGTTTGTTTTTTCACAACTATTCTACATGCTTTTCTTTTCAAGGGTGGTATGCAAAATTTGCTATAGGCAAGGATAGCACACACTCATGTCCGGGTGCAGTTTATTGAACTAAGACTAGTCTTTGTGAACATGTGTGAAGGCTCACATAGCATGTAACCTTTTTGATGAATAAATCAGTCCTACACCCGTCACAAACTCCAAGTCAATTAAATGCCTAAATACTTAATTAATACAATGAAAAAATAAACAGAACTCGGAAAAGCGTGACGTTAATCATTTGTTTCCGTTATTTCTGCCTCTCAATCAGTGTAGTTTCCTCTTAGTGTAAACACTCAATTGCAAAACAATCCAAAGTTCAAACAACAATACTAACGTATATACATTCTATTATTAAATGATCTATTTTGAGTTGGGTCGATATTCTGAGGCCGTGTTCCGGGTTTGAAAGGTGAGAGGCAGTGAAATTAGTGGGTAAAGTCTTCAAGTCACAAGGTAGTATACAACAACTAGCGTTGCCAACCTTGTAACTTGAAGATATTATGTTACATTACCCACTAATTATACTGCCTCTCTCACCCTTTAAACCCGGAAACAGCAATGCGAACACTGCTATTTGGCGGTAGAAATCGGTGAGAGTAAAAGGTAAAAATACAGAGGACCTTTGTTGCTTACAATGGGTTTAAAATTTAAGCCGTGAAAGCATTACAAACACTATTTAGATATATATAAAAGGTACCTAATTAAATTTAAAATGAACATAGCAACACACCAAACAAGTTATCAATATGACACATTTTTATACATATGTGACATTCGGGAAGGTCAGTATTCTGAATAATAAAATATAAACCTACATGAGTGACGAAGATAAATAAAAAATTGTGGTTCAAGGCTGCACAATTTATCACGGGCAAGTGTTGTCAACATGGACTGTTATGTTTCTCGAAACACTTTTTGAACAAAGGAAATCAATATATAAGCAGAGACTAAGAGACATTAAATATTTTTATATTCAAATTTTACGGTCGTGTGTCGTGCACACGGTAATATTTTCTTGAGCGATGATTCTTTGATCCGTCAGCTATCGAGTATAATTGAATGTCAGATGTAAATGATAGTCAAGGAATTATAACACCAAACTGTATCATTTGAGTATGTAATGTTGGTATTAATATGTTACAGTGTAGGCTTTCAATCGTTTGATTGAGGAAAGTTGGCATAAATAAGAAGTGTAGGCTTTTAATGTCTGCTATGTCTATCTATCTCATCAGACTCTTGCTAAATTTCTGGATGTTGAATGAATTTTAAATGTTTAGATTGATGGCTAGGGCTAGATGGTTTAGGTTCACAAATAAGCTCTGTAGATGGAGCTGCAGACCGTATTTATATTATTTATCTTCATTCCATACTTTGTTTCATATCCTTATAGCATAAAATATTATGCAGAACATAGATAGATATCTTTTACATTTTAACTTGTCATACTGTTTACGCATCGATTTCGAGTTACAACAGTATTATGCTGTGATTCTGTTTTGTGCACCACCAATATATAAATAAAATTACATAGCCATATTTATATGCTCAACAAAATGTATTTCAGGTAATGTTTACTACAAAAAATAGATACCAAACTGCGGTCTGCTATTTGAAAACACCTGCAAAATACCATTGAACCAATTAAAGATAATGAGGCACTTTACTACAATTGTTTTACAATTAATATCAATTTATGTCTGAATAGATTATACTTGATGTGACAATAACAAGCTTCATAGTTCAACAACTTGTAATCATCACCAATGAGTCATCTCTCAGCCAAATCTAAACAATTTTTTTAAAGAAATTATAAGTTTAGAGTGGTCTCTTGTTATTATCCCATGGAAACCATGCGGCCTTATCAGTATTTAACATTTTGCCATCAAAACACTTATTTTATTTACTTTATTTAACAAATATTTTTAAGTGTATGTCTTTTCTTGATTTATCTTTGTATATATGTTCTTTCCTTTAATTATTTATCCTAAAGGCATCACCCTTGGGTCCTATCGGAAGACCAGCACTGCAGTGGCATCTTGCTGCTGATGTAGCTAATGCTGATGCATCTTATGGACTGTTATCTTCTCATCTCGGTCTTATTTCACTACTTTTTTGCATTCTTTTTTTCATTTAGTGTGACTGTGATGATACTTATTGTATAGTATTAATTTTTTCGTTATATTTTTTTATTTATTTATGTACATACTATATAATGTAAATATTTGTACTAGGTGAGGATCAAAACCACAACCCTTAGCATGTAAGATAGAGAAACACTACTTGATACATTAATGCAGCAATTACTTTTATTTTTTGCATCTACATTACCTCATACAAAGATATACTTAAAATGTCAACACTTTCGTGACAATCTGATAAATGTTATCATGTTCATCATATAAAAGTTGACATATAATCTAACCATTTGTGCGAATCATCCACAAGGGTGGTAGAATTTATTTTTGGTCCTAAAGATATTCACGAAAATGGTTAACATGAATATCATTATTTACTATTTAAAATTGTTTTCCACTTCAAGAATAAAGTGATTTCTCTTTTGAAATTCAAGGACAAAAATTCTGACCATGAAACATGCTAACTGTATATTTGTTGCAGGAAAGAAGATGAGTGGGCAGACAATGATCGTAAATTGTTGGGAGATATTGCTCCACCTGTCCACATGATTCAGACTTACTGTTACTCCAAAAAAATTTACGAATATCTATTTAAGTACTTTATTTTTCTTTCTTTCATAAAATGATTTGGTTATAAATTTCTATGAACAAGAATAAATGTGGACTAGATATTATAAAAACATGATCAGCATGTGTGCACACAATATAGTAAGCTTAAATGTGGAATTGCATGTTTGAATTTTGTAACCACAGTAAATACATTTTAGTCAAGTTATCCCCTAATCAACACGTATTACAGGCCTGATGGCTATCCTAATTTTTGCGCCATGTGTTGAGGGTTCTATTCCCATTCAGGACAAATATTTATATGACAATACACATATTTGTTCTGTGTCTAGGTTCTGTTCTGATAAATAGGTATTTAATTACATTTGTGATTATTCTGTTGTCTGATGTCCGTAACGCTAGAGCTTTAAGCTACTTAACTGAGTCAGGGGAATGTATGAGATGTTGTGTGAATATTATTATTGTTATTTTATATCATAAATAATGGACACATTGTGAAAAGATATTATAAAACTGAGAGAATTGGTATCTTAACAAACAAGAATACATCTAATAAGCCAGAGGTTTTTTGGGGGAAATTAACCAACAAACAGAAATGTCTACACATTGAAAACTCAAAGTTGAGTTAAATTTGGGTGGAACATTGCTTGTTTAAAGAAACACATATGCTCTTCGAATTATTTAGTAAGCACTGATGCTATCACAAAAATCTACATAATATTATTTGCCAATTAAATATTATGATTATTAATTTCTTGAAATACTTCAGTATCTAATAAAAAATAATTAGCATTGCAAAATGCAGGGCCTTATTTGCCTTAAAAGCAGAATGCCCAGGGAAAGTCCCTGACACATCCCTAGTTCATGCATCCTTATAAAGTCTATTGGTATAAACTTTTTAAATATTTTGTAGGTATATAATAAAGTGTAATGGGATCTATATATGCCTTAGCATGACATCCATATGCAATTTTCTAGAAATTATACATATTCTATGTATTCATATTTAGCTAATATATTCCAGTTCTTCATGATAGATTATTTGTGTTTGTTACATATTATAACAAGGTCATTCAAGTGGAATAGGGATTCCTTTATTATTAAGCTTACATTATCTACAGTGTGTTGATTGCAGCTGTGTGATCATAAGGATTTAATGCCTGAATTTTATCACTATGCAATTGATTGATTGAGGGTTGAATGATTGATTATTTACTGATTAAATATGTTTGCTGACCCAATTCTGCTTATCTAGTATATATTCAATTCAATTATTTAGGTCAATTATTTAAGCATTCTAAATAACAGATTCATTCAACAGTGTTTTGTTTATATTTTATGTTCCTTAAGACTAATTTGGAGATAATTCATAACGATCAATTAACAGAAAAATACTAAGAAATAATAGACTTAGTCTACATAGCATACATAATTATTATAAACTATCATGCAAATCAACAGTCTTATCTAACAATTCGTTATCATTTGAAGGTCATCAACCCAATGTTTATGTTTTGTCCAATTGTTATTACTCTTATAAGTTACATATGCAATGAACAAATACATGAAACAAATTAGTATGCTTGCGTAAAATTTGTGCAAAGTAAAATAAAGCGTATACAAAAGCGAGTCTAATCACAAGACGTCCAAAAATATTTGTTTGGGATATCTTACGGGCTTGGGAGCACGAGGGAGCCCGTGTCCATTTCTTCCAAAATTCTGAATTTTCTCATGCGGCTCAACGTGTCTCAAAACACGAACGCATCCGAGCACGTGCTTTACTCACACCGATACCATTTAGCAATAAAGCGACTTGCCAACGTACTAAATAAATGTCTAAAAATAAATCACAATGCGTTCGTAAAAGAGGTTATTTTACAGGTGGCTTTAGATATTGTTAAATTTCATTGCACTGAAGATCAGCACGCAAAACACCCCTTTGACCCGCCAATGACTCAACCAACACTGAAAAATGTTAGTTCTGCATCGTAATTTATATTGACACGACCCAGCTGGTCATACAAACAATTCATTAGGTTAAGACACTCGAATTACCTATCAGAGCTAGCAGAGCTGGGAGTTTCGAATTTGTTCAGCTTTCCAGCCATCACTGGTATTCACAAAATCTTAAGGTGTTTACAAAATTTTCACGATTTTATTTTATTTAGATTCAATAGTAAGCACACGCAAGTAAAATAGTTTGACGTTTACAAAAAATTCGTTCAGAAATTGTTTCAATTGAAACATGACATGACAAATAGCAATCTTGCCATGTACTGATTACTTTAAAATCGAATCATATTTTTCTAAAATAATGTAAAGCAGTAAAATAACAAAATGAGATAACTTATTGTATTTTTTGTTAATCTTAAAATGCATTTTGGCAAAAATATAAATTTAATGGTGATATATATATATAATATTTTTCTTATTTTTGGACGTCATGCTACGTTCCTTTGCACGTGACTACTCAAATATTTTCTAAAATCAATAATTTACCAAAATACTTGTATAATATTTAGCACTCAATTGATGGGATTTTTTTATTAATTAGTTAATTTCATTATTTAATGAAAATTTATAATTAAGTATGTAAATTCATCATATCATCATCATCATCTTAGCCATAAGACGTGCGCTGCTGGACATAATTTCTAATAGGACCTGATAGGTTTTAGTCCTGCGGTATATGAATCAAGCAAATTTTATGTAAATATCATTTTATTGACTAATATTTTTAAGTTAGATTATACAATAATAATGTTTTTGAGAAGAGGCGTTCCCGAACCAAATGTATCGAAAGCTAATTCCACTATTCTTGTTTGTTTGTTCAATTGTTTAATGCGCTGTACGCCTATTAATATGTAACTAGCAAAATTACTTTAGCGGCTATTGCATATGTTATTTTATAAGATGCTAGTTTGCTGAGATTACTATTTAATAGGAGTTTGTATAGACAATTATTATATGGGTAGAGTATATATATGCTAGTATATATATGTAGATACTGATAAATTTGAGTAATGAGTTGGTGCTGCATATAAATTTGAAAGTATGTCCGTTTATTCGATTTGTTATCTTGTATTAGTCTTCAAGTGGTCAATCTTGATTAATACAGATAACAATGACTGAAACATACCAAAAAAATCGCTCACTAGATAGTAAAATAAATTCCCTTTCCGCTGTCTGTTTGTTCCCATGTATGCTTAGGTTTTTAAAGCTACGCAATAGATTTTAATATCTCTTTTAATAGATAAAGTGATCCAAAAGGAAGGTTTAGATGTATAATATATGCAAATATAGTAAAGAAACACTAAAAATTTTAGAAGTTTCTAATGAGATGTTATAATTAAACTTTTTTTTGTAATTAGATTGCAAACGCTAGTTTAGCCCGACGGGATTAAAATAATGTAATAATAAATAAAAGTCTACGAAAATGTCCGCAGTGATCAGCAGTGATATGTCTATCTCTAAGAGCTAAATACCCATTTTTATTCTCAATAAACCCGTGCGAAGTGGCGGCGGGTCGCTAGTATATTTTTTTCGAGTTAGTTGGTCCGAATGAATGTGTGGATGTATGACTGTGTGGATATATGAATGAGTGCTTTATGTTGTGATGTGGCGCAAAGATAACACAAGTCAACACGAATTTTGAGTCTGAGTTCTGTACCTCTGATTTTGATTACTTATGCCTAACTAATTAAAGAAAAAAAAATTTTATCTAATAAAGTTTGCTTTTGTAGTTACTAAAACGAAATTTTAATTTTTATGAAAAAGCTCTATTTCTTAATTTCAATTATATGTAAAAGGAAAACAGTTTTGAATTCACATATTTTTATTGACTTTAATTATACAAGACGGCATAAATAAACCCACAAATACAAAAAAGAATACAAAAAAGACTTTAAAAATGAACAGATTTGGTATTTCTTCTGTGTAAGTTGGGACTTTTTCGTATGAGCCCCCAAATGTAGTCACCCATCATATTTTCATTATATTGTCCTTGATAACGCTTTTCGAAGTTCATTATATCCTGGTGGAAACGTTCCCCTTGCTCTTCTGAATATGCACCTAAGTTGTCTTTAAATCTATCCAAATGAGCATGTAGCATGTGGACTTTCAAAGACATTCTGCAACCCATAACTTTGAAGTTGTGAAGCATATCAGTAATAAGCTCCGTGTAATTTTCTGCCTTTCTATTGCCAAGAAAGCCATGAATCACTGCTTTAAGGCTGAGCCACGCTTGTTTTTCGTGCGTACTGAGGAGCTGTAGGAATTGTTCACTGGCCATTATTTTCTTTATTTGTGGACCGATGAAAATACCAGCTTTAATTTTAGCCTCTGACAATTTCGGGAAAAATGATTTTAAATATTGAAAGGCCTCAGAGTCTTGACGCAGAGCCTTTACGAACTGCTTGATCAGACCTAATTTAATGTGCAATGGAGGCATTAAAATATGATCGGGCTTCACGATTGGTTTATTTTTGACATTATGTTGTCCTATTTGAAATTCGCTCCGTTGTGTCCATGAGTGCTGCTGGTAGTGAAGTGCATCGGCTCTACTATCCCATAAGCAAATGTAACACGGATATTTAGTGTACCCGCCTTGCATTCCCATCAGAAATCCAACTATTTTAAAATCCCCTATCACTGGCCAGGCGTACTCTTCATATTTTAAAACTTGAAGCACCATTTTAACGCTCTCGTAATTTTCTTTTAGCATTACAGAATGAGCAAGGGGAAGAGATGGAAATATATTTCCATTATGTAGAAGAACTGCCTTTAAGCTTCTTGTAGAGCTGTCGATGAAAAGACGCCATATATCATGATCTTATATGCAACGGCTCCCAAAAAAACTGCTAAAATACTATAATATTCGTTTTACATTGTGTAAAGGTACAAAAGCAAACTTTATTTTTTATAAATGAAGTTTTTGCTTTTTTTTCGATGTATATAATCAGAAAATATTTACTAAATAACAGACTCAAAGAAAAATATTTTTTTTGTTGACTTGTGTAATTGATAGTCTACTTTTTACTCGTAAACATAGGATCTCTATGGAATCGGCACGACTTTTTGAACAGTTTCACTGTCAGGGGGCACCATACAATTCTTCTCGGAATAACAAAGGCTCCTCAAGAATGCGATTTCGTTCCAAAAAATTTTAAATCGGTATTCTGTATTTACTTGCCGGCGACTCGTGTGTGTAGTGTTCATGATAAATAAGTGACAGTTAGAGGTCAGCAGCGATTGGCAATGTCAGACGAACTTAATGCTGGAACAATCAGCTCTCCATTTAAGCATTTAAGTATAATAAAAAAAAAACGCTGGCAAAGATAAGGAAAAAAAGGAAATTAAAACACACAGTATTGAGTAAGAACACTCTCCAATAAAATCCAAGAACAAACCAATCAAATCAGCCAATCGCTATTTGTCAGTTCCCAAAAGAAGCGGCTGACAGGCTAAATCCCCAATTTCCCCACAGGACCGGGATGATCCCCGGTGATGGACCGCGCGCGAGATGCAGGTGTGCACAGGAACTAATGGGTGTTATTATTTTTCCCGGTATTCTTGGATGTCATGGGTTGAGGGATATACTTACTAAGTAGACGCTTACAAAGACTTTAGCTCGTTATTTAAAATTTTGCTTTATCGTGGACTCTTTGTAGTTTTTGCTCGAATAAACCGCGCGAGGTAAATAACTCTGGTAGCTTTGGAAATAAGTTTTCTTTGTAGCAATTTCTAACATTAACGCGTTCACCACTCATCATCTAACAACGTTTTAACGGCTTCAAAACGCGTTTTATTTATAGTATAAAATTGTTTGTTTGACATTTTGGTTCCGTTCCGTTCTCAAACTTGAGAAGAAATAGTTTTATTAGAATGAGAATAGTTTCTGGAAATTGTCTCTGGCTTCAGTCAAGAACTGAGCCCGCCTGAACAATTTAATTTTTTTGGTCAAAATCAGCTTTATTTATAAAATGTAGCATTTCACAATGCATAATAGGCAATTAAAATATTGTACGACTATTAATTCATTATAAACTCCTTAACAATTGTAAAAGTGATTGAACAATTGTAAAACAATGGTGAATAAAAAAATGATATTGCAAGCGTCTATAGGTTGCAGTGATGCTTATTATCATGCGGCCTGTATGCTTGTTTGTCGACTGGTTTAATAAAGTTAAGAAGAAGAAAGAAAAGAAAAAGAAGAAGAAGAAAGAAGTTAAGAAGTCTTGAGCTCGTTATCTAGTATTCTTACTTACCGTAGACTCTCAGTAGTTTTTGCTTGGGTAAGCCGCGCAGTTAATTCTCGAGCGGGGCTTTGGAAAGTAATGTTTCTCTGCAGCTTAAAGTCCTTGAAGACGTGAAGTGGGGTTATTTAACTTATTTTTCTTCTTCATTGATAGAGTAGTTTTATATAGTCGAGGCTTTTAGTCGATTTTAAGTCTCTAGCTAGAATAAGTTTTCGCGTTAAGTTAAGTGGGTGGCGTTAATGTACACGAAGACTTCATCTATAAATGTCACAAAAAAATGTCAATACAAAAAATGGCATATTTAAATAAATAAATAAATTCCCACAACATCTCTGTACTCAAAGTTTGCCTTTTCAAACCTATCCTTTACCCAACACGACAACTATATACTGAAAGCGGTATGTTGACAGTTAGACAACTTTATATTTTATAAACTATACTTTGAAAGCATAAATTAACACACTATATAAATTGATAATACAAGAGAATTACGTAGAAGTATGACAACCTGATGTATGCCTGCTTACGACCATTAAATCAAGCTTGATAAGAAGATACTTTTGTTATCAAGGAGGATATCTAAACAATAAAATCAATACAATTTTGTCAATTGTTACAAAAAGCAGCAAAGAGCTATTAAAGGACGTTTCTCTCTGGCTGAATACTGTAAACTACGACGAAACTGAAAAAAATGTTAAAACATAATATACACAAATACTATAATAATTTAAATAAGTAAGTTAGAGTATATTATTGTAATTAATAATAAAGGTATAATATAGGTAGTTTATATCTATTAGTATCTAAATTCCCAAATTTTGATAAATACAAGAACCCACATACTCAATAACACAGACACACTTATAATAGTACAAAGATTCCCAATTTCCTAATTTGATATAAACTAATACTTACACTAATATAAAGTATTTACTGTGGTACCGGTAGGGACGCTTGGTGATTTGATTTAAAATTACAAGCTTAGTAAGCTTAGTTTCAGACTCTAGTCTCCATCGCACTTTCAACTTTATTCAATTACTTAAATATATTTTAAGTTTATTGTTCATTCGTTCTTAAGTGTAAAGAAAGTACATAATAAATATTATTATAATTATCTCATACATTTCCCTGTTTCCGTGATAAGTTGCTTAAAGCACATGTGTTACGGATATAAGACAACAGAGAAATCGCAACTATACTACTTAAATACATATATTTAACACCCAGACATAGAAAAAAATTAAATATCATCATATAAATATTTGTCAGCAAATAAATCAAAAAAATTAAAATAATAGTATACTATTTGTCCATTACCGTTTAAAATTTGGATCTAAACCAAAACCTCTGAAGAAGCGTGTCGTAAGACCACCCGAGTAAAGCTGTAGACGAATACTTGTATTGGAATAGACAAGAAAACCCATTTCACTTTTTAATCTGGATATTCTAAATAAGAAAAAAGGTATGATGCGATTCACTGCCTGAAGCTAGCAAGCTTAAATATCTCAGATATTGAATCCTGATGTCGTAGCCTGCAAGGAGATTGATTCAATTTCCTCAATCGGCGACTTCGTTCCAACTTTTCCGCAAACATACAAAGTATTTAATACTTAAATCAGATTTTAATGAAACAGCACCCTTCCAGACGCAGTAAATCTGGAGGGGTTAATAATTTTATAGATTGGAAACTGTTTAATTAACTGCGTTTCATCGGTCGGGCGGTCGCGACGTCTTGCAAGCAATTAGCCTAAACTTTGCCCATTTGCATGTTATGGGCAAAGTTCAGAGCACCCCTGCCCGTTCTGGATTCCAAATTTGAATTGAAATCTTTTTAATTTCGAAATTGTTTACCGATTGTGAAATAAGTTTTCTAATTTTAAAACGTTCCAGAATCTTTTCCTTTTTAATTTCAAATGAGGTTCTATTACTTTTTTTATCGTCTCACTACTTCATATTACTCATACTCATATTTATGAAGTACCTATTTTACTTATTTGAAAGTAAGTTAAGTACCTACTTATTTGAAAAACACATGAAACTAAAAAAATAATTTGTGTATGGGTTTAAATCTAATAATCTATAGTAGAATAGAAAAAGCAAGTCGCGTTTTAAAGTTTTAATTATTTCTTTAACTGGAAATTATAGACAAATATATGTATATTACTCAATAAAAGAGGAGTATACTACATTCAGTTATACTTCTTTAAAATGCTATTATATGTATTATCTTTTTCCATTTTGCAACGCCAATAATTCGAAATCGTAAGCTAGTAATATATATACAGTATATTTTATATTTAATGTGTTGTAGCCTTGTGTTACCGCGTACATAAAAAAATGGTTCGCGTTTTTCATTATTAGGATTGCAAAAAAGAAATAGTGTAAATTTATACTTAATCAGATGTTATCGGCGAGTTCCCTTCAATCCAATCTTGGGGCTCTTTCCCTACCAACTTTGATTGGACCTCCGGTTGAAAGTCCAATAAAAAGGAACGCATTGAGACTACGAATAGCGACCTTTTTACGGTTAAACTTTTTTCGTAAACCGATCAGATGATATCCCTTTGCTTAAAAGTTTTTTTTTATTGGCACGTTTATTTTGACGTTCAAGGCTTTCTGATTTGAAGTTTGTAACGTGATATGTTTTCGTAGTCAAAGGAAAGAATCAGAAAGGGTGTAGCCATAGGGGTTGTGCGATATATATTTAAACATTAAAGCCATATCGATGGTCAGAAATACAATTGGTGTGAGAGAGATATAGGCGAACGTTATTTTTATTTTTGACTTTGTTTGACCATTTTCGTGTAAAAGAGGATAAAATTTCAATAATGTTTGTTAAAGAATAGCTTAAACACAATTAAAAATAGGTTTTCAAATAATAAAGCTAAAACAAAAAAAACCTTTTATTTTCTTTTTTGATCTTCAACAATTGAATTTATGACCAACGATATAACTAACGCTATTTGGCGCCAATATGTTTAAATATATATATTTAAGTATTGTATTTGTAATTCCTCTGTTGTCTGACATCCGTAACAAAAGTGTTGTAAGCAGCTGTAAAATTATTACGTCAGCCACTTACAAACTGAACTTTTTTTTAAAGTACTTTAAATGAAAAACCAAGTTAAAATGCACTTAAATTAATGAAACTAAAACTAATTACCCGTGCAGTTTCATACGTTTTCTTACTAAACTTTCAATTAACTGACTCGACATTTAAGTTATTCCGTTTTCGTATAACGTTATTCGTTGGGACAAAGCTGAATGCATTAGTAATGTCATTAGGGAAGTGAATTCGGCAATCAACGGGAGAGATTCGAAACTGCAAGCGGCGATGAGGAGGATTGTGGATTTAATTTATTAAAGAATGTAACAAAGAATAAATAAAGCGATACTTAATAACACGAATAGCAGACGACAAAATAACTTATACTGAAAATGTATTTGATGATTTTGTTAACATGAGGTAGACCACCATCATATCAGTTGGAGTCTACTGTTAGACATAGGCCAAGAAGGACGTAATTTTGCCCATAATAGCCGCGCTGGGAGAGCGTATTGGCAATCGTAGAGCGTAGCTTCGCGACGGGGACATTGCTGCCCATCCCCGTCCTGTGCATTTGAGCTACACCGGTACGGATGGATATACCACCTCTGTCGGTATATCTGTCGGTTCTGGTAACTCTTACAACAACTGGTACAAAGGTACCTATAGACCAGACCTCATACAAATTGAAGGTCGTCTATTGGTACCTCATTCTCACCTAGTTCTACCGCCAAATAGTTCGTGTTCGCCCAATAGTGTTGGTAGCTTAGTTCTAATTTATAGAGTGAGAGGCAGTAAAGTTACTAGAAAGTTTGACATAATAGCTATAGTCCCCTGCAAATACGGGGATAATTTGAAGCCTAAGTTACGCGGTGATGACGTAGGTTTTAATCAGCATAATGTCATCAGCATCTGTCTCTAACCGCAGGCACTTGCTACAATTTAGGCATACTTCTCTCGCTTCCTTTACTCGCATACTCACAAAGTAAAGATGTTTCATTATCATTATTTTAACGGTTTATTTATTTTAACGGGCCCGATGGTGCAGCTGGTAGTGGTCCTCTATACTGCTATTTGTCAGTTCCGGTAGTTCTTAGTCGCCTCTTAAGACAACTGATACAGGCGGGGGTACTACTACAAGAGTTCCTTTTATAACGTAGAGGAGCATTAAGAAATAATCTTTGAAAATGGGCTTAAGATTAGTATGAAACTTTGCCGTTTTTGTAGGTGTACGAACGAAATTTAGAAATCTTTAAAATCCTAATAAAGATTAATGCTCATATACCTTTTTATGTATTTAAATAATCAGACTTCATTTTCAGATAAATTTAGATATAAGGAGGAACTTACTACTTTTGTTCTATCTATTATTGTCACGGAGGCTTTGCGGGTGAAACCGCGGGGCGGTGCTAGTATTGTATAGAATAAAAGACAAAACTAAAAGAACCCTATTGAAATATATCGCGTCTAGCTATTGCAACGTAAACAAAGTGTCTCCAAGATATTTATCTCTTAAAATCCGATCGCGAAATTCGATTTCCTTGTCTATTTATTGGATTGCCACTAAGACGCTCATTCTAAACTTTATACCTTGAACAAAAGCTGCAAGTCTGGATGCGCAGACGAACTTATTTATCTGTTTGTCCGGCTGTCGCAGAGTGTTTATGTTGTGTATAATTGCAACGCTGCGTGTTAATGGTACTTACTCAGGGTTTTCGATTGATACTAAAGTGAAATCTTGAGTGTGGTTCATTCGACTTCATTATCATATCAACCGTAGCTTCGACAGAGATTGTTGCGCATTAACCTTTTATTTAATAGACCAGATTGATAAACAGACATACAGTCCGCGTGATAGTAAGCGTCACAGCAGCCTAAAGACGCCCTTACAATCACAAGCATATCATAAGCGCGATACCAACCTTGACATTTATTTATATTATGTCACATTTACCAGTAACTTCACAGCGTGCTGTTTGCTATAAATAGGTGAGAGTGAGGTACTAATGCATACCACTTTTGTATGATGTCTATTGTATGTGATGAAATTACTGTCTGGCCTTGTTTAATATACGCTCCGTTATTTCGAATAAACCGCCATCTGTAGGTTCTGGTGTCTAAGTCGCCTCTTCGGGCGATTCAGAAAGTATGAAATCTTCCTATTTTTTATACTTTTTTATTGTAGTACTTAAAATTTATTTATCGATTTGTAAAGCAATGGTGTTTTATCGTTTTTTGATAGAAACAGTTTTATGATGCGCCGCCAAAAAACATTAAGAACTCTCTTGAATCTACATGAGATAGAATTCATACACAGGTCAACTGCATTGATACCTCACTCACACGGACACCTATTTCTACCGCCAAATAGCAGTGTTTGCATTGCTGTGTTCCGGTTTGAAGGGTGAGAGAGGCAGTGAAATTACTGAGTAATGGGATAAAATATCTTCGTGATATTCAACATTACAGCCATTGGAATTGCACTGCTGGTCATAGGACTACTCAAAAAAGGAGGAATTTTGCCCATAATTGCAGCACTGGGCAAGCGTGTTGGCAACCCTCGTTACCCACCCTATGAATTTGGGCTACACTGTCTTAGCTGGATATACCGCCATCTGTCGGTTCTGGTACTTTAGACGCCTCTTACGATACCTGGTACAGAGGGAAGTTCTATTCTACTCTGTTGGTACTTCACGGAACTATGTTATATCACAAGCGTCTATACGCACCAGTGACGCTTATCATGCGGACTGTAGGTAAGCTTGTTTGTGGTTCTGGTTTAAAAAAAGAAGAATTAAAAGCATGTGACCTTCATCGACTAGACTTGAGTAGTTCAATGAAGTTTCACTACGAAAGTAGGAGTAAAGTCACAATAGCGAGCACCGCAGCCTAGATAGATTTTGAATGGTCTACCTCAGGTGAGTCGAGGGTCTATGGTAGTGGTCTGCGACAGGATTGCAGACAGACGAATATCCGACGTGAGGATGGGTACAAAATCGGGGAAGCCATCGCGTGGGCGGATATTGTAATGAATGTTGCTATACCAATAACATACAGATTGTGTTAGGAGAAATGGTTCGCATGTATAATTCTTTCAAATAAAATATTACATGTCATCATATCAGCTATTGGAAGTCCACTGCTGGACATAAGGCTTTCCAAGAAAGGAGGAATTTTGCTGGGAAGCGCGTTGGCAATCTCAGAGCGCAACCTTCGCGACGGGACGCTGCTGCTCATCCCCACCCAGTGCATTTGAGCAACACTGTTGCGTATGGATATACCGCCACCTGTCAGTTCTGGTATCTTAGTCACCTCTTACGACACCTGATATAGTGGAGGTACTATTTTATTCTGCCGGCACCTCACGGCTTATTACGTGTTGCAATGTTAAATCTAAGTTTGTGGTTACGGATATCTATCTATACATTTATAATCTTAATGTAAACATGGCCTATATTGTACAGATTTATTCAAAAGTAACATTTATTTGATTGATACTTAATGTACATTGTTTTAATTAATAAAACTAATGATTTGGATTGGAAAGTCTCGGTTTATAACCATTATCATCTCGAAGATTACCGTCTGAAAATTATCTCTATTCTCATGATAGGATATAAACCCATCCGCAACCCACAGCTAGATCTTCTTTGTACAAGTCATTGGAAGCCCACTGGTGCACATAGGCCTCCCCAAAAAATAGGCAAGTTTCCCCATAATTGTCCTATGTATTTCAACTACACTGTTATGGATGGATATACCACCATTTGTCGGTTAGGTACCTAAGTCGCCTCTTACGATACCTGGTATAGGGGGAGGTACTGCTCTGTCGGTACTTAATATTTTAATTAATAATAATTCCAGTAATATATTCGTTCATTAATCTATGCAAATCAATACAACTAAAGTATTTTGTTGTGTTGATCGATGAACAGTATTAATTTATTTTAATAAAATTGTATTGTATGAAGTATGTGATAACTTTTATATCAAGCGAATAATACAATATAATATAACCGTCAATAAGATGATTTATTTTTTCTGTTATTAATGTGTCGAGGGCGGATTGATAGATTTAATATACAGAAGTTATTAAGTGTTCAGCAATCATAAAATATGGTGATCCACAAAAATACAGCTTTGTTAGCAAATATATATATATATATATCATTGTTCGGCAAATTGATTATAGTAAAAAAATAATCAAAAAAAGCAGCTTCTAATAACATGAGTTTGCATAATAAACATTTAGTTCGCCAAATAACTACTTGATTAACGAAAATTTTATGATTAATCAGAAAAGAAAACATGTCATCAAGCAGTGTATCTATATTTACAACATAGTGAGCGAAATAACCAAGTATATTATAATGTGTGTACGGTCTACTGAAATGAAATAGCTGGTTAGCTTAGGTTGGAACTGTGTCGGGTCAGGTCAGGCTGCAGGAAGGGGATCCTGGTGGTCGTGACAGCCGTTCCCAGGACCCTACTCTGCATTAAGGCACGTCACCTGAGAACCCCAAAGATTTTAATGGGTTCGAGCCCCACTTAGCCATTCGCTAAGTCAGTCATTTTCTCCAAAATAAAAAATAAAATGTTTTTTAACAGTTGAAATATTTCTTATTAATTTATACTTCTATAAATATCACATATTCATGGCGATGAGTTGCTAATCAATTGGCTAATTCTACTAACAGATTATATTTTTCTGCTCACAAAAATACGAATACTATGCTAATTATTTAAATATGCTTTTAAAGCATGTTATTTAAATGTACTACGCTGAAATAGTTATGACAAATAGTTAGACCCATAGTTAAATACGAATTTAATTTTGTTTAAGTGTGTGTTAGATTTATTTATGTATTTTCTATAATTTAGGCGGTCACTACTCATTTAACGACTCTTTTAACAACCTAAAATACAGTTGTGTAAATTTTCACGATTTTTTTTCGACATTTCGTTCTCATAATTACAAGATTATGTCAGCATCTACTGCAGGAACGCGAACGTATAAAATTAAAAACTTAATAGAAATTACTAAATAAAAAATTGTGATGGTAGTAATTGTAACTTACAGATCCTTTCACATCTATTGTCAAACTTGAGAACGGTTGCCGCAAGGTAACCAAATGTTAAACAAAAACTTTTTAAAGTTCTATGAACGGCTTTTTAAAGCCGTAAGAAGGTATTTTATTAGGAGATTTGTGTGAGTTTTAAAGTTGATTCAAGAACCAATATAATCAATATTGTCCGCCCTCTTAGAAGCCATACTGAAGTCGGAACATTCATTGCGATAGAAAAGGATAAAACCTTTTGATTCGCAAGTCTCCGAATGGTTTACAAGAGAAAATAAGCTCACAATTTTAAAGTTTGTTTCACTTTTAAAAGCAATGTTGTTTTGCCGATTTATTGTGAGGTCGGATTCGAGCAGATAGTTATTACTTTTTTATGCAGTAAAAGGAGTTCGTTTAATTTATAAGTAAAGTCTGTTAGTTCTGAAAAAATGAATTATGTGTCATTCATTATTACTTGAGAGGCCTATTAGCTAGTGTTCCTATCCGATTGTGGGGGTCGTGGGTTCGATCCCTACATAGGACAAATTAATATGATGAATATTTGTATTTTATCTGTGTCTGGGAGTTAAGTATGTATTTAACTATTATATTTTTAATTCTCCTGTTGTTTGATAACCGTAACACAAGAGTTAAAAGAGACTTATCTCTAAATTTATTATTATTTACCATGATCATTATATCAGTCGTTGGATGTCCACTGTTGGATATACGGCTACCAAGAAATTTTATTAATACGAGGGATTTTTAATAACTGTCTTGCTGGACAGATATGGTGTAGTCTATTTTCCCTTTATTGCATTTAAAGTACATTTGTATACCGCTTAGAATACCTGGTTGAGGATAGTACCTACTATTTGACTTCTACTCTACGGCTCAAATAAGAATGAAACTTATTTAGACAGGTTTGGTTTGGATTGTGTTTTTGTTTCGTTACACCAGCTCAACAAAATAGCATGCAGACTGCGTGATAGTTAAGGTCACTACAGCCTATAGACGCTCATATCACAAGGACACCAGTGCGTTACCAACCTTGTGACTTGAAAATGTGATGTAACATTACCGAGTAATTTCACTGCCTCTCTCACCTTAAACTAGAATACCACAATGCAAACACTGCTATTTAGTTTTAGAAACTGGTGAGTGAGCTACTAACGCAGACGACCTTTGTAAGAGCTCTTCATCTAGTAAATAATGATTTAGTTATCTCTTTGTACACCGTTTAAACCATTTGGAAACGTAAATAGTGCGGATTAGAGATAGGAATAGGTGAGAGTGAGGTACTGATGCAAACGTCCTTTAAATGAGGTCCACGCGTTACCACTAGGAATATTGACGCAATAATTACTAAAACTAACAAAAATATTCGTTATACCATTTCCTGTCAGTATTTGTTTATTTATTATCCTAATTACTTAAGCCGTGAGGTACTGGCACAGTAGAATAGTACCGCCCCCTGTACCACCTGCAACAGCGTAGCTCAAATGAACAGGGTGGGGATGGGCAGCAGCAACTATCTCGAAAGCTGTGCTCTAAGATTGCTAATACGGTTGTCCAACGCGGCAATATTGAGCAAAATACCCCCTTTCCTGCGGACTGCTGTCCAGCAGTAGACTTCCGATGGCTAATGACTTGCTATTTATATTAAAAATATTGAAAAGTAATAAAGATGTTGGGTTATAAAGATTCAAGGAAAATGTTAGATTTAAAGCAAATTTAACGCAGTCTCCTGAAAAGGGAAGGATTTTGGTTCGTTTTAAATATACATTATCATATTTAAATATCATCTGGCATTTTTTGATCCATACACTGCCAAATTATATTGTTGTTTCTTTGAGTATTTGTACAATAAAGCAAAGGCGTCCATCCTCGGCACTAGAAACACTAAAATAATAACAAAAACACCTGTTTAATAGGGTTTTGGGAGCATAACTGTTAGAGCAGTTTCCCTAAAAAGGGTTGCGGTTTCCGGTTGAGATAAGTACATATTTTTTCTTGCAATTAATACATTTAGTTTATGAGTGTATTGATTAAATATATAAACCTATCCTCTCTAAATAAATAGCTAATATTTCAACATTTCCGAGAATATTTGTGTGGCCATAATGATTGCTTATCGTCATATCGATTAGTCCTATTTCTACCAAGACAAGATAAGTTATTAACAATGACTTAATTCGGACTACGCTCGATGGCTTTGCATAATTGCCTCGAGATTTACGATCAGATTACCGCAAATTTATGATTCGAAAGGTTATTCGTGTCCTGTTTCGTGTAACCGAAGATATCGGCGATTATCCCAAACTGCTGCACGAACCAAACAAACACTACAATAGAACGCAATTTAAGGTAGGATAGGTTATTCTGAGGACAGCGAGAGATGCTTGTATTTAAAAATGGCAGCGAATAATAAAACTACTCTTTTAACGGCTTTAAAACGTTGCTCACATTTTTTGTTTCACGTTCGGGTTACCTAATGTCAAAAGCCCTCAACATTAAATAGCAAATAATTAAATGAATAGTTACTAAACCGGTTACTATATTTTTGTTAGCGAACATTGTACAAGAGGCAAACCTGGTGTAATAAAAAAAGAACATCAATCAGCCACAACTTATATACATTTAACACTTAGATCATGAAGTGAAGGTTTGTTTTTAGTTCTTATTCAATATTGCTGGAGAATCTCCTCTATTTTTGACGTCATCATTTGTTCATCTTAGATTCTTAAAATTGCATTACATAATTTATTCTTTAAAACACCTTACTACAAAATACTGTTTGGTTGAATGATTCAATGAATTATATGTTGTATGAATCACAATTTTGGTCTTGTTACCGACTACAGTGAGGTTCTTACATAATATATCTTTATTGATGATAATCAGCATGAACATTCGTCAGTTGTGATGAGAGAAAAAAATAAATTGTCTTTTCATTATTAAAATGAAAGTTCGCAAGTACAGACGTGTTTTAATTATCAGTCTTTTAAAGTTTTAATATTTTTCGTATGCTAGATAGGTCGCTGTGCTTAAGACAGGTCTTATGAATACTCTTTTAACAACGGACAGTAAAAAAAGGCGTAAGAGTCGGGAAATATATTGTACGGGAAGCAAATTTTAAAGACATATTTTATAAACTGAATAAAACGTCAAGCATTTCCCGCCAATCCGCCATTTTGAGGAGCGCATAGCGTTCAGAAACAGCACCAAATGAACACTCGAGATTGGAGTGCGTGCTTAGAATACGCACACCGGGGCTTTCGTTCAGGAACCGTTTTACATAAGAATTCGAATTCCGCGCCACTGACTCGGATAATAGTCAGTTTCCCAATGAATACTCGAGATCGCTGGAGTCGAGGGAAGTTTTAAAAGTAAATCGAATCACGTTATGTTCGGGATGCCGAATCGGAATTTGAGGTAGGTAATATGTCACCGGCGTGATAAATCAGTAAAGGGTTTTTTTTATTATGAATAGTAAGGGTTGAGTTTGATCAAAATTGTATATTTAACGAGTTAACTTGCAACACTGGTCTTTTAAAATTTTCAGTCAGAAACTTTTAATGACAATGATGAATATAGTCCATTAACTAAAGTCAACATTACCATTCGGCAACCGATCTAAAGATTGAAAAAAGATGATGTGCGACAACAAAAATAAACCGCGTTTTAAAAGTATTTCTTTTTATTTTGATACTTAAATTTTATTTAGCTACTTCTCTATAGGACCCTAGATCTACCCTCTAGACCTTATATAAAGGTCGTCTGCATATGTGAGGTACAAACCTTTCAGCAAATAGCAGTGTTCGCATTGCTGTGATCCGGATTGAAGGGTGAGAGAGGCCGTGAAATTACTGGGTGATGTGACATAATATGTGACATAAGTCACAAGGATGGCAATGTGTTAGTGATATCCTTGTGACATTACAAGCGTCTATAGGCTGCAGTGACGCCTACTATCAAGCGCTTGTTTGTCGATCTAGTCCAATAAGAAAGAAACCGCGTTTTAAAAGTAGATTTCTAAATTTTATAGAGCTACCTGTTCAATAGGACCTCATAAAGAGATCGTCTGCATCGATACCTCACTCTCACCTATTTCTACCGCCAAATAGCAGTGTACGCATTGCTGTGTTCCGGTTGGAGGTTGCGGGAAACAGAAATTATTGGGTACCGTGACACAATATGTTCAAATCACGAGGTGGGCAACGCGCTAGTGATATCCTTGTGATATTAAGAGCTTAGGGTTCAGTAATGCTTACGTATCACGCAGACTAAAAGCTTGTTTACCGACCTGGTCCAATAGAAAAAAACATCCTGAGACATCATCCTGGAGATAATAATAATGTTAAAATGAAACATCAAAAATATTAAGTTAAGTATAATTAATATCTTTTTCCTTAAACAAGCAATTTATTAAAGCATCTCCACATTTCTCAACTCAATCACCCAAAATTACCTCCACGTGTAAATTGATGTACATTAACACCGTTGCATCCTAATGAAATTAACCCAACAGCCGGGGTGGCTGTAGGCACGTCCCCACCCCCTACGAGGGTCGTAGGTTCAAATAACTCATGACA
This sequence comes from Heortia vitessoides, assembly GCA_020976665.1. NCBI lineage: Eukaryota > Metazoa > Arthropoda > Insecta > Lepidoptera > Crambidae > Heortia > Heortia vitessoides. Next base: position 16,339,812 of record JACJUM010002971.1, read on the forward strand.
GGTGAGTATTCTGTAATCCAGTAATTTGGCGCGCGTATCGCCGAGCAAGCGGTACGTGCCAGCGAATGTGGGGCCGAGATACTGTAGCACGTACTATTGGAACTCACATTTTAAACTCACTGTATTTAATCTATAAGACTCTCTTCGACCCTTCCTACTCTTTATATCTTAAAAATCGTTTCTCTAAAAAATCTCTCAGGTCACCAGGTCCTTTTACTTAAAACGTTACGGACTAGGCTATTTACGAAATGCACTTCCGCTTACTATTAGATGTACCTGCTTGTGTGGTTGATTAAGGATCATTTTCTATCATTATAGTTATATCTAATTACATTTTTATATATAAAATCTATTCATATCATGTATATTTTATATGTTAATATACTTTTATTTCTGTCTTTCTTAATTACACCTCTTGCTATCTCTTAGTTTCATTCACTCTTTCCATCCAAAGGATGCCTGGAAGAAATTTGCGATTAATTATTTGCAATAAGGCCACCCATTGTACTTCATGGTTATTGTATTTTTCATAGATTTTTACGTTTGGTGTATTATTAAGTATTTATTATTATAAAAACTAGCAATTTCTTAATTCGATATCTACGAATGAACACTGTCGAAGCATCTGTTGATGATTATTATATCAGCCATAATATAGCTGATACACTCTCTCTTCACTCTTCAATTGCTGAAAATATACCTCATCTAATATAATTTTATAATAATAACTTAGACCGCAATGTAGCGAACAAGATTTATTTTTTATTATTCATATTTAGCGATAGCTTTTGCATCTTCTATTGTTAAATGTTATTTGGTAAATATATCTCCAAGATCCGAGATCTGAAATAAACCAACAAAACAATTTTATTTACATAAGCAGAGTAACAGATTAGGTTTGATGTTAGATGCATTAGTTCAGAACAGTGTCGCAACTACTATCACTCTCCAAAGTACATATGTAATTTAATCTCTCTGTGTTTGTGTACGTGTGTGTGCTATCCTACTTGATAGTATAGCTTCTATAAATACCGTAAGCATGTCGCCCTCTCACTGGTACTCGACAATTACAAATAATTTATAAATATTCTTTTCGTAAAGCAGTACAGCGCTTTGACCGGTGAATTCGCGAAGTCCTTGCCCTCCGAGGGAATATGGACGGGGCTGGTGCAGCCGAGAAGTCCTCTTTTGAAAATAATAAACAGTCTCTAACGTCAGCCACTAGAGCCAAGGGCAGTCTCGGAGACGCTCTCGTGATAGTCCTCGGTGTTGCTCTGATTCTGCGTGTCCGGCGCGATGCGCAGTCCGGCATAGGAGGAATGGAACATGGTCTCCATTGTTTATTAACTGTCACCTATACCTAGTGGCACTATTTAGTGGCACTAGAATTGACGTCTTGGAACTATAGCATTAAGCATTAAGCTCGTAAACAAAAATACAACTCGAATAGAAAACTCACCTACTGTCATTATAGAACATTGGTAGAGGCGGATGATGTATTCCCGATTCCACCGAGGTCTTGGGAGGGCGGACTGTTTGTCCAGATAAAATAATTGGCTCGTGCCCCGGATATTACTACTCGTTGAATGGAGCTAACGACGAGTTTTTGCCCCATCGTCGACCAGGAGTCGGATTTCTTTGTGTTATTTTTTATGACATTTACTGTGAGGCTAGTAAGGTTCAATATCGCTTAGCAAGCATTTGAAATAGATCTGCGGAATATAGCCAGTATTGTTTAGTTGAAGTGGCAATGGAAAGGGATGATATAAAATAGTTTTTGGGTTGTTTGTAAGTGAACTAAGTTAGAGATTACAATAGTTGCATGTAATCTTGACTCTTGCTTGAATTTTATCGCCAAAAAGCAGTGCTGGCAACACGGCGAGAGTCTGGTAATTTTTGATTATTAATTACGACCGCCGACAATAACATTTACCACAGATAATAAT
>JACJUM010002971.1:16341767-16436701 GCA_020976665.1 Heortia vitessoides
CCGCCGACAATAACATTTACCACAGATAATAATATTATTCAACAAAGAAACTCTTAGTGCCCAAGGTACGTAACTACGAGTATTTTGGCCGGCGTATGAGGCGGTGGGTTATATCTACTATAAATAATATACTGCCTGAAGGCCTTCTTTGCAATGTTACTATATCCATAAAAATTGGCATTTGTGTAGAAGCTTAAGCATTGAGCGTCTACACCAATGGTTTGTAGCAGTGTTAACGCATATCAGTCATCCTATACATTATAATTGTATATTCTGTACATTTTATTGCATTTAATGAGAGCGAATGCAATAAGTCGATGTAGCCTTCAAAATTACTTTCAAAAGTCACTCTGCAAGTTTTCATGAAATGCATAAATATATGTATATATTTTTCAGATTATTAGAGTTAGTTTCGAATTGCTTTAAGGATTGTTTAAAAATTTGTTTGTGATCAACCAAAAATTAGTTCATAAATAATTGTATTAAATGATTTATTTATAAGTGTATGAATAATTCGTACTAACTGATATATGTATAAATTAAGTTAAACGAGAATTGCTGCCGGTAAACTGCTATGCAGTTTGGAAAACTATAGATAATACATCAAAAATGTACTCTATTGGAAATAGATAATTAAAAAAATATAATTAGGACTTCGTCTAGATAATAGGATAATTAGGCTGTGTAATGTTAAATGGCAGGCAAGCATTCTACCACTGAATTTCCATGAGGCACCGGTAGAGTAGAATAGTACCTCACCTTGTACCAGGTGTCGTAAGAGGCGATTAAGGTGCCAGAACCGACAGATGGTGGTATATTCATTTGATGCAGTGTAGCTGTATCCGATGCAAGGATGGGCAGCAGCATCCTCTTCGCAAAACTTGCGATCTGCAATTGCCAACACGCTTGTCCAGCGCGGCAATTATGGGCAAAGTTCCACCTTTCTTGGGGAGGCCTATGTCCAGCAGTGGACTTCAAATGCTGAATGGCTGATATGATTAATATATATAAGAATATATGACATATATAAGAAGTACAATAGTCCTACGTTCTAGTTTAAGAGCAAATGTGTCCTTACATTAAGTAACAAAAATAACGAAGAAAATAAAAAAGTGTCAGTCAATGTCTGACTGACTTATCAACGCAGGGCCTAAACTATATGGTCACAAAAGTTAAGTATGATATAGCACCTATCGAGAAACATACATAAGTGTAGCAGCGCCTCTCGGTATCGCCCGCGATAAGTTATAGACTTAGATCTAGTATAATTTATGATTCGCTGTTATTGGTCCTAATTTAATTTTATACAGCTTATATAACCATTCCCGTTCAGCGGGGTATGTAATACTTAATTTTACCATATAGTTTAGGCCCTGCGTTGATAAGTTATCAGTCAGTCACTGTCTGACTTCTCTTTTTATACAAATAGATATACATAAAGACTATTGAGAAAATTTATTAATTTCTTATTTTATTTCAAATGTTTTAAATGTGTATTGTAAATGTACAATTGTCTTGACTATTGTATACTTTGAATCATTCTTGTTATAATATTTAAAAAAATACACAATCCCTAAAGATGGCAAATAATTCTACCCAAAAGAGATCCGTTCGCTCCAATGGAGAGAAAAGAAAAAATAGGGATTGTTCCCGATGTGTAACAAAACAGATAAAACCTCTTTTCATGACTAACTTCGAATGTATTATGAGAACCTACTTTTTTGCCTATTCAATAATAAACTGTTGTACTAAAATAGAATGTTAATATTTTAAGAGAGCTGCGTGTTTTTCTGGCTAAGATATATGTACTCATAAATTAATCTATGAGGTAGATCTCATACAAATATAGTCTGCATTTGTATCTCATTCTCACCTATTTCTACAGCCAAAAAGCAGTGTATTGAGTGTTGTAAAGGGTGTTGTTTTTATGTATCTAGAAATTATATTTGTAACTTCCCTTTTGTTTGATATCCGTAACACAAGTGCTTTAAGCTATTTGTCTCGGAGTCAAGCAACGTGTGAGATATCGTGTGAATTTATTTTTTATTTATTTCACAGAAACAATGAAACAAATAAAATAGGTGAAATTTGGTCTAAATATATAATTTCTATCTGTATATTGTTTTCGTTCGACTATTTAGTAGACATACACAAACTCCACGATCAAAAAAAATAATCCAAAGAACACCGAACCAAAAAGTACTTCAGTTTTCGTCGTGCGTGAATTTGCAAATTGTACAGTGAAGGGGCATTTTTTACCCTTTTGCTCCCGAGGGCGACAAGTTTGAAATTAGTTTCCACTTTCCATTTTCATGCAAATTATTCGATAAGTAAAATACGCCTAGTAACGCACGTAAATTAAATGGCTGTGACAAAGCGGAGTTTGTAATTTAAAGTTTGCTATTATTTTTATCATAAAACTCTAGCTGGACCCGGCGGACTCTCCTGCTAGTATTTTTTTTTACTTTTATTTGGTAAAAAGGAATTTTTTTATGAACAAAGGCAAATTTTTATGATCTGGCAGTCATCAGGACTGCCAGATCACAAACAATATGCACTTCTATGAATGCAAATCCAAATATTCAAAGTCGTATATGACGTTGTAACAACAATAGAGAAAGGAATGTTCAGATGTTTTGGGTATATAGAAAGTATGGATGTAAAATGTCTGCACAAATATATAGAGCGGAAGTAAATGGAAGAGTTGTTATATGAGGATGAAAGCAAACATATCTTAATCAGGTAGAAGAGGTATTAAAGAGGAACCATGTCAGGAGTACAAAGAATAAACGAGCGTGTGCGAGAAAGTACTAATGCGAGTGAAAGTAGCAAGAGGGGTATCTCAAGATTGTAGCAAATGGTGATCCATAGTTTGACTCTATGTAAAGTCTTTATTTAAATAGGCCTGTCACAGGCACTTTCAAATCATAAAAAAAAACTGTTTAGAGATTTGCTTATTTAAATTTTACACAAATGACGGATGACCCTGCAATGGTCTTATAAGAAGTAATATGGTGTTTTAAGAGTCATTTGAACAAATAACCGGTGCCGGGAGATAGAATAGTACCTCCCCATAACGGACATATGGCGGTATATCCATAGAGTAGCTCCAATGCAACAGGGAAGGGATGGGCAGCGACATCTATTTGCAGCAAGTTTATAACCCTTATAGGGTTAGAAATTTGAGATAGGGTTCTTTTTATAACGTAGAGAAGCACTAAGACATGAATTTTAAAAATTCTCTCTCTGAAGGGCTGAAACGGGGGAGCACAGTTAGTATTAAACTTTGCTGTTTTTGTAATTATTCTAATGAAATTCAGTGTAAAGGTTGTTAATTGAAAATTGCAAATATATAAGAGTTATTAATGTTGGCATATTTAAGATGAAAATTGCAAAATCACAGATTCGCTAGTTTACTACTTGACTGATAATGTACGCTACAATTTGTCAATCCTAGGCTTAAGAGGAACCCTAATAGGCCTGTTTTAACGGAAATTCCAGAATCTGCAGTTTACGGAAAGAGCTGTATGACTGTGCATTAGAGTATATATTGGAATAGCCATTGAAATTTGAGAATTAAATACCTATTTATTTTCGAATAACCCATATAATTGGCAAAACTCTAATAATTATGTTTTTCTAGAATGATTTTTTCGATATAAATGTACATCTAACAAGAACTTAAGAACTTTATATAACATTTTTAAAGCAAATTAAGAATTATTATTATTTATCATACCAGTCATTAAAAGTCCACTGTTGGACATAGGCCTAACCAAGAAAGGAGGTATGGGCAAATTCAGAGCACAGCTTTCACGACGGTAAAGCTGCTGCACGTCCCCGCCCTGACATTTGAGCTGACTTTTTTGCATAGATATACCGCCATCTGTCGGTTCTGGTACCTTAGTCGCCTCTCACAACACCTGGTACAGGGGAAGGTACTATTCTACTCTGCCGGTATCTCACGGCTATTAATTATAATAATAATAATTGGGTAATATTATTATTCTGCACATTATAAGGAAGAAACAGACATAGTAATTACGACTTAGACTACGAAAAAAAATAATTATCTTCCTCATTAAGCAGATATTTATATTAGATTCCCATTTATTTTTTCATAATTTACTTCTCCCAAAAGCTCGGTACAGTTAATTAAACAAAATACTGTTCTAATTAAGTGTGGGAGATGTAAAGAATGGTTCGCAGATAGGCTTTTACGAGTTGCGAACTTATTCCTTGTGTTGTGCAAAACGTAGCTGAGATAACAAGTTGTAATAAGAGCCATTGTCCCACCGCTGGGCCGATAGCGTGGGCAATAAACCCCACGTGCGTCGGTCCGTTATTGTGTGGATATATTGCGTTGCTGGTTATCTTTTACGTTGTGTTAATATCGTGGAGGGTTTCCCAAGTATTCTGGGAGTAAGATTGCTTTGTGTTTTGAACTTGATTATAATAGAAAAGTAACCTTTTATTATACTAGTTTAAGAAACATGCATACAGTCCGCGTGACATTAAGATGTCACATGCGTGTTATGTCACATTACCCAGTCATTTCACTGCCTCTCACACCCTTCAAACGGGAACACAGCAATGTGAACACTGCTATTTGGCGGAAAAAATAGGTGTGAGATACCAACGAAGGCGATCTTTGTATGTGGTCTACATCATGTAGACTTCATAAATCAGTTTTGGAGTTTATTTGTTATAAACGTATAAACGTGCAAATTTCATTTAAATTATATAACGCAGCGCTGATGTTAGTGATCCTATCTTGTGCGCCAATGGTCCGGGGTTCTATCCTCATCCAGGGAATATATTAATATGTATTTAAATAAAATGTTTTATAAGCCGCATGGTACCGGCGGAAATTTACGTGGTACCGGCAGAGTAGACCTTCTTCTGTAAAGTTTCTGGACAGAGGTACCAGAACCTTTTGTTGGCGGTGTGTTTAACCGTAACAGTGTAGCTCAAAAGTGCAGGGCGGGGATGAGTAGCAGAAACCCATCGCCAAGCTACACTCTGCGATTGCCAACACGCTTGCCCAGCGCGGCAATAATTTCCCTTTTCATGGGAATCTTATTCTCCCCTATATCGAGGATCATCATAGCAGTGGACGGCTGCTATGATGATGGTGATGATGATATTTTTAAATAATAAAACCTGAAAAACGTACGTAGCTTACTATTAGTAAACATTTTTAGTCTATTTGTTTAAAAAAAATATAAATCTTTTCACAACATTACTACAGATTGCCAAATTATAAAACCAACGGGGGAATATTGAAATGGAATTCCTCATTTGGAATTTTTGTAATAATATCCAAGATACGCCTCTTAAAACAGCCGGTTAGATCGGGCCTTATAAAAATGATACGAAGCGAAGACTATTTATCGGAAATATCTTGAGCTAGCTCCACAAACGCTCACTTGAGCGCGGGCGCTTGCTCGAGGGCCCCTGGGCAAGCGGCCAGCGTTACTTGAGCTACAAGGTATGTCACTGTAAAATCTTACAGAAGAAACTCCAACACGTCTGTCTGTATACATGTTGTACATATTTTAACGTCTAAATAACAGTACAATGGCATAGAGTCAAAGCATCCAATACTTATATAGCTAACGATTTAAATTACATAAGTTTACATTGTCCATTGGTAAAATTATTTAGTACATCTAAGTCCAGTATATCTAAAATCTAACTATCTACATCAGGGTTTCCCAACATTTATTTCACCGAGTCACCAGAATTCAAAAATAATATTCACATGCACCCTTAAGTTTAAAAACACACAATTTTTTTACACAACTATATTTATTTGAATTAAAATTAAAAACAAAGTTCCATACAGATATTGTACCGATTACGGCTCCCCTGGTATTCCTCTATGCCCCCCAAGAAGGGTGTGCCCCCCTGGTTGTAAACTCATAATCTACATACATATTTTTATTTTATGAGACCAGGTCAACAGAAAAGCATACATCCTATATACATATCGTAGTATCACAATGATATAACTAGCACGTTCCTAACCTTGTGACTTGAAGATATTATGTCACAATACTTATTTTCTTATTATTTATCATGAATTGATGTAATCTATAATTGATATAATATATAACTGTCAGAATATATAAAGACATCAAATACCACAATGACGGAAGAGCTGAGCGAGCGAAGTGAGCGCAAAGTACGCATGATAGCGGCCGGCGTGTGCTAGAAACGATATGATTATTGATTACATTTAAAAAAGAATATGGAACTGTCTGTATCACTATTTATAAACAGCTTAGAATTACTTAGAAAGATAATTTTACTTCAAAAACATTAACTTAGATAACACTTAACAAAAACTTCGTGTCACGGTGTTTGTTTGGGATGAACTTCTTAACTACAGATTCGAATTTATTTCCGATACCTCTTCTCTCTACCTTCGTTCAGGAGAACTGTATCAGTTCCTATCTTGTCTGTGGTCAGGATCAGCATACTGTTCAATGACAGTTGCCTGGTTCCAGCGCACGGTGTTATTTCGCTACACCGTGCGCTCAAAAATTGAATGAATAAGTTTCATTTACTTGTTTTTTGAGCGTACTTCTTTTGTTTTCTCTTTTACGTTAAATTATGATTTTAAATAACCTTCTTCCTTATTTCTATGTATGCTGTGTTTATCTATAAATGATTATACATTTAGACTTAATATTTAGTTCTTAGCTTAATTATGTTTATTATACTTAATAAATGGGGTCAAGTCGCGGATAATAATTAGAAAATTATGAGCTGTAGGCCCCCCATAGAATAGAGGATTTTTGCTTATGATTGCCGCGTTGGGTATGTGTGGGAGAAATCGCAAAGCGTAGATTCTGATCGGGATGCTGCTGCCCATTCCCACCCTGTTGTATTTGAGTTGCGCTGCTTCGGTTGGATATACCACCATCTGTCAGTTTCGGTACCTCAGTCATGGTACATGGAGTATTACAATAAATATTATAAGGTAAATTAATATTATTGGTACTATTATACTCCATCTACTTCGGGTGATACTTCACTGCACACTTTAAGTTAATGAGATCCAAATAATAAAATCGTTTGAGATAACCGAGCTTGAAGCCGTCAGGACCAACTAGTAATTAATAAGAAAACCTAGTAATTAATACATAATAAATTCACGCAACATCTCATGCATTGACCTGACTCGGTGATGAGTCGCTTAAAGCACTTGTGTTACGGACACCAGACAACAGAGGAATCACAAATATAATACTCAAACAAATCTAACACCCAGACGAAAAACAAACACGTATATTATCTTATATATATTTGTCCTGGGTTGAGATAGATAGTATCACTACCTACTCCATTAATCCCGTTCGCCATTTTGAAATAGTCATCAAATGATATACCTTTAAAAGATTTATTGATGTATCATCTACGCAATAGATACGCTTTTATACAGCACAAACGACCGATGACCTCATACCTAATAAAACTTTTTAACACCTGTTCCAGACGGGTTTTAAAACTGAGCATACAAATCCTGCAAGATATATATACATACATACGTGCATTACGCCTGTGTCCCATCGGGGTAGGCAGAGACTATGGATATCCAATTGCTAAGATTTTGGCACACCTCTCTCGCTTAGTTTACTCGTATACTAATGCGAAGAATTAACGAGTGTGTATGAAAGGACTACCTTTCATACACACTCGTTTATTCTTGTTCCTTCTTTAATAAGTCTTTCTACCTGGTTAAGGTATGTTCGCCTAGGGCGTCCTCTACCAACTCTTCTATTCGCTTCCGCTCTATATATTGCAGTCATTCTTCTTTCATCCATCCTTTCTACATGTCCAAGTCATCTCAACATTCTTTACTTTATTGTTGTCACAACATCATCTTTTAAGCCACATCGATCTCGGATCACACTATTATTTGATCTATCTCTCAAACTCACACCGTACACACTCGGAAGACTCTCATTTCAGCAGCATTTATTCTTGTAAGATGAACTGGATAATCTCCCAGATTGTGTCAGCAGTACAACGAGAACCGCGTTGACAAACTAGCGGCAAACAAGGCGGGGCAAAGACACGAGCCCTCGGGCCAAGCAGCGCCGGGTGGCGGACAATAGCCTTGGAACAATGGCGGGGAAAAGGAGGCAGCTCTTTTTTTTGAAATTCACTTTTTACCGGCGTTTACGGGGTTAAGTCGACTGGCGGCAGGCTTGTAGAACAACGTTTAAAATATCTAGCTCGCCGTTAGCTAGATTATATATATACTGACTAATAGATCAACGCAGGGCCTAAACTATAAGGGTTAGAAACTTGAAATTTTGCTCAGTAGTTCCTTTTATAATGTAAGGGAGCACTAGGAAAGTGTTTTTAAAAAATTCAGTCTCTGATGAAGGAAAACGGGGATGCAAAGGTATTATTAAACATTGCTGTTTTTGAAGTAATTGGAATGATATGTGTAATGGTTTTTCATTGATAATAATGAAATAAGTGTAAAATGTTTTTTTTTGTAAATCATCCCCTAAGAGGGTAAGAGGGGGGTGCAAAATTAGTATGAAAGTTCTACAATTTGACGCGTTAAAAACCGCTGCTAGGTTTTATATATAACTGGTACTTTAACTAGTTTTACCTGTAGAGTTCCAGTTACCATCCATGCCACCATGTAGCTCCTGTGCCATGTTTATAAACTGAAACGTTCGGAAAACTGCGAAAAATCCCAGCAATGACCTATGGTAGCGAAACGTGGTCTCTTATCATTGGCCAACTGATAATAACTCAACAAGCTATGGAGAGGTCATTGATCGGAGTTACTTTGCGCAAATCAGGAATGAGAAGATTCGTAACAGAACCAATGTTACCGACATTGCCCGGACATGAAGTGGCATCTATTATAATAACCGCATCAAGTTTTAAAGGTCTTAGCACTTCGTATGCAGAACCAATGGTTGATGGAGTCGTCAGATTCTGGAATAGAGACCATGCACCGGTAAGCGCAGCTTTGGACGTCCACCCATAAGATGGGCAGACGATCTGACTAAAACCGTAGGATCACACTGGACATGACCGCATACAACCGGTCCTATTGGAGATTACTTGAGGAGGCCTATGTCCAGCTGTAGACGTCTTATGCCTGATATGATGATTAATAAATAAATAAAAATTTATAAATTTGTTGTTCCACGATAAACAGGCTTAATATTATGATATAAATTATTATTGCAAAGTTTGTTATAGTCTATTGTGGAAGACTGGCGCCTGAACTAGGCACAAAGCGTATGTTTCAATAGGAATAGAATAGTGAAGATCAATCAACCGACGCCGCGTGTGGAAGACAGGATGGGGTATTAACACAATACAAATAGCTCTCAACTATTTTCATGTGGAAGGAAAACAAATCTAATTAAGTTATACGCATTATCTTTATTTATATTTTCTCTTAATCCCAGTCTTCCATGATCATGTCATTGGAAGTCCACTGCTGGACTTAAGCCTCCCTAAGAAAGATTAGAGCAGAGCGTAGATTTCGCGATGGGGATGATGCTTCGGATACCGCCATCTGTCGTTTTTGGTACCTAGTCTTCATATCTTAAATATTAATCTGTACAATATAAACAGATATATGTATTTCTGTCAGTTTCTTACCTTTGCATGTCTAAACGACTGAATAGATCTCTAAGAATTTGGCAAGCAGAATGCTTAAACTCTGTTGAAGTACATAATTGTTTATATGAGTAAGGTGACAAACAAACATACGGTCCGCTTGATAGTAAGTGTCCTTGCATCTTATAGATGTTCATATCAATAAGAATATCTCTGGAGCGTTACCAACTTTGTGACTTGAAAAAATAATATATTTGACGGGCCCGATAGTAGTTGCCCTATCTTTGGCGCCGAAGGTCGTGGGCTCGATACCTACCCAGGGCAAATATTTATATGGTGATATTTGGGTTTGATCTTTCTATGGTTGTTAAATTTATGTATTTAAGTATTATATTTATAACTCCCCTGTTATTTGATGTCCGTAATACAACTGGTTTAAGCGACTTACTACGGAGTCAGGTTAATGTGTGAGATGTTGTGGGAATTTATTATTATTATACGCAGTAATTTCTGACTTATAAAAAAATATTTGTTATGCATATAGCTATTTGTAGAAATATCTTTTTAATATACTAGCGACCCACTCTGGCTTTGTACGGATGCAATGAGAATAAAAATTGATTATTGTCGGTCATCCCAGACAGATGGAAATATAATTACAAGATAATTACAAATAGAAAAATAAAATTTAAAAAATTATAATACAATTGGCGGCCTTAATATATATATATATATTTACGACATTTTTAGCAAATGATCAATGTTTCTTTACATATTATACTTACATAATTCTTCTTCTCTTAAATCTTTCTCTTAAATCATTTTATCTATTACAAAAACCGCATTAAATCCGTTGAGTAGCTTTAAGGTTCTATGCACTTACTACGCAGAATTGACGGCTGGTGGAGTCGTCAAATTGTGGAATGGAGACCATGCACCGGTAAGCGCAGTGTAGGGCGTCCACCCACAAAGAGAGGCAGTAGATCTGACTAACACTACAAGATCACACTAGACACAGACCGCACACAACCAGTCCTATTGGAGATCACTTATGGTAGCTTATATCCAGCAGTGGACGTCTTACAGCTTGTATGATGATGATCTTGAACCATACATAGGGACAGATAGACAGCGAAAAGCGAGTGTTTTATGCTATCTAGTGCCTAGCGTACCCCAAATACGTTGTCCTGACTTGTCCATACTTATATGTTTTTATAAAAAAAATATTGCGACTATAAGCAAACTATTGAAACATGAATTATCCTTTCTTTGAAGTTGGAATTAAAATGCTATGTGAACCTACTTATTGTACACTTAGTTTTAAGCTCTGGTTTTTGTATATATGTTATCACGGTGTAACAATTACCAATAAATAAATAAAATAAACACAGTAAGCAAAAAAATTTAAAATTAGTCCAGTAATATAGAAATTCATCACGGACAAACAACGTGATCAAATTGTTATAAATAAACATTTTAATGTTTACAATTTTCCAACATGCGGCGAGCAAACCAAAACAAACAATAAAAAAATGTTTATTTCCGATAATAAGTATGTAAAGTTTTATTATGATAGAGCAACGAAAATGACCACAATAAGATTTTCCACCATTCCAATAATTTAGAACATCTCTAACAACACCGTTCTGGCAGTCAATTTGCGCAATTGCATCCAAACAGTTCTGTCAATTTGTCCGTCGGCGGTGCGCGGCCCGACGTAACGAGCGACACATTTTTCACAACCCCCACCGAATTACCTACGGGGTGGGGAGTTTTAGTATATACGGCAAACTAATATGACGGAAAACGCTTTAAGTGGCATACTTCTCTATAAAATGAACTCTCATAACATCTCATACGTCCCTGATTCCGAAATAAATAGTTTAAAGAACTTGTGGTATAGACAGCAGATAACAGAGGAGTAAAATAGAAAATATTTCGTTTTTCTTCGTGGTAGCTACAAGAGATCATTGAGATCATCAGATAATTTGGCTCTGAGCATGCCTGCTCACCTCTCTGGTTTTTACAGGAGCTGGTTTACTGTCAAAGCTATAAGCATTTTCTGTTACTATAATAATCACTGATCGAACAAAAGACTACAGTATTCACTATTTCAATATATATGTGTTAACTTTGCAAACAATAAATTGTATTTTTATTTATGTATTTATTGGTATGTAATTTTATTATTATATGGATATACATAGCATTACTATTTAATTTACTATACTTTATTTAAAACATGGATTAATAAGATCCCGAGACTTACAACCAATTTTTCTTTTATTCATCAACATCCGACCGACTAAGCGTTGCTTTTGATGGACAAGAGTCCAGTTAACATTTTTCAATCCATTATTTTGCTTGCACGGTGGTTTTACCGATTAAACAACAATGTTTTATCAGAACACGAAACTCGGTTTTTTCCATTTTTTAAACAAACTACAAAACGAATTTACTCCACCAACCTCGATAACTCAGCTGTTTCCGGTCCGTTCGACTTAAAATTTTGATACGTTTCAAGCAAAGGTTAGTAGTCTAGAAAGACGTGGTTACCTGATTACTAAAGGTTGCTTGGGTAAGGTCGTTCTGTTAGCGAAGTTTTATATTTCTTTATGTTATTTTATTTGTACAATAAAGAGTATATATTATTAAAATAATAACTCCCACTGCCATGTCATAAAAAGGTTACAAACAGGCAAAGACATCCTTATTTCTCATCATCGTAGCAGTAGAACGTTCACTGCTGCCCTCGGCAATCGCAGAGCGTAGCTGGGCGACGGGAATGCTACTATAATGCCTATATTTCAACTGTTCCAGTACCTCGTTCAACTCCTGACACAGAAGAAGATACTGTCTACATCTTTTTTATATTATGAAGTCAAAAAACATACGGTCCTCTTGATGATAAACGTGATAGCAGTCTATACACACTCTTGTCACCACAAAATTATCACTAGCGTGTCGATAACCCTGTGAACTGAAGATACAATCGTACATTTCCCCAGTAATTTCATTGTTTCTTTCACCCTGTGAACTATTTGGCGATAGAAATAGGTGAGAGTGATGTACCAACGCAGACGATTTTAGTTAGGGTCTACCTCTAGAAAGAGTATCATCATCTGTTTCACTTTAGAAAGTTCACAATAAAAGCGTCGCGCCCTCTCCGAACATACTCCCGTGTGCTCTTCTACTCCAGAAGGCGTTCAGTTGAAGACATAATCGCGTTATTGTCGATGAGCGCACACCAATCGCGGGATTACGGTGCGGACGACTCGATGGATTTATTTAAACCCGCTTACATATCCACTTGACAAGGTTCTGTGAAGAAAATGAACAAGCTTTTTATTTTTGACGGGATACATCTGTTTTCGCATCTTGCAGATATATCGATATACTCGCTTTTCTTCATTTTATAAAGTTGGATCACAACTATAATAATACGAACACAGCTGTTTGGCAGTAGGAATAGAGTCAGGTGCTTATAGCATTTCCATGACGGTGATGTTAACCATTGACACTCTGAATGGTATTGAAAACATTCTGTAGGACAGATAAAATAAAATTAATTATTATATTATTTTATTTAGTTCAACTAACATTTTCACTGGCCGTGGGGAACCGGCAGAGTAAATAGTATGTCCCCCTGTATGAGGTGTCTGAAGAGGCGACAAAGGTATCGGAACTGACAGATGGCGGTATATCCATCCGAAACACTGCGGCTCAAATGTACAAGGCGGGGATGGTCAGCAACATCCCCGTCGCGAAAGCTACGTTCTGTAATTGCCAACACGCTTGCCCAGCGCTGCAAATAAGAGCAAAATTCCTCCTTTCTTGGAGAGCCTGTTCAACAGTAGACTTCCAATAGCTGATATGATCATGATGAAATATGTCTAGGTAGTAAGTTTTCGGTAAAAGTGTCATCCAGAAAATAAGAACTTGGGTGTACAAGTTCGCGCGATCCATCTGACCGGCATTCTACAACATAATTTATTCACTATACCAGTATAAAGTTTTTAAATGAAATGGTTTTTAAAATGGTTTTTAAATGGAAAAATTTGATTTGTTACCTATTGTTTCTATGCTACTGGTGGAGTAGAATACTACTTCTCTCTGGCCAGGCGTTGTAAGAGACTGAGGTATTAAAACTGATAGATGGCGGTGTACCCATCGGGTATAGCCAAGCTGATATAATGCAGGGTGGAATTGGGCAGCAGCGTCACCATTGCAGTGCAGATGGCGCATTCAGTGGTGGCCCCAACTTATGGTTGGGTGGAGATCGAATCCACGTGGTTCGATCCCTACCCAGGGCAAATATTTATGTGATGAATATTTGTTTGTTCTGTTTCTGGTATGTATATTAAAATGCGTATTATTTGTATTATTATTCCTTTGTTATCCCATCCGTAATACAAGTGCTTTAAGCTACTTATTTTGAAGTCATTACATCATCATCATTATATATACACTATTGCGGATGAATATACCGCCATTTATCAGTTCTGGTACCTCTTACGACACCTGGTACAGCTGAGGTACTATTCTACTCAGCCGATACCTCACGGTCATTATAAACAATATTTAAATCTCTATATGCTTAGTTTAAATATATTTTTATGTTCATAATTACAAAGCGGTGACCATACCCTTTACAACTTTAGTAATAAAACAAATTAGATAAAACCTTACCTTTTTAAACTTTAGAGCAGACGCAGGAATTACAAAAGTCGACATTCATCTGGTGCGGTTTAAAAATGGCAGCCATAAAACTAGCTACATGTAATGGCGGCTCCAAGTGGACATTTTTCACTGTCCCTGATTTCACACTCGTTAAACCCGGACGTCCCATATTACGTCCAGGTTGCCTCTTTGGTGGTGTATTTTCGCTAATACAACTTGAGTTTGTCATGGTATTTTAGGTTTTATTAACTTAGTAATAAGCTTGTTTGTTTTAAGTTAAGTACACTGGCAAGGTTGTTAGGAATACCAAAATTTGGAGTTTACTTATTACATCGGTAGATGGCGTATTTAGGTGAGATTTTTATCTTTACGTACGCTTATACAATTCAAGTTTGCCATTGTGTTCTAGTTTTTATTGACTTTAATATAAGGTTGCGTTGGTTTTGTAAATTACACTGGCAAGGTTGAGGCATGCAACAATTTGGAGTTTATATCTTAATCCGCTAGGTGGCGTATTGAGGTACGATTTTTATTGTTATGTTCGCTTATATGACTTGGGATTGCCATGGTATTTTACTTTCTAGTTGTGTTTTTAGTTGTCTTTGATTTGAGATACTTATGTCGTAAAGTTCTCGTAATACTGTTGTGTTCGTTTCATAGATAACCCTAACAAGGCTGTTAGATACACAAACGTATTGAGTTTTTTTCTTAGAATGCTAGGTGGCGTAATCAAGACTGAAGTTTTATTATATATTTTATCATATTTACAATTTCTAATTCTATTGATGTTTATATGTGAAAGTACGAACAATGAGATTTTTATCCAGGTTTTGCAGAGTGACTTAATGAAGAGAGAATTGTTTGATAACAGAGAGATTTAGAATATTATATCTCAGAAAAACATATTTATAATTTTACACAACTTTAATCAACTTTATTTGAACTAGCAGGTAACCGTGGTTTTAATTTGGTAGTTCTCGTTTTAATCGGGTATTTCTCGTTACAATCGGAATCATCATATATATTGTTTACAATCAATTAATTACAAGTCCACTGCTGGACACAAACTTCCCCAAGAGTTTGGCTCATAATTGCGGTGCAAGCGTGTTGGTAAGTGTAGAAGATTTCGTGGCGGGGATGCTGTTGCCCCTCCGCGCTTTGTGCATTTGACATACACTGTCCCGGATGGATATACCGCCATTTATCGGTTCTGGTACATTAGTCGCCTCTTACGATACCTACTATACTCGGCAAACAATCTGAATACAGGAATAATATACAAACTACATTATTTGAAGATATTATAGCTTAAAATTAGTTAAATATTTTTTGAAATTAGTCTAGTAGTTGTTGAGTTTATTCGTTACAAATGCACAATAATATAAATTCTGCCTAGTTATATTCGATTTCAGGTTTTTATTGTTTGATTTAATGAAATATTGTATATCCTATGTTACTCGGTGAAGATGTCTTTAGTAGATTTCTAATGGCGAAAGAATTATTTAATTTGGTCGACTACGAAACATATATCAAATAACCATCAAATATTTAGTATAAATGACCTTATGATATTTGACCTAACTATAAAACATTTGACTTGCACGTTTGACAAGATTATTTATGCCACACTTTAATACTATGCAATTCTCTTTTATAATAAATTCTTTGCAGATAATAATATTTTTTCGTGTAATTATGTCTGGAATTAGACTACCTTCCAAGAACTACTGGCAGCTCATTAAATATTGTTAGAAAACACGGCAAGACGTGGAATATTCCGCTGGGGCGAAACATTTTCCAATAATGATTATCTGTTGCCTAGCAACAAGATTATTCCTTTCCTTAAATTGAATACAAAACGTAATTTTCAAAGGATTTATCCATCAAACTGCTTTATTCGTTTAGGTATGTTATATACAAATCTTTTAAATAATTTTACTTGAGATCAGCGCCATGTGGTACCAACAGAGTAGAATATAACTTATTCCTGTACCAATTATCGTAAAAGGCGACTAACCTACTAGAAACGACATATGGCGGTATATCCAACTTTAATAGTGTAGCTTAAATGCACAGGGCGGGGATGGGCAGCAGCATCCCCGAAGCTACACTCTGAGATTGCTCGCTTGCCCAGTGCGGCAATTGTGGGCAAATTGCTCCTTGTGGAGGCCTATGTCCAACAGTGGACTGGTTTCATGAATTTAGTACGTAAAGTGTGCACGATCATTATCATCACAGAATCATACCTTAGAACGTCTAATATTGGACCTAGGTTTTATCAATAAAGATGAAATGTTATATTTCTATAATTGTCGCGCTGGGCAAGCGTGTTGGCGTACAGAGCTCCGCCCTGCTGTATTTGGGATACAATGTTTCATGTGGATATCCCGCTGTGTCGGTTTCGGTATCTCAGTTTTGCAACCTAATTTTGGCTTCGTTTTACTAAAATATAGGTTAAATTATTTAGAAAGTGCAGTTATTATTATGTATTTTGATAAATATTTTATAAAAGATTTTTTTGTAAATTTATTTTTATTTCTACCATAGAAACTTTCTAGTCCTATTAGCATCCTTAAATGTTAAATTCCAATACACAATCAAACATATCTTCAATTAGTTATTTCTAAGAGCATGAATCTCAACTTCTATCTAAATCATTGCTAATTTAAAAGATTTTGCAACCACAATGTCACTTTAGAGTTAAGTTTTTAGAAATCTCTTCTGCGTCTGCAGTGTGCATTTTGATTTTATAGCAACTGTCCAAATATCATGTTTCTACCAGCTAAGATTACGAATGTGCGTGAATCTATGTGTCAGTGGGAATTTCTCCTCATATGTATAGAACTAGCTGACCCGACATATATCTTGTTTATTTTTATTAAAAAAAATGCGACTAAATTAAGATATATCAAATCAAAATATTATTTAATCAGGTAGCCCAAGCACTTTCCAATCATCAAAAATAAAAAATAAAACAACTTTATTTTAGAAATATGTAGTACAATATTATACTCATAATATTGATAACCTCGATGACCCTACGACCCTATGACCCTCGATGACGATCATAAGAGTCATCTAGCATATAAATTAGGCCTACCTCATACTAGTCTGCCGGCAGCAGATGGGTCTTCAAACTAAGTTTAATACCGAACCGAACGAAACACAGAAAACAACTAACAAGAAAAACTGTAATATAAACTATTCTAAACTACCTTTCAAGTTGGATAAAATAGTTCATCCTGGACAAACACCGTGACACGAATTTATATATTCATACAATAAATGATATTATGAAGCATTTCTAAAACGTAAAGTCTGCCTGAAAGTATAATTCGGGAGTTGCAAAAGGCATCTCGCCATCTTGCCCGAAGGCCAATAAACAAAAGAGAGTACACACCGCCAGGCAATATGGTGGTCAAGTGGACTCATTTCGCAGTACAGTGTTTGTTTACCCCCCTCTCTTATATACAACTAACACTATCAGTTAGTCGTAAGTCTGTTAGCTTTTTGAATCCTAGCTTTACCCGTGACCTGGGTCTCTTAAATCTAGGCAATTTTTCTTACAACACTAAATTGTGATATTTGGGACTAGCTGTAGATCAAAGAGTCATAAGCACTTTCAAATAATAAAATTAATATTTTAAATAATTATAGACAATACAGATGACCCTGATGATCCAAGGGATCATAAAATACATCTAACACATAGATAATTTCATTAGGCCCATCTTAAACTAGTTTACCAGCACCAGATGAGTCTTAAAACTAAGTTTACTGCTAGTTCATTACGCGACCCTCCAGAAAGGAACTTGCAAGAAAAACTGTTGTTGATAAAGGTTCTATCAACACCACCTATGTAGTAGTCGGCACTTATGAAACCTCCACCGGCGTCAGCGCTGATAAACTATTGTCTTATAGCTAGTGGTTAAAGCAGTTTAACCTCAAGCAGTTTAATCTGAAGCAGTTTAATCTCAAGCTGTTTAATCTCAAGCAGTTTTGCGTTGACATAATCTTTGGGGCAATAATAAGCTTTAGTGATAAGCTTATTTTTAACATATATATTGAATTTATTTCGATTCAAGGCTGTTATTCGTTAGAAGAATGAAATTACTTGAGGAGGCCAAGCCAGCCGTCGTCCAGCTGTGACGTTTTCTCGGTGAGATAACCATGATGTTGATTTTCTTAACATTAGATAGTATATTATTAATAAGGAAATTTCTATCGATATCAAATACCTCAGGTCACCAATTTATTTAATAAGATAGTTACTTTATTTTATTGATAAAATAATTGTGAAAGTATAACAAATAAATTATCTCTATTATATAAAATATTTACACGGAGTTATCCTAAGGACGAAGAAAGCAACGAGCAACAAGAAGAAAATAAAAAGCTATATATATATAGCTTTTTATTTTTATTTTCCACAGACAATCATCATCATTATCAGCTGTTGAACATCCACTGCATGTTTAGCCTCGGCCGCACCATAAAGGGGATTTATTTTCCCATAATTGTCGCACTGGGTAGAAGAGGGATGGAAGACCGCTAATTTCTCAGTACATAAAAAACACTAAGTAAAATTCCCCGTGTCTTTTAAGGTCTCGTTAGCATTCCGGTAGAGCAGTGTTCCGACAACCGAAAAATGCGGGTTCGAGTCCCGGCCGAAGTCTGAGTTAAGTTACAGTTTTTCTAATAAACATTATCTTTAATGGTATGTAGCAACAATATGATATGATACTAACTGATGATCCGGATATTTTCCCGAAAATAATAGTAGAAAACGAATCATACAAATGAACACGTTAACTTGGCCCGATGGCGCAGATGGTAGTAATCCTGTCTTGTGTGCCAAATATCGTGGGTTCTATCCCCACCTATCACAAATATTTATAAGATAAATATTTGTATTTGTTCTGTGTCTGGGTATTATTTATAAGTATTTAAGTTTTATGATTCCTCTGTTGCATGATATCCCTAAAACAAGTGCTTTAAGCTTCTTATTTTGTTAGGTCAACGTATGAGATGTCTTGTGATTTTTTATGAGATTCTGCAAATAGAGAATAAAGGTCGCCTTGAACAGTAAAAAGAACCTCCCCCATTAATTAAAGCAGTATTATTTATTACAAGTACGAATGTGACAACCATCCGCGAATTTCTTAATCGAAAGCCCTACGCGCCGCCACACGGGTCGAGTCGGGAGACGCGTAATAAATTGTTATTACGATGTAATTACGTATAATAATTACGTACAATAATTCGTAATTAGCCACGTTCCGAGAAAAGGGGGGGTCGATTCTGGTGCACTCGACTATATCATCAAGAAAAAAATTAGGATTGTCTTTTAAATATTTTTTTCTAACACTAATTATTATTATATCAGCCATAGCTTAAAGCATACATACATACATTCCTACATTCATACTTCCATATATCCATTAATCCATACATCCATACATTATAAAATTTCGCGTATATAATTTAGAAGGATAATGTCGATGTGGATCAGAATTGCGCCCCGGTCAGCAGTCCCGAGCGTAAGTATTTTTCTTATGATATTACTTTCTTCCCGAAGCAATTAGTGGACTTTAAGACAGGAATCGTTTTATTTGCCCGTTTTTATTGCAACGCTCATCAAACGTGTAATTAATTTAAATGCTTGTTTTTTGCGCGGCAAGTAACTAATCTAAAGTCAAAGCGGAAGTTTTTATATTTATCACTTTCCTTAAATGTACTTAAATACTGTTTACTTTTTAGATCACAATCAAATTTGTGTTGTGTCTGGGTGTTTAGTTGCGTCGGTCCAACATGAACATTTATTTTGTGTACAGAACAAAGTGAATGAGAATTCATCAACGTACATTTTTAATCTCTATTTTGCTGGTACCTCACAATTAAGTTGTTAGGTACCGGCAGAGTAGAATAGTACCTACCCCTGTCGTAAGTGTCGTAAGAGGCAATTAAGGTACCAGAACCAAAAAATGGCGGTATATCCATCCGCACCAGTGTAGCCAGCATGCACAGGGCGGGAACAGGCAGCAGCATCCCCGTCGCGAAAGCTGCGCTCTGCGGTGGCCAACCCGCTCGCCCAGCGTGAAAAATCAGCGTTAAAATTCCCCCTTTCTTGGAAAAGCCTATGTCCAGCAGTGGACTTCAAATGGCTGATTTGATGAATCTTTGCGTATTTCGATGAGAAGTAAGCATGACGTTATGTTTATTCCTCTTTAAGTAATATGAAAGTTGCTTGATATAACAACAATTGTAAAGGATATCTAATCCAGATTGCAGGATTGATAAGCCACTAGAATATAATAACAAACTAAATGTCACCCTTGTCTTCGGTTTCGTGGAAATTGTTCTGTAGAATAAAATGATTATTCTGCCTATAAGAATTTTATTATATTAGACCAGGTCGACTAACAAGCTTACAGTCTGCGTTGTATTAAGCGTCATAGCAAACTATAGACTGGCGTAATATTACAAGGATATCCTAGCTTTTGATATATTTTTTTACATTATGATTACAACAGGCAGAATAATCATTATTCAGCCTGTTGTAATCTTTTTTTATTAGATCAGATAGACCAGCAAACAGACAGTCTGCGTAATATTAAGCGACACAGCAGCTTATAGACACACGTTACATCAGAAGGATATCACTAGCCATTGCTAACCTTTTTTCATAAGCTAGACCTTATACAAAAACTCGCCTGCCTTGGTACCTCACTCCCACCCATTTCTTCCGTCAAATTGCAGTGTTCGCATTGCTGTGTTCCGGTCTAAAGGGTGAGTGAGATCTTCGAGGCACAAGGTTGGCAACCCGTTTATCATATCACCCAGTAATTTCGCTGCTTGTCCCACCTTTCAAACTGGAATACATCAGTGCGAACACTGCTATTTGAGCTGATATTTGCTTGAAATAGATGAGAGAGAGGTGCCAGTTCACACAACCTTGATAAATCTATGGAGTTGACCTCATATTTGTTATGTGGAATGAAAATGACTGAAAGATGAAAATAAATGTCAAGTAACTCTGACATATAAAGCAACACTTGACAAAATCATGAACCTTCACCGCCAAGTAGCAGTGATCGCTTCACTGTGTTCCGATTTAAAGGATGAGAGAGGCAGTGAAATTATTAAGTAAATGTGACATTGTATCTTCAGTTCACAAGGTTGGCGACACACTAGTGATATCTTCGTGATGAAACGAGTGTCTACATGCTGCGGTCACGTTTATCAAGAAGGTGCTATTCTACTCTGCTGGTACCTCATGGCTGAAATTATTTATTATTATAAAATTTAGAGCAATGCTTGGAGTTTGTTTGCGCGATTGAATCAGGAATAAGGAGATTCGTAACAGAACCAAAGTTACCGACATTGTCCGGCGGATTAGTAAGTTGAAGTGGCAGTGGGCAGGGCATTTAGTACGCAGAACCGATGGCCGATGGAGTCGTTAGGTTCTGGAATGGAGAATAGGCACCGGCAGCAGCATACGTAGCACAGCGTAGAGCGTCCACCCGAAAGATGGACAGACGATCTGACTAAAACCGCAGAATCGCGCTGGACACAGGCCGCATACAACCGGTCCTATTGAAGAGTACTTGGAGAGGTCTATGTTCAGCAGTGGACGTCTTATGGCTGATATGATGATGATTAACCTTGGTATAATATCGAAAATACCCAGAAAAAAAACAACTACAAAGAAAGGCGAACCGGGAAGTAGAGATGGCTCATATCTCCGAAGAGCAGTCGCGGTCTCAATGCACAATGCGCTCGCGCAGATTTACCGCCGGCCTCTCTGACATCCACCTTGCATACACTTTATGGAAGCGACAACACGATTTAAAGGGACCAATGGTTGCCCGGAGGTCGCATGTCGATCATAATTCATAAAAAATTTAAATTTCTTTTGCGAATTTTTTTCCCTTTTCTATAACACAAAAGGTAATATAATTGTATATTTTGTAATGTATAATATGTATTGAATGTATATTAGTAGTATATATATATTTATTATGCCCTTTATTATATTTTCTTTGTTTACAATATTTTTTTATTTTTTTATTCCTACATCATCTCATACCAGACTCCGTGGTACGTCGCTTAAAGCACATGTGCTACGGACACCAGATAACAGAGGAATCACAAATATACTACTTAAATAGATATATTTAACGGGCGTTAAATACACAGCCGTGTGTATTAAAGACACAGAACAAATATCATCATTTAAATGTTTGTCTTGGGTAGGGATCGAACCCACGACCTATGGCGCACACGACACGATCACTACGATCTGTGCCATCGGGCTCGTCAAAAAATAAGTGTGTGATATAGGGATAATAAGTTTAAATTTAACGTCAAATATTAAATATTGTTGTTTTTTCCGTACCACCGTTTATAAAATATGTACTGATAAAAAATAATAATAGTGATGTCTGACTTACATATCTAACTATAAGGGTTAGAAACTTGATATTTTGCCCGTTCCTTTTATAGTGTAGGGGAACATTAAAAAGGATTTTTAATAATAAAAAGTGAAATTCATACTATTTATATATATACATATATATTTACAAGGTAAGAAAAAACTGTATTACATAGCCCACTTATAGAGAACGGTTATAAAGCTAACATCTCACTAGGACCAATAACAGCGGAGCTAGGTTTTTTCTAGAACCAACGACCTTCGGTGCACAAGATCACTACCATCAGCGCCATCGGATCCATCTTTTCAATAAGTTTGTAAAAAAGGTTTTTCTTCTTTACATGTGCTGTAAAACCTTCTTCATTTCCAAATTTCATGATTGTTGAGATGGACTCCACCTGCAGGTTTTGGTTGCCCTGCAAAAAGTTAAAGCTCTATATGGCTATCGATAGCTTTGAAATATTTTGATTTCTTCATTGTCTGCGGTCTTTTGGAGATTTACTTGCTGTTAACTTCAACATGATACCTCAACATGTTCCCGAGGGAAAGATTTTACAGATGGACACTAAAGTGACTCCCTAAAGAGAAACATTGTTTCTTTAGAGGTAGGGAACCTTAACAAAAGTAAGTTTAATTTAAATAGTAAACAAGTTAATTATTTTTACTGAAAGTTTAGGAAATATTGCATCAAACGAGTCACAATGATTCTGTTTATATCTACTATAACTTATAGTTGCTGGTCTCATACCAACCAATTTTTTGTAAACATATCATACCAAAAATTGTAAATCGGTTGCTGAAAGTTAACCGAAACAAAACAACCGTTAAAGCCGTTAAATAGCAGCTTTATTAAGAAATACTTGTCCGTTCCACGTCGTTAGTAGCTCGTATCATAGCTCGGAATATCATTTACAATGTCGAGCACAATGGACCACATGCACTGAACGCGACGGGACTATTGCCAGCTCGTTTCTTGTTTTATTAAAAGGACACGCACTGCAATAAGCCTGATTTATCTACGGAATCAAAGGGGGTACGGACACCGCGCGATGTCGCACAAAGAGATGGCATATACTTTTATGAGTTTTGTGAAACTACTGCACAAGTGAAAGCGATTTTTGCTGTCTCGGCCGTGTAAGGATGAATTATTGTCTGAATCAACAGAGGAAAAATAGAATGTCGTGCGTTCTTTTATGAACTTTATTTTATACTTAGAAACTAGTTAATGATATGAGGTCTACCTCATGTACGCTTATTGTTCTAACTGTTCTAAAGAAAATGGTACCTAATATTTAAAAAGCCTTAGTAATATTTTAATAAACAAACAATAAATTATCGTCCATTACCGGCTTATTGCTCACGACTCCAATATATATCGCGTCAGGAATTTTAGTTTTACTGAATCAAGATTAGTCCTTATATATATTTATTTAGTATAGGTACACTTTCAGATTATTGTCATATTTACTAATATTTATAATTAAATATATTGTTAACTAGATGGCAACCTAGGAGATGTGTACACAGCATGTTTTATTTAATTTATTTAATTTAAAATAATTTTTTTTATTAAACAAGATTTAAATAATGATAAAGAATACAAGCAAAAAACAAATGAATTCAATAAATTATTTTTCTGCTCTCATGATATTGAACGTGTAGGCAAGAGATGATTCAGCTGCCAGAATTTTTCAAAGTTCCCACTTAATTGTGAGGAATCTATTATGTCTTTGCCACTGCGTTTCCGTTCATTGCAGCAACTACACATTCAGGTTATTGGGTTGTAGAAGGGAGTATTGTTTTTATACACCTTTAACGCGAAGGGATTGGGTAAACGGATTTTATACTGTGTGTTAATGTTTATAGAACGGAGACGACCTGGTGACTCAATAGAAGTGTGGACTATTTTGTGCCTACTTATTAATTTTATGATCTTTAGAGAACTCAAACGCAAACTGTTCGCATGCAAAGTTTCATCACAATTTATTCACCATTAAGCCATGAACCATGATGACAGATGACAAATATTTATACTTACGCATTTATAATATTAATGTGGTGTATAAACTGGCCGTGTGGTACCGGTTGAGTAGAATAGTACCACCGATCCAGCCTCTTACGGTACCAAGTATCGTAAGAGGCTACCAAGGTACCTATACCGATAGGTGGCGTTATATCAACCCGAAACAGTGCAGCTCAAATGCAACATGGCGGGAATGGGCAGCAGCATTCCCTTCATGAAGCGACGCTCTGCGATTGCCACCACCCTTCCCAGCGCCGCAATAATGGGCAGATTCCCCGTTTCTTGGGGATGCCTTTGTCCAGAAGTGGACGTTTTATAGCTTCTATGGTGATGATGTTTTCTACACTAATAATATAATATTATAAAGAGGAAAGATTTGTATTTTTGTATGTAACGAATAAACTTAAAAAGTACTGAACTGATTTTAATAATTCTTTTTTAATTAGAAAGCTACATTATCATTAAATAACATAGGCTATATTTAGTACTAGATTACTTTAGAAATTCGTATTAAAATCAATCAAAGGTGTAAAAAATTAGCCATAAAATATCTTTCATCGCATACGCTGCGAAGAATATTAATGATAGGACAACAATTGTTTGACAATATTATAGAATATATCAATATCTACAAAAAACTATGCATGACGATATGTCTAACTATTGTGGTTACGTCCATCAATACCATTTATAATTTTTTATCCAAATAAATAATTTAATATTGAAAACTGTCTTAATATCTGATGATTACTTTTTGAATTATTGATATCGGACATTCCATTCAAAAGATATTATGAAATTAAAATAAAAATACATGCCGGCGGCGGCCGCCACGCAGCGCATCGAGTAGCTGACTCGACGAGAGCAATTGTATTTGTCACTTTCTCGAGTAGGATCTCCTGAAATTCAATACGCATCGTTGCCATCTACAAATATCACAGCCAACTTAGTTTTAGTTTTTTAAATTAGGGATTCATGGTTGTTTTAATTAGCATGCTTTTTACTTAAATATAAGCGAAGCCGGGAAGGGCCGCTAGTGTATTATAAATATAATATATTTTTTTGGATGAATTTGATGCTGGAGTACTTATAGGTGAATACCAGTGCTGCCCTTGCAGGGTTCGCGTTATCGGAGCGGGACCGACAATTGTCACTCGAGGGTGTCTCCGAGGCTGGACCTCGTCTGATGATGATCATTTGACGGGCCCTATGGCGTAGATGGTAATAGTCCCATCTGGCATACAAAAAGTCGTGGTTTTGATCCCCACCTAGGACAAATATTAACGGGCCCGATAGCGCAGATAGTAGTGATCCTATCTTGTGCGTCAAGGGTCGTAAGTTCGATACCATTCAGAGAAAATATCTATATATATGTTTGTTTTATATCTGGATGTTAAATATATGTATTTAAGAAGTATATTTGTGATTCCTCTGTTGTCTGGCGTCCGTGACACAAGTGCTTTGAGCACTTACCACGGAGTCAGGACAATGTATTAGATTTTGTGGGAATTTATAATATATACATATGTTTGTAAAAACCTCTACTACTATTTAAATGATGATCGAGTTTGTTTTGTGGCTGGATGTTGAATGTATTTGAATGTATATAGATTATTATATGGGTGTTTCCTATGTTTTACCATGTTCTTAATGCTTTTAGCGATTTATCTTGAAGTCGGGTATATAGTAGTGTTAATAGGACGTCCACGTACAAGGTGAACAGACGATCTGATTAAAGCCGCAAGATCGCGCTGGACTCATCACTGGCCACATACAATCGGCCTGGATCACCTGGATCCAGCAATGGACGTCTTGCGGCTGAAATGATGATGTTGATAATGAGAATTTGTGAGTTTTATTATTTTTATGGTGGTGATATTATCGTTGTCTATAGAAAACGATTACCACAATTTATTATTTTACTAAGTCGAAATTCTCCTATACCATTATCGAATAACGATTCGAAGACGCAAACAAAACAATAGACGAATCTAATCGACCATTAGATCCGTGGCCTGCTAGACTTGTAATTCCCCGAATCCCGGGGCAGAGATATAAATCACCGCGGGATTAGCGCGATAATGTCCCCGGGATTAGTTAGGGCTGCGCCCGGGGATTGATGGCGTCGATCGTTTATCAATGAATCGGCGATTCCGCCGGTAGGCATTGACGGATCGTTTGATTTGAATTCAATTCGTTTTAAAAACAGTTCTCTGTTTTAATTGATTGGCTTGTATTTTGGTAGAATGTATAAACAACTAGCTTTGCCCCGCGGCGTTACCTGTGGTTCATTAGAGAAAATAAATTGGCATCAACTTTTACATAAAAGTAAGATAATTTCTCACAGTGAAACATAGCTTATGTATTAATCCAGGGTGACTTACTCCATATAGAATTTGATTACAATCACTCCAGCTGTTTAGACATGAAAAAGTAACAAACACACAGACTCACAAACTTTTGCTTTATAATATATATTAAACTAAGTTGACAAACAAGCATACAGTCCACTCTACACAGGGCTTGAGGATTTGTCAGAGAATTTGTTGTGTTATGTGTCATTACTCAGTAATTTCACTGCCTCTCTCACCCTTAAGACCGGAACACAGCAATGCGAACACTGCTATTTGGCGGTAGAAATAAGTGAGAATGATATACCAATGCAGACGACCTTTGTAAGAAGTCTACCTCATGTAATTAACATTTTACACATGTTTTATGCCTTTCAATGAAGAACCTAAATAAATTTATGCTGAATTTTATTCGAATGACTTCGAAACCAGCATTTTTTTCTGGTTTAGTAAGAAAAAAAGTGTGAAAGTTCTTTATTTTTAAAAGTTATTTCAACGAAACACTGACTCCGTGATAAGTCGCTTAAAACACTTGTGTTACGGGTGCTATAACAAAGGAATATACTACTTAAATACATATATTTAACAACCAGACACAGAACAAACACAAATATCATGATATAAATATTTGCTCTGGGTGGGAATCGAACCGATGACCCATGGCGCACAAGATGTGATCACTACAATATTTATGTATTGTAGTGAGGGACAGAAAAATTTAATACTACATGCCCTATTATCAAGAGAACCTACATTAATAAATGATACTAGGTCTGTTCTGCTACTTAACGCGAGCAAAACCGCGGCCCAATGATAGTATTCAAATAAACCGCTTCTAATGAGCCGTTGGGTACTAACAGAGTAGAATAGTACCTCCCTCTGTTCCAAGGGTCGGTAGAGGCGACAGTGGTACTGGAATGGATGAACTTGAATACATGGCGGTATACCCACCCGAAACAGTGTAGTTCAAATACAACAGGATGAGAATTAACGGCAGCATTCGTGAAGCTGCGCTCAGCGCTAGCCACATCTGCCCACCGCGGCAATTATAGGCACAATTCCACCTTTTAAGGTGAGGCCATATACCCAGTAGTGGACGTTTTTTGGCTCCTATGATGATGATGATGACATATTATTTATATTCTGTGTTGTGAGAAAATTGTTTTAAATAAAACATGGCTGGTGCCAACCCTGGGAAGACCAAAAAACGTTTAGCACTGCGAGTGCTAATAGCCATCCCGCCATCCCGGGGGACTCCGCTCCCGCCCCTCCCCATCAGATCTTTGAAACCTAATGTAATAGCACTCGCTGTAATGAATTGGAAACATGGTAATTATCTCTATCGAACATTAACACATTTTTTTATTGGAAAGTTTATTGTGAAATAATGAGATTAATATATTTTTTATTCATATAATTACATGTACATGCGTATTTAATAGTTATGTGTTTTATTACACAATGTAGGTATATATTATAATAGTGCAATGCTGTTAGATATTATGCTTTGATGTCAATAACTGACTAGATGTCGCATTTGGACTATCCTCATTTTAGGCGCTAACTAGGTTCGTGTCCTGGACAAACATTTATGTGATAAATGATGACTGACCCGATGCCACAGATGGTAGTGATCTTACCTTCTGCGCCAAATGCCGTGGATCAGATCCCCACCCAGGACAAATATCTATATGTATTTGTGTTTGTTCTGTGTCTGGGTGTTTATTATATGTATTTAAGTGGTATATTTGTGATTCCTCTGTCGTCTGATGTCCGTAACACAATTGCATTATGCGACTTATTTCGGAGTTAGGTCAATGTATGAGATGTTGTGGGAATTTATTTATTAAAATATTTGTGCTTTTTCCTACTTTATTTAGCCCTTTATAGATAAGTTTATTAAAATATCTACACTAATATTAGATATAGGTAAGATTTCATCTTTTCTTTGTGACGATTTATCTAAAAACTATCAAACCAATTTAATAATTATTTCACCATCTTTACCGAGTTACTTATTGTGGGTGTTCAGGGTGTTTGATACATATTATTTAAGCTGTCATGCGTACCTACAAAAAGTAGAAGTAATTTAAAAATATTTATATTTTAAATAAAATAAATTTTAGGTAAAAATGCACGGAGCGGAATTGGCAGCAGCATCCCCGCCTTGAGATCTGCGCTCTGCGATTGTCAACATGCTTGCCGGGCGGCAATTACAGGCAAAGTTACCCCTGTCTTGGAGAGGCCTATGTCCAGCAGTGGACTTTCAATGGCTGGATTAATGATGATGATGAAACTATAGTTACGACGGGTCAACGTCCTCAAAAAAGTCTGTGTTTTAAAAGTACATAGAAAAATTACTTTGTTTATTAGGTACATTCCTTTATGTACATCGTTCATGTCCCTATTTATTATTGTCCACCGATTGTTGTCCCTATGTTAGAAAACCTCATTTCTCCAAGGCCGGCTCTCTTTCCACTCGGCTCCGTCCAGAAACCGAATGGTACTTCCCGTAATGAGCTGCAAACAAGCCAATTATCCCAACTTGGGATGTTTTAATGGCATTGTAAGATATTCATTGACTTCGTCAAGGGTGCTCTGTATTTTCGGTAATTTAATAAAGATCAGCCTCCAAGGGTCTTGGTATATAGAAATGTTTTAGAGACGATTGTTTATGGGTTACGTCGTGGGTTTTTTTTATTAATCTTACAGAAGCTTTACGGAATATCACCTTTTTTTCCTATATATTTAGATATATAAGTGATAGTAAGCGTCACTGCAGCCTAATGACGCTCGTTTATCGCACTAAGATATCACTAACGCGTTGCCAACCTTGTGACTTGAGGATATTATACCACTTTACCCAGTGACTGCACTGCCTTTCTCACTCTTCAGACCGGAACACAGCAATGCGAACACTGCTATTTGGCAGTAGAAATAGGTGAGAGTGAGGTAGTAATGCAATGTATAAGATCTTAATTGTCTACCTTGTCCTTTATTCATTTTCACTTGCTAAATTAGAGAAGAAGACGCTAATTGTGTTTTGTTATGTAGTATTTTTGGTTTTCAAAGTGTGCCTTACCTTAAAAGAAAAAAAAATATACCATATATATTAGCTATATTATTAGATAGCATTATGTTATTGTCTATAGCTATATTATTAGATAGCATTATGTTATTGTCTATCTGTATGTTTGTGAAGACTATTTATCTCGAGAGCGTAACTCGGTGTGGAAGTGTTGAGTTGAAATTAAACCATATACTCAAATCTTCAGCCTCTTTCGGTTAGAAAGAAACAATATTCGTAAAAAAATACGAGCTTTTATTTTGCTAATGATTGATTGCTCTCCGTAATTCTAAAACTATGAAAATGATTACATCGTACTGTAGATGTAGAGAAAATCCAAAAACAATAGCAATGGAATCATGAAAAGTCTGAAAAGAAAATAACGAAATTATGTTCTTATATTCGTACGGAACACTCGACGGTAGAGTCCAACATGTACTTGTCTGGATTTCTTGATTAAATGTATGATAGAATTCAAAGGCAGTACTTTCCAATAATCTTATCTATTGAAATTGGGGGTGTTTTCTAATCTTAATGGTCTTGTCCTTAGTATAAAACGATTTTAATACGATTTCCTTCTCAAGTAATTGAGGTTTTCCAAACCTTATGTGATGGTCGGGTTCGTCAAGTGAATGCTGTAGATATAGCTTAATTTAAGTAAGTAAAAGTATACGCGTAAGTACTTATGTAATATTAGATAATAATAAATTCACACATCACTTATATTGACCGGACACTGAGATAAGCCATTTAAAGCATTTGTGTGACGGACATTAGAAATATAACACTAAAATACATATTTGTCACCTAGGTGCTAAGTTGTAGATACTGAATAAGCACAGATATTCGTTTCATATATATATTTTCTTGGGTGGAGCTGAACCAACGACTTTTAGCGCATAAGCTAGGATCATGACCGCCGCGCCACGTGGCCCGTTAAAATTGTACTGTACAAAAATATATAACATTTCGAACAGCTTTAACGGTTATTTAGCTTTTGTGTTCGATTGTTTATACTCGATTTCATAAAATATATATGTTAAAGGATCTATACATAGAAAAATGCTGAATTATATTTAAGGTAATATATACTAGAAACATATCAACTCTTCTCAGGTTTAAAGCAGGACTCGAACCTGCATCTTTCCCAGCATCAGCGATCAGCGTCTCTACATCCGTAACCAATAAAGAAGAAACTCTTACATACATTTATCTCCTAAATGTAATTCAGCAAAAATCTGAAGTATTTAAGTAAACGTTTCTTCCGTATCGGTCGCTTTGAATTTGTAAAACTTCGTTGTATAACCGAGAGGTCGGAGTAGAATAGTACCTCCCTTTGTACCAGGTGTCTTAAGAGGCGACTGTGTATAGGACGGGAATGTGCAGATGCATACCCGTCGCGAAAGCTGCGCTCAACGGTTGCCAACAGCTTGCCCAGTGCGGCAATTAAGGGCAAAATTCTTCCTTTTCTGGCCGACCTATGTCCAGCAGTAGATAGTGGCTGTTATGATGACGATGATGATGTGAAAATTTGACATTTTGGTGCTTGTTGGGCTTCGATTACCACCAAATATTTATATGACGAGTTTGTATATCGTTCTATGTCTGGGTGTTATTTGTATGTAATCAAGTATTATATTTTATATATAACACAAGCGCTTTAAGCTACTCGAAGTTGAGTCAATATATGAAGTGTTGTGTGAATTTATTTATTTTATTTATAATTTAGCCTTTTTGTATACCACAAAAGTAGGCAACAAGTATACAGCAAGCTTGATGGAAAGCTGTTCCTGCAGCCTATGTTCGTTTCTCACACGAGGTATCGTTCACATTGCTAGTCTAAGTGATCTCGTATATATCTCGTATATAAACACTATAGCCTGCGGTTTCTAATAAGCCGTGTCAAGTCAGCAAACGTTCGTTACAGATATTTGCCAATCAACTGACTTGCGGCACCCGGACAAACACAAGAAGGTGCGTGCCCCACACCAATGATTAATCAGTTCAGGAGTGTTTACACGCAATACATCAATAGCTGTATACACTGTTTTGTGCGAGTCGATCTTGAACACAAAAATAGTACAAACTGGTTTTTGAATATAGTATGAATACACTATGATGTGCAGCTGTGACTAAGCTAAAAGTTCCCAAAAGAGTATCTTTCGAAAAAAATTAAGGTCTATGAGAAACCGTACACAACATTATTATGAATACCTCTATTCCGATTTTGATAATCATGAATTTGAAAATTCCGAATCCCTTCGCGCCTCCAACTTTTTAATTACACTCTTGTATAGAGCAGACAAGTACCACGGCCAGTTGTATTTCAGTTTCTTACTTTTTATAATAGGTAAAAGATTATAGTATTAGTAGGTATATTATATTTTAAAATTTGAAAGTCATTATACAATTCATACTACAAGTCATATAAAATGACTTAAAAAATAATGTACCTTTTTTTTCTATTATTAACAAACAAATGCGGAAAATGAAATTTCGTTTCGGAATATCGCTGAAAAGGCCCTTAACAGTGGGGATTTTTAATTATTCCAACTAATCCAATTACAAAAATAAAAATAACGTACTTACGACTTTCGGTACAAGGTAAACGTGTTTTTGAATAGTCGTGATTCCGTCGTTTAGGAAATGTAATAATTGGAATTTTTTAATTCGGAATTTTTAAATTTGGTATAAAATATTTCGGAATCTTAAAGTATTTCCATAGAAATAGTATCCTTATATCTTTACACCGAGACAAGTATGAGAAAAACAACCCAAACTCTTTGGAATAGCGTTTGTTAAAATGTGGCCGTTTCACAGCTGTGGGACCGGTCATAACAATATAAATGGTAATGCTTTCTTAAAAGTGAGGTACACCTCATATAAATTTCGGCTGCATGGGTACCTTACTCTCACCTATTTCTACTGCCATATAGTAGTGTTCGCATTGCTGTGTTTTAACTTGAAGGGTGAGAGAGGCAGTGAAATTTCTGTGTTGTTTGACATAACATCTACAAGTCACAAGATTGGCAAACGCACTAGTGATATCCTTGTGATATTACGAGCGTCTATAGGTCCCTGTGACGCTTTTTGTAACGTCGACAGTATGCTGGTTTGTCAACCTGATTGAACAAAATAAATTGATATCACTGTATTAAATAATAAACAGTATGTGATAAAATATAACTTTCAAAATCCTGAACTAGCACTGTACTAGCAACAGCAAACCGGCAGAATAGAATAGTATCTCCCCCTACCGGGTATCTTAAGAGGCGAATAAGGTACCAGAACCGACAGATGGGGGTATATACATTTGTAACAGTGTAGCTTAAATGCACTGGGCGGGCAGGAGCATGCTAACATCCTTGGCCAGCGCGGAAATTATGGGCAAATGTCCTCCTTGCTTGCGGAGGCCTATGTCCAGCAATGGACTTCCATTGGCTTATGTGATTATGATGGTGATGAAATGTATATGAAAGTGTACTACTATAATTTTTTTATGTATGATATACTGGGAGATAGTTGATGTTATAAGGAGCAGCTCAGGCTACATAAATTGTGTATCGTTATCGGAAACCGACATACTCGGGTAAAACACGGGTATCTAATTTTCTATAAACCGTTAAGTCACCCAAATATTTTGGAACACTTCCTAACATAAATTGAAAAAGGTTGACGTCCGAGTTTCTTCTTTGACAATTCCGAAGCACGCAAGATAGGGGTTCCAAAACTAAACCTTTGACCTGTAAACTGCCCTCCCCCTTGCACCCTCATTCCTCTTGGCCCGAACTGTTAACTTGATCCGGTCCTCCGGCGGGATGAAGTGAGCAGTAGTAACATTTTATTTCTCTAGCAAAATCTCACCCTTGCAAATTGAATCTTAAGGGATTGGGGGAGCCTTTTTAACATAAAGGCTTTTATATCCGGCGACGTGTAAAACTGCTAGTCTCCATACACTTTTTATGCAGAACTATACCGATCATATAATTTTGGCTGTTTCATCATCATCATCAACATCATATTAGCCATAAGACGTCCACTGATAGACATAGGCCTCCCCAAGTAATTTCCATTAGGACCGGCTGTATGCGGCTTGTGTCCAGCGCGATACTGCGGTTTTAGTCAGATCGTCTGTCCATTTTGCGGTTGGACGCTCTTCGCTGCGCTTGCCAGTACGTGGTCTCCATCTCAGAACTTAACGACTCCATCAGCCAAATGCCCTGCCTACTGCCACTTCAACTTACTAATCCGCCGGGCAATGTCGGTAACTTTGGTTCTGTTACGAATTTTCTCGCATACTCTCTCTCCACAGCTCGTTGAGCTATTTTGAACTTGCTTAGAAGGAATAGTAAGAGACCACGCTTCACGCTTTGCCATAGGTCATCGCTGGTTACTCACATTGGTCGAAAACTTTCGAATAGAGACACTGAGGTATGTCGGACGAGATGATATATCGCAGTTTTCCGAACGCTACCCAGCCGAGTTGGATTCGGCGATTTACCTCATTTTATTTAATTAAATATACCTTAATAGACTATTAAACAATATATAAAATATAAATTGTCATTTCACTCTCATCTATTTCTACCGCCAAAAATTAGTTTTCACATAGCTGTATTCCGGTTTCAAAGGTGAGAGAGGCAGCGAATTGCTTGGTAATATCACATAACATCTTCAAGTCCCAATGCTGGCAAAAAAACATGAATTTATAATATCAGTTTAAATAACCTTAAGTGTATTTTTTTGATAAGACCAGGTCGACAAACAAGCATACGGTCCACGTGGTAAAAAGCGTCATCGCAGCCTGTACAGCTTGTAACATCTCAAGGATATACTAGCGTGGTGATAAAAAAATATTTGCTAGATATCACGATATTATTGACTCTGTGTCGCTTAAAGCACTGGTGTTATGGACTTCGGATTGCAGAAGGAATCACAAATAAAATACTTGAATGCATATTTTTAATAAACACACACATATCAAACATCCAAATCTCAAAGAACGCGTTTTTAATTAAAGCGCGTTTCTTTTAAACGTGTTTTATGTCGTCTCGTAGTCGGATCGTGTAAAGCCGCTCCTTTACCCTTTGCCCGTATTTTTTTCGCGAGGACAATCGTAAAATATAATAGAACACG
Source organism: Heortia vitessoides (assembly GCA_020976665.1). NCBI lineage: Eukaryota > Metazoa > Arthropoda > Insecta > Lepidoptera > Crambidae > Heortia > Heortia vitessoides. Next base: position 16,377,065 of record JACJUM010002971.1, read on the forward strand.
TTTATCCCTTTAAAGATATTTGAGGGTGTTTATGAGCCTTCGTATTCTTTGAGTTGCTTGACCGTACAGTTTCTTGCAATTAAATACTTTTGTTTTACATAAAATAAATAACTATTGGTGGACTTCTCGACGGGCGCAGGTGGTAGTGATCCTATCTTGTGCACAAGAGGTCGTAGGTTCCATCCCCAACCAGGACTAATAATTATATAATGATATTTGTATTTGTTCTGTGTCTTGGTGTTGAATACATGTATTTGAATATTATACTTATGATTCCTTTATTGTCTGATGTCCGTAACATGAGTGCTGTAGGCGACTTATTTTGCCATCAGGTCAATGTATAAAATGTTGAGTATTATAAAAAAAATCATGAAGGGACTAAAAAAAATGCTCTCCCCGCTCTTCTTTATAATTAATAAATTTTTGTCACGGTGTTAGTCCGAGATGAAATTCTAAACAACAGAACAGATTTTTATAAATGTTAATATTTTAATTTGATCTGACTTGAAAGATATATATAAATTTTACAGTTGCAATATTATTTTACGATAGACATTTAATTTTATTATTTTACGATTAAGATTGACAGGCCTTATGACGCAGATGCTAGTGAACCTGTCTAGTGCGCCAAAGGTCGTGGGTTATATGATATGATATGATATTTATGTTTGTTTTGTGTCTGGGTATTAAATATATGATATTTGTGTTATGTATTCAAGTTTTTTTTTTTTTAGTCAGCAAACAAGCATACGGTCCGCTTGATGGTAAACGTGACCGCAGTCTGTACACGCTAGTGTTATCACAAAGATATCACAAGCGTATCGCTAAGCCTGTGAACTGAAGATACTATATCAAATTTACCTAATCTCATCGTTTACGTTGCACGTCACATTCCGTCACATTTTTACTGCCTCTCTCAACCTTCAAACCAGAACACGACAGCGAACACTGTCTTTTGGTTGTTGAAATAGTTGAGAGTAAAGTACCAATTTAACAGGTCGTATAACTGTTAAAAGACGTCTATTTCATGTAATTTTAATATTTGTTTAAAAAAACATGTATTCTCTGTTGTTTGATATCCGTAAGCTACAGTCTATTGTGATTTAATCGATCCTTTTATAGACACTTTATCAACATCATCATACCAGCCATTGAAAGTTTAGTACTGAACATAGGCCTCTCCAAGTAAGGAGGTCTTTTGTCAATTATTGCCGCGCTGGGCAAGCGTGTTGGCAATTGTAGAGCGCAGCTTTCGCGACGGAGATGCTGCTGCCTATCGACCCTTTGCATTTGATATCCAAGACAGTGTGTCTTGGATATACCGCCATCTGTCGTTTCGAGTAATCATCGATATATGTCTAGTAATTATTATTATATCACCATTGGAAGTCCACAGCTGGACATAGGCTTCCCCGGTAAATTAGGAATTTAACCATAATTACCGCGCTGGGCAAGCAAATTGGCAATCGTAGAGCGCAGCTTTAACGAAGGGGACGCCGTAACCCATCCCCGTCTAGTGCATTTGAGCTCCGGATGGATATACCGCCGTCTATCGTTTCTGGTACCTTAGCCGCCTGTTAACGAGATATGTACTTTTCTAATCTGCCTTCAGTTATCATTGTTTAAGTGTAAAGTTATAATAACAATTTCCTAATAAATGTTTTCTGTAAGTGCGCGTTCTATTACAACATGCGGAAACTTCCTGTTATGGCGACCCGCGCCATTGTAAATGGAACGAGCACATAAACACCTGTACTTGTTTTTACTTCTCACTATAGTTTTCTTTCAATCCACGAGTCACTCACGCTCGCCAGTCTTGACTAATATTACAAACTAGCTTTAAGCCCGCAACTTTGTCCGCGAAATGTTTTCTCCATTACATAAAGTGTTCATTAAAGGATCGAGTGATATGCGATATCATATGCAGAGATAATAATATATATCATGTTATTCATAAGGGAGTATACACCAAGGTTCATTTTTATAACAGTTTTATCCCTGACAAATCCTATAAAATAATGACCAATGAAACGACAAACCCAATTTGGATGCAATAACAATGTACTTTTTGTTGGAATGAAAAACAAACGAGACACGAAATAAACAACTGACAATCAAGAATGTACTTCCATTCACGTTTTTCTACCGGCAAATAGCAGTATTCGCATTGCTGTGTTCCGGTCTGAAGGGTGAATTTACTGGGTAATGTAGTATTATGTCCTCAAGTCACAAGGTTGGCAACGCGTTAGTGATATCTTTTTTTTCTACTATCACGCGGACTGTATGCTTGTTTGTCGACCTGGTCTAAAAAATTTATATGTGTTTATCGTGAAAAGAACATTTCGACTATACATTGAAATACAAACTATCCTATTTCTCAATTTGTTCAAACTGTGCACAGTAAGCAAAAAAAATTAAAATCTGTTCATTTCAATTTAAAAGTTCATCTCGGACAAACATATATTGAATTGTCACATCCATACTAATGTCAAAAACATAAATGTGTCTGCTTCAAATTTATATATCCTAACTAGTTAAGTCAATATATATTAGAAGTCCACTGCTGGACATAGGATTCCCTGGCGTTAGCGTCCCCCCGCTGCTTTCCATCCCCGCCCAGTGCATATGAGCTACACTGTTTCGGATGGATATACCGCCATCTGTCGGTTCTGGTAACTTTTCCGCCTCTTACGACACCTGGTATAGACGGAGGTACTATTCCACTCTGCCGGTCCCTAATGGCAATCATGTCGACTCATAGATGTTTTGAACAATCTTCTAAAGATGAACCATGGAGTGCTTTTACCGATTTTTAACAAGTCACTGTGTTTGCACAGTCGTAGGTAAACTCAGAATCTTTATCAATGTTTTGAACGCAAAAGTTTGCGAGTTTGGGCGTACTCTTTATTCTTTCTTTAATATGATTATACATAAACCCATAAACAAGTTTACGTTCCACGTGACAGTAAGCGTCAACGCAATCTATAAGTAATATCATAAGGATATTACTAGCGCGTTGTCAATATTGTGTCTTGAAGATATTATGTCACATTACCTCTCATTTTACTGCCTCTTTCACCTACAGCAATGTGGACTTGCCTATTTGGCAGTAGAAATTGGTTAGAGTGAGTTAACAATGCAGAAAAACTTTGTATGTCGTCTACCTCAAGTGATCAAATCTAGATAACATCTCATACATTGACCTGACTTCGGGGAGTTAGCTTAAAACTTTTGTGCAACGTGTATATATCAGACAACAAAGGTATTACAAATATAATACTTAAATACATATTTTACACCCAGACTAATGATAAATAATAAATTCCAACAACATCTCATATATTGACCTGACTCTGTGATAAGTCGCTTAAAGCATTTGTGTTAAGGTCGCCCGAAATCAGAGGAATCACAAATATACCACTAAAGTACATATATTTAATATCCAGATACAGAAACAACAAATATCATCAAATAAAAAACTTACCTAGATGGGAATCGAACCCACGACCTTTAGAACACAAGATAGGATCACTACCATTTACGCCATCTTGCCCGTCGTCCAGACCTATGGTCATCACAAATATCTGACCTCATAAAATTGAACCCTCAATCTTTTAATACAATGCCGTTACAATAATTATCATTTATAATAAAATTACTATTAATAACAGTTTACTTTGTGCTTACATATTTGTAACGTTTTAGTTACCTTACGGTAACCTACCTAAGTAGTAGCACTGGTAACAATGGTAGGTATAAAGTTATATTTTACAAATACTAAAAGGGAACAGCCGAATCAACTGTGAAGACAAAGTCGCCTGCAGACAATGAGTCCTAATGCAGCTCTTGAAGATCTGATCGCTGGAGCACAATACTTAGAAAATTTTCGCCTACGCCATATCGTACGGTACCACGCTCAGACTAACAAAAAGAAGCTGGAATTAACTCCGAATAAATTACTTTTTTGCATTAAAGAATGCTGAATTTATACCGGTACAGTAGATTAGTACTGTACATGTACCAGTTGTTACCGCAACCGATAGATGGCGGTATATCCACTCGTAACAGTGTAGCTCAATTGTAACAGGGCAGGGATGGACACCAGCATTCTCGGAGCGAAGCTACGCTCTGCGATTGCCACCACGCATGCCCAGCATGGCAATTAAGGACAAGTTCCACTTTTTTTTGTGGACGCTTATGTCCAGCAGTGGACGTTTTACGGCTGCTGTGATGATGATGTAAGAAAATATTTACTTGAAAGAAATTACTTGTCTCAAGCGTCAGGCGGGACTCAAACCCACATCTTACTTTTGCTGGGGGACTGCAACTACCTTTAACGCATGATAGGAACAAACTGAATGTCCCATTGGTCCCGTCTTCAATTGTAAATATTACCTATCGATTAAACATGTACAAATTTAATGAAACCTACCATAATATTTTTGTGTCTAAATCATTATCAGCATCCACACATCCATCACCATTTTTCCTTCATTCATTATCACTTTCGTCAACATATCAGCCATTGGAAGTCCACTGTTAGACATAGGCCTCCACAAGATACGTCATCGTATCTTGTGGAGGGACATCGTAGGGACGTGTGGATGCGTGGACACGTGGATGTGTTGATGTGTGAATGTATTGAGGTATGGATGTATAGATGTATATATGTTACTTTCACGCAGGAACGGCGAAATATATCGGGATCGGGATTATGATAGTCTGAAATAACACAAATTGGATTAATATTTATGGAATCTGAATGGTTGTTTGCATTATATAGCTGTGCACGGCATCTCTGGCAAAGTCACGGGCGGGACGTTAGTTGACAATATAGTTTATTTTAATTGAATGAATGTTTATAACCAGTTTCGTATCACATACAATAAAATAAGTTTCTCTTTTTAATATTACATAAGTTCAGATTACGTAAAATTGGCGACGAGACCGTTGTGTTATTCTGAGGCAGCGTCGGAATCCGCTCGCCTGTGCGCCCGCAGTACAATGGTGATTAAAATGTGCGTGCTTTCAACACAAAGAAAGTTTATTGTAGGGCATTGTTGTGCTATTATATATGGGCCCTTGCTACGATGACGATGCCTGCACACGGCCGACTCCGTTCCCATTTCTACATAAATGAATCGACAAAAACTTACATGAGGTAATACCTCATACTAATTGTCTGCATTGGTATGCACTCACCTATTTCTACCGTCAAATCACAGTGTTCGCATTGCTGTGTTCCGGTTTGAAGGGTAGCAGAGGCCATAATTTTACTGGGTAATGTGACATAATATGTTCAAGTTACACTAACGGAGTAGAAGTACCTTCCTTTGTACTAGATGTCGTATGAGGTGACTGACGTACAGGAATCGACAGATGCCGGTAAATCCATCAGAAAAAGTACAATTTAAACACTACAGGGTGGGAATGAGCTGCAGCATCCTCTTCGCGAAATTGCGCTCTGCGATTGCCAACACGCTTGCCCAGCGCGGCAAATATGGGAAAAACCCCCCTATTTTAGGGAGGTCTACGTCCAATACTGGACTTTTTATGGCTGATATGATGATGATGACGACAAGACTAGCAACGGATGCAGTACTGTAAGCTTCTTAGTCGTCCTGGTTGGTTAAAATAAACAAACAATCGCGAGCGCGCGGCGCGCCTGTCCACTGCGCCACAATCGCACAACAGTGCTTCGTGATCGGCCACTTGTTGTGTGGCCGCTTGTACCTAGCATTGCCGACACACAGCTATTAACGAGGTATCAATATACCGATTTTCAATATACATTATTGCGAAATTCACACGGATGTTAACCGAACCTGCAATAGATGGCAGAGTTACATTGAGTGATATTCCTTAAGTGATAAAGTTGGCAACGGGCTTGTGATATTTTTATAATAATTCGAGCGTCGATCTGGTCTTATATAGACTATAAACAAGTGTCCCGATGTTACGCGTTTTGACAGTTTTTAGTGTTCTATTTAATTATTTTAATATTTCCTGCAGTTTTGGGGTGTTTTACATCTCTTTAGGTAATATCTATATAAATACACATCTGAAAATGGATCCAAATTTTGTGAGAGCGATAACAGCAACTTACCTAAGGTCGACGCCTTCATGGTTGCACATTTCTTTAAGAATAATGCAGATTACTATGGCACGGAACTGAAGAATGTATAAACAGCTATGCAAGTACCATAAAGAAATGACTTATCTACAATCCTTTACATTTTGTTCGATTTATAAACTTAGTAAAAAAAACTTTTAGGTTTTGTTGTTGAATGCCTTCTGCTCAGTTTCAAAATGTACCTGCACAGTTTCTGCTTTTGTTACACAGGTCTGCAAGGGAGTCCTATGGAGATGATGCGATTGGATATGTCCAACTACACCGGGAGCGTGGGGTTTGCAAAATTAACTATTAAGTGTGCCCAGAACATAAAGTTAGAACTAAAGCCTATAATGTGAAGATGATAGTGAATGAGAATGACATTGAAAACACCAGCTGTCAATGCCACGACTGTGCCGCTTCAGTTGGTGGATGCAAGCATGCAGTTGCTTTTTTGATGTGGGCCCATAGTCGCTCCGAGGAACCAGCATATACTTCCATTGAGTGCTATTGCAGAAAACCTACTTTGTCCAAACTAGGATCTATTTTGAAGTACATTACTGTTCAGCAGAATACCCATAAGGAAGTACCACACAGACCAAGTACACCATCGCTTTATACGCGATTTATTTCTGAAGCGAAGAAAAGAAAATTTGAAAACTGCGAGTTGCTAAAATATCAGCATGATTTTAAATATAATGGTGTTATTTTTGTAAAAAAATAAGTATTATAATTGTAATTTCTTCTTTATCTGATGTCCGTAACACAATTTAAGCGACTTATCTCAGAATCAGGCTAATGTATGATATGTTGTGTAAATATGTTTATTTACCTCTCATGTTGGATTAAACTGTAACATAATAAAGGCTTCGCAATAAGTATAATAATCAGATTAACTTATTCTCCTTCCATTACTATAGAGTTAAGCGCCAAATCCTAACTAAACTTAGATTAAATTAGTTTTAAGTTTAAAGAATAAGTAATGTTTAATGTCGTCTGATCGCACAACGCATGCTGTGTGAACTTACTTATTGTACACTTAGTTTTAAGTTCTATCTTTTGTATATAATTATTATCATGGTGTAACAATTCCCGGTTTACCAATAAATAATAACAGCCATAGATAATCGCCGCGTTTGCCGTGCGTTCGCCTGGGCATTCGTGGTGCTAAGCGCTGTGCAAAACTTTGCAAGGATACTGCTGCGCACTCACGCCCTGTAGTATTTAAGTTAGGTTGTTTCGGATTTATATGTCGCCATCTGCCGATTCCGGTACCTTTAGTCGCCCATTACACCTGGTAAGGAATTATTTACTATTTTACTCTACCCCATAGGATTTAATAACAAAAGTAAACTATTAAAAGTTGAGACGTGCCCTTTTATAAACATAACTTGGTCGATATTTCAAAGTCGATAGAGCCATAACATTTCAACACCTTGCCTTTTACACAAACAAATTATATCTTATTCGCTAAAGCACTGTGTAACAAGGGTGGCCGCGTGGCCCGGATGACAACGGACAGTACTAACTTAATTCTTTGGAATATATATCACGAGAAAACATATGGGAAGAATCTATAGAGTAAGAGAATTTTTTTTTAGATGTCATTTTGTTAAGCTTAAATGTGTGATGTATTTATATGTATTTTCATGTTAATAAAGATACAAACGTAGATACTTTTAATTAGTATTTAAATAATTATTAATAAACTAGACAACAATGAAGCCATATCTTGTTAACTATTATATATAACTATAAGAAATTTAATTCTATTAATAATTCTCCCAGGATTGGGTGTAATTTGCCCATAATTGCCGCGCTGGGCAAGTGTGTTAGCAATCGCAAATTGTAGCTTCGGATGCTGCTGCCTAATGGCGAACTTAATGCCAGGTGACATTTTCTCCCAGTCAACCATAACACGAAACAGAAAAAATATATATAGTGGTACAGTCAATATATATACAAAATAGATAAACCTGACATACATATTTGTATAAATAAATGCATATATATATATATATATATATATATATATATATAAATAATAACGTACATCACGCCCTGTGCATTTAAGCTTCACTATTACGGATGAATATAAATAATAAAATAAAATTGATCATTAAGATCAATACATCGATCGGTGCATACTCGTATTAATTTAATTGGAGTATCTGTCTGTAATATTAAAATAACTGTTTTTATTAAATACATGTGGATGTAACAAATAATTTTTTTTTGTATGTCTGTCTGTCTGGTATAAAAAGTAGTAATTTAGGATTACGACTAATAGTAGCGGAGCAACAAACAAAAATGTGGCATAAACGTCACCGTCATCGACGTCAGACAATAGAGGTGTTACAAATATACTACTTAAATACATATATTTTACACTCAGACATAGAACAAACATATACATTAAATAAATATCATCATATAAATATTAGTCCTGTGTGAGGATCGAATCTACGACCTTTGCCGGGCCCGTCGAAAATTTTAAGAGCAAAGTCACTGTTCCTAAATATACAAAGACATCAATTAAAGTTGACTCATATTGCCTCTTTAACTATAACTTTTATTTAAACATTTTATCTTATCAAAACACACAAATAAACGTTAAAACGTCAATCCGCCATTGAATCACGTGATGCTCTCTGTTGCGTTATCTATTGACTCCCAGGTTAAACTTTTAAAATTAAAAAAATTTCAAAGGCAATTATACAGCTATTGCTTCATTTAAGCGCGTTATCTCGGAGTGAGACCAATGTATGAGATATTGTGTGTGAATATAAAGTGCACTCACTTATCTAATTTAGTATATATATTAGTATATATTATATATATATATATATATATATATATATAATAAGTTTCTGCCAGCGTGGTGACCCCAAGGCCCCTGTGGGAAATCAGCAACACCCCTCCGCATTAGCGGTACTTTATCGTCTTCGGGGAGACATGGTTTACGGCCTTTGTGGTGCCGACCGTACTTGCTCATATTAGCTGAAGAATGACTGAACTACTAATAAATTGAAGTGTTTGTAGGTACATTTGTATGTCACTAGCAGAAAGCCGCGACTTTGTCGGTGCACTTAACATAAATACGGTAATTAAAAAAAAATCGGCAGTTCTCTGCTATATATTATACAACTAGCTGTACCCGCGACTTCATCCGCGTGGAATAGGTTTTTCGGGCACCAAACCTCTTTACTTCAACTTATATAAACTTTGAATGTCATGTTTATTTATATCGAATCAATGGCCTGAAAAATAAGTTTCAAGTTTCTAGCTCTAAAAATTGCGATACTTCCATACAACTTTTCCTCCCCCCTTTCAACCCCTTACAACCCTCAATTAGATTTAAAAAGCCTATGTCCCTTCTCAAGGTCTAAAAATTGTCTATGCCAAATTTCATCAAAATCGGTTTAGAAGTTTAAGGGGGAAAGCGTAACAGACAGACAGACAGACAGAGTAACTTTCGCATTTATAATATTAGTAGGGATTAATTATACAATTAAGGATGCTCAATTTTATTCGTTCACAAACGCTGTTTCATATTCCATTCTCCAATAATAATAATGATGTATCAGTAAGTCATCCCATCTATAGAATGTGCAAAGAATATAAATTGTTTAAAATTATTTTTAAACAAATAATTATATTCTATTAAAAAATAAATACCAGGCTATTATATGCTTTAAAATATGCTTACTTTTAACAAATTATTTTATTATTTATCTGCAAGCCTGCTGTCTGGTAGTTTAGAAAACCTTAAGCTATTGCCCTCGAGTGAATTATTTATTTGATTACCTATTATACATAGAAACTACGGGCTGATATTTATTTCTTGTAATAGGCTGGGCATATTTTTATGATCATACATAATATTTACACCCTAAATGCGTACAGCTATTATATTTATATTAATGAATATATCTTTTAGTGTCTCTTTTTGAGTAATTTTATAAATCACACGAATAGCCCTCTTGTACAGCACAAATATCAAATTCACTTAAACAGCATTACCCAACAGTGATCACAAACGACCGATATCCCTAATGATTTGGAAGGACGATAATCTTTTAAACAATTGGGTAATCTAGTAAACTAATTTAAACTAGTCTGCCGGCACCAAACGGGTCTTTAAGTAAAAAAAATCAGTTTCATTGCGTAAGCCACCAGAAAAGACCCAGTTAAAAAAACTGATTACATTTAGGTTCTAGGTTAGGTTATAAAGAGTGAAAACCGGATATAGCGTCATTGAAGGGACCATATATTTCCGACGTTATATCCGTTAGTTGTTATAAGCAATATATTGCATAAGTAGTTAAATTACCATAATTAAATATTTATCTAATATAGAATAAAATATTACTTTTAAATGAAATGTCAAAAAAATAAATAAAAAGTTTATAAAAAAATAATTGGTGACACAAGATGTACTTAGCTGCACTATAAGACTTACGCTTACTTACGTTTTTAAAGTAATCATTTTAGTCTGTTTTTTTAAGACCACTCTCAAAAATATGTACGGCAATTTACGTTTCATGCTCTTCAAGTTATGAATATCATCGGTATGAAACTGGTCGTTAAAGGTAACAAATTTTAGCAAAACTGTTATAGCGCTAAGAGCCTTGGAAATTGTTATTGGCCTAAACTGTTTTTCAGGGTCTTGTTGGTCTTCGTTTTCCTCTTTAATGTAACCATTGTTACTTTCAGTTTCAGCAAGAATTTCTTCCTCAGTAGCTAAGGCCCACACAGTATAATTACACTGTGTTATTAAAGGTAAAAGGGTGGGAGAAAAAGGCGTAGGTAATAATCCGCCTGAATATTACTTCAATTCTTAGTAATAAGATCTAAGATTGTTCGTATTGTTTTGTTTTAGTGGGACTAAATGCAATTGATCGTTAAACTCGATGAATATAAATATAGTTTCGTCAACATAAGCGATATGTCGCTATACCCGATGTTCATGTAATCATTACAAATTATTAAGTTTCTGTGTGAAATTTATTTTAATTATTAATGTTTCCTTATCTGATTAGCTAATAATGAAACAGATTATCCTACTGCAAACTGACACAATCAAAATTCCACAGCTGTCGTTAATCTTCAAGTCCTGGTCATTGTGTTTAAAATTAACTGTGAACCTTTGACAACAGATCAAACTAAAGATTTGTGAACGAATTGTCATGATAGTCATTTGTGTGGTTAAGCTGTATGTTGTCAATATTAGTTCATCATCCTCATACCAACCATTGGAAGTCCACAGCCGGACGTAGGCCTCAACAAGAAAGAAGAAATTTTACTCGCAATTGCCGCGCTGGGTAAGCGTGTTAGAAACCACAGAGCGCTTCTCTCGTGACGGGAATGCTGCTGCCCATCTCCGCAAATAATGACGTATTATGAAATGTGACTTATTTGTTCTCACTATCATTCTAGTAAAGAACTAGCACTACACCCCCTTTTCTACCCCTTTGAAAGATGATTTTATAAAAAATATTTTACAAGTCTTACATGACTGTTGATGAAGAATCTTTATATTAAATTTTGTTCAATTAACTTGAAGAACAGAAAATTTTTATACTAAATTTGCACCCCCAGCTTACCCCTTTAAGGGATGAATTTTTAAAAACGTTTCTTAGTGCTGTTCTTCGTTATAAAAGGAATCCCTGTGCAAAATTTCAAGTTTCTAACCCTTGTAGTTTAGATTTTGAGTTGATATGTCAGTCAGTCAGTCAACTGTTACACATACGTAGATATTAGAAAATAGTATACCACTTCTTGTAAGTACTGTCAAACACTACAACCTACGGTGTTAAAGATTGGATCAAACAAAGAAATAATCTAAAAAGATTTAACGAAGAGTATTTTAGTCGAGAACTTCGATTACTTTTATTGCCGGGAATAGGATAGAGAAAAAAGACACATTATCCGTATATTAATGTAGTTTTATTTTTAAATAAATATAACCAATAACATTTATTACATCACAGGAGCAGGGTATCATAAAAACACAAGTCAGATCATCGCAAATATACTACCGTTCCCGGTGGACCATAGACAAAAAATAGATTATACAACTGACATGTATAAAAAAGAATTGTCTCTGGTGCGACGGAAAAAATATGCCTCAATTGACAAATCCCTTACAAATATAAATAATTATACACTACAAAATATGTTTAATTAATCAATTAAAATTAATATCTATCCGTGACAGTCGCGTAGTAAGAGCTTTGTTTATTTTTTTTTAAATGAAAAGTTAGGCCATTTATTGTGCGTTTGTTGTTAAGTTTTAATGACAAAAATTAGTGCCAAGGATCGACCTGATTTTACAATAAATCTTATTTACCAATGTCTAGGCTTAGTTTGAATACATTAAATCAGTAAATAATAGCTATGTTATCCTAAAGTTGATTGCGGTATGATTGAAAGTAAACGATAATATTCACATATATTATCAGGCGAGGATCCAAGATTTGATGGGAGTGTAGAAGAGGGTAGAGGCGAAGAGGGAGGGGGGGGATGTCACTTCTAAGATTATATATTTTTTGATTAAGTTAGCTGATATCACTTTTTTGCAGACTTTTAGAGGTTTTATACATAGAAAATGCTGAATTAATTTTAAGATGATATCTAGATAATACTAGAAATAGAAACAACTTGACTGTATCTTTCAAATTATTTGAACCTATAGTTTTCCCAGCATGGGAAAGATTCAGGTTTAAGTCCTGCTTGACTCTTGAGAAGTTGATTTTATGTCTGGTAAATATTATGCTCATAAAGATTTTTTTATTACAGCATTATACGGTGATGTTACTGCAGTGATTTAAACTATTAAAGTAATTGCTCGTAATTCAGGGTGAGGGGAGGATTCTGAGAGGATTCCTTTCCGTGAATCCGCGCCTGTATTTTATTATGTTCAGTAAGAATACAAACCAACTATGACTATTACGATCTGATGATAAATTTATTTTGAAATACTTTTTATGCATTTTCAATGTAAAACGCGTGAATAACAAATAGGAAATATATTTTTAAAAAAGGAGTTGGATTAAATTGATTGATCTGAATGCACAAAAATTATTTCAAATGTTTTACATTTATAATTACGAAACCTATGGATATGCATATCTAGAAACAGGTTAAGATAGATTCTACAACTAAATACACTTTTTACAATCCGTATTACAATCAAGCGAAACCCCTAAGTTAATTAAATAGGTATTTTTATATATGATTATTTCCATTCGATTCAAAAAAGTGTTCAATATTAATTTCATAATTACTCAAAGTTAAGTAATCGTAGTTATTTTTAGTACAAAAAATACGTGCGCGTTAATTATAATCCGTAATGACAATATTTAAATAAATGGCCTATAAATTCACACATCGTTACGCAAATGATATGAAAAATAAATGACTATAAATATAATAATGATAATCTTTAGTCGATGCGCGCCATCGACCAGTGTTTTTGTCGGACATCGCCGACAAAACAGCGCTTAAATTGTCGGGACGTGCGTCGACTTGATTTATCATTGTGAACATAACTGTACCCGAGGGAGATAGCATGATTAATACTGACAGCTCAATTGCAGGTGATTACACGTCTATAATGCTCAGCACACTTTTTCAAACCGAATGATACTTACAAGTAACATTATAACTTAGTAAAGCTAATAATACTGTACATACCTCATGTTAGGCAACTCTGCTCCACGCTCGCTTCATACAAAACGTATTCGGAAAAATAATTAAGTACCTACACTGTACAGTTTGCGAAAATGGTACTTTGGCAAGACAACTTATAAATTATTGAAAAAAAAAAGAAAAACCAGTTAAAAATGTTAATACCTCCCGGTTAATAGCGTAAAACGTAGAAAATCTAACACTAGCACTATATAAATTAAATATGCAACCCTTACCAGTTAAGTTTACAATAAATGAGGTACGTTAAACCATTGTGACTATGCTTTGCGGAGATGACCCTTCTACGTAATATGAACTAGCCCTAAATTGTACAATCATCGACAAAAGCTCTACCAACTGTCAAAACACTCAGCTGTCAACGTCAACCGGGCTGTCAACGAGACATTAGAACTTTTGACACGTGGCGCCGCCCTAGTTGCCAGTTGTACTAAAACAAATATTAACATGCGCATTTTCAATATAAAATAACAATTATACAAAAATGCATTAAATGGAACGAAACTCTTCAAATCTACGATTAATTAGTCTATTCAAATAAATAATATTAATCATGTACATTTATAACAAAATCCTAGGATGTGAAAGTCGCGAACAACGTTAATAAAATAAATTTGTATTTTTGGCATGAAAACAGGCGCATTAGAATGTATGAAAATGTTACTTATCCATACTAGTTAAACTTTAATGAAATGTTTTAGACAGCACGTATATTGGCAGTAACAGTTAAAACTACTACATTATCAATTCACATTTTGCACGGAACAAAGACGGATTATTACCGATCAACAAGACAAGACCCTCTGGTTGTTCACACGGTTGCGTATGCGTACTCATCGGATCGGAGGCTGTTCGCACGCGTGCCTTTGCCTCGGCCTCGAATCCAAGATGGCAGCTAATGACAGTTGATGGCGCGCCGCTGCAGGCGACGGATGCGTCGGTGCCAGTCATCGCGCCATTCCAGAAGTAAAGTCCGCTCGCCCACTGTGAGACCCGGCAGTCCAGACGAATATCCTTCTTTTTCCACTCCTAGGATTAGGTATGATCTGGGGAAATGAAAATCAGTAGATATATTTTGTTGATCAGTTGGCGTAATATGTATGTGCATCGTATATATATTTATATAATACTGATATATCCCCTACTCAAATACTAAATATCATTATACTAAAACGAATACACTAAAATCTATAAATGGCGACTAACCTACGAATATACTAAAACCTATAAATGGCGAATATGAGTAGTTATTTTTTTTATTTCCCACACCACATTTGTGGGATATACATTGACCTGATTCCGGGGTAAGTCATTTAAAGCACTTGTATTATGGCCATCAGATAACAGATGAATCACAAATATACAACTGAGTAAATATATTTAACACCCAGATACAGAACTCATACAATTATCATATAAATATTTGCGCTAGGTAGGAATCGCACCCACGACCCCTGGCTATAAAGATCGACCCGTCAAAGCCTAGCCAGTCAAAGCCTTTCGAACGTGGCTTTTGCTTGAGTCTATAGCCAATCTTAAACGTCAAATGGCTGAATTGACGACGATCTGACAATATTAAATTTCAATTGAAATTCTGAGAAAAGGAGCCAGACCGTGTCGAAAAATTTTAGGAGCATTTAGCAGAAACAAATGGGTGTCAGGATGGAACCAAACAGTTCCTACTTATGTAATCAATAGGCGGCAGTCAGTATATGTATGTATACAATGACTCTTTACTATTCTATAAATGCAGGGGAAAGCTCAGGAACTCGCTGTCACATTTAAATTATGAGTTAACTGAAGACATTCTGCACGCTTGGACATCTCTTTTCCTTTGCATGCACGCACTGATTGTGACAACCGGAGTCTTTTGTTTTGTTATTTTAAATGTATGCGCTGTGCTATGAAATATATATTGAACAAGATGGAAGACGCAGGCGGCTGTAACACAGTTTAAAACTAGCACCATACCTCTTTACCTTAACTTATATAAACCTTGAATGTCATGTTTATTTATATCGAATGAATGGCCTGAAAAATAAGTTTTAAGTTAAAAATAGCGGTACTTCCATACAACCTTTCATCCCCATTTTCGACCCCTTCTAACCCTTATTCCGACCCCTTAAAACCCTCTTTCTCAGGGTCTAAAAATTGTCTGTGCTAAATTTTATTAAAATCGGTTGAGAGGTTTAAGCGGGAAAGCGTAACAGACAGACAGACAGAGTTACTTTCGCATTTATAATATTAGTAAGGATGGTATAATTGTCTGGATTATGGGATAAATATTATTATTATTAGAAGTAGTATGTAGACATGAAGTAAAGTACATATTACATATTTATATTTTCTGAGACATCAAATGATTAAAAGAAAATTGTGCGAATATGGCATAAGTATTCTACTGGTGTCTCTATTAGCAGTAATCTGAAGCCTAAGCGCATTATAGAATGTCATGGAAATCAGAGTAGGTACTCACTTGTTGATCTTGAGCTTAGGGCACTTGCAGGCGAGGTCCTTTGGGCGCACGTAGAGGGCGGTGGTGCCGCGGCGCAGGCGGGACCGCGGCGCGCGCTTGTACACGGCCTGCACGCTCAGCGTCAGGCGAGCCCAGTCGCCCGCGCCCGCGCCGCCGCCGCTCGTCTCGCGGCCGACCACTTTGCCCATTATGACTGTTGGCAACGACGGTATATAATATCTAACTTAATCATTTGTACCCAAGGGTGCCCATATCTATACTTTTAAGCTAATATATGAAAATTTGTGGCAGTGAAACGTGGTCTCTCACCATTGGCCTTATGAGCCAACTGACAATAGTCCGTCGAGCTATGCAGAGGGCAATGCTCGGTGTTTCGAATCGAATCAGGAATATGAAGATCCATAAGAGAACACAAAGTTATCGATATAACACAGCGGATTAGTTAGTTGAACTGGCAGTGGGCAGGACACTTAGTACCACTTAGTACTAAGTGTAGATTTTGACATAGAGACCACGTACCGGCTCAGAGTAAAGTGTCCGCTTACAAGGTGTACAGATTGCTCTGCCTAAAACCGCAGCATCGCACTGGGCATAGGTCACTTGGACATCTAACGGGTAATAAGATGATGATGATACTCATATATAGAACTGTAGACTTAATTTGTTTGAACAAGTTCATCTCAAGAATTACTGATCCGATTAGAAAAAATCTTTCAGTTAGTTACAAGCTATGTGTGACCCTCTATCAAGAGTAGCAGCGGTGTATGTGGTTCAAGCATATACCGTTCGTCCGTTAAAGCTAAGCTACTCTCGGAATAGTAGGTATTGAAATACCAACTAATTGATTAAATAGAACTCCTTCGCAGTTTAGAAGACACGTTAAGGCGTTGATCCCAACTGCTTCTTACATTTAAATCGACTCAGTTTTGGCCCCGGGTGGTGGGGCATAGCACGTGGTACCCACTCTTCCACAAAGAATACACGTACCTTTACATCTGGGACATCAACTCAATTGGCTTTTAATGAATCCTATCTTCTCTGGAGGTAGACCACATACAAAAGTCACCTGCATTGGTACCTCATTGAAAGGTGGAAGAAGCATTAAAATCACTGTGAAATGTGACATAACATCTGGTGATAATACAAACGTGTATAGGCTGCGGTGACGTTTATTATAACGAGGACCGTATGCTTGATAAAGTAAATCCTATTATCTTCACAAGAACTTCTATTTCTATACGTGCTTTACGTTACAGTAAGAGTGGTCGAGGTCTTCAAACTCTTGTATCATCGCTACGACATCAATAGTGCGTCGCCAACATTGAAAACAACTATTATGCCACATTAGCCAGTAATCTCACTACCTGCAAAACCGTCCAGTAAGACCACTCAGCGGCAGAAGGTCGTAAGTGTCCGACCCACCAGTCTATAGTAGGTGGTCTACATAAGGTGCACTTTTGCTGCGACCTGTACTAACCGTAGTCGCGGCTGCAGAACTTGTTGAGGTTTAGCGTGCGTGCGCCGGCGCGGCACCGTCCGCACTGATCCGCCGCTGTAACACAAACACAACGTACATACACACACACCGATCATTTGTTTTAGTGTTGACAGAGAAATGCCAAAAGCCGGGCATTTTTGTGTGTAACTGTACCCCATTCTATGCGTTCATATTGACTTTTTTAATATGCGTCCAACTATGATAATTCAGGAAAATTGAAAATTGAGTTCAATAAAGATATTGTGTTTGCGTCTATATATGTCAGGTATATGGTGGTGACATTCGGTAGTGTTCCTATCATACGAATAGTCATATGTTCAATTCCCACCCAGGACAAATAATTATGTAAGTTGAGTATGATCAATATTTGCGTTTTTTCTGTGTCTGGATGTTAAGTATTATAATTGCGATGCTTCTGTTGTCTGATGAGTAAGTGTTGACTTATGTCGGAGTCAGGTCAATGTATAAGATTTTGTGTGAATTTATTATTATTATACTTCGAGTTATTGTTTTCTACCATTAGGGATATGGTCTATTGGCAAATAGTTGTTCTTACATCAATATTCAGTTTTCCTCTCGCTATATATGTTTACGTAACATAGTATAGAAAATGCCTGGCTTTTTTATCTTCTCTTAAATTAAAAAAAAATCCAGAAACAGAATTACGGAAAGGGTGGTATGTATGATTTTGGAAATCACATAATATTACTGCAATTAGCTGAACCATAACTGGTGGGATGGATACGGTGTTGTAATTTTTTTATATGACAGATAAAAAAGTCTAGTGTGTAAATCTAAGTTGATCTAGGAATAGTGATGGTGGTCAATTACAAGAAAGGTCATTGACATTTGTCTACAGTTGTACACTAAAAAGGAGGCATTACAATAGTCTATGGTTAAATTCTTTTGCTAGAATAAAATAAGAAATGCGGTCAATATTATTAAAAAGAGTGAAATAAAATTCGTTAAATCAATTAAAGACGTAAATAATAAGTTGATAAATGATTACCTCTTCTTCGGCACTGGCCAACAGAAACAAAAAAAAATATGAGTAGGCGTGACAATGGAAACGATGAGATTAAGCTAAAACAACTAAGTAGACTACTTAAAAAATAAAAATTAATAAATTAATAAATTGTTACTCAATTTGACAGCTAATCCAATAAAATTTTAAAACATTTCAAAGTTTTAAATAAACTGTAAAAAAAGTTAATAAACAAATAAAAGAAAATTATATGAAATTTATATAATAAATTTATATATGACAAGAAAGTTACATCTACATTACTCAAATTTAAAATTAAGTGCAAATAATCACATAAATAAATTAGAGTGCATGTTGGGATTATAAAACGATACTTCAATTGCACTTAAGTAGCAATTGTATATAAAGTTCAATATTCAATGAAAAAAGGTGAAGTTCCCAACTTACTTACATGTGCTACATACGCGGTTTTAAAGATAGTTGATTAATTTTTGCTTTTGACACATATGGGCACATACACTCTAATTCGCACTTGATCACGATATACAAGCAATCCAAATGAATTAAAAATACAAAATAAATATTAACACGTATAAATGAATGTATTTAGAAAGAAATAGGAAATGGTAAAACAGTGCCCTCAAGATAATTATCATAAAACGTATTAAATTACCACAGTAACTGAAAAGACTTTTTTTTACCGACAGATGTTATTTATTTTTAATATTTAAATATTTATATCTTGCTAGTTCTATGACCTCCCAGCTACAATAAGTCGATTAAAGAGTACACTCGAAATCTGTGACTCTTACAGTGCTGGGTCATCAGGCCTTATCCGAGTTACTCAAAAGGTCAGTTTGAGTACGTGGTATTTATATCGTAATAAACAAATGACTTTCCATTATAATTCTTAAGGAATGTTATATATAAATTTAAGTATGTGCTGAATAACATCCGATAAGGACTTATCGAGTCCCATCTTGACTTATGTTACTTATGATGAACCTATTGACTCAGTGGTCAGTTTTAGCATAACTGGTAGACTGCGGCGATATCGTGATCTAGCGGCAACTCATGCGGTGGGAGTGAGGCGAGAGTGCAATGAAGGCCACTTACTACTTACCGCGGCCCGGCTCGCCGTCCACCGCCTCCATCGCCTGCACTGCGGTCACCACCCGGGGGATACCTGTGGGCCATGCTTAACATTAATAATCGATATTGGTTAGCGATTTATGTTGAGTGGAATAAGTTTGTATCGCCCTTGTGCAAATATGATTGGAACTGCTTTTACAAATGTTTTTTCATCTTCATCATCATATCAGTCATAAGGCAACTACCTGTCCAATAGGATCAGTTGTAGGCGGCTAGCATCTAGCACGATCCTATGGTCAGATCATCTGCCCATCGTGTGCGTGGTGCGTGGTCTTCATTCCTGAAGCCAATTCCTCGGCTATAGATTGTGCGTGCTATGTCCCTTACCTTTTGCCACTATGATTATCCAATCCACTGAGATGTATCAGTAATTTTGGTTCTTCTGTGAATCTTCACTTCCATGATTTGAGTTAAGAGACTCTGAGCTCTGCTCTCTCCATATGAGCAATTACTCTATAAATAGCCCGTTTTGCTACACTGAATCAGCTAATAATGATCATCATAATTATATCAGCTATTGGAAGTCAAGAAAAAGAGAATTTAATTCATAATTTCTGAGCTGGGCAATCGTTCTTCTTTCCTTAAGCTACACTATTTCGATTGGATACCACTATCCGTCGGTTCTGGTATCAATTAACCTTTTACAATACCTCGTTTAGGGGAATGTTTAATTGCAGTACTCACGTATGCAAGGAGCAATGTGGCTACGCGACTGCTGGTACCCTTTGGCACAGCGGTTGCAGGTGGTGCCGGTGACTCCGTCCTTGCAGGGACACTGCCCGCTCGTCTGGTTGCAGGTTTTGCCGCTCGCGCCCACCGGGTGGCAGTCACATGCTGATGGATAAAGAATAAATATTAGCTTTTATATAAAGCAACAGGTCTACATAAAAATGTCAAAATTGCGCAATGAATATTTGACTTTAATTGCTAGATATTGAGTTCAAACTTCGTTGTGATATTTTGACAGGTAAAAAGAAAGTGTACATTAGGTTTAAATTATTAAAACATATGAAGAAAAACCTATATGATGATATTATATGATGATATTATATGATGATAAAAAATCAACTTGTCTCAGGTGTCAGGCAGGATTCGAACCTGCACATTTCCTATACTGAAAGACTCCACTACCGTTATGCTACCGAGACCTTACCGGACATGATGATTTTTCCAAGTGTTCTTTTTGTGCTTTCTAGTAAATATAATCTTAAATACAATTCAGCATTTTATATGCATAAAACTTCCGAAATAATTTTCTGTTCTATATCAACTTGGTAGAGTCAAAGTGGAGCACGACGAGAGATGGTGGTAAAAAAAACATATTGCTTTATAAATTATAATACATTTACACGACATTTCATACGTTTACCTGACTCCGAGATAATTAGTTTAAAATATTTTTGTTACGGATATCAGACACCAGGCGAATTACAAATATTATATTCAGGGAGAGAACAGCACTAATAAAAACATTCATTATATAAATATTTATTTGTTGTTAATGAGTCACTACCATCTACACCATCTGGCTCGTTAAAATAAAGTTAATAGAATAAAAGTTTTTTCAGATTAAGTCCCAGCGGACGGGGCCGCGGGAGAAAGACTATCTCCCAAATCCTACCATCACAACATTTCAACAAACCTTTATAGTACACAAACCAGCGTTTACATTAACAAAACACGGCCTTTAAACAATAGTTTTTTCCCCCCGGAATTATAATCCTAAAATGGAAACAAAGCAAAACATTCCGACGTCATAAACCCTAAAATAAACGGCGAGCCCGCGGCCAACCCCGCGTAGGCCGATAGTGGCCCCATAAAAACGTTAGGGGATGGGGAAATTTGTCCCCTGGGCTTTGGGGCTATTTGCCCCAGCGCGGTTTTCGCTGAGGCCGTGATTGGATACCGATGTTTTGGTTACGGCCTGTGAAAATAGAGTTTTGTATCTTCTGAAATAGGATACGTGAGCTATATATTTGGTTTTTGAAAGGTTCGCATTTATACCACATAAAGTGAGCTATTTTAGGTCTTTCAACATTGAAATAAGCAATTGTTTAGTCTATTTAGTATAGTCATAGTATTTTAACATTATAGCATAGGTATACCCAAGAAGAGGGGTATTAGGCTCATAATTATGTCTAGCCTATCTGGCGCGCTAGACACGCGTCAATTATGAGCAAAATCGTAGCTTCATGATTGCTGCTGCAGCTCATCCCCACCCTGTGGCATTCTACCTACGCTATTTCGATTTGATATACCGCGTGTGACACCTGGAGAAGGTACTATTCTCTGCCGGTACCCACGTTCAGTTTTATTTAGGTACTTCATGTCTCTTGTCTTGTTTGCTTACCTAATAGTGTGTATACAACGTAATAGATTTATTTGTAACAATCTGTCAAAATGACAAAACCAATATAAAATTCAGGAACTCTAATTTAGAGGCTAATACGGCTTGTTGTGCTTGCGCAAAACAATCCGCTTAATAAATTCTTTCGAGTCACCAGGTCTTCTCCATTCTTTTAACATTAACACACAGTATATAATCTTTTCACCCAATCTTTGCACCCTTTTCCTTTCGCGTTAAAGGTGTATAGAACAATACTTCCTTCTATGACCCAACAACCCGAATGTGTAGTTGCTACAATGAACGGAAAGGCAGTGGCAAATACATAGATCTTTTTATTAATAGATTTCCTACTTTTAAGAGGAAAATTTAAAAATCTCAATTCCATAAGGGGTGTTGGTTCTAACTGGCATTTGGTAGTGAATGTTGGATACAGCAGAAGAAGCACACAAGTAAAATAAATGCTGTTAAAATGAGTACTTCGAAGTATGAATGGTGTGAGTTTAGGAGATAGATTAAAGAATAGTATAATAAGAGATTAATGTGGTGTAAAAGACGATGTTGTGACAACAATAGAGAATGGAATGTTAAGATTGGACATACATGTCCAATCTTATCTTTCTATCGAATTGATGGATGAAAATAGAATGACTGCACAAATATATAGATCGAAAGTAAACTAGTGTGGGTAAGGGAAGCAAGAGAGGTTTGCCAAGATCGTAGCAAGTGGAGATCCTTAGTCTTTGCCTACCCCGATGGGACACAGGTGTGATGTATGTAGGTATATATTTCTATAAAAATTCTTGCGGCCGAATCATCCTCAACATCCACAGAAAAATAATAATTCATCATTCTGTATGTATTCTTTATCATTATTTACATCTCAGTCGATAAAAAAATCATTAATAAAGACAAAATATTAAATAAAACATATCGTGTACACATCTCCTAGGCTACCTAGTTAATATTATACTTAACTATGAATATAAGTATGCATGTCAATAATTTGTAAGTGTACCTATACTAAATAAATAAATAAATAGAGTTTGTAAAATTTTGACGTTTCTGAATGGCCAATCCATTCAGAAACGTCAAACTTTTATATTTTTTGTTGATAAAAAAATAAAAATGTTCATTTAGATTAGACATAGTTGGTCATATAAATAAAGTGACATGTGCCTCCTTTTAAGCTCAACGAAGTCTGTGCCAGAAGACCCAGCTCTTCCTTAAAAAGATAGCGCCTACATAACTAAATAAATAAATCACACAACATCTCATACATTGACCTGACTACGTGTTACGACGTTAAAGGCACTTGTGTTACGGACATCAGACAATAGAGGAGTCACCAATATAATACTTAAATACATATATTTAACATATTTGTCCTAGGTCGTGATCGAACTCACGACCATTGGCACATAAGACTGGATCACTGCGCCATCGGGCGTTTCAAATTAATATATGTTAAGATATAGTAAAGGCGAAAGACCCAAAAGCTCAACTCAATTATCTACACCCACAAAAAAACATATCGAAGAAAAATCTAAGGAAATTTCTCAGAATCCAAACCCGCTGTCCACCGGGGTCACTTTTGACCCCCATAAAACGGAGGGCCAAATAAACCCCAACCCGTGACCGACCCACACATTCCCATAATTGAGTTCCCGATTCCCATTGTCTGAATTCGGGATACAGTTCGAAAGAAATTGAATGAGGTTATTGTATCTCGAATATTTCTCTGCGATATTGTGGGCAGATGATTTATATCTAGACAGGCGATGTGTAGTTCGTTGAATCGAATGGTCCCCGAGTCAATTTCCGCAAATGTGTTTTGATGGCTGGTCGTTTTGCGAGCGTGGGCTTTTGTTTGGGTTTGCAAGTTGAGTTGATATCCCGCTGTATAAGATCATTATACCAGCCATTGAATATCTGCTGCTAAATATAGGCCTCTCCAAAAAAGGAGGAATTTTGCCAATTATTACCGCGCTAGGAACGCGTGTTGGCAATCGCGGAGCCAGCGAAGCATAGCGAAGGGGATGCTGCTGCCCATCCCCGAATTATGCTTTTAAGCTGCACTGTTTCGGATGGATATCGCCTCTCACGACACCTGGTGTAGTGGGCGGTACCTACTATTCTTCTCCGTAGGTATCTCACGGCCATCAGAGCGTGGTAATTTAATGAGTAACTTAATAATAGATTCTTAATATTTAACCAACCATTACGCAGAATAGGCGAAACGTCGGACAAAAATGTAAAAAGATAAAAAACCGTGTTTTACAGCCGTTAAAAAAGTTTTATTATGAGTAGTGAATGAAAACTTCATCTCCACATAGGTCTTTCCAAAAGGAGGAGTTTTGCCCATATTTGCCACGCTGGGCAAGCAATCGCAAAGTGCAGCTTTCGCGACGGGGATGCTGCCCATCGATAGATACTCGTATACCGCTATTTTTCGGTTCTGGTAGCTTAGTCGCCTCTTGCGACACCTGGTGTAGTGGGAGGTGCTATTTTTCTCTGCCGGTACCTTATGGCTGAAGTACTGGCTGCAAAGTATAGCCAGTATACCAAAGTATAGTAGCTTATGTCAATAGGCACAACTGACTATAAAGTTAATTAAAGCAGTATTAATATTTCTTAATGACTCTTTTCTATTCAAATGTTGACTGGATGAAATTTCTCTATGCGATAAGGCCGCCCATTGTACTGTCATTTAAACTTGTAGTCGTCTTTTTGTATTTTCTTTCCTAGTGTACATTGTAGCGTGTTATTGTTTTATGTTTTGATTTTCAACAAATACTTAATACAATACCGCGAAAAAAGTCTTTAAAGTATTCTACAGCAAAATATCGGTCTATCTATCATCATCATTATACCAGCCATCGGAAGTCCACTTCTGGACATAAGTCTCTTCAAAAAAGGAGGTGTTTTCCCATAATTCCCGCGGACAAACGTGTTGGCAATCGCAGAGCAGAGCGCGACGGGGATGCTGCTGCCCATCCCCGCTTTGTCAATTTGAGCTGCACTGTTTTGGATGAATATACCACTATTAGACGGTTCTAGCACCTTAGACACCTATTACGACACCTGGAACAGGAGGAGGTACTATTCAATGGCACGGCAAATATATATAAATATGTGCAGATTGATTAACTGACATATCAAAGCTGGGCCTTGGATGTAAGGAGGCCAAAGGATGTAAAAGTTATAGTTTTGCACAAGGGTTCCTTTTATAACGTAGGGGTCTAAGAATTTTTTTTTCAAAATTTGCTTCCGAAAGGGGTAAAACGAGGGTGCAAACTTAGCTTTAAAACATGTTTTCGAAGTTATTTTAATAAAATTCAGTATTCTATTTTTCCTAAAATTATGAAAAGCTGGTTAAATATTTAATCGCAAATCATCCCTTAACGGGGAAAATGAGGTTTGTAAAGTTGGTATGAGAGTTCTACAACTTAATGCAGGTAAAAATATGGGAAGCTCTCACTGAAGCATAGACACACGCGCTACACTAATCTCTAATGGTAGAAACGTCAAATTTAGACGGTTGTTTTAATTTCAAAATTCTGATGCACACTAAGCAGGATTAAAAAAATAATAATCATGAAGGAACTAAATAGGCGTTGCAAGTTTGTATAAAGAAATGTTTAAGTGCGCAACGATTTTAATAAAGTTTAAGATTTATATTTTATAAATATTTAATTGAATTCGTGTTTATGGTTTATTAGAAAATATTTAAAATCTAGCCCATTTTCTATTAAGCAATAATAAAAAAGCAATTTAATGTTTATAAATTCGTTAAAACAATATTATTGAGACATTGTTGTGTTTAATTGATAACATTTTAAATTTTTGTTAAATACCTTTGTTATAAAAAATAAATGTTGATCCGCCGCTGTTTGAATAAAAAATGATATAGATAGATGATGACTTCGACTTCTTCATCATCATCATATTACCGAAGAACGTGCAATGATGGACATAAGCCTCATGGATATAAGCAAATAAGAGACCGATAAGCAGGAGCGTATAAGCCATCTACCGGCTGCGGTAACTAAATTGCATTTACGACACCTGTTATTCCAGAAGGTATATCTAAACCAACGTGCCGGTGTCTCGAAAAAATTATTTGAAAGCATTTTTTTGTAGACTACATTTTGATTCTGATCTGTTGATATAATTATTTAAAACATGCAGGTTCCGTTAAGCCTTACGCTTTCAGGTTCAGATTTGAATTCTTGGATTTAATCACAAAAAAATCATAATGTTTTAAATACCTATTTTTCAATTGATCAAGCTTTATTTTTTTATTTATTTATTGAACATTATTGCACAAAATATGACAAATGGCGGACTTAATGCCAGTTGGCATTATCTACTAGTATCATTACACGAACCAAAAATAAATGTATATATATAAAGGTGCAGACAATATAATATATAATAGATAAATGTTACATACATATTTGCATAAATAAACATAATATATAGATAAGAAAAATAACGTACTTCAGAGATAGTCACATAGTTGGAGAAGCAGCATCAGTAAAGAGAGTACGAAGAAAGCGTTTTAGAATCAATTTGTTGGGGGATCGCTTGATATTCAACAAAAGCACATTCCAGAGTCGGATAGCTGTCACTGTAAAAGAGTTTGTTAAAACACAAGAGTGATTAGGAGTTAGGAGCGATAGAGTAGAGAAACGGATATTACGTTCGTGAGAGGAAGATAAGAATTGGAATCTGTCTTTTAAGTAAGTTTGTACGTACGGATAAAAAAATACAGAAAATAATATGGTTAATACATAAATACACGAATTTTCTAACAAATACTTAAGGAAGGCAAAGCCAAATATAATCTTAACAGAGACAATATTCGGAAAAGTGAAGAAAACTAAGTTTTCACATATTCGTTAACGCATAGATGACACAAACTATGTTATTAAAAACGAGTGTATGCTCGTCTAATTGCATTCCAACGAGAAACAGAACAAGTTTCGTTAACAGGAACAAAATATAAACAGGATTCAAGTAACAAGACCGACATGTTCACATAAGTTAGAAGAGAAGAAGTTATATAACACGGACTTCGGAGACCGCTATGGGCTGTCCTAGCTGGTCGTCGGAAAGCGATACGAGACGAGATGCGACACAATAGCATAGTGCGGTATAGTCAAGTTTAATCCTAAATGCCGTAGAATATAAGCAGAGTATAGCAGTACCTCTCCCTGTACCAGGTGTTGTTGGAAGAGTCTAGTAGAGATGTAAAAAAGCCGACAGATGGCGGTAAATCAACCCCAAAACAGTGTAGCTATAATTCACAGGGCGGGGATGGACAGCTGCATCTCCGTTGCAGCAGTTCGCTCTGCGATTGCCACTACGCTTGTCCAGTGCGGAAATTATTAGCAATTTCCTCTTTTCTTGTTCACTATTACCAAGACCTACAAAAATACTAATCTGTAGTATAATTGACTGAAGTAGGCGCAATGTAAAATCAAGACTACCAAAATCGTTGTCTAACAGGAATACAAATAAATTGGGTTTTTCGTGTCGCATGCATTCTTTCAAAAAAAGGCAAACGAAAAACTTACGTAAAGTAAGTTAGTATTTTTTCAGTTTATTAGAATAAAATAGGTCAATAAACAAGCGTACAGTCCGCGTGATAGTAAGCGTCACTGTAGCCTATAAACGCTCATATCACAAGGATATCACTAGCGCGTTGCCAACCTTGTGACTTAAAGGTATAATGTCATATAACCCAGTAATTTCACTATCTCTTTTAATCCGGAACCTTTCACAGCAATGCGTACGCTGCTATTTGCCGGTAGAAATAGATATGATTGAGGTTTCGATACCTTTCGATAACTTTTGTATGCGGTCTATCTCATGTGAGATTTTAATATCTAAGCATCGCGTCATATAGCATTGCCGCTTTGATCGCTCACGTGGGCCAGTCCTAGCTCCAATTTTTATTAACAGTCAGATGGCCGAGGGCGTATGGTGTGGCTAACGAGAGATACGTCGTAAACGCGCCTGCCGGAACTCACTTTGGAAGTCATTCACAGTATAGATACTCTGAGTTTGTAATAAAGCTGATGCACATGGTTTGCTGCGTATATTTTTTTATAACAATGACAAAAAAGCGGACAGTTAGCGTAATACTAAGCGCAACTATAACATATCATCATATCAGCCATAGAAAGTCTACTGTAAGACATAAGCCTCCCCAATTCCCTAATTGCTGCCTATGGCCGATTATGATATCCGATTATGGCCGATAAGCCCCCTGGCTTTTCGGCCATAATCGGATTTTCGGCCGGCGCTAGGCAGGTGTGTTGGCAATCGGAGGGTGCAGCTTCACGACGAGGATGCTGCTGCCCATCCCCATTCTGTGGTATTTAAGCTGCGCTGCATCGGATGCATATACCGTCATTTGTCAGATCCGGTACCTCAATTGCCTCTTACGACACCTAGCACAGAGAGTGGTACTTCTCAACTCCGCCGGTATCCCACAGAGAATATACACTCGTAATATCACAAGGAAAGAATTGCATTGCCATCCTTGTGACTTATGACACATCATCATCACATGTGATATTATGACACATCATCATACCAGCCATTAAAAGTCCACTGCTGAACATAGGCCTGTCCAAGAAAGGAGATTATTTGCCCATAATTACCGCGCTGGGCAAGCGCGGCAATAATCAATATTGGCAATGTCAGAGTGCAGCTTTCGCAAAGGGGATGCTGCTGCCCATCCCCGCCCTGTGCATTTGAGCAGCACTGTACTGGATATACCGCCGTCGGTTCTGATAGCTTAGTCTCCTATTACGACACCTGATACAGTGGGAGGTGCTATTCTACTCTGTCGAAACCTTACGGCTAATTTCACTGCGACTCACACACTTCAAACGGGGACACAGTAATGCGAACACTGCTATTTGGCAGAAGAAATAGGTAAAATAAGGTACTAATACAGACGACCTTTTGTTTTGGGGTCTATCACATGAAAATTTTCTTTTAACACCCAGAAACAGAAGAAACATAAATATTCTTTATATAAATGTTAGTCATTAAGAGGAAAGATTTAAAAAGATTCGGTATCGCTGTCCCTGGACGCCCGTGTTAAA
Organism: Heortia vitessoides; assembly: GCA_020976665.1. NCBI lineage: Eukaryota > Metazoa > Arthropoda > Insecta > Lepidoptera > Crambidae > Heortia > Heortia vitessoides. Next base: position 16,406,466 of record JACJUM010002971.1, read on the forward strand.
GTTATACTGCATTTTTATAAACAATATCACCGCGCGGCTCCGGGCACTAACTTATTTTTCAACATGTTTAAGATGTCGACGTCTTCTGTCCAGTAAACTGATGGGTTTATTATTTCATAAACCGTTCACGTTTTTACGACGTGTTTTAGATTATTAAAATTCTTGTGACGCTTCGTGTGTTGACGTTACTATAAATGTGAATTTATTTTTATCATTAACACCAGGTTTCCTTTTGTATGGTCAGTCATTGCTGGCTTATAATAGAACTAGCTTTCCGCTCGCGACGTTGTCTGCGAGAACTTTTTTCCATTCTCATAGAACTCTTGGCAATTATCAATAATTATAATTGGACAATTTGCCCATGATTGCCGCGCTATACAAGCATGGTGGCAAATTGATTTGCCACTTACTTGACAGGATTGATGCAGGCAATTCTTGGCCTGTTGCATTTAATCTACACTGCTTCGAGTGGATACACCGTCATCTGTCGGTTTCCGGTACTTAAGTCGCCTTTTACGACAGCTGATGCAGAAGGAGGTACTGTTCTACTCTGCCGGTACCTCACGGCCAATAGATGAAGGAATATACACTCACCGGCACAATTAACCGCCAATATTTATTTTTCCTTACCCTGTTTGTTTACGTTAACAATGACTTATGCAATGTTTTATTTTTTGTCAAGTACTTTAGTAATGTATAAAACACTTCTACCCTTATTTTATGTATTTGTTGCGTCTCAGAAGCATTTTTGGGATTTAGTCGTTTTTAGACATTATCTGCTGTGAGGTACCGGCAGAGTAGAATAGTACCTCACAGTGCACCAGGTGTCGTAAGAGGCGACTAAGGTAACAGAACCGACAGATGGCGGTATATATGGCGCTTGCCCAGCGCGGCAATTATGGGCAAAAATCCTCCTTTCTTGCTTACTTGGAGAGGCTCATGTCCAGCAGTGGACTTTTAATGGCTGGTATGATGATGATGGAACATTATTTGCAGCAGCGTTACCGGGTAAACTTTTCCTGTTTCTTATTGTCTAGTGTGACAATAATGTTTGAATTGAGTTTAGAGTGATTGTTTACTGTGTGAAAATCAATGCCACTGGATGCTATTGGTGCAGCTGGGGCAGTGACTTTCGCCGATGCTAGGTACAGCCAACGTCGCAATTTTCGTACACTTGGTGTACCTCGATACGGGATTCCATCAAACGATTTTGGGAGACGGATCCATATACCTGGAGGCGAGGTCAAGGCCGACGTCGCTGCACTTCATCAAGAAATGATCGTTTCATTATCAGCTACGTCTTGAAGAATCGCCTTTGCACCGCTAGAGAAGGTCGAACACGGCTTTTTAAGGTAAGAAATGTCATTGTGAATGAACGTACCGTAAAGAGGCTGGTACAAAACAGTCTAAGAGCTTTTCGCTCGTGTGCCAGATATATATTAATATGGAATTGTTAAAGTACTCACGTTTGCACGCCTTCTTGTGAGTGATGGGCTTGGTGGGGTCGCGGTAGTAGCCCTCGCGGCAGTAGTGGCAATGCCGGCCCGCGGTGAAGTGCCGGCATTTAATGCAGACGCCGCCGGAGTCGCGACCCGACAGCTTGTACAGCTCCATGTTGAACCGGCACCGGCGAGCGTGCCCGTTACAGTTGCATTCTGGAATTAAAATAAAGAGTAAATAAATAAATTCGCACCTTAACCTGACTCTAGATAAATCATATATAGATAATATAATACTTGAATACACATTTTCGACACCCAGACAAAGAACAAACACAAACATCACCATATAAATATTTGTCTTGGGTGAGATCGAACCCACGACCTTTGGCGCTCAAGATAGGATCAGGCCCGCCATTATTTGCGATGTTGCTATTAAGTGCATCATGATATCAGTCATACACGAAGTCAAATGAGAAACGTGGTCCTTTCTGGTATTTTTCTTGTCATTTACAGGATTTTCATAATATACCGTCGTCATAGTATATCGTCGCACGCATTAAATTGTAGAACAAACCTGGTATCATTTATGATCTGCTGTTATTTGTCCTGGATGATATTTTATAGCTTTTCTCAGGAAGTGGGCTATATAATACTGATTTGTTCTGACCTTATAGTTTAGGCCTTGCGTTGATATGTCAGTCAGTCATCTTCTCCATAGATATACATAAAGGAGACATGACATATCGTCATACATATACATATATCTCTATATAAAAAGAGAAAAAATAAAAAATATATCTATTAAAATAACTTTGAAAATCTGAAAACTGACATTAACTTTGCACCCTCCTTGCCACCCTTAAGAGATGATTTTCGAATAAATATTTTTCATGACTTTCAATGAAGAATCTACGTACTGAACTTTAGTCGAATAATTTGAATAGTTTTACACTAAACTTGCACCCTCGTTTTGTCTTTGCCGTTTAGCTTATGATGAAATTTAAAAGATTCCTTCTTACTGTTCCTATACATTATAAAAAATACCCCTGTGCAAAATTTTACGTTTCTAACAGTCACAGTTTAGGCTCTAAGTTTATAATGTCAATCAGTCACACAGTCAATCAGCTTGTCCTTTCATGTATATGGATTGTAATGCTGGCATGTTTTGGATGGACATAGACCTCCCCATAAAAGGGTTAATTTACGCGTAATAACCGCGCTGGGCAAGCGTGTTGACATTCGCAGAGCGCAGCTTTTGCGACGAGTATGCTACCCAACCTCGTCATTTGCATTTGAGCTACATTGTTTTGGATGTATATACCGCCATTTGTCAGTTCTGGTACCTCTGTCACCTCTAACTACACCTGGTACAGGGTGTAGAATTCGACTCTGCCGGTACCTCACGGCGCTTAGTTAAATGTTAAAAATAAATTAAATATTGTTAAATGCATTGCTGCGTTACAAACGAAATTCATTCCAAGATCAAAAATGGATGAAAATCATGATCAAGAAAATAGCAATCTGAGCACCTCGAATATAATAACGTCCCATTTGTCAACCTTAATCCAAACGAAGTCTTAACTAAATGCGCAATAACCTGACAAGAATCTAGCGAAATCCTTAATTTGGTGCCGCAAATGTGCTATCACTTTAAGAATGCAAGCCCATCAATAACGCGGCCGAAGCCGGCGAGCATTAGGGGTGATGTATGGAGCCATTACCCGTTGGAGGTAGGTGCCACATGTACCGGGCCCTGCCTAGGACTAAGGTAATGGTAAGGTAAATTCACACATCTCATACATTGACCTGACTCCGTGGTAAGTCGCTTAAAGCAATTTTGTCACGCACATCAGACAACAGAGGAATTACAAATTACAAATATAATACTTAAATACATATTTTAAATACCCCGAACCGGAAATAACACAAATATCATCATATAACTATTTGTTCTAGGCGGGATTGAACCCACGACTCTTGGCACAAAAGATAGGATCACTACCATCTGCGCCATCGGGCCCGCTAGTCGAGTGTTGTATGTTTTGTGTCGATAAGTATTTTGCGGCATGCACTTCTTGCTTCAGTGTACGCTTACACTCCAGGAGTCATATTTCTTAGAATTATTCCCGTGATTATTCTAGAAAGTTTTAGTAAATTTTTCGTTTGGATTTCTAGGCATGAAGTATGTATGTGAATACAATATGTTATATCACTCGCTGATTATGTAATTTTCTATTCATGAATGAGTTTTTGCAATGAGTTCATTAATTTCTGAGTATATTTGTTACAAACGTACAAAAACACAAATCTGTTTACATAGTATTTTAGATAGCAGTCTTTGTTTTTTAACATAGTATTTTAGATAGCAGTCTTTGTTTTTTAACATAGTATTTTAGATAGCAGTCTTTGTTTTTTAACATAGTATTTTAGATAGCAGTCTCTTATTTTTTTTACAGTTACCAAGAAATATATGTTATATGTTTCTTGGTAACTAAGTAGCTCTATAATGGCGCATGAATTTTCAAAATCAGTCTTGTAGTTTTTTTATTAAACCGTTATAAACACATAAACAATTAATTCAATCCTCTTTATAATATAGGTATAGATACCAGGAATGAGAATAAGGGTAAAATAACCATTTCCTAAACATAGTCCTGCGAATTAGCAATAAAAAATAGCAGTTTGTAGAAATTACGGCTGTGATCATACCAGCTATTGAAGTCCACTGCTGTGCATAAGCCTCCCTAAAAAAGGGGGTATTTTGTCATTCATTGCCGCACTGGACAAGCGTGTTGGCAATCGCAGAGCGCATTGCGAAGGAGATGCTGTTGCCCATCCCCGCCCAGTGCATTTGAGCTGCACTGTTTCGGATGTATATACCGCCATCTGTCGGTTCTGGTACCTTAGTCGCCTTTTCCGATACCTGGTACAGGAGGAGGTCTACTATTCTACTCTACCAGTACCTCACGGCACGCAGAGCTGTAGGATCTGGAATAGGGACGTACTTTTTAAGCGTAGCATAGGACGTCCACCTACAAGGTGGACAGATGTTCAAAAATGCAGGCCCGTGTTGGATAGCAGATCGCATACAACTAATTTTATTGGAAATTTCTTGGGGCGTCTTAAGTCCAGCAGCGAAGGTCCAGTCCAGCAGAAGATGAGTAGCCACTGGTGATGAATGACGACGATAACTTCATCATTCTTCATTTTCACTTCGTCATCAAAATTACTTTTTCAACGGCTATAGAACGTTTTATTTAACTTTTACATTTTTAGTTCGACTTCGACGTTCTACTTGAGGAAGTCCGAAATTTAAAATTGAATTATCTATTTGTTTTAGGTATTGGAACTGCTTGGTCACCACATTGACACCGGAGTGCGCCATCAGTCAGTGCACCTGCGCTCGCTGACCCACATCGGTGTTTGTTGCCAGCGTTGGATAAGGAATGAAGACTCGACTAGCTTTGTGTCCTGCATGTTCAAAAGAGTCTTAACGTATATAGCTCTTCGCACATGGTGCATTCGACCTCATTAGTGTATTTACAATTACAAATTTCTATGTATTGCTTCTTTGACGGACCCGATGAAGCAGATGGTAGATCTTTTCTTGTGCACCAAAGATCCAGTTCAATTTCAACCCCGGCCAAACATTTATGCGATGCATAATGTGTTTGTTCTGTGTCCCAGGCAGAACATGTTAAATATATATTTCAGTATTATGTTTGTAATTCCTCTTTAGATGTCCATATTACTAGGGCTTGAAGCGACTTATCTAGGAGACAGTTCAAATTAAGACATATTGGGTTAGTTTTTTGTTCATCAATATTTGTAGGTAAAATTACTTGCATTAACTTTTCTTTTGGTCATCACGGTCGTCTATATTATCTATAATTATGCATATAATCCCTTTTTTATCGTATATAATAATGTAATACATGTTACTATTATTTTATTGACGATTTAAAAGTGCTTATAATGGGCCTACTTGAATAAATATTTTTTGACTTTGAAACGGTTATTATGGGTTATTCCTCAAAGATGTATATATACTACCGCGAACTTTTTTGTAGACCTTTTTTGGTGTATTGTACTTTGATCTATCATTTCGGGTTCATCAATCGTTTGTAATGTAGTCAACCAAATAAGAAACTTCAAAAATTATTTATGTTTCTTTACTTCATTATACACGTATTATACATATAAGCCTTCCTCTTGAATCATTCTATCTACATAAGAAAAACCGCATTAAACCCCGTTGCACACGCACAGGAGTTTGATGCAGTTTTTATTGAGATCTAAACATACATTATATTATTATATTATATCATTATACATATACATACATTATATTTTACATAGAGAGACAGATAGCAACAGTAAGCGACGTTGTTTTATGTTATATAGAGAAGTGTAATAACTAGATAGATAGACGTTGCACGGTCTTAAATGTATACCTATATTTTTTTCACAAATAAAAAAAATATATTATGAAAAATTAAGTGTTTATTTTCAATTTTTTTTCAGCCGTGATGTACCGTCAGAATAGAATAGTACCTCCCCCTACACCAAGTGTCCAGAGGCGACTAAGGTTCTAAAACCGTCAAATGGCGGTATATCCATCCGAAACAGTGTAGCACAAATGCACAGGGTGGAGATGGGCAGCAGCATCCCCGTTGCGAAGGCTATGCTCTACGATTGCCAACACGCTTGCGCCAATTATAGGCAGTTTTTCTCCCTTTTTTGGGAAGGCAAATGTCAAACAGTGGACTTCAAATGGCTGATATCATGATGATCATTTTTAAAATTTACAATTCTCACGGGAACTAAGACTAGCTGGAAGCAAACGCAGCGTGCCACCAATTTCTAATAACCAATATGAAACGACAGTCTCTTTGTTCAGCTCAGCACATTACCGACCGCATTCAACTGTGGAAGCATTTAGAATCTGTCATCATTATTAACACCTCTGGAACCCCTTTGACAACTCAGAACTAATTTCTGACAGCCGCATTTAGCAAGCCCCCGGTGATAAATCACGAATAAAAATCTATTATAGTTATTGCCTCGTAAAGTCAAGAGTGAGTTGCTCCATCCAATAACAAAGGGCCGTAAACTGTCATACGCGTCAACAGATATAGTTTATAACTTCAACTGGAGGATAGGCGGAGTGTACACAGAGCGCGGGTACGATGGCGCATTAGGTGGTGTCCTTATCTTAATCGACAGGGGTCGTGGGTTCCATCCCAACCAGGATAAACATTTATCTTCATATTAGCTATTGGAAATTCACTGCTGGATATAGACCTCTCCAAAAAGGGGGGATTTGCCCATAATTGCCACACTGGGCAAGCGTGTTGGCAATCGCAGAACGTAACTTTTGCTATGAAAATTATAGATATACCGCTATCTGTCGGGTCCAGTACCTCAGACGGCTCTTTTGACCTATCTGCCGGTACCTATCGGCCAGTCTATAGACGATTGTAATATCACTAGCGCGTTGCCAAACTTGTGACTTGAAGATACTATGTCACATTACCCAATAAATACACTGCCTATCTCCTCATCCTTCAAACCAGAACACAACAAAACGATCAATGCTGTTTGGCGGTAGAAATACGTGAGAATGAGGTAGGTGACCTTTGTGTAAGGTCTACCTCAATATAATGAAATGACGCGTTCTGAAATTTGATAAAAGAATGCCAAGATTGTCAGTATGTTGAACTAGACAATGTACATGTGGCTTAACATGCGTGTGCGCATCCCTCCAGTGTAAAACTGTCATCGGGCGGGCGCAGCCGTATCAACAGTTAGATTTAACAGATGGCGCTTGCGTGGGACATTACACAATAGCCATTGAAATACTTATCTTTTCCTAAAGAATGAATACAATGTTAACATAAATAACATATAAACCTTACTATAACAATACGCCCTGAGGTACCGGCAGAGTAGACCTCCCCCCTGTACCAGGTGTCGTAAGAGGCGACTAAGGTACCAGAACTGACAGTGTAGCTCAAATAAATGGGGTGGGGATGGGCAGCAACGTCCCCGTCGAGAAAACTACGCTCTGCAATTGCCAACACGCTTGCCTAGCGTGGCAGTTATGGGCAAAATTGTCACTTTCTTAAGGAGACGTATGTCCAGAGTTGTGGACTTCCAATAGCTGGAATTATAATGATAATAATTATACTTAAATTGTTCGGTCTCGAAGTCCAGTTATTTATACCCATAATCAGCTTATATTTAACTTCGTTCATATTTGTTCTTAATTGACTTAAAATATTAACTTCATGGTGGCCGTGTGTCTTTAGGGCAATTCGAGTTGCAATTACGAGCAGAAGAGAACCAACACGAATATTATTGGTGTGCTACAAAATATACATTGTCTTGTTTTCGAGATAAGTATCAGACAACATAGGAATCACAAATATAACACTGAAATACGTATAAATAACACCCAGTTTATAGAATAAATTCATAACTCTATTAATATTGTTAATACATATAGCAATAAAAAATTGGCTCCGATGAATATTGGCTTTTTTTTTTCGGATGAACCTAGTGCTGGACGACTCAGGCGTCAATTCCAGCGCCACCGAAAAAAGAGGGCGGGGCCTCTCATAGATGAGAGGTCCGATGCCCGTATTCACCCTGCGTGCCCCGCGGGGTTGGGGTTGAATTTACTATGAATTGTAGCAAAAGAGGACGGACAGAGAATATTGGCTCTAGGCTCTACATCAATATATATTTATTATTTCCAAAAAAACGTCCTTTCTCGGAGAGGCCTCTGTCCAGCAGTGGATTTTCAATGGCTGGTGTGATGGTGATGATAAGATATTTCCATAATTTAATGTTAAGTTGGCTGTTGTTGTTCTTTTAAATAAAAAATAAATACACATATAAGTATATGTCCTGCTTGGAGATCGAATCCACGACCTTTGGCTCACAAGATAGAATAAATTACTCCTGTTTGCGCCATCAGATACGTCTACTACACTAGCACATACACATATATTAATATTAAATTTCATACAATGGATGTCTGCAATGATATATTATCATCTCTCATATAATTATACTGAAATGGTACTTGCATTGGTGTATTGCAAAGTCGTCTTCATTGGTACCTTACTAATTTCTGCCGCCAAACAGCGGTGTTCGCATTGCTGTGTTTCAGTTCGAATGGTGTGAGAGGCAGTGAAATTACATACTGGGTAATGTGACATAATATCTTCACATCACTAGGTTGGCAACGCTAGTGATATCCTCGTATATCGATACAATTTTTTATAGTTTGAGATTTGATTGAGAGACTTTCACTATTATGCGAACTGTATACTTGTTTGTCAACATGGTCTAATAAAAATTATATATATATATATATATATATATATATAAGACAATTAATTGTAATTCAATCTCAGAAGCAAAATAATACTCCAATTTGTTTCTCTGTAAATGAAGATAGCAGTTTTATTTGAGTACGTATATCGAGTAGATATCACACGATCATATAATATTTACACAACCAACCAAAAGTCTAACCTGTAAATAAAGAAACAACAATTAAAGTTTTTAATTATCACCTCTCGTTTTATTCAACTCAATATAAATTAATTAAACTAAAAGAAGATTTTAAACGACATTTTACGAACAGAACATATTTGTCTTTGGCAATGACAGCTCGATTGACGCGACACGCTAACGGTGCGCGCGCATATACAAATTAAAGAAATATATTTCTTTACATAGGTATATTAAAAATAAACAATTTATAATTCGTTTACGATCATTACAGCTATTGTAACACAAATGTCCTTCTGCTCTGAAATTCCTTGCATACTCCCATAAAATCTTTGTTCTTTATTTGGCAGTGGCGAGGCACGCAGCGTCCCCTTTCACGGGCTGTACCTTCACTCGTAACTAAAAAAACCCATCGTTTAACGAACTCGCAATTAGATTCCTCACCGGCCTAGCGGCATTATTTATTTCTTTTATTTCTTATCACGTGCATCCGCTACTAAAAGGAGATTCGGAAGCGTCGGCTCACGTCTGCACCTTTATTCTAGAGGCCAAGCAGAATACAACCTTATTGCGTTAATAATAAAGGTGGACGAGTGGCGTCTGGGCGACACGTGCGTTAAGAAAAGTGGGGGAACGAAATTAGGTACTTTGTAATTGCTGTCAATGAAATTACCGGTGGACATGACGATTTCTTCGCGTCGGCGTTACTTTTTTTTTAATTCATCGGCCCGTTTTTGTTCAGGGAATCAGATTAACGGTTCTTTTGATGAAATGGAAATATTGGATTTGTGTCGGGACTCGGACGGCAGCGTCTCACGATTTTACCTGAATACCTACATTTTTTTGACAAAAGAAGTCCAAGTATTTAATTCATTTTCATTTTTTTTTATAAATAAGACGTAAATAGTGACAGAGAATACAACCAAAAAATAAAACAAGGATGGAGGTCGAGGATGACTCGTACGCTAGAATTTTTGAAGTTTCCCTATTAAGTATTATAAATCTATTATTGAAAATATCTTTGCTTCTACATTTCAGTTCATTGTCTTTTTAAGGATGTACCGCATATTTTTTCATGTGCTATATTAATAATAAGTTGTGAGTTTGGAATTACAAACGAACAAATCAATTTTATTTATATGTTTAGATTTAAATGTATCACAATTATAGAGCTCATTTGTGGAAGGAAGTATCAAAAAATAATTACAATATGTAAATCCAAAGGGAAAAAACTCAAAATTCTCTTTTCTCTCTCAACTCTTTTCAAACTGTACTGAGCCTGACTATTAACATTTTATTTGTTATTAGACCAGATTGAAACAAGAATATAATCCGCGTGATTGTAAGCGTCATTGCAGCCTATTTACGCTCTTAATATCACAATGATATCACTAGCATGTTGCCAATCTTATGACTTGATGATACTATGCCATATTACCTAGTAAATTCACTGCCGCTCTCACTCTTCAAACAGGTACGCGTGCGAACTCTGCTCTTCAGCGGTAGAAACAAGTAAAAGTGAGGTACCAATGCAGACGATTTTAAGAAATAATATTGTTACATTGTCTATAAGAAATTCCAGCATAACTACAATAAATTAAATATATAGCGCCGAGCCATGTAACTGAGCCGTTTGGTAGTATTTTGCTGTCCTTAATATGATTTCTACCATATGTACCTAATATTTGCCCGATTTTCTACGGACCCGATGGCGCAGATGTTAGTGATTCTCGATCGAGTGATTCGATCTCCACCCAAGACAAACATTCATATGATGATATTTGTTTGTTCTGTGTCTGGGTGTTAAAAATATTTATTTAAATATTATATTTGTGATTGCTCTGTCTGACGTCCGTAACACAGTGCTTTTGATGCAGAGATGTTGTGGTAATACTATTATTATATTATAAATCGTCACAGTCAAGACATCCGGTTCCGTCTGCAAGCTACAACATGCAGAGGTCGCGCACCATTTAATCTAATCTATATTTTCACACCAATCATCGAACCCTAAACTCTAAACTTACAAATTGTATTATCCCATCAATGGGAAGAGGCAGACGTCGCCGACCTAACATCGTTAACTTCGCCCGAAGGCGGGGGTTGTCAGACGTACGTGGCGCGGGTGCAGGGGGGGGGGGAGGCAGGGTAAATTGCTGTACTCGACGTAACGAGTTTATTAATTTAATTAATCCCCGCTCAGTATGATATATCAACGGTAATTACTCCGGGAAGGTTGGGCGCCCCTGGCTCTTGAACCGGGAGCTGTATGTGAAGTATTGTTTTGCCATATTTTACGGACCCTCATCTGTTGTATTCATGTTACGTTTAACAACAAATAAAGTTAATTATAACACACATTATTTTACTGGAACAATTTAAAAAATATAACTTGTCAAAATGGGCCCGTGGAGAACCAACTTTTATGTGATGATAATTGTGTTTGTTCTGAGTCTAGGTGTTAGAAATTTGTTATCATACTAGCTATTGAAATTCTGCCCATAATTGTCGCGCTGAGCAAGCATGGCAATGTATTTAAAGCATGAGCACAGCTTTGGCGTCGGGGATACTGCTGCTTATTCCCGCCCTGTGCATTTGACTTGCATTGTTTCGGATGGATATACCGCCATCTGACGGATGTTACACCTTAGTCGACTCTTACGACTTCTGGTACAGGGAGTACTGGTATTGTCGGTATCCCACGGTATTTGAGTATTATATTTGTGATTGCTTCATTGTCCGATGTCCGTGTCACAAGTGCTTTTAGCGACTTGCCATAGAGTCAAGTCAATATATGAGATGTTGTGGGAATTAGATTTATTAATAATTAAATAACCGTGTATACATCAAATCAAAGAATTATTTTAACATAATATAATACATATTTTGATCATCTGTATGTATGTGATGTTGTAAGAATGAGAAACCAGAACCGATAGATGGCGGTATATCCATCTAAGCTAGTGTGGCTTAATAGCACAAGGTCAGGTGGGAGCAATATTCCCATCGCGAAATCTGCGCTCTGCGATTGGCAATCCGTTTGCCTAGCGTGGCAATCAATTCGCCATTTCTTGGGTAGGCCCCAGAGTAGACTTCCAATAGCTGATGTGATGCGCACCGAACACACAAAAATATCATCATACATATCGAACCTACTACGACCTTTGGCGTAGAAGATAGAATCACTACTATCTTGGCCATCAGATTTGTCTCATGAATTTTAATAGTTCAATAACTAAAATATTTTCCTTTTACCATAGTCCTGTCCATAGTCATAACCATTAGCCATGAAAGGCATCCGAAGTAAGGCAGCATGCCTGTAGCAAAACAAGCGAAAGACGATTTTTGCTTATAATTAAGCAAAAATCGTTTTTTTTCCAACGGCTGATTTGATGATGATGAAGAATTCAATCCATAAAACATTCAATGGAGTGAAAGCGAATACGTATTCAGATATAAAAAAAAATATATATTTCAACTCGCTTGTTGGTGAACCCTCGTTACCAACGTTTGCCCATAATTAATCAGTTGGCCAAATATTTGCCCATCAGTAGATCCTATCTGGGGTCATTCGTCACTCAAGTGTCGCCGTCGAATCTGTCGATCGTAGTAATGAGAGTGCTCGAATGTTTGCTCGAATCCGGCCGGTTTTTGAGGACTGGGTAAAAAAAACAACTACGTTATTTTACTGGAAGGGTCGCCGAGCGTCAGCGATGTTTTGTGATGTTCCATTAGTTCAATTTTTACTACCTTTCTTACGCATTGATATAAAAATGTATGTGCACAATTTTTTGTTTGTTTCAATTTAATACTTTAACTTCGTAATCACACTAAAGTTATAAAAGCAAAATGTGTGTGTTTGTTGCTATTTTATACAAATATTACTGATATTATATAGTGATATATATTTATATAGTTACAAAATATAACGTCTATATATCAGAGTAACATATAGGCTAAAATTTATAAAGATTAGTCCTATAAAACTATGAGTTGTAACTTGTTGGAACTGGGTGGTATTACCGTCGCTAAGCTATGATTTGCGTTCATCACCTGCCCAGCGCCGGCATTATGTGCTAAATTCCTCTCTGACAACTCCAATGTCTAGCAGTGGAGTTGTATAAACTGCTTTGATGTTGATTACATTAAAACGGTGTGTGTTTTAAAATGAATTAAGCTACCATCAGAGAGCTGAGTTTTTATCCAGGTTCACGATACGCGTCCAAAAGGCGAGGTGCTTTTATATCGATGTCGGAGTTTGCAACGCGGTGGCGTTTAATCTCATGTAATATTTATTCCTGGATTATCAGACACACACAAGTTGCAGAAATCAATGCATTCCTAACTTGTCGTGTTGCGGGCGATGTGATGAAAGGAGCGGTGTTAAATATATCGTTTGGTCTCGAATATTTATTTATTTATTCAACTTTATTGCACAAAATATTACAAAATGTACAAATGTCAGTTGGCATTATCTCCCAGTCAACCATTACACGAAACAGAAAATATATAATATATATAGTGGTGCAGACAATATATATATAAAATAGATAAACGTTACATACATATTTGTATAAATAAACTCAATAAATACATATGATATAAAAAATATATATATATATAAATTACGTACGTACGTAATTACGTTATAATATGGAAGAGAATTGATAAGTCAATAAATGGGATTAAAGAGACGATTTTTTACCGTGAGGAGCCAGCGAAGTAGAATACCTCCCATTACACCAGATGTCGTAAGAGGTGACTAAGGAACCAGAACTGATAGATGACGGTAGATCCATGCCGGGGAGAGGCAGCAGCCACCAATTTTCCATTGACTGACCAGCATTAAGTACATCATATTAACAGTTTGTTAGTCGGTTACTTATTTACGGAGACAAACTTAATATTTTTTGACATTTACGCGTTAACTCATTATTAGACTACTTTTTTAACGACTTTCAAATGTCTTTTAGGATCTCAGAACATTAATTTATTCAAACAAGAGTGTTGAAAAATTTAGTTTATATTATGATTTTTTTAAAGGCATTGCTATAAATATTGCTAATAATGGTATATACGCAAATAAAATTATAAGTAGCAATGGTATTTGTAAATTAAGAGAAATATAAGTTTGCAGATTGATTTCCTCAGAAATTTACAATCTATGATCTATCTCATAACAGCCATTAAAAGTCCACTATTGGACATAGGCCTCCCCAAGAAATGGGGTATGTTGCCCATAATCGGCAATCGCAGAGTGCAGTTTTCGCGACGGGGAAGCCGCTGCCCACCCCCGCCCTGTACATTTGAGCGGACTTTTTTGCACGGATATACCGCTATCTGTCGGTTCTGGTACCTTAGTCGTCTCTTATGATACCTGGTACAGGGGAAGGTACTATTCTACTCTGCCGGTACCTCACGACTGTAATCTATGCTAATATTGTAAAGCTACAGAGTTTGTATATTTGTTTGTTTAAACGCGCTAATATCAAAAATCCGCCGGCCTGATTGAAAAAAAAATCTTTAATTGTTAGATAGTCCAATTATCGAAAAAGGCATTAGGCTATATAAGTTTATGTTTAGACCTATAACAGTGCTACGCTGTTACAGGTCCATTGCCGCGCCATTTTATCAAATGCCGGTTATTAAGAATACGGCAGCGCGCGCGCGGTTTTAACCGCGTTAAGTTGTAGACCGAGCGTCATTTATATGAATAATTGATAGATGACTTTTATTATCCCGTGGGGTCATCAGGTTCATCAGTATTATGAATATAGAACTTCATATTTCCGAATTATTATTGTTTTACTAACTATTTTTAACCATTAGAAAGTGCTTATAATGGACCTAGTCGAATAGAGAATATTTGGATTTGATTTGAAATATTATTGTTATCAAGAATACTTGTACCATATAAAAGATATCCGCTCCTCTTCCACCAGTGTTCCAGCTTCGAAGAGGGATGCGTGATACATCATGGTTAATTCATCCTGTCTCGGAGAGACCTTGGTCATAGCCTTATTGCTGTTCATTGGTTTGCACATTCACCATTTGCAATGGACCAAGTCACACGGGGAGTGAGTAACTGCACTTTATCTCAGGTTTTTTTTAATCGCTATTTTACCTTAATATTTTTGTATTTGATGCCGTATTTGGCGCAGAGTCGGTAGGTACCTCGTCTAAGGTATATTTTATTAACAAAAAAATAAAGATCCTTTAAATGAAAATATGTAAATGTAATTGCATAAGCTCTTTTATTAGCATGTTTCAAAAACTACTTTGTCGGGGTAGCAGAGACTATGGATCTCCTCTTGTACGATCTTGACATACCTCTCTTTATTCATTTACTCGTATCTTATTCATTTATCTCTTTCTTCGCGGGCTCGATTTCAACCTATGGGCAATTTATATGATGATATTTGTGTTTGTTCCGTGTCTGGGTGTTAATTATATGAATTTAAGTAGTATATTTGTAATTAATCTGTTGTCTAGCGTCCGTAACACAAGTGTTATAAGCAATTTACCACGGAGTCAGGTCAATATATGAGAAGTTGAGGGAACTCATCCTTTATCACAATACACGCTCGTTTATTCTTGGTTCTAACCAGGCCATTCTTTAAGACCTCTTCTACCTGGTTAAGATATGTTCGCCTAAGTTGTCCTATACCAATTTTTCCATTCGCTTCTTATTGGGGTGAGTGTAGAGTGTGAATCGCTACTAGTTTATTGTGTAGACAGCAATCTTTAACTAGTTTCTAAATAAAGACACCGAAAAAACAACACCCGCTCGATTAAGCGCGGATCTGTCCCGAAACGAAAACAAAACACAACCGCTAGTAAATAGCTTATTTTCGACTCGTCAATAGTGCATCGAACTGCACGTTTTATCAATCGGTCACCCCTGCTGTTAATAAATCACCGGGTAATTGCGCAAATAGTGCGTGTAACGACACAATTGGTCGGTGCGTTGGCTGGCTTCCAATGCAAGACGGATGGTGCTGGGAGTTACTCAGTGGTTAGTCACGGTTTGTTAGGATCGATCAGCGGTAATTGATGGGCTAACTTTGTCTCTTACCAGTCTTTTGAGGATTATGAATGACTAATTAGCGGTGTGGTACCGGCAGACTAAAACTGTATCTCCCCCTATACCAGTTGAAGAGACGACTTAGGTACCAGAACCGTCAGATGGCGATATACCCATCTATTATTGTGTAGCTTAAATGCATTGGGCGGGGATGGGCAGTATCCCCTTTGTGAATCTACTACCGACACGTTTTCTAAGCGCGGCAGCTATGGCTATGGCAAAATTCCCTTTATTGGGGAGGCCTATGACCAACAGTGGACTCGTTTTCTTCCCGCGACATTATTCGCGATGAACTTTATACCCGGGAAATCTAAGTCGCTCCCTGACAGCAAAACTAGGTTAAAGTGCTTCCAATTTCACAGTGACATATAAAGGCAGATCCATCCCATTGGAACATGTTTCGGGATAGAAAAGTAGCTTGTGCGTTACTCCAGACTTTGAATAATCTTTATGCCAAATTTCAACTACATCTTTTAAACTGTTCCGGCGTGAAAGAGCACCAAACATACTTATTTTAGTCCGAGATTTTATTTCTACGTATTTTGATATATATAAGTAACATGTGAAGACCTCATTCAAATTCGCAATAATATAAATGACTGAATTTCTGAAACAGAGAGGCAAATCTATTCGGTAATTGGAACAAAGATATTGTCAGCACACCGGAAACCTTGTCGTCTGAGGATAATATATCACATTACCCAGTAATTTCACAGCTCACAGCTCACTCTTAATTGACGGGTCGCAAGGCGTAATCGGTAGTGTTCCAATCTTATACGCCAAGGGTCGTGGATTCGATCTCTACCCAGGACAAACATTAAAGCGTTTAAAAAACATTTCTGTTTTTTCTGTCTCTGGGTGTTATATATACGTATTTGAGCTTTGTAATTGTAGTTCTTGTGTTATCTGACATTTGTAACGCAAGTGCTTCGGTTTAGTTAAACCGACAGATGTTCTATCTTGGTAAGCAAAAATTGATCAAAATTGGTTCTGTAATTAGTACCCGGACAAACACCGAGACACAAAATTTTCATATTAATACTAGTTGACCCGGCAGACGTGGTCCTGTCTTAAAATAATATATACATTTTCCATCCGACAAGTTGGATCAAACTGTACACAGCTAGCAAATTATTATTACAGTTGGTTTAGTTGTTTCGAAGTTCATCCCGGACCAACACGTAATATATATATAAAAATAAAAGAAAACCTGTTTCCCTACTATATATAATATTATAAATGCGAAAGTAACTCTGTCTGTCTGTCTGTTATAAACTTTGAATGTCATGTTTATTTATATCGAATGAATGGCCTAAAAATAAGTTTCAAGATTCTATCTCTAAAAATAGCGATACTTCCATACAATTCTTCATACCACTTTTCGACCCCTTAAAAGCATTATTTTGAATTAAAAAATAGCCTATGTCCTTTCTCAGGGTCTAAGGATTGTCTATGCCAAATTTTATCAAAATCGGTTTAGAGGTTTAAGCGGGAAAGCGTAACAGACAGCCAGACAGACAGAGTTACTTTCACATTTATAATATTAGTAAGGATTTAGTGGTAGAAAAAGGTGAGTTGCCCACATAGATTACCATCCCGCGCAGTATAAATGCCAAAAGCTTAGTGAGTGGCGGATTAGTCATGATCTGTTCATGTCATGGGCAGTTATTAAGATTATTGATATCTCAATTATGTTGGTCGGGCCTAGCTAAGTTTGGCCCGTGGCAGTGGGTTCGTGACGGCTCACGATTGCTGATAACCAGACAAGTTTGTTTAAATATGGACATGGTCATTATTGATTGGTTCTATCAAGTTTGTGCTACCGATCTCATGCTTAGCCTGGAATGTATCAGTCGATTGTTATAAGTAGACACTAAATTAGGCAATACTTTATCTGATTCAAGAGTATATATAATCGAAGAAATTATATTTCGTCAATTTTCATAAGTTTTCGTAATAATAATAAACAATATTGATTACCAAACATAAAAAATACATGAATAATACAATTATTATAAATGAGAGGCCTTATCGCAAATAGAGATTCATTCCAGGCAACCTTTAAATGCAAAGACTAAATGAAAGAAAGAGGTAGTATGAAGTGTCAATAAGATAGAAAAAAATGTATATATACATAATATAAATAGATTGTATTTAAGGAAATACAATAATAATATAATGTATCCTTCACCAACCATTTGCACACAGGCAGGGACTGCGTGCTTCTAATATTAAGCGATCTCTAATATTAAGTTTTAATTATCCTTATTGTACTGTGTAAGCTGTGAGGTACTGTAGAATTATACCTGGCGTCGTAAGAGGCGACTACGGTACTAGAACTGACAGATGGCGGCATATCCAACTAAAATAGTGCAGCTCAAATGGACGGGGATGGGCAGTCGCATCCACGTCGCGAAAGCTGCGCTCTGCATTGCCAATACGCTAGCTTATCAACGTAATTACGGGCTAATTTCCCCCTTTCTTCGGGAAGACTATGTACAGACTTCCAATAGAGGCGGTATGATGATGACGCTGAATTATCCTTACTCAGTTACAATAGCAGCGCCCCGCGGTATCACTCGCGTTTAGTTGTAAAACTTTCATAATAAGTTTTCATCCTCTTTTTACCCCCATAAGTAATTATTTTTGAAAAAATATTTCATTCGAGTATTATTACTTTCAACGAATATAATACTCGATTTCATTCAAATAACTTCCAAAATTAGTAAAGATTTATATTAACTTTCCAACCCCGTTTTACCTCTTCAGAGGGTAAATTTTAAAGAATCTGATAATAATGATTCTCTAAGTGTTAACGGGAAGCCGTGTGCAAAATTTCAAGATTCTAGCCTTTATAGTTTAAGCGTTTACTGCGTTGATATCGACGGCCGGAAATACAATTGGAAAGGACATATGAGTAAGAATGTTTGTATTTATTTATTTCCATCTTTTGTTAATAATTTCAAGTCAAATATGTGGAAAGATTCGATTTCAATAATTGTTGAAAACAGCTTTAACACAATTAAAAGTAGCATTTCAAATAATGAAGATTAAACAAAGTAATTGCTATTATTTTCTTTTTAATCTTCCTGTAAGCCTGCTCATTGTCCTTTACGACAATGACCCACGATACGTCAGTCAGTCTGTTACTCCTTTTATATGTATAGATAAAATCCAATCCTCAGTTTTTACCGCATTTTTTTAAGAAGGTAGTAATTGTTTTTATCATCATCATACCAGCCATTAAAAGTCCACTGTCGGACATAGGCTTCCCCAAGAAAGGGGGTATGTTGCCCATAATTGCCGCGCTAGGCAAGCGTGTTGACAATCGCAGAGCGCAGCTTTGGCGACGGGGAAACTGCTGCCCACCCCCGTCCTGTACATTTGAGCTGACTCCTTTGCATGGATGTACTGCCATGTATCGGTTCTGGTACCTTAGTCGCCTCTTACAATACCTGGTACAGAAGAAGGTACTATTCTACTCTGCCGGTACCTCACGGCTGGTGATCGTTTTGTCCCCTCATAATACCATGACCGGCAGACAGCTGTCGTCAATAACTTATTTTGATACTGTGCATTCTTTGGCAGCAAATTCGCAAGTAAATTCGGTTCGCAATAATGTAGTAGCGCTTTAGGGATTTAGTGAAGGCGCTCCCACAGGACCGAGCAGTTCGCGGCCGTCTCAGTTAGCTTCCTCCATTTATCTCCGTCCGGGTTCCGGGAAGGGTCTGATTGGGAGACGGGTAACTTGGGATAATCATAAATATTGTCTAACCACTTTAACTAAAGGTTTACACCCTGTTTCATAGTTTTCGTTCCGTGATTAAGTTTCTTTACTTAAAATGCTACTCTCCTTTAATAAAAATTACGGTAAGTATAAGAATAAATAATTCACTGCCTCCGAGAAAGGCCAACAGAGGAATCATAATTATAATACTTTACATATTTTATAGGCAGACCCAGAACAGACACAAATATTTGTTATATTAATGTTTGTCGTGGGTAAGAATCGAACCCAGCTCCTGAGACGATGTCATCTATACTATTTATACTAATGTTATAAAACGGAAGTTTGTTTTGTTTTTTAAACGCGCTAATCTCGGATTCGATTTGAATAATTCTTTTTTTGCTGGATAGTCCATTTATAGAGGAAGGCTTTAGGCTCTATAAGATTACGCTGAGACCAATAGGAGCGAAGCGTCAGTGAGAAATGTTGCAAAAACGGGAAAAAATACTCACATTTGAGGTCTTTCGTCGCATGCGCTATATAAACGGTTTAAGTTATTCAAAAAATATGTATGAAATAATTATTTATTTTCAAAAATGAAAAAATACCAGGTGTCGTAGGAGGCGACTAAGGTACCAGAAACAACAGATGGCGGTATATTCATACGAAACAGTGCTGCGTTTAATGCCTAAAATTTTTGCTCTATGCTCTAAAACAATTTAAGTAATTTTTATTATCAGTTTAATTAACTTAAGTTTAATCAAAGCTACTTGTGATCTCGTAAAATATTTACACTTTTAGACAAGGTAAAATATCTATGTAAATATAGTTTAAAAAAGCAACAAATACGCTTTAAAAATACATTAAACTAAAAGCAAAAATATTTTTTTACATCAAAGCGAAAATAATTATGAATAATAGGTTATTTTTAATACTTTATTATAAAAATGTATATTTTTCTTTATAGTTTGATCTATTTTACAAGCGTGTTTTTTATATTTTTTTATTTATGTTTTACGTTTCACTTTTTAGTTCGATTTTATTACAAAAGCACGAAGTTTTGTACAAAGTTTTAATTAAATCTGTTCATCTGAAATGGGTAAAAATTGACTTTGAATGAGTCAGTTACAAACATACACACATATGGATGTGTGTATGTTTGTAACAACTGAAGCTTCATGTCATTAACTTCTTAAGAACTCGAGAAAGTACGCTGCCGACTAACAAAGGTGCCGATGAGTTTACGTTACTTCTATTTAAATGGGGTGTGTATTTGTTTTCATAAACATCAAGGGGGGAGTATCGTAAGCAATCAGTGCCGGCAGCGCAGTTAATGTATTACATACCACCATATCCCGCGACTTCGTCCGCGTTGGAAAGTAACTTAGGGGCGGCATATTTTCTTTCAAATGACAAACTTCCATTTTCGCTCGTTTTTGCCACATGTTTGATTGATGCTCCTCTCCTATGTGTCGTAGAGTAATGTTATATAGCCTAAGTTACTTCTTGTTATGAGAATAAACTCCTACAATATCTCACACATGGGTCTGACTTCGTAGTAAGTCGTTTAAAGCACTTGTGTTACGGACGCCACACGACAGCCAAATGTAGTAGATACATCAAATATTATTATTATTATTACCTAATATCTGTTTGCGGGCGCCAGACGGGTCTTGAAACAAAGTTTAATGCAAGTTTATTATTACATATACTCAAAATATTATACATTAACCTGACTCCGAGTTAAGTCACTTACAACACTATATATTATATATATATTAATTAAAATAGGATCACTACCATCTGTGCTTTCAGCAGTCCTTACATATTATTTGTTTGTCGCGCTATTTTATCAAAAGCCGGTTATTAAGAATACGTCAACGCGCGCATTTTTACCCGCGTTCAGTTGTAGACCTAGCGTCATTTATGCTACGCTGTTATTGGTCCC
Source organism: Heortia vitessoides (assembly GCA_020976665.1). NCBI lineage: Eukaryota > Metazoa > Arthropoda > Insecta > Lepidoptera > Crambidae > Heortia > Heortia vitessoides. Next base: position 16,428,191 of record JACJUM010002971.1, read on the forward strand.
AGTGTGATATTATATAATCTAATGCCTTCTTTGATAATTGGCCTATCCTACACTAAAAGAATTTTTAAAATCAATCCAGAGGTTTCTGAGATTAGCGCGTTTATACAGACAAATATACAAACTCTTAAGCTGTATAATCTTAGTATAGATTATAAAGTTTTAAATTTCTTAGGAAATCATTCTGCAAACCCATTAGTTATTCGAATGAAATTAAGTATAAAGGTTCTTCATTGAAAATAATGAAAAATAAATTCTTTACACAAAAAATCACGCTATTCATTTTACATCACCATCATCATATCGGCCGATGGAAGTATACTGCTGGAAATAAGCCTTCTCGAAAAAATGCCAATTGTCAATGCCCATTGAGGATGCTGCTACCCATTCCCGCCCTGCTATATTAGAGCTTTATTATTCCGGATGGATTTACCGCCATCTGTCGGTTTTAGTACCTTAGTCGCTCTTACGACACCTGATACAACGGGAGGTACTATTACCGATACCCCACAATTTTACTACACAAAAATAAAACTAACATCCATTATCCCTCTAAAGAAAAAACAAAAGTTCTCCAAAGAGTTTTAAATAAAAGAGGTGCTTGCACGTAGAAGTCTCTCAAGATTACACACAGTTCAAGCTGCCGGCGGAATACTTAGCAGGCGTTTATCTTCTTCGGAACTGCGCCGGGAGCCATAACGTGGAAGTTAACGTAAACGATTCCTTATTATTGTTAAAATAACGTGCCTTAAACGCGCTATCGAGACGATTCGGCGAACGCGAAGTGTTAAGTTCTGGGTTTATTGGAACTTAATTTTTTTAATGGCCAGTGGTTGAGCTTTCGCGAATTGGATTCGGTGTGAATGGGTTGTAATGGTTTTCGTAAGCTCTAAAACTGACGGTAATGGTTTTGTTTGTTAACAAAAATACCGGTTTCTGGAGAAATCTGTTCTTAATTTCGGTTTTTTACAAATCTTTAAATAAAGAAATTACGTGTCACCGTGTTTGTTTGTGGTAAACTTCTAAACTTTAACCAATTTTAAGAATTATTTGTAAACAACTACCAACATTTCAAATGGCTACCCTCGTGAATCGCCTATCCAAGAATTTAATGAAAAGTAATTTATCTAAATTGTTGAATTTATACTTGATAATTTTTTAAATTGTTAAATAAATTCTTAAAATCTTTGTAATTTGCATAATTGAGATTTCATGTAGACACTGCATCAAATTGTACAGTGTGATTTAAAAATTTAAAAATCAGTTTAGTTGTTTAAAAGTTCATCCCGGACAAACAACGTGACATGTTATTTTTGTATATAAATATATATTATATAATAATAAAGATGCGATCGTCTGAATCTTTTTTGGAGGATTCACCAACTAAAAATGTCTGCTTGTTTCACCTAATCACTGTTACGGCTGCACCGGTTTATTAGTAGTTACGAGTAGTACAAAATTTCAAAAGAGGTAGACCTCGTACAAATTTCGTCGGCATTGTACCTCATTCTCACCATTTATTTGCCAATTAGCAGTATTCGCACTGCTGTGTTCTGGTTTGGAGGGTGAGTAAGGCAGTAAAATTACTAGGTAATGTGGCATATTTTAGTCAGGTTGGCTGCAGTTCGTACTGGTGATATTCTTATGATATAAAGGCTGCTGTGACGCTAACTATCACGCGGACTGTACGCTTGTTTGTCGATTCAGTGTAAAAAATAACTAAAGCTTATTATTTTCAAAATATAATAGGAAACGCCTTAAACCAATTTGGTTGTGTAAATAAATAAATTCCATATTTCCAATTTCATTGGTTGTAATACATTACTTCAAGAAACAAAAGAAAAATCAATTATATCCACAAATAGATAGTGTGACTCCATTGGAAATCCAAACTCCGAAATACAAACATTTATTTGTGAAATTAGCAAGGAGTAGGAGTACGCAGTGCCAACGAATTAGTGGGATCGCATCAGTGGGATCATCGCTTTGATCGGACGCCGTCGACTAAGAGAATGTAATATGCAGCCGCTTCAAACAAACCTAACTGAAATTAAATGTGCCCCAACTTACAGCCACAAGTTTCAAGCTGACGCGATGTCCAAGTAAATTTTTCTTTTGACGTGACAACGTCTTATAAATTGGTTTGCCGGGTGACACTTCAAGAAACTGCGTTACGCTCCGCTCACGTTATGCGCTCACAATGAGAGCGAGTGAGAGGCACGCGTCCCTCTCACTCGCTCTCATTGTGACGTGTGTTACGCAAATGTATTGCAAGTTATTGTATGTATATTTGTATATAAATACGTATGTATGTGTAAAGGTAAAAATAAAATTTTGTTAATATGAAATTCAGTGCGCGATTCTTTGTATAAATTAATGTTTTAAATATAATTTTAAAACCGACTTTACAGGCAACCATTTTTTTTTACTTCAACAAAATTCCTCTAATTTGCCGTGAGGTAGCGGTAGTAGAATAGTAATTCTCATCAGAAACCGTCAGAGATGACTAAGGTACCAGAACCGGTATATCTATCCCAGACAGTGTAGCTTAAATGTATAGGGTGGGTATAGGTATGTAGCATCTCTATAGCGAAAGCTGCGCTCAACGATTGCCAACACTAATTTTGCAACGGCAATTATTGACAAAATTCCTGCTTTCTTGGGGAGGCCTATATCTATGTCTATCAATAAGCCGTTCATTTTGTCTAAGCAAATAGCTTAAAATAGTTTTCTTTTTATGTAGGTTTTTATATAAAAGTAAATATAAAAAATACATAATTTAGTGGTATATTTTAAAACTAGTCTTCTAGCACTAGATGGTCTCAAATATGAAAAGTGTACGATGAGATGAAATATCACGTGAATTATTCAATTATTAATTATATAATTATTTATTTATACCCTTACCTGCAGCGTTCAATTGTAGAACAAACCTTGTTTAATTTGATCCCCATATTACCCCACCGAACAGAGTAAATATCGTTCTACTTCACATCCTCCGTCCATCCATCCGATTTTCTTGAATTTTCGTAATTAGAAAATTGATTTTATTATTACGTGCATCGTTCATAAACCCAGTGTTTTTTTTCGTGTTTAAGTTGCACGAGTTCCACGTGACTTAACTCGAATTTTCGAAGCACTTGTGTGATTGTGATCAGACAACTGAGGAATCACAAATATAATACTTAAATACATACATTTAACCGTGTGCCGTGAGGTACCGGAAGAGTAGAAGCGTAGTGTCCGAAACCGACAGATGGCGGTATATCCATGCAAAAAGACAGCTCAAATGTACAAGGCGGGGGTGGGCAGCAGCATCCCCGTCACGAATGCTGCGCTTTGCGATTGCCAGCACGCTAGCCCAGCGCGTCAATTTTGGGCAAATTTCCCTATTTCTTGGGGAGGCCTATGCCCATCAGTGTTTGTCGACCTGGTCATATAAAAAATACATCGGTATGCGACGTCACATTGCACTTTTCTATACAAAACCATTAAAGAGCCGCGTGACGTCTTCTTACAAAAAAAACGTCAACGATTGATATAAATTTATACATCACAATTCTATGTACATAATAATAATAATAACTTTATTCAACAACAAAAGGTAACTTAAACTAAAATACATTTTGATACTTAGGTACCTAAACTAGGTCTAGCCTGTTCTTACAGTCACCTAAACGATGAGATTATAAAATGTGTGTATGTCTTAAAAATAATTAATAAATAACCAATTTATCATAGCTGTGTTTTTCTGTAAATATCTATTAAAAAATTAAAATATTGCATTAAATTTTTTTGTAGATTAGATGTCAATTTATTATTATTAATTTTATTTTATTCTAGATTATATGTATTGAATATTATTACTAAAGCTTGATAGTAGTTAGTTCTATGTTGCAGTGCCCTTGCAGGGCGGCACATGAAACTCTATTTTATTTTATACTAGCTGTGCCCGCGACATCGTCCGCATGGAATAATTTTTTTGGGTAACATACCTATTTACTTCAACTTATATAAACGTTGAATGTCATGTTTATTTATATCGAATCAATGGCCTGAAAAATAAGTTTCAAGTTTCTAGCTCTAAAAATAGCGACACTTCCATACAACTTTTCATCCCTTATCTTCCATCCTTTCGACCCCTTACAACCCTAATTTCGTATTAAAAAGCTATATATATTATAGCCTATGTCCTTTTTCAAGGTCTAAAGATTGTCTATGCCAAATTTCATCAAAATCGTTTGAGAGGTTTAAGCGGGAAAGCGTAACAGACAGACAGACAGACAGAGTTACTTTCGCATTTTTATATTATTATTAGGGATTTTTCCACCATTGTCATGTAATGACAAGCAATACCTTTGAATTTAAATTTGAATTTGATAATTGTAGGAAGAATAATGTACGAATAAATAAAATATACGTGCAATTATATACAATACCTCCTTTGAAATCGTACTCGTAAACTGACAGCATTATATTCCTATAACCCTTGCAACAGCACGGTGTCCTCCGGCCATAAATCTGCGCGGTGCAAGACGGGATTTACCTGCCTAGCGTGTGCTGAGTGCTACCGCTGTTATTTGGATCTTGTCATGCAACACGGGTTGGTTGGGGTGCGACTGCGAGCGGTCATATAACAATATACATTAAGTAAGACTATTTTTATACTGCCATAAGGTACCAGCAGAGTGATATAGTACTCTCCCCCGATACCAGGTGTCATAAGAGACGACTCAGGTACTAAAACCAGATGGCGGTATAGTAATTCGAAGGTGATTGGGGCAATATCGTGCTCGTTGCTAAAGCTGCGCTCTGCGGTTGCCAACGCGCTTGCTCAGCGTAATTATGGGCAATATTCCCACTTTCTTGGGGAAGCTTTTGTCCAGCAGTGGACTTCCATTGGCTGGTATGATGATGATGATTTTTTATTAGACCAGGTCGACACACAAGCATACAGTCCGCGTGATAGCGAGCGTCACTGCAGCCTATAGACGCTCGTAATGTCACAAGGGTTTACTAACGCGTTGTCTAACTTGTAACTTGAAGATATTATACCACATTACCTAGTAAGTTAACTGCCTCTATCACCCTTCAGACCGGAACACAGCAATGTGAACACTGCTATAAGACGGTAGAAATAGGTGAGAGTGAGGTACAAACAAAGATGGCTTTTTGTATGAAGTCTACCTCATGTGCTCTCTGTTGCCAGTAGACTTATTTATGACATTTAAGATATTTTTAAAATCTCGTGTTTACTTATTCTTAGCTTCTGAGGTCTTTTCAACATCATCATAATCATAGCAGCCGTAGAACGTCCGATGCTGAACATAGATCTTTCCAAGAAAGAGGAAATTCCATCAATAATACCGCGCTAGGCAAGCGTGCTGGCCAGCACAGAGCATACCTTAGTGGTGCTGACGCTCTTCTAAAATATTATACCGTCATCTGTTAGTTCAGGTGCTTCATTCGCCATTTACGACATCTGGTACAGGAGGTATAAATCAACTCAGATGGTACCCGAGGGCGGTACCACATCCCATTGCAAGATATCAAATAAGTAGTTACTTTAAGTTAGACCCTTGAAGATGGCAAGGGGTGGTTTGACCTCTGTGAACCGTGTGCTAAATGGCACTACCATTGTTTGGAGCATGTCATGCGATATGTATTGGTTGGAGTACCATTGCAAGCGACAGATTAATAAATAGTAATAAATTAACAATCTCACATCATAAGTCGCTTAAAAGGCTTGTGTTGCGGATACTAGAAAATAGAGCAATCACAAATATAATACTTAAATACTATATATAATGTGCCGTGTAATACCAGCAGTGACGTGAGGTACCGGCAGTATTGATGACCATATATATTAATTATCTGTTAGTGGTGAGGATCGAACCTACGACTGCGAACAAGGTAGGAATACTATCAAGTAAGCTCCCGGGCTCGTAAATTTAAACAATTACATATAGCAAGAATACCTAAAATTAAACTACTCTTTTAACAATTCTTGAGAACGGTAACTGCAAGTTACTATGCGTCGCATAAAAATATGAAAAAACGGCTTATGAGTATAAACCCTTTGAAAACCGAAAAAAAGTAGTTCTATTATGAATAGTGAACGCGTAAATGTAATAAAATATCAAGAATACCTATACGGTTTGGGGCTTACGAGAGGCTTACTTTAATAATAAAGAAGCATGAAAACGCAATACAGATTATTACGAAACCCACATATATGTTCCAGGTATCATGCTGAATTTTAATATCTAAAAAATACCTAACGATGTAAAAGTCAAATTTAGGGGCTTGTCTCTATAATGTATTTTGACATCACTACAATAGCCACGGTACCGGTGTAATAGAATAGTACCTCCCTGTGTACCTGGACTAGGTGTCTTCAGAGGTCTGACAGTTGGCGTATAGATATATCCATCTGAAACAATGCCGTTTAAATACTACAGTGTGGGGATGGGCAGCATCTTCTTCGCAAAGTTACTGATAAATACGACCTATGAAAGAGGTCTCTTGTAATAAGTAATTTCAATCATTACCCTATATGTTTTGACATGACATATCGTATGAATTTACAAAGTACAACTGCTATTTATTTCTATTATAAAATAATATTAAGTATAATTATAATGTAGTAATCGCTTACAGTGAGCCCAAACCCTGATACCAGTGCAGAGGCTGGTGTTTGTTTGTGGACGCGGCACAAGCGTGGGCGATCCGATACACGCTCGTGTTAACAGACGTATGCAGTGTATAAGAAGATTTAGTACAGCAATGAAAAGTACAAGTAACGGGTAACTGACAGATGGATCAATCATTGCACAGCGTCTGAGGTGAATAAATCTCTTACAAAGATCTATCCCACTTATGTCTGCTGGTGTCATTGTATCTTTCAAGTGTGGGAGAAGCTGTAAAGTTACTTCGTGATGTGATATTGTAGTGACGAGAGGTGATATCATACATTGACCTGACTCCTTGGTAATTTGTTTAACGCACTCGTGTTACGGACACCAGGCAACAGAGTTATTAAAAATATAATACTGAAACACTTATTTTTATACCCAGATACAAATACAAATACAATCATATAGATTTGTCCTGGGCAGAGATCGAACCCACGATCTTTGGCACACAAGCCAAGATTACTACCATCTGCGCCATCGGGCCCCGTCAAATATAGTTTAAATATTACTTGATTATAATGACAGATGTCAATGTACTAGCGTCGTACGAGCTATTTATAATGGCATTATTATTATATATTGTTTGACTTCATAATTTGTTATTAATTCTGTTTAAATTACAAAGGTTTCATATATAAAGAATAGCTGAAATGAAGACGAAATAATCGTTAAAATCATTTAAAAATACTTTATTTTGACAGCTGTCAAGCCATATTTCAAAAAATTGCACTTTTAGTTTGGACACAGGCAACTATTATAATTAAATACATATAGTCAATACCCAGACACAGAACAAACACAAATTTAAATATTCGTCCTGGTAGGGAATCGTATCCACGACCTTTGGCGTACAAGATAGAACCATTACCATCTGCACCCGTCAAATTTAAAGGTGTATACAGCGCATAACGCCGACAGAGGGCATTAGCAAAACCGCTTAACGCTAGAGAAATATTGTATATATGAGATTTCACTAGAGGTAGCCCACTTACAAATGTCGTCTTTATTAGTACCTAACTCTCACCTAATTCTACCGCCAAATAGTAGTGTTGGCATTGCTGTGATCCGGTTAAAAGGGTGAGAAAGTCAGTGAGAATACTGGGTAAATGTGGCATTGTATCTTTAGTTCATAAGGTTGACGACACGCTAGTGATATCTCTATGATGACACGAGCGTCTTTAGGCTGCGTTCACGTTTACGATCAAGCGGACCATGTGGTTGTTTGCTGGCTATATAACAAATATAAAAGAAATAGCAATAGTTTTTATCAAGTATAAGCTATTTGTGTGAATTTGTTATTATTTTTTATTCTTTGAGCACAGTATGGTGGAGTGTCCGTACGCAGGCGCAGGTGACTCGACCAGTTTACGAGGTCGTAAAGCTCGCGCGGAAGTCCAGGAATAGAAAGAGAGGGCGGGTCGCCGTCTCTCACGTTGGCTGACCTACTGTTAATTGATTCATAGGCGACACTTCGGTGCGCAGGTGTGATGGATTATTCTTGTTATATGTTTAACATATTTTTCTACTGCGAGGTATTATTTATATCTAAAGAGGGGAGGTTATTTTCCTTAATTTAAATATCGTTTACACTGAGACCTCGATATAACCAATGTGAGGTAGGAAATTGATCGCCTTTGTATATGTTATAAAGAACGGATGAACATAACCCAAATATCCTGGCACCGCCATTGATGGAGGACCACAACAAAATACGTAGATCCAATCGCAGTAGTGTTAATGTGGATGTAACACATGTCACATACCGAGCGAGTCAGTACCAACCAATATACTGCTTAATGTCCCATCAAGGATACTGATT